>CM053587.1:272681989-272772942 GCA_028646515.1 Pseudochirops corinnae
CCACTGCCTCTGACGCCGCTTCCAGTCCGCACCGCACAGAGACTAGCTTGGCTCCGGCGTTCCCTTGCTCCACCCCTTCCTGCTACATCAGCAAGCTCAAGGGGCGTGGAAGATCTTCAAATCCTAGTATCGTTACAACATTCTACTAGAGAGAGGAAGAATACCAGGATGTACACAGGGAAGTATAAGACAGGTCAAGGGAATGATCCAAGAGCTCTAGGAACTAGCATTCTCCCTCCCAACATACCTTGTATTTCTTCTTATTTTTTGTATTCTATGTGTCCTTATATATGTGCTTCTTGTCTCCCCCGCATTAGACTCTTTTAGATTAGGGATTGTTTCATCCTTTGTGTTTGAATCCCCAATGCCTAGCACCCCAGACCCTCTCATATAGTAGACATCTAATGACTGCTTGTGGATGAACTGAAGGAGAAAGGAAATCTGAGCCTTCCACTGTAATTTGTTCCTCATATACAACCCTTACCCCCATCTGCACTCCCCAGGGTCATTCCCTTTCTTTCAGAGACTGGGACCAAACCAACAGATCCAGGAAAAGTTGTCAAGGTGGAGCGATGGAGTCTTTGGCGGATATAGTGAGTTGTGGGAGGACAGAACGGTGATGTGTGGAAAGTACATTAGGGGCCTGGAATCAAATTCTGGCTCTGTGATTTACCTTGGCCAAATCACTTCATTTTCTTAATCTCAGTTTCCTCCTCTGTAAATGAAATGGGTTGGATTTATTAGATAGCTTATTTTTTTTATCAGACCTGTGATTTTATGTACAAAACCCTCAGGGAGGAAACTCCCTCTGCTAGTGCAGATCCACACCTGCTTTACAATTTACAGACTTACAGAGTTGCCTGAAGGGACACTTAGAGTTTAAATTACTCACCCAGGATCATATGGTTTGTGGACTACCTATAATTATCCCCATTTTATAGATGGGAAAACTGAGACTTGGAGAAGTTAAATAATGCTAGTGTCAGAAATAACATATAAAGGCAGATCTTCTTGACTCCAATTTCAGCACTTCAATTCACTATGCAACACTATCTCCATTCTGCTTCAGCCCTGTGCCAAACAAGTGTGTGCCCATACCCATGTAAGATATGTATGTCCATATGGGTTTTTCTAAATGTAGCTCTCAGAAGGCACAGATAGATACCTATGGAATCTGGCCCACTCCTCTCTAAGGAAGACTGAATTTCCTGCCTTGAAGAGATCAGAGAGAGCCATGAGGCTGGCTGTCCTTTTCTCCCATTTCTGAGTGAGGGAATTGTTTCTATTGATCCCCTTAAATATAATTGGCCCACTGATACATAGGCTCCAAATAAAGTCACTATCCTGGCGGCTGGTTCTTAAAGGTTGTCCCAAGCTTACACCTGTCAGCTGGGTCTTTCCCACAAAATGTAGCTTTACACAAATGACCATCATATATGGTGACTAGCAAACAAATTCATTTATAGCAAACAGAAATGAGAGGAGTTACTAGATTAGAATATACCAGAAAATACATAGAATGAATGAACTCTTTAGATGAGAATGAGTTCTCAGTCAGATCCCATCCTAGGGGACATCCCTTGAAGTTTCTAGGGAGGCAAGCTGGAAATCAGGTACACATTAAGGAACTAGTTTCCTTTATATGTCTACAGTTTCCAAAGTCCATCAGTCCTGACAAAGGGCTGGAACCACACGTGTCTCCCTCAAAGAAAAAAAAAATCTCTCTCCACTCCAAAGCTCTTGAAGCAATTCTGACCTTCTGTAGGCACCAGGTCAAGTCAACATTCTCTCTATCAATTAAGAGAGTCTCATTCAAAATGCCCCAAGCTTGACTAGAAATCCATGTTACACAAGTATGTACAAGTAGGGGAGGTAGAAAAGCCAAAACAAAAGAGTCCTTAGACTCAAGGATCTTACATTTTACTGGGTGGAGGGGGATCACAGAAGAAGAATACGAAGATATACATAGGGAAATATAAGACAGGCTAGGCAGTGAAAGGGTCAAGGGAATGACCCAAGAGCTCTAGGACAGTTAAAAGTAGTAGAGAGCATGAAAAATTAAATATCCTGAGAGGTGGAGTTAGAGAGGGTGCAGTACAGGCATGGGGAATGGAATGTTAAGTTTAGAGAACAATCGGTAGTCCTATTTGTCTGGGGGAGGGGGAAAGTGACCCTGTTCTGAGCTTTGCGTCACCTGCAAATCTGATAAGCTTGCCATGTAAACCTTCATCCTGATCACTGATAAAAATGTGACTAGTGCAAGTTCACATGGATCCCTGGGTACTCTTTCAGAAACCACCTTCCACATTGCTGCTGTTCATCCATTAATATCTATTATTTAGATCTAATTTTTCTACCAGTTCTGAACTCACCTATCTGTACTATTATATAGTCCATCAAGATGGAAGAATGAGAGATGTTCACTGACTTTATCAACACATGACATTGGGAGAAATCACTCTAGGAAAAAGAGAGAAGGTAGACTTGGTTCTGTGTATGTGTGTGTATATACATAATATACGTATATATACACATACATAAGCATATATGTATATATCCATATATATGTATATATACATAGGGATATGTATGTCCATGTACACATATACGTGCGTATACACACACACACATATATACACACTTTATGCCCTGAGCATTAAATGTGATTATATATAGTGTCATGTTCCTTCTCTTTCTCTTCTCTTTCTCTCTGTATGTATATATGTGTGCATATGTATACACATGTACATATAAGTATGTATATATGCTTTATATAAGTAGAGTCGCAGATGTATATGTGTATATATATATATACTATATATAGACCCACTGACATATAGAGCATTAAAACTGCTGCCAGGGGTTGATGTATTATCTCAGATCATGACCAACCTTATTGGTCTTGAGCAATCAGCTGAACTCATCCATGACATTACCAGGAGGCATTTTGTCTGGGGCTGTATTGTGAAATCACCAATACCATTATAGCACCAATTACTATTTAGCTAATAGAACCCTTTCTGTAGGAAAAAAAAAAAAAAAGAATTCCATTTAGGTTGCTGACAGTTTTCTCTGGTCCTCCTGCAGCCTGACCTCTGGAGTAGCAATGTTCTGCCCCTGCCCCTCCTTGATCAGGCTGTAGGAATAGGTTCCTCTAGCATCAATCACTGGCAATGACTTCAAGTCATATGGAGCAGGGGCTCCAGGGATGGGAAAGAGGCCTGGTGGCCAAGAACATTCAGGATGGTGAAGAAGTGAAGCTAATGAGCAAAGGCGACAGTTTCCAGAGACAGTGGAGGGCAGGCTGTTTGAGAGCCTGTGTCAGTCACTAACAGTCAGTCAAGTGCCCTCTACTTGAAAAGCACAAGGGAATACAAAGGCAAAAAAATAACAACAAAATCCAACGGTGCCTGCCCTCAAGAAGCTTATATTCTAATAGGGGAGACTGCGCTGGGAGTATAGTGGTGAAGGAAGGAAGAAGGCAGCATAAAACCAAAAGATACAATCTTCCTCCTTCTCTTCCTCTTTATTTCCTAATCTTCTTGGTTGTTGAGGAGGAAACACAAAAATGAAAGCAAGTAGAGGAAAGGAAGCGCAGCAGGTCAGGATTTCCTTGCTATTAATTGGTGCTTTTGATACCTTATATAGAACTAGGCAAGGAGGGGGAGAGGAATATCGTTTAAGTTTCTTCTATTGATCAGTAACGGGCCGGGGTGTGGAGGGTCCTGAGAAAGAGTGGGAATGGAGGAGGATGGCAAGATATAAGATACATGTAAAAGAGAAATTTCTTACATAACCAGCTCTGAATCTGGAGTCAGAAATTCTGAATTCTGCCAAGTGCTTGCTATGTAATCTTGGGCAACAAGAACTCATAAAAAATTACTGCAACTAACATTTCCAGAGCCCTTTAATATCCATGTACCACAGTTTGTTAAGCCATTATGATGGACATCTGCCTTGTTTCCAGCTCTTCACACTTGCCTAGCTTTCTTTCTTCAATGTTCAGATTCTTTTTTCCTTGCCCACATGAACCACTTAATGAAACTTTACAGGGACCGTATATTCCACAGATACAGTTTCTATCTCCCCAAGGTGCTCAGCACCACCTCGGTTGCTCAGATGTCCACAAATACTTGATACCACCTCACATGGAGAAAGGCAGGTCTGTACTTGAGAGGGACCAGAGTTCATATTCTCAATAAAATCTCTGTGGCCTGGAACATTGATTATGGTGATTGAGACCTAGGGGTGTGGAACTTCAGTGCTCATTTCAACTTCCTTTCTTTGCCTTCCGCTTCTCCCAGATCAGGCAAAACTGGAGGAGCTGTTGCCAAGCTGACAACCCTCAGGGAAAATTAAAGAGTTGCCCTGTGGCATAGTGGAAAGTATTCTGGACTAGCTCTCTCCTTTATAAGTTGGGAGGGTTGGTCTAGACCAGAAGGTCTTAACGTTTTTTGTAGCATGGAACTCTTTGGCAGTCTGGTGAAACTTATGGACCTCTTCTTCTCAGAATGTTTTTATTTTATTTTATTTTGTTTTTATGTTGATTTTTTGGAGGATTTAGTTTGAAACTGGGTCTTCCTATCTTGCCCAGGCTAGAAGTGCTGTTGTGCAGAGAAATAAGAGCCAGCTGAGACCTGGGTTCAAGATAAATTTAGATATGGATTTATTGATTAAGCATGCAACCACCTGAGTGAACAGCACTCAAATGAGTAGTAATTTTTGGAAAATCAGATCATGGTTCATATAGGATAAAAACCACAAAATTATAATAGGGAGGGGAGCTAGCAGAAGCTATGACTTCCAGAAGCAAAGAATAGCCATTGGTTAAATCTATATGACTCGGGGGAGTATGGTACAAGGGGTGCAACCGTTAACTGAGTGGACGGCACAGGGTGGAGGGGCATGGGATGAGGGGAACCAGAATTCCCCAGGTTGTAGTCAGAGGGGGCTGGAATTCCCAGAACAGGCCAGGGTCATGTTCCAGGCAAAGGGGTTGGAAGCCTTGCTTGGTCAGCAGGGCAGGACAGGATGGTACTTAGATAAGATCCTTGTACTGTAATGAGCCTGGTACACTATAATGATTCAAGGAGAAAATATGAAATACTGATTAGGGGAGACAGAGTCAGGAAATGCCTTGAGCAATATGCCCAGACATGCCTTAAGCAGTTTCAAGCTATACTAGAGTAAAATATAAAGGGGCTTAATGGTGGGCCACAAATCAGGTGGTGTGTAGTGACCTGGAATTTTGGTTTGGGTACAACAGTGAAGCTGCTTTTTTGACCATCTGAGCCACTGCTGATCAGCATGGAAGCTGGTTCACCCTTCCTTAGGCAACCTGCTCCCCAACTCCCCAACCCTCACAAGGAACTCACTTCACCATTCTGCTGCCAGACTCAGTGTGGACACTCGATCAGCTTTAGCTCTACTAAAGCTCAGAATTTCAGAGTTCAAGTGATCCACTTGTCTTGGACTCCCCAGTATCAAGGACTACAGGCATGTGCCATCATGACCAGCAGAATATTGCTTTAAGATGCTTGCTTACAAAGGAAACCAATCAAACTAAAATATGTAGGGGCAGTAGGTAACACAGTAGAGCACTGGGGAATCATGAAGACTCTTCTTCCTGAGTTCAATCAGGCCTCAGACACTTACTAGTTGTGTGACCCTGGGCAAGTCACTTCACCTGCTTGCCTCAGTTTCTTCAAGTGCAAAATGAGCTAGAGAAGAAAATGTCAAACCACTTCAGTATCTTTGCCAAGAAAATTCCAAATGGAGTCATGAAGAGTCAGACACAAATGAAGAATGACTCAACAACAGCAACAACCTCATGGCCTCAGTAAATCCCTCTTCACATAGCATCTAATCCCTTATCTCCACCCCTAACCATAGTTTAACATTGGCTCATGCTGATGATATGGCACATTCATTGTGATTCTGCACTTAGGAGAGCTCATGCTTTCTGTCCCCAGTTAGGAGGCATAGCTCATCTCCCAGCTCTGTAACCCTAGGCTGGGGGATTCGAGGAAGCAGCTTCCATTATGCCCTCCCTGCAAAGGGACTCCAGCCAACACAGGGACAAGTTCGATCACAGATATTTATGAGAAATAATATTAAACCCATCAAATGCATTTTTAACAGAATAATTGATTTTAAACCACAGTTAGGTGGAAATAAGGCTGGGGCAGAGGATCCACCAGTTTCTTATCACTGCCTTATTTTTCTCAGCATTCTAGCTAACTACCTGATAAACACACACACACACACACACACACACACACACACACACACAGAGTAACATTCATACTGTTACCTCCAAGGGTGTTCTGGAACTACCTGAACTAGTTCCCAAGAGAGCTGATTGTTAAATTTTTAGTGTTAGCATTTACACCTCAGAATTTGGCAGACACTACAAATCAGGGCTTGATTTATTGCTTTGTCGATTCTCTAGAGTTAAGAAACTCAAAGAAAAAAATGAAGATTAAATTTAAAAGCATATCCTGCCCTACATCTCGCCCCCCCCCCCCCCAGGGCTGGTTGTTAAACATTTACTAGAACACCACTATGATACCTCCCACCTCCTAGAGAATTTATTTTTTATGACCAACCAACTCCTTGTCAGAGGGTGTTACAGTAGGATCCAGAATTCAGAGTCGTTATTATTCCCATTTTTCAGATGAGGAACTTTATAGTAAGGGAGGGAAAGTTACCTTCCCCAGGCACACAGCTAATAAAATCAGGGCTGGCCTTCAAACCCAAGTCTCTGGATCCTTGGATCCTGAGATGGCAGGAAGGATCACCAATCTCCGAAGTGCTTGGTATTGGGGGAGGAGGTGTTAGAAGAGATTTTCCCATTTGTTCAGTCCCCCAGCATGCCTCTTCCTGCCTCCGCCATGGGCTATTTTTGTTTTTGTTGATATCTTTTGTTTTAGATCACTTTTATTTCCAAATATATCCCTCTCCCACTCCCTCCCCAGGGAGCCATCCCTTGTAGCAAAGAATTAAAAAAGTAAAGGAAAAAAAAAATCAGCACAAGGAAGACATCAACTGAGTCTGGCAGTATCTGTATTATTTCAGCCCAAAGTTTTCCCTACACCTCAGCAAAGGAAGGTTTCTCCTCTAAGTGGCAGAAGTGGTACTCCAAGGCAGGTGCTCCTGTGTGGGTTTGGTGGGAGGAGTTGGGGAAGGAGTAGGGAGTAGGTCCCATCTGGCTGCCAGCCTCTTCCACCCTCTCCAGCCCCTGCGGGTCCAGGCCTCTGCTCTGGTACATAAGATGCCTGTCAGTTGTAAATCTGCCCAATTCCACTTGGCAGAATCACTTGGCCTCCATCCTTGATCCCTCCTGAAAGTCCTTACTTGCCCCTGGCTCCTGAAAGCCTCCAAGCATGGTATACCCCAACCCTATTGCCCATCCCTGGGTGTATGGGGTGTTCAGGGAGCACCAGCACCTCTGGTGCGAAGGCTGCCAAGTCATTTTTAGGTCTGCTTATCCACCTCTGGTGTCCACTTGTCACCCAAGTCTCATCTGTGCCTCCGAGAAGCTGTAACATACTCTTGCAGCCACATCCTGGTAAAGCCATCTAAGAAGATGGCTAAACCAGATCGGAAGTAACTGATAGGCCTTAAACCTGTTAATGAGTTGGGGGATGCCTACTCCAAGTATGTGAAGATTTCCCCCAGCAGAATGGGCAGATGGGAACAATTGGTTCCAGTGGCCATGAAAGCAACTGAAGCAGGCACAGTGGAGCACTCAGAGCTTGGTCAGACGTGGAAAAGGCCAAGGCCATCCACTGCATCCCAGGCCATCGTCAGTCATCTTGACTTTGTCTTGCCACTGGATTTTGCTGACTATGGAAGAAAGAGTTAGGCTGAGGATTTTGTGCAACTCTGTCCCACTTATATCCAGTTGACAAATAAGTCATCATCCATCACATTGTCATTGATCATTGATCCTTTTCAAAAATGAAGGATAAGCAACTGCCCATGCCCATGCTAAGAAGTCCTAACTGCCTCCTGCTTTGCCCCAGCTTCTGGGCAGACAACAGGCACTGCTGAAGGGGTCCATAGGCTTTACCAGACTGTTTAAGGGGCTCTACAGCACAAAAAAGTTTAAAGCCCTGCATTAAAGCCTGCTCCAGTGTTCCAGGGGGTGGTGGTGAGGGGACCAGGTTAACTTAAACAGAGTCCTCAATCAATCCTTCTCTATATTTTGCAGCTCTCTCATGGTAACTTCCAAAGTGCCCTCTGCCCTTTTACCCTACCCACCACCTAAGCTTGTCAGTTATTCCCTGGTCTCATATGCTATGACCTTGTCATCTCCCCATGGAAAGTGTTGAGGGCCAATTCTGACCCAGTCCATACACGGGAAGAGTCTGGTGAAAGAATACTACATGTGAAGCCAAAAGACAAGACTCTAGATGCTGGCTCTCCCACTAGTAGAATGATAGAATTTAGAGATCATTTTGTCTAATCTCCCCATTTCACATTTGTAGAAACTGAGACCACAGGATAAAGTGATTTGCCCCTAGACACATAGATAAAAAGTAATGGAAACAAGATGTGACCAAGGTCTTTGGCCTCCAAATCCCAAGTTCTTTCTACTGTATCATGTACCCTTAGGAAATATACTTCACTCTCTGGGCCTCGGTGAAATGAGAGAATTAGCCTAGAGCTAAGAGCTTTCAATTTTATATCATGGGCCCCTTTGACAGTCTGCTGAGGCCTTACAAATATTGTCTTGGAATGATGTTTTTAAATACAAAAAAATAAAATAGAATATATAGGATTAAAAGGAAAACTAATGATATTGAAATAGTTAGGGGTAGCTAGGTGGCACAGTGAATACAGCACGAGCCCTGGAGTCAGGAGGACCTGAGTTCAAATCCGGCCTCAGACACTTAATATTTACTAGCCCATGTAACCTTGGGCAAGTCACTTAACCCCAATTGCCCTCCCTTCCCCCCCTGCAAAAAAAAAAAAAAAAGAAATAGTTATCAAAATATTTTAAAGACAAGTTCACAGACCTGAGGTTAAGAACCCCTAGTTGACTACTAATGTCTCTTTGAAGATAAAAATCTCTAACCGCATGATATTCCCCTTTCCTTCTTCTCTAGAGTAAGTTTTGTTGCCCTGCACAATGGGCCTGCCCTAGGCATGCTCCCCAAGCCCTGTCACCCTCCACTAGTGGCAGTATAGTGATAGCTTCCTTTGTATATATTTGTTTGCATGTGTAAGTTCCTTGAGGCTAGGGACTGTCTTTTACCTTTTTTTGCACCCCCAGTGCTTAGCACAGTGCTTGGCACTTAGTAGGCACTTAAATGTTTGACTGATGGATTTAAAGAAGTTCAGTCAATGAGGATTTATTGTGTCTGTTGTGTGCTCAACTCTGTGCTGGGAACATTAGAAGGAATAGAAAGAACTGAAGAATGCTATTGTGACTCTTCATAAGAAATTGGAATGGTGGAATTTAAGAGACAGAAGAAATCTTACCCTCTTAGGGGAAGAATGGGAAAGACAGTACTGGGAAGAAGGAAACCTGGATCCTGGTCCTGGTTCTGCCGTTAACTATAAGATCAATTCAGGTGCTATGTTCTCCATGAAACCTTTCCACATCCCCATCCCATCCCTCACAAACACCCCTGGTCTCTAGACTAAAGGGACTTTTCTTTCCTTAGATTTTCCTAGTCTATTTCATCTGGTTCTTTCCTGCCCTGCTAGTGCATTCTCATGGGATCAGAGGATTTAGCACTGGAAGGGAGCTTACAGGTCATTTAACCAAACTCTCTCATTTTACAGAAAAAGAGATCCATAGAATTTCATGAACTTGCCCAAGTTCACATACAGTGGGCAGAGTCATCAGAGTTACAATTCAAACCCAGTTCAGATACAATCATCTTTCCATTAAATGAGAGGTTCTTAACCTGAAGTCTCTGATCCCCTGGAGATATATGAATAGATTTCAGGAACTTGGTTTGGGCGGTGGGGAAGGGGCAGAAATCATATCTTGGTTTTCACTAACTTATAACTAAAATGTATCATTTCCTTCAATTACTTAAAAACAAACATTATTCTGTGAAGGAGTCCATAAGCTTCACCAGACTGTCCAAAGGGTTCCATGACACACAAAAACGTTAAATCCCTGCAATAGGGCAGGTTCTCATCTTCCAGGGAGCTGGATAAATTTGCGTCTTTTTTCCCTTTTATTTAATTGTGAGCTGCTTAAATAAAATGATTATATGATTTTTTTTTCTATCTTTGTATCCCCCAGCATGTAGCATTGCTAGGCACATAATAGGTATGCTACATAATACATATTTGTTGTGTTGAATGGTATTGAGATACCTATGTGACCTTGGGCATATAACTTCCCTTCTCTAAGCCTAGGTTTCCCAATCTGTAAAATGAGGGGGTTGACCTAGATCAAGAAACTTCCATTTTGAAAATGCTGACTCAGAAAGAAAAGTAAAATTGTTAAAGTCACACTGCTTAGTAGCAGTAAAGCTGAGACCAGAACCCATGGCTCCTGCTTCCCAGTCCCATGTCCTTTGTACTTTACTTGGCTGAATTAAAGAGAGGCTTTCTTTTCTTTAAAACAACAACAATACAACCATAGCCACTCAGCAGGTGTGTATTTATCAGAAAGATAGCTTGCTGACAACCAGAGAGAAAAAAGATGAGGGCCTTCTCAGTCTCCTGCTACAGGGAGGAAGTGTATTAATCTTGACATTCAAGTGTTTGAGTCTCCCAACGTTAGTTTATTGCATGAAATCTTGAATTTTGATGTTTTTATAATTATTCAGCTTTATCCCTCCTTCCCTCCTATCTCCTGTCTTTGTTTTCCTCACTAGTATTTAAAATGAACCTTTCTAGATCAACTGCATCATGTTGGTGTTTCTATAGGTCCTATATCTTCTAATGTTAATGTTTTTATATTAACTATATAACTGTAAATCCATGTGAGGGGAGCTGTTGTCGTATTGGACCCTCTGTAATGTCTTCATAAAATCAGACATTTAGTAAAAATGTAAATAAGGTAAAATAAAATAAGCCTTTCACTAAAACAAGAAATTCACACCTAAGAATCCAAATCCTGTCTGAGTCAGGGGGTCCCTTTAACTGGAAGAAGTTGAACCAGCAATTCAGTGTTTATTTTACCAACAGTCGGGGGCTGGACAGAAGCATTTCACTGTTTCTTCCTCTAAAATACCTTTTGTCTGCCAAGAATATGTGTCTTTTCTGAGCAGCATTTCCTCCAACAATAATTACTCATTTATCTGTCCCTTCAGGATGTCATATTTATCAATAACTGCTCTTTGGAAGCCATTTCCTCCTCCTCCAAGTCAGGTGGATTGTCCATATGGAATTGTGATTTAAAACAGAATAGAATCAACAAAAAGGGCACCTATGTCTCATGAGGCATCTCTTATCACTGCTCGCTACAGTTATGTCTGTTTAAGAAGGTTCTAGAGTTGGAGCTGTGTATTGCAAGATCCTTGCTAGGCTGCAAGCTCATTAAAGGTAAGGGAGATATCTTTTTAATCTTTGCATCTTCCTCTGCTTAGCACAGTGCTCTTCACAGAGTTAACAAGTATTATTTAAGGTCTTACTATGTGCCAGATACTGTGTTGTGTTAAGCACCAGGGATACAAAGAAAGAGAAAAGTCCAGACTCTCGATAAGCTTACAGTGGGGGAAACAACATGCTAGTAGCTACACGGTAGGGGAGCAGCCAGTAGACAGGGAAGAGACTAAAGATGAATGAAAAAATAGGAATAATGGCAGGGAGTGGGGAAGAGGGGGAAGTCTTCTGGAGAAGAAAGGATAGAATGGGATTACTTGAACATTTAGACCGGTGGTTCTCAACCTTCCTAATGCCATGACCCTTTAATACAGTTCCTTATGTTGTGGTGACCCCCCAATCATAAAATTATTTTCATTGCCATTTCATAACTGTAATTTTGCTACTATTATGAATCATGATGTAAATATCTGGTATGAAGGATGTATTTAAATTGAACATAATACACAGGTTGAGAAACGCTGATTTAGAGGGCTTACCTTGGTAAGGAGAAGAGCCATCTCTTTATGTGTAACAAGGGTGAAGAGTGATGTGAGATGAGGAGGGAAGCAGAGGAAAGCCTAGGCAAATGACCCTAGTCTTTTCAGTGAAATATGAAGCACGGTTCTCAGTGGGGTGAGTGGGGGAAGGGGAGCTATAGGAGGTTTGAGAAGGGATTAAAGATTTGGAAAAACTGCTGTGATGAGTAAGAGAGTTAAATTACTTAGGAAGATGTAAAAAAGATTGTCTTGCTGTAGTGAGGGTCCAGCTGAAATAATTTAACAAATTTGTAGTGGACCCAGTCAGCGTAGTTTTGTGATTGTTCTCCAGCTTTGTTCAGCGGCATGGGAGAACGAGAAAAGGCAGCAGGTGGTAAGAGAAATCAAAGGCTTATAGAGAGGCAAGGGATTGCAGAGAAGAGGACACTGTAGGGTTAAACCAGTTCATCCTAAAGTCAAGATGGGAAAGAAAAGAAAACATGGCTAACATAAGTGATGGGAAAGAACTGAGGAATGGAAGGATTAGAGGTTATAGCAAAGACAGAGAACAGGGTTGGGGTTTCAAGGCAAAGGGAGAGATGCAATAACAAAGAAGTACTAGTTAGTCAGGGATAGGAGTGATGATCTGATAAAGGAATTTCAGAGTTTATAAATATGGATGTGGAAGGAACACTTGTGGGTGATGGTGAGATCAAGGCTGTAACCATCTTTGTGTGTGGTGGGGTGGAGCAGTAGGTCATGGGAAATGAGCAAATTGAATAATTAGGAGGTTAGGATGTTGGAGGAAATGTTAATATGTAGGTTGAAGTCTCCTAGTATGAGGGCAAGAGTTTAAGAGGAGAGAAAGACTATGAGTTAGACACTGAGCTCATTGAAGAAGGAAGGAGGATATCATAGAGTTGATAGACAACAGCCGCCAGGGGCAGCTAGATGGATAGAGCACGGGCTCTGGAGTCAGGAAGACCTGAGTTCAAATATGGCCTCAGATACTAGCTGTGTGACCCTGGGCAAGTCACTTAACCCTGATCGCCTCCTGAAAAACACACAGACAGCAGCCACCAAAATCTTTTATTTATTTATTTGTTGCTTTTTGGAGGGGCAATTGGGGTTAAATGACTTGCCCAAGGTCACATGGCTACTAAGTGTTAAGTGTCTGAGGCCGGATTTGAACTCAGGTCCTCCTGACTCCAGGGCGGGTGCTTTATTCACCGTGCCACCTAGCAACCTCTAGCAACCAGAATCTTGATGGAGTAACAGATATGGATTGGATGAACTTCACAAAAAGAGAGGTCACTAAGTGTTGGCGGTAGAGGGAGAGTCCAGAAACAGCAATGGAGTATTCCACCTCTCCCACCTTACTAGTTAGTCAGGGATAGGAGTGATGTGTGAAAGTGCAACCAGTGCTGGAAAGGGCAGCCGGGTCTCAGTGAAAGCAAGAAGATAGAAGACATTAAAAAGGAAAATGTTTGTTTAGTTTATTACTTATGGAGTAGGCAGGCATTCGAGAAAGCACAGTGAAAAGATTTAGTAGCTTTAGAGTAGATTATTGGTGGGGTTAAGTTGAGGGGGATGGAAATAAGGGATCCATTGGTGGGAGACAGAGAACTGGGCTTGAACTTGGCAACCAGGGGATCAGAATTGCTGGAATGAAGACAGTTTGAGGGAGTTGAAATATTTAAATCACTGAGGAATGAGTTCAGGTAGGTTGTCGTTGTCCATAGGACTTAGACCTTTGGTAAAGCTGTCTGAGGGTGTCAGGCAGCTTTGTGTGACTGGAAAGGAATGGAATAGCTGCTTCAAGGAGGCAAGATGAGTAAGGCAACCTTATATACACATATACATATGTGTGTATGTGTGTTTGATAACTATTGACTGGAGGGATGGATAAATAAGTTTATTTTAGTATAAGTCAATTTTGAGGCATTTGAGTGCAAAATCCCCTCGAGAAATTTTTATCCATGGAGCCAATATCAGTCATTCAACATGCATTTATTGTGTCTACTATGTGCCAGACACTGTGTTAAGTGCTCATGACACAAAGAAATGCAAAAATCATCAGTATGATGTAAAGTGCACTGGACTGGGAGACAGGGGCCCCGGTGTCCATCTGCAATGGGGATTTGGCATGTGCCCAGACAAGCTAAAATGGTGTCACTTATGTGAGAAATACTTGGAACCTAATACTGAGAGAAAAGAGAATTAGCACATGTGGTCATTCCATATTGTTTTGTTTTGTTTTTTTCCATTGGTTGCGTTGTCAAAATTGTCTGAGTCTTTTATTCTACCACACATGAACTCTCTCCTTTCTAGCATTCACGTCCAGGGCTGAAGCAATCATTCACTCACAGTAGGAGACACCATCCAGTAAGGGGGTGAGGAGGAAGGTCCTAAGGTCACCTTCCCTTGCACTCTGCCTTAAGCAATATGACCCCAAGAGATGGAGTTGGGTGTTTCGTCTGTTTTCTTTGTCCTTTTCGGTCCTAGGTTCAAGATACAGAGCTCAAGCCACAGGGACTTTGGAGCCCTAAATTCCAGGCCAGATGTTGCATCCAGCCTAGCAGGGAGGCTTTGAGGAACAATGGTCCAGCATTCTAGCCCACTGGAGCTTTGGACTTAAATTTGGTGGAACTAATGCTATGTATAAACTGAATTAGTATGGGAGCCTAATTCTCTTCTCTTCTCTTCCTCAGGAATTTATGCACACCATCTCCACCCCTCCCCCAGAGTGTTGGGAGAATTATTTGTATGTTTTTTCTTTGAAATAAATATTCCTTTATAAAAGCTAATCTGATGTTAAGTGGGTAAGTGGAATGGGGTGTTAATCACTGGGCCCCTGAATTTGTTGGGGCCTCCAGACAATGGAAGAGATGAGAAACTGCCCAATTCTCTGAAGGTATTAGAGGGGAGGAATGAAATGTAACACACTCAGCTTCAAAGAGTGGGACCAGAGTTAATCCATGATGCCTCAGATCCATGTTTTGCCATGTCTAGCTATGTGACCTGGAGCTAGTCATCCACTTTCTGAAGTCTTCAGTTTCCTTTTATTCAAACAAGGGTGCTGGTGGCAAAAAATGATAAGAAAGGTGGCAACAGTCAATGTAGGAGAGGGACGTCTAGGTGGTGCAGTGAATAGAGCACTGGCCCTGGAATCAGGAGGACCTGAATTCAAATCTGACCTCAGATGCTTGATACTTACTAGCCGTGTGACCTTGGGCAAGTCACTTAACCCCAATTGCCTTGCCCTCCAAAAAGGAAAAAAAAACCAGTCAATGTAGGAGGGGACTATAAGGTGATATGTACACTGATATACTGTTGGTGGAATTTTGAAGTAGGTGAACAGCTCTGTATTTCATTTTAGAACTTGTCTATACCCTTTGACTTAGCAATCCCCCTATTGGGCATAAAATCCAAGGAAGTCAAAAACAGAAACAAAAGTCCACTATGCACCAAAATAATAATAATAATACTCTATGGTATCAAAGAACTAGAAACGAATGGGTATCCACCATTGGGAATATGGCTGAAGGAATTATGGTATGCAAATGTAATTCAATATTATTGTCAATAAGAAATATGAGGAATTCAAAGAAACCTGGGAAGATGAATATAAACTGATGCAGAATGAAATAAGTAGAACTAAGAGAAAAATATATGCAATGACTACAACAATGAAAAGATCATTGAAAGAAAGTTCATCTCTTAATAGGGAAAGGAATAAGCATGTATTAAGTACTTAACCATGAGTTAGGCTCTGTGCTAAGCCCTTTGCAAATGTTAACTCATTTTATCCTCACAACAATTCTGTGACGTGGTTGCTATTATTATCCCCATTTTACACATGAGAAAACTGAGACAGAGTTTAAGTGCCTTGTCCAAGGTCACATAGCTCGTAAGTATCTGAGACCATATTTAAACTTAGGTCTTCCTAACTATAGGCCCAGTGGTCTATTCACTTTGCTACCAACTGCCTCTTAATAAAAGAAAAATCAATGCAATTCTTGGAGAAGAGATTAAGTCACATTCCCCACAAGTGGGAGACTACTAGGAATACACACACGCACACACGTTACACATATATGTGGATCTATGCACCCGCATACATACAAACAGATATATGTGTGTATCTATACATACATATAGATATGGTTGTTTTCCTTCATTCTTGAAGATGACCAAAATGGCATCACTATGCTGAGGTCCCATTGTGAATAATCAGATCAACATGAACTTGGAAGGTGCTACCACAGGCCAGGCACAAATAGTCACATATGAACATTCAGAGTGGAGGTAGCTTTGAATTTGTGCATCTCCTGTTTCTTTTGACTGTAATTCTGCTTTGCTCATAGAGTATGATGCCTTCTTTGATATGGGCATGTCATGTTGCTTAGTCTTGTGCCAGTGTTTCCCCTGTCACTTAACTGATTCCAAAGTTCTTCAGAGAGACCTTTCTTGTATAGCTTCTTCCGACCTCCACATCAAAGCTTGCCTTGTGTGAGTTCTCTCTCTATATATATATATATCACAGCAGACAGGGTTTTTATAATTGATGTTTTTGCTCATTTGAATGGATGAATAAACAAATGAAAAGATATTTATTAAGTGCTTACTATGTGTAAAGAATTGTGTGAAGCCCTGGGATACAAACAGAAAAGCAAACTGCCCTTGGTTTCAAGGAGTCCACACTCCAATGGAGCAAGAAATACAGGCAAGAAATACAAGTTTAAAAATGGAATGAAGACTGAAGACCCTAGGTAGGACTGCTTTGTGCTCCGAAGAGCAGGTATATAGGTCAAGGAATCTCCTTCTGGAAAGGAAATGCCCATTCCGTTAATGGTTCAGAGGAAGACAAAACCCCTTGGCGGTCTGATGAAGCCTATGGACCCCTCCTTCAGATTAATGTTTTTAAATAAGTAAAGGAAAATCTAAATTTCAATTAAAGGCTAGTGAAAATAAAGATAGAATTTTTTTCTCATCCAAGTTTCCAGAGCCCCCGCAATCTTTCCACAGACCCCTTGGAGAGCTTTGGATCTCAGATTACCTCATAACAGGAAAAGGCAACGTTAGTAAGAGGTTCTAGGTACAAGCCGATAGTCCTTAGGATGCAGGAACAAAGATGATAATACATCTTCTTTAGTGTTATTTCCACTGATAAAACTATATCCACTCCTGGTATTGAATCATTCAACAATGCCAAGAACTTTGGCAATGAAAACATTTTGGGGATCTCGGAAGCCATGGTTGCTAAGGAGGCAGGGGCTGCAGCATCTGCAGAGACATTTGTCAGTCCCCATCTCCAGAAGGGCTTCTTCCCGGGATGACGGCTGAGGTATTTGGGCTGGAAGCAGGAGGAACTGCTCTCTGATTTCCTTGGTTTCCCAAATGTGTTCTAGACTATTGCCTTTGGAGTCTGAGGGCAAGTGGTGATGGAGGTGGCAGTGTTTTGGCTTACCTGGCACCTGCCACTTCCTGCTTTAGCTTGTCTACTCTGTCAGGCAGCTCTTCATTTCCCACCAGGCTGCACTTCTCTGGACTTCTTCATAATTATAGTTAACATTTATATAACAGTTACTATGTACACTGTGAAAAAACTTTAAAATTAATATTGCATTTGAATCTCACAACAACCCTGGGAGGTAAGTGTTATTATTAATCCCATTTTATGCCAAGGAAACTGAGGCATACAGAGGTTAAGTGACTTGTCCAGGATCACTCAACTAGTAAGAGTCTGAGGCAGATTTGAGCTCAGGTCTTCCTGACTCTGGTGCCAGCACTCTATTTACTGTGCCGTCTAGCTGGTAGTTGATCGACTATGAGGTCTAAATCGATGCTTCTAACTAGCTTATTCACATACACATACATTAAGATCTCTTTAATATGTAGGCTAAAATCAGCCACATTCCCTTTTACATATTAACCAAGACAGATGTGCTGCAATAGAGAAAAATAAGCAAACTGTACTCCACAAAAATTTCTTATCCTGACATGATATGAATGCCCCAGAAAATCCATCATGTCCCAGAAACCTCTTCATTATGAAAGATCACTTCAACCCTGGAACTATATAAGCAGGGACACATTTAAATAATTCAATTCAATTCAAAAAGCATTTGTTAAATACCTGCTCTGTGAAAAGTATGGTGCCAAGTCCTAGCGATACAAAGGCAGATGAGAAACAAGTTGTGTCCTAAAGGAGCTTAGACTGGGGGTGGGAGTGGGAAGATGACGACATGAACACAAAATATAACATATAGACCAAGTATGTGTTACTTGGGCGGTGCTTACAGCCAGGAGAACCTGGAAAGGTCTCTTGTAGGAGATGGCAATTGAGCTCATTCTTGAATGGAGTGAGAAGTTCTAGGAGGTAAAGGATTGGAGGTGGGGGTGTATAGTCCAATGCCAGTCTATACAAGCACAGAAGCAGGAAACAGAGGAGAGAAGGGGAGCAAAGCTTTTCTTCCATACGGAAGGGTCTGTCTTCCTCTGAGCCATTAATGGAATGGACATTTCCTTTCCAGAAGGAGATTCCTTAACCCATATACCAACTCTTTGGAGCACAGAGCAGCTCTACCTAGGGTCTTCAGTCTTCATTCTATTTTTAAACCTATATTTCTTGCTCTCCAAGAGCAAGGAAGCTAACTCTGAGTTGAAATTAGAAATTCCTTATGGCTCTCTGCTTAAAATCCAGTTGCTATAATGCTCTCAGTCAGCTTCTGTTTAGTGACTACCCTTTCCAAGAAATTACCAAGAATTCCCCAGAATTGGCCTTTCCCCCAGTTTCTCAACGTCAGAATTATTTTGTCTCCCATGCAAATAAATGGTGGGGAAATGGGGCATAGGAATAAACCATAAAGTGGGCAGAGTCATTGTTTCCCCCTTGTCTGGAACATTCCTGTCGTTGTGTGTTCATCCTTTGTTTTTGAAGAGGACCAATGACATCATGATGTGATGGGTGATATTTTGACTTGTGTGTGAATTGGCTTTAAGTGAGGCAGAGTTCTGCAAAACCATCAGCCTCACTGTCTCTTCCAGAGTCATCAGAGTCCAGTAGCAGGACAAAAGTCAGGATAAATGGTGATGACCTGGGGTGCAGCACATGACCATGGTGCCTTCCATGCCTGACCAAGCTCTAAGCTCTCTTCAGCTACTTTCAGTTTGGAGCAAATTGTTCTCATCTGCAAATTCTGTTGAGGGAAGTCTTCATGTATTTGGGTTAAATATCCCCATAACTCACAAATGGGCTTGAGGCCTGTCAGTTACTCTCAGCCTGGTTTAGCCTGTCTTCCAAGATGGCTTTCCTAGGCTGTGGCTGCCAAGCATGTTACAGTTTCTTGGAGGCACAGATGAGAGCTGGGTAACAGGTGGACACCAAAGGTGGATGAGCGCCCTAAAAAGGGTTTGGCAAGCCCTCACACCCAAGGTGCTTGTCCTCCCCAATCACCCCTTACATCAGCTCTTCATATAAAGATTAGAAAGAGAATGATCAAAGGGATATGCTCCTGGAGAAGACAGAGAGGGGTTGGCGTTGGCCTTGGCCATGGAGAATAAGCATTTACAGGGCATTTACAATGTGCCAGGCACCATGTTAGTTCAGTTGTTTTCAGTCATGTCCAATTCTTCATGACCCCATTTGGGGTTTTCTTGGCAGAGATACTGGAGTGGTTTGCCATTTCCTTCTCAGCTCATTTTACACATGAGGAAACTGAGGCAAACAGGGTGAAGTGACTTGTCCACTTTTCCGGGCTTGAAACTCTATCAACTGAGCCATCCAGCTTTTCCAGGCATTGTGCTAAGTAACTTACAAATATTATTTTGGTTGGTCTTTACATCCAGGAAAGTAGATGATATTATTATTCTCACATTAGAGTTGAGGAAACTGAGGGAAAACAGAGGTTAGGTGACTTGCCCAGGATCACACAGCTAGTTGTGTCTGAGGCTGAGATCTGTGCTCTACCAACTGTGCCACCTAGTCGCCTCTGAGAAGAACTTCCTCAGACACTGGAGCAAAAGTCATGAAAATTAAGATTGATGTTGAAGTAGAGTGGTCAAGGAGAAGAATTTCACAATGCATTCTTTTAATTATTCTCAGTAAAGTCTGAGACAAGTTCCTCTGCTGAAAGGAGGGAGAGAAGTAGCATCAGTCACTGGACGAGAGAAGGGAAGGTCTAAAACTGTTCTGGAGAATTTGATAGTCAATCAGAGAAGAGCAAAAGGATTGTTGTGCAGCAATGAGGGCCCAGTTGAGAGGAGAAGACAAATTTGAGGTGGACCCAGACAGCATGGTTGTATAACTTCTTCCAGAGGAATTCAGCAGCATGAAATTAGAAGCAGAGAAGAAGGATTGTGGGGGTAACCAAAGGTTAGAGTTTGGAAAGGCAACAGGATAAAGGGCAAGTGATTAGAAATTAGACAGTCATGGGATTAAGGAAGGAAGGAACTTAAGAAACCATCTAGCCCATCCCTATTACAGATGAGGAAACTGATGCCAGGGGACATTAAATTACTTGTCCAGTGGCATCAGAAACAAGACTTGAACCTGGGTCTTGACTCTAGAACCTGTTCTCTCTCCATTATACTATGGTGCCTCTCAAATGTACATAGTCAAGGTGAACCATTTAGCCATAAGGTCAAGGTTTCTTTTTTTTTCTTTTCCTTTTGATTTATTTATTTTTAGTTTTCAACATTCATTTTGACAAGATTTTGAGTTACAAATTTTCACCCCATCTTTCCCCTACCTTCCACCCCAAGATAGCAAGTCTACTGAATACCCCTTCCCCCAATCTATTCTCTCTTAAGTCCTCCCCCATCTGCACCCCCCTCAACTTTCTAATAGGGCAAGATGGATTTCTATACCCCAGTGTCTGTATATCTTATTTCCTAGTTGCATGTAAAAACAATTTTTTTAAACATTTTTTAAAAAAACTTTGATTTCCAGATTCTTTCCCTTCTTCCCTCCTCACCCATCCCCACTGGGAAGACAAGCAATTCAATATAGGTTGTACATGTGTAGTTATACAAAATGTTTCCATAGTAGTTATATTGTGAAAGACTAACTATATTTCCCTCTATCCTATCCTGCCTCCCCCAACATATTTTATTTTCTGCTTAGACCCTGTCCCTTTTCAAAAGTGTTATCTTCTAATTACCCTCTCCCCCAATCTGCCCTCCCTTCTATTATCCCCCTCTTATCCCCTTTCTCCCTACTTTTCTGTAGGGTTAAGTACCCAGTTTACTGTGTATGTTATTCCCTCCATAAGCCAAATTCAATGAGAGTGAGGTTGACTCATTCCCTTTCACCTTCCTGTTCTTCCCCTCCATTGTAACAGTTTTCTCTTGCCTTTTCTATATGAGATAATTTACCCTATTTTATCTCTCCCTTTCTCCTTCTCCCAATATAGTCCTCTCTCACCTCTCAATTTTTTTTAGATATCATCCCTTCATATTCAACTGATCCTGTGCCTTCTATGTATACATGTATGCATATATATACACACATTCACGTATGCATTTTATACACATATACACCCTCCTAAAAATACATATATATTCCCTTCAACTATCCTCCTCATATTGAGAAAAATCTCATGAGTTGCAATTATTGTTTTTCCATGTAGGAATGTAAATAGTTCAACTTTGATATAAGTTCTTTATGATTTCTTTTTCCTGTTTACTTTCTCATGCTTCTCTTGCTTCTTGTATTTGAAAGTCAAATTTTCTGTTCAGCTCAGATTTTTTCATCAGGAATGCTTGAAAGTCCTCCATTTCATTGAATAACCATATTTTCCCCTGAAGCATTATACTCAGTTTTGCTCGGTAGGTGATTCTTGGTTTTAATCCTAGTTCCTTTGGCCTCCAGAATATCATATTCTAAGCCTTTTGATCCCTAATGTAGAAGCTACTAGGTCTGGTGTTACCCTGATTGTGTTTCTACAATACACAAATTGTTTCTTCCTGACAGCTTGTAATATTTTCTCTTTGACCTGGGAACTCTGGAATTTGACTATAATATTCCTAGGAGTTTTCTTTTCGGGATCTTTTTCAAGAGACAATCAGTAAATTCTTTCTATTTCTATTTTTTCCTCTGGTTCTAGAATATCAGGGCAATTTTTCTTGAGAATCTCTTGAAGGATAATTTCTAGACTCTTTTTTTGATCATGGCTTTCAGGTAGTCCAATAATTTTAAAATTATCTCTCTTGGATCTATTTTCCAGGTCAGTGTTTTTTCCAATGAGATATTTCACATTGCTTTCTATTTTTTTTATTTGTTTGGATCTGTTTTATAGTATCTTAATTTCTCATAAAGTCATTAGCTTCCATTTGCTCCAATCTAATTTTGAAGGAATTAGTCTCTTCAGTGAGTTTTTGAAATTCCTTTTCCATCTGGCCAATTGCGCTTCCTCTGTTTGTTCATCTTGCCAGCCAATTACTTGACTTTTGAGCTCTTTGCCAAAGTAGAACTCTGCTTCCAGAGTAGAGAGAGCTTTGTCCCAAATCACCGGGGTTTTTGCAAATGTCATCAGAGTTGTTGTCAGAGCTATGAGGAGGGTATCCTCTCTACAGCCACCACAAGCTCTGGCACACTGGTGTTGCTCATCCCAGGACTACCACCCAAGACTGTAATCCAGATCCAAGTGATTACCCTCTGAATGGTCTCTTGGTCCCCCCACAATCTGCAGTCCAGGAGCTCCAGAGGCAGCCACATGGCAGCAGCTGCAGTGGCCATGCTGCCACTACCTCTCACTCTGGAGGCAAGGGTCAGACCAAGCTCTTCTCTTGTCCTGGATCAACAGGGTTATCCACTGATCTTTTACTTTCTCTTTGGTGTTTATGGGTTGAGAAGTCTGGAAACCATCACAGCTGCTGATGATTCACTCTCCTAAAGTCTGCTCTGGCCAGTCTGGGCCACTGGTCAGGGCTGCCCTGGGTCTGGGCCCTCGCTGCTCACACAGAACTGCTCTCGGCTCCCAGCTCCATGTGATAGACCCTTCCTGTTGGCCTGTCAGGCTGCCTTCAGCAGGATATTTGTTTCTCTCTGTCACTTTGTGGGTTCTGTAGCTCCAAAATTTGTTTAGAGTCATATTTTACAAGCATTGGAGATGGTTGGTGCAGGAGCTCAAGCAGGTTCCTGCTTTTACTCTACCATCTTGGCTCTGCTCTGCCAATGCCAAGATTTCTAAGGAAGGAAAGTGAAGTTACAAAGGGGGTTAGTTAGGGTTAGGAGGACAGAGGAGCCAATATGACTAGAGGTCCTGGAGAGAATGAAGTAGATTTGGGATAAGTGAAGCAAAGAGAAATGAAAGAAGAGGAGGTTATGACCTTCTGAGTTCTAGATCATGAAAGCTGAACAATTATTGATTATGGAGTAATCAAATATATATGATATATGATTATATAAAATGTGATATAATCAATTTTGTGTATATCTGAGGTGGTATGAATACAAGATCATGAGAGTTGAGAAGGTCACCAAACTGGTTGGTCTGGGCATTGAGGGAGGTACCAATATGCATTTTGAAGACTATAAATATGAGGGCAAAGGTTGGAGTGGGGAAGACTGAAATCCTTTAGAAAGGATTACCTAGTGTTTGGGAGATTACAGTGATGAGTTTCTAGATAGGACGGAAAAGAAGATGGCAGGAACCTTAATCAAGGAGAAACTTGTTGAATAATGGCAGCAGAGAGAGGGCCAGGAAATAGTAGTGACAAGGAAGAATGGGAACAACCATTTACTAAGTGTCAGGCACTTTGCAAGTATATATGAGTATTATCTCTGAGAGGTAGATACTATCCTCATTTTACAGTTGAGGAAACTGAGGCAGACAGGGGTTAAGTGACTTGCCCAGTAGTAATAGTAGAGTATAGTAGTTATGTGACTTGCCCACAAGTAGTAGCAGAGAGGAAGAAGTCTAATACAAAGGTAGTTTGTTAACAGTAGAACTGGGTTCCAAAGGAAGGGAATGAAAAAGGGGACAAGATTGGGATTAAACTTTAGGAAGTGTAGAAGTAAGATCAAATCTGGCCCCAGATACTTACAAGCTGTGTGACCTTGGGCAAGTTACTGCACCCTGTTTGCCTCAGTTTCCTCACATGTAAAATGAGTTAGAGAAAGAATTGGCAAATCACTCCAGTATTTCTGCCAAGAAAACCCTAAATGGGGTTAGAAAAAGTTAGACACAACTGAAACAATTGAACAAGGAAGAACTGAAGTAGATGCGGATGAGGGAGCTGAGAGTGGTAAAAGGGGAAAGCAGTTTTCATTTGGGGGTCCTGCAGACTCTGAACCATGTTGGTGAGGCAAGGAAGAGAGCCTCTTAACCCTAGGGCCGTAGAACTTCAAACCCTCATCAGTAAACAATGCTCTTCTCTCAGGTCTACCCCAACTCATCCTTCCCAGATGTTGATTTTATTTTATCTCCCTGGGAGGTCTAAACCAAGTCTGTGGTTCTGGTCTGGGCCTGGGTGGCTACACGATGAGGACCAGAGGCTCATAGATTTAGTGCTGATAGGGACTGGAGAGGCCACCTATTCCAAAAACCCTCATTTTACAAATTATTAAACTGAGGCCCAGAAAAGTGAAGTGATTTACTAAAGCCTGATGCTAGATCCCTTGATAGAAGCTTGAGGGAAAGTCGATTCATTTCCCTACCTTCCTTCCTCCTCTTTTCCTATCCTTCCCCAGCTCCCACTGGCAGCTCCATCTTAGGCCCTGAATTGGATTTGGTTTCTTTCTCAGCTTCAGCTTTCTATAAAATAAATGGGTTGAACTAGGATTTTCAAAAATGTAATTAATTAATTAATTAATTGACTTTTAGTTTACAACATTCAGTTCCACAAGCTTTTGAGTTCCAAATTTTCTCCTCTTCCCTCTCCTTTCTCCATTCCACCTCCCCCCACCCCACCATGGCAGCATGCAATACCATATAGTGAACCAGGATTTTTAAAATGATAATTTCATTTATACAATGATTTAAAAATGTATAAAGTCATTTTCTCACATGACCCTAGTAAGTAAGTAAAAGTATCGTTATCTCCAGATGAGAGAATTGAGGCTTAGAGAATGTGATTTAACAAAGATCACCAAAGATCACCTAAATCTAAGTCCGGTGCTTTTCCTTCCCCTTCTTTAAACAGTTAACAAAAGGAAGTTTACTTAGCAATAGCATGGAAAAAATATTCGCAAGGACATAGCATTGATTCATTTGGTCCAGTCCCTGGCTCCACATTTGTCATGGTGGTATAGCTGTCAGAACCTATCCTCTTTCTCTGCTGGCTTTTATAGTTAGGTGATAGGGAAGGGCCTCAATGATTTTAGCCTTGGGCTCTTGACTAAGTGGTCCAGGAAGGAATCAAGTGGTTTACAGTATGTTCACCCAAAACTACAATTTAACATATTATTATCTTTTCCTTCACCAAGATTCCTGTAAATGTTACCTGATATCTTCGTGGGTTAGAGAGACACGTCAGAAGACATGGGAGGAGACTATGGCAAGCTGGGCACAGAATTTCAAAATTTGTTTTCAAAATTCCAAAAATAATTTCAAAATATCAGACATTTAATAACCCTTACCCTTCCCACCTTTTGAATACCTTGTATACAAAATATGAAGTATCTTAAATATTTATACAAACTAAGGAAAAAATAGAATTTTCTTTCCAAGCTAAAAACAGTTTGTATATATGTTAAATAAAATTCTTTCAGGTAGGAAAAAACTAAACATCTTACACTCTGTTTCAATGCCTTTAAAGGAAAAATTGGCTTAACCTATGTGAGGCATCCTACTGCCATATGAACCAAAATTGAATTAAGAATAATGCTCGAACTGAGATTCAAACTTGAACTCAGATCCCTGGTTTCAGTGTTTTCTCTATTACCATTCTACCTTCCATTTCCCCTTTCTGAGTCACAGTTTCCTGTCAAATGAGGAACATGAACAATATGTGAGCTGCTAGCATGGTCTACTGGAAAGAACACTTCACTTTTTAGTCATAGGACCTATGCTTACTTCTCAATGTAACACTTCCTGCCCTTGGGAAAAAATCACTACTCTGGACCTCAGTATTCTAACCTATATAATTTTGGGCTTGAACTAGATGGTCTCTGCTAAGCCTTCTTTTTCCAAGTCCTATCATTCATTCAATCATTCATTCACGGCATTATACTTGGCCATTGGGAATTCAAAGATGGCTAAGCTACTGTTTCTGCCCTCAAGGAACTTAACAGTCTAAACAGGATAACTGCCACTTATCTAATGTTTTAAACTTTGCAAAGCTCTTTGCCCACATTATCTCCTATGAACAACCCTGAGAGTTGAGTACTATTGTCTTTATACTACAGAGGAGGAAAGAGTCTCAGAGAAGCTATAAAATGTCCCCCAATAACTCCAAAAACAAACTAGAAGATAAGGCGTTCATTCATTTATTAAAGATTTAAATATAGACCTTGCCTTCACTTGGAGGGGGTGGCAGAAGAAGAGAGGGCAAGTTTGGATGAGGTTATACTTGGATGGGCCTTGAAAGAGGAGATGAGGAGCAGGATGTGGCAAGCAGGTTGAGGGAGTGAGCAAAGGCATAAGGGAAAGACTAGAACCAGTGACAGTAGAACCAGTCTCTCTGGATTGAAAAGTATATAAAGGGAAGGATGTGGGATAAGGATGGAGAGATTCAGGCTGAGGAGGGCCTGAATGGCTCGAGTTAGAATTTATACTTTGATTTATACTTTGTTCCAGTTGTGCCTAACTTTTCCTAACCCCGTTTAGGGTTTTCTTGGCAGAAATACTGGAGTGATTTGCCATTTCTTTCTCTAACTCATTTTACATGTGAGGAAACTGAGGCAAACAGGGTACAGTGACTTGCCCAAGGTCACACAGCTTTTATACTTTTATATATACTTTATACTTTCATAGTGAATGGAGATCATGACAGTTTTGAGCAGAGCCAAGTGATGTGTCCAAAGTAGTGTGTTAGGAAAATTACTTGGACAGCCTTGTAAAGAATGAATTAGAAAGAGGAAAGACAGAACCACAGAATTTCAGTTAGAAGGGAATTCAAAGGTTGATTAGTCTAAATAGTTCCTGGATAGAGCCCTGATTCTAGAGTCAGAGGACCCCAGTTCAAATACTACCACCAAGATATCAGGCAAGATTTCAGTAAAGTTTCCTTGGACTTCGGTTTCCTTATCTATGAAATGAGGGAGAACTAAGTGGCCTCTGAGGTCATTCCTATTTGTGATCCAATATATTAAAGAATCTCTTCTACAGTCTTCCTGACATGTTGCCATCCTGCTTTTGCTTGAAGGCCTTTGGTAATGGGGAACATTACTGGGGGACCCATTACCTTTCATGCAGGCTGTTCCTCTTCTGACCAGTTATAAGTGTTGGAAGAATTTTTCCTTCCACTCCTCACTTTTCACCTCTCCTTTCTAGTCCTGAACAAGGCTAATCTCTCTTCTATGATACTGTAGGCAGATATTATCTCCTCTGGATGCAACCAAGTGGTGGGGTGAATAGAGTGCTGTACCAGAATTCAGGAAGATCTGAGTTCAAATTTAGCCTCAGACACTTAATGAGCTCTGTGAATCTAGATAAGTCACTTCACCCCTTTTGCCTCAGTTTCCTCAATAAAATGGGCTGGAGAAAGGAATGTCAAACCATTTTGTCAAAAAGAACCCAAATGGGGTTACAAAGAGTTGGACACGACTGAAAAATGACTGAACGACTGGGATCCTTCTTCCATCCACCAAAATTCCTTCTGACTAGGTTGGAAGATTGGTTAGAAGGTTATTATCATCTAAGGCAGCTAGGATATTGGTCTTGGAGTCAGGAGTGAGTTTAAATCTCACCTCAGACATTTATTAGCCGTATGACCATGGTCAAGTCATTTAACCTTTCTCAACCACAGTTTCCCAGTCTGTAAAATGGAGATAATAATAGCACTTACCATACAAGATTACTGTGAGGATAAAATTAGATATTATATGCAAAGTATTTTGTAAACCTAAAGCAATATATAAATGCTGGCTACTATTAATAATTATGATAATGAAAATAATATAACCACATGAAAGGCAACATGACACAGTGGGTAGAGGACTGACCTCAGGGTGAGAAAGACCTGCGTCTAAGTCTCACCTCTAACACCCACTACTTCAGCGATTTGGGGGCAAATGTGTTTAATCTCTTTGATTACAAATGACTGAGAAGATAACTGATCTGAACTGGTGGAGAGGTTTTCCTCATCAGGGAGCTCCCTATAACTGATGAAATCAAAGTCTATTAGAAACATTTTTTTTTCCAACCACAGAGGAGCCTGCTGGAGGCATGGTGATATGGTGGAAAGAACTCGGGAATGGGACTCAAGAGACATAGATTCTTATCCCAGCTGTGTTGAAAACTAGTTTTGTAACCCTGGGCAAAGCACTTAATTTCTCAGGCTCTCGGTTTCCTCATCTAGAAAACAGGAATAATAATTCCTGCCTCCTGTGTCTCTGGGGATAGTTGTGAAGAGCAAATGAGATCCTGAAGAGGAATGTGAGTTGAGAGGTATAAAGCACCAGGATTTTATTATTCAACTGGTAGCACAAAACCCTGAGAAATTAAGGATCAGAGAGGCTCCCCAAGGAAGAAGATGAATGAAAGCTATCAGAGACATATGCAGCTTGGTAAAGGGGCTGGGAGTGGGACTGTTTCAAGAGAGATTTGGTTTAGCATCATAGGGTCATTGAGAGTAAGAAGAGCCCTTCCTTATCATCATTTTCATATGAAGAAACCAAGGCCCAGAGGAATGAAGTGATCTATCCAAGATCGCACAGCTTGTGGGTGACAGAGGTGGCTAAGTATAGCTTAGGGAATTTTCTAGAAGAAATTTTCTGGAAGAAATTTTCTAGAAGAAATAAAAGTCTCTAGAGCAGTGGTTCTCAACCTTCCTAATGCTGTGACCCTTTAATACAGTTCCTCATGTTGTAGTGACTCCCAACCAAAAATTGTTGCTACTTCATAACTGTAATTTTGCTACTGCTATGAATCGTAATGTAAATATCTGATATGCAGGATGTGTTTTCATTGTTACAAATTGAACATAAACCACAAGTTGAGAACCGCTGCTCTAGAGCTTTGTGGCACATTTCAATTGCCTTATTTCTCTATACACAATAAATTACTAGATAATGCTTGTTGTATTGCTTTATATGAGGAATTTGTATATAACTATTTGATTTCTAGAAGGAAAGATCATCCACTAAAACCTCCAGATACTTCAGATATCCTCCAACCAAGGAGAGGACAATGGTGCTCCCTTTGCTCTGATCACCATTAATGCAGCTTGGGTTCACATTAGACCTCTACTATATCTCCCCTACTACTCAGTGCTGAGTGGATACAATTTGGGGCACATGGTAGATGCTCAGTAAATGATTATTGATTGATTGATTTCTTTCTAAACTTAGGTTGTCCCCATTGATATGGGGAACTATTGTGGAAACTCCCTCTATCACTTTTCATATAGCTGGCAGATATTAAGGACGGGACTTGAACCTTGGTCTACCCAACTCCAAGAAGGGCCCTCTATTCATTAATACACACTATCTTACCAAGTAACTAATAGCCAAAAATTTACTAGGAACATGGCTATTTTTAGACATTTTTTCTTTTGGAGTTTTATATTTTGTATATGATGAATGCGTATTCTATCAATACTGATTTCAACCAATCTCTTATCTTGGATTATGGTGACTTTTTGTTTGTTTGTCTTCCTTTTATTTACCTATGAACATTCTCCCAACCTCTACCCACTCTCCCTTGTAACAAAGGAAAAAAAAAGTCAAGCAAAACAGGATGATACAGCAACTGTATCGACTGTCCATCTTTGTCCCATAATTGACTAACTTCTGAATTCAATATTAGTCATTGCTTTGATTCTGACTTCAGATGCTTTTTGGTATTCTTTTTACTTGTATCTTTAGAGTCTTGTATATTACTCTCCTGTTTCTGCTTACTCTGCTCTGCATCAGTTCATATAAATCTTCCCAGGTTTCTCTGGATTCTTCAAAATCATCATTTCTTAGATACTATTAATACTATATAATAATAATAATAATACTAGTAATATTCTATTACTAATCCATTACTTTCTGCACATCATCCACAGAAGATTTACCCAAAAACTTGGTGATCTTCCTTTAGTATTTTTACTGTTTTCTAGATATTATAACAGCAGTGTAGCTATCAATCCATTACCACTATCTCTCATTATATAATTGACCCACCTCCCTTTTCAGTAATGCATACCCTTGTTGATATATTTACACCAGCTCACATGTACATGTTTCTAAGTCCTTCTTGGCAATGTGCTACAACTACCTATCTGGAATGGACCTACCATCTGCCTCTCTATTATTCTTTGTGTCACTTGCAATTATAACTTTAAAGACTTAGTGGCTTTCTGTGATTTGCTGCTATATAATATCACTGGGAAAATATTAAATATTAAAAGATGAGTATTTCTGCTGGGAGTAGCTTGGATTGCTAAATACATTGGATAGTTTCCCTATTATAATCCAGCCTGCTCGCCTCCTTTTTATCCAATTACATATCCAGTTCTTCATCCATCAGCAACGTCTTTCCTACATATATGTGCTGATAGCCTAACAACTCAAGGGAACTAACTGCCCATCTAACTTCATGCAACGTCTAGACAATAGGTAGTCTGCATCCATTTGGTATTTCCTATATGGATTATCAGGCCAGTCTCTTTCTAGTGACTGTGGGTTTCAATGAGAAGTCTCCCTTTCATACTGGGTCTTGATTCAGTAACCACTGAAAATAAGAAACATTTGGAGAACCTCATGATTTATAGGGAATCCTGCTTTCATTTGGACTCTGCAGGGCATCATCTATTAAATGGTGAACATCCTTGGTAAATATACACTTCTATGCTTAATCTCCTGCTTAATGTTGATATTCAGCATTTCGGTCACTGAACAAAATTATTTCTGTAGCCATATCTGTCATTTAATCTTGTATGATCTCAAAATAAATATCCATATGTGTATATGAATATATTCACATATGTTTGTTGCTATAAATACATTCACATGCATACAGATAGCTATTAAAGCTTTAAACTGCACTAAAACTTTTGGAACATCCTGCACATATGACTTCTTATCATAGAAATTGGCGTCTAGTGATCAGAAAACAAAATCTTAAGATTGTTTACTAAATGAAATCTATGGAGTTAATAATTAGATAGCTGTTGGCACAATTTGAGCTCAGAATGCTCTATCATAGTTCGGGTACAAATAAATTGTGTAAACATTTGGGGTGGCTACTCTAAATTTGTGCATCCTGAGTTCCCTTTGAGCTGTTTCAATTCTGCTTTGCTCACAGAGCACAGCATCTCCTCTGATGTGGGCACACCATACTGAACGGTCCTCTGCTAGTGTCTTCCATGGCACACAATCAGTTCCAAAGTTCTTGAGAGAGACCTTGAGAGTGTCCTTGTACCACTTCTTCTGACCACTGTGTGATTGCTTACCCTGTGTGACTTCTCCATAAAATAGTCTTTTTGGCAAGCATATGTTTTGCATTGGAACAACATGGCTAGCCCATCGGAGTTGCGCTCTCTGAGGTAGAGTTTGAATGCTTCACAATTTAGTTCGAGTAAGGACTTCAGTGTCTGGTACCTTATGCTGCCAGGTGATCTTCAGAATTTTCCTAAGACAATTCAAATGGAAACGATTCAGTTTCTTGGCATGGTGCTAGTAGACCCAGGTTTCACAGGCATACAACAATGAGGTCAGCACAATGATTCAACAATGTGGAGGTAGGCAGGGCATTCCAGGCATAGGAACAGGTGAAGGGAAGGTATGGAGGAGTGAGAACATAGTGTGTATGGCTGCAGCAAGGGGAGAGGGAAGGTTTGGCTAGAGAATAGGCTGCATGGAGGGGCACCATAAAAGAAGGACCTGGAAGGGAAAGAAGTAGAGAAGTAGAGAAGGAAGTAGGAAGGTGCCAGATTGTGGAGAGCTTTGAATGCCAGACTAAGTGGCTTAAACTTCACTTAGTTTACATAAATTAAGGGAACCACTGAAGCATTTGAGCTGAGAAGAAGGTAGGACTTTATTTGGGAATATGAAAGATTATTGTGGAAACAATATTTAGGATGGATTGGAGTAGGGAAAGAGTAGATATGAGAGAAAGGAAGCTAATGAAATAATCCCGAGTGGTAGTGATGAGGGCCTGTAAAAGGGGACAGCAGTAGGTATAGAAGAATGGGCAGATTTGACAGATATTTTGGAAGGATAATCAATAGGATCTGGTTAAAAATTTAGATGTAAAAAGAGAGGGAGAAGGAAGGTAAAAAATACAAATCTAGTTTTTGTGGGACCACAGGACAAAAAATAGGGAAATTGGATGGGGGAGAAGGTTTATGGTGAAGATAATGAGTTTGGTCTGGGACACATTAAGTTGGAAGTCAGGGTGACCTCCAGGTAGAATCCTATAGAATTGGTAGGAATGTCCTATTGGTATTTTGTGTGGTAAGCATTTCTTTTGTGATGTGGTATGGATCTCAGAAGAGAGCACCATAGAATAAAAAGAGCCCAGGCTGTAGATATGGAGGACTGAGGTTCAAACCCTGGCTCTTCCTGTGTATGCAAGTCATATAACCTCTCTGAGCCTCAGTTTCCTCATCTGCAAAGTGAGGGAGGGCATTGGATTAGATCAGAAATTGCTCTACATTTAATTATTGAGCATCATAAGAGAAGCGTAAGAGCATTTCCTCAGCCAAATGAAATTTACCCTCACTTTAAACAATAGTACTTTATTTTAAACTCTTTTGATAAAAAACTATATAAAATGTATCACAGACTTTACAATCCCATTTAACATATACTATGATTTATTTTACTTAATGACTGGATCATTTTATGTTAGGGTGGGCTATTTGTCCATATATGAAATAGCCCTGTGCTAATATTGGAGATTCTATTTCTCTTCACTTTACTGTAGCTGGTCACTTCCCCATAGGTCACCTATGGTAGCATCCACTACCATCACCAGCACTTCATTTTTCATCTGCTATTCATTCCAATCTCTAAAGAACTGAAGGAGAAATGGTATAACCAAACATGCTAAATTAACTTAGTTTACATACAGTTTTGAGATAATAGGTAATTATCTAAATGGAATACTGGGCAAGTCCTCTTCCTTCTCTGAGTCTGTTTCCTCATCTGTAAACTGAGGATAATGACAAAGATTATCTCTTAGGTCAGTTCTTTCATTCAGTCAGTCTATGATTCCAAGACAGCAACTCTGTCCTGGTACAGCCACCTCCCATTCTGGGCATAGCTGCAGAAGATGTCCACGGTATTAGCTCATCTGAGAAAAGAAGAGGGAGGGACTAGAAGCCAAAATACCTCGGTTTAAAAGTTCGCAAATATACTCAGCATGTGTGTGTAACAAACTGAAAACTTCTTCATGCTACTCGAAGCCCATATTCCTTTGATTTGTCTTATAGTTCTGCTATCAGAAACCCTGGTTTTGACCCTCGACTCAACTCTGACTGTTCCTTTGGATCTTGCTTATTACTTGTTTTAAATTTGTTTCTTGCCCCTGCTCACTTGATAACCAATCTCCTTCTTAGTCCTGTGGCCTGTTCCTTCCCTCTGATGCTTTAAGATTGGAATACATAGCTGCGGTTTTTCAGTCCCAAATGGTATGGGCCACAAAGTTTCAGTGTGTGGAAAGAAAGCTTCCTAACTTCACCACTACACTGGGTTTGCCTCAGCCAGGAGAAACAGGACAATCTCCTGCTGGAATGCATGAACTTTGTGACAGCTATTTTTAAGATAAAAAAAAAATACAATTGGTTTTGCATCATATTCTGCAAGGCTGAAGTTTTAGTAAGATTTATGACTGAATAATTAGTAGGGTTACCCTTTTTACTTTTATCAAGAAAAAGTGAGAAGTCTGCATAGTTGCAAAATATTAAGCAGGAGGACAAAAATAGAGGTTGAGTATCTTCTGGGTTATCATTCTGCTACCTTTCACAAATCATAAAATTAACTTTCAAAAAAAGCAACAGCTTAGCAGGGAAGAACATTCTGTCTAACAGCTTTTGCATGTGTATTGAGAGGAGATGCTTTTGCTTATAAAGTATGTATACTCTACAGCTGGGACTATAATGTTAACAATTTCTTGCTATTAGCAAGGTTGGTTCTGTGGTGAATCATCTTTTTACTTCAGTGGTGCCTATCCAAGGTACGGGAAGACAAGCTCATCACCAGGTTTCCATTCACTGGGATTAATTTAACTGCTCCAGGAATTCATCTGAATAAACCACAATAGACTAGACTAATTTTCTTAGCATCAAGTCATTTCCAATGAGAGATTTTCTCCTTTGATTCACAAACACCTGAGCTGGACTCCCAACCTTAGCCATCTCTAAAAGAAGCAGACCACAGGCTCCACATTTGTTTAACAAATACAGAGGATGCACCCATTATGCACACTATATTGTGTTTTGTTGTTGCTTGGGTGCGTCCCATTCTACGTGAACCCATTTGGGGTTTTCTTGGCAAAGATATTGGCGTGGTTTGCCATTTCCTTCTTCAGCTCATTTTATAGATGAAGAACTGAGGCAAACAGGGCTGACTTCTGCGGAGTCACACAGCTTGTATCTGAGGCTGGATCTGAACTCATGAAGATGAGTCTTCTTTACTCCAAGCCCTACAGCTGCCCTATATTGTGCTAGGTATTAGGAAGATGTTTAAGATGTGTTTTTTCCTTCAAGAAGATTACAATCTAATTGAAGTCATAAGACATACACCAAGATAAACATAATAAAATAGGAATGCTATGACCACTCGATCAACCAGCATTTTTTATCTACTGCATGCCAGGTACCAGAGATGCAAAAACAAAAATGAAACTCACCGTCTTCATGGAGCTTACCTTCTGTCAAGGCAGGCAACATGAACATGTAGATATAAAATACATATGGAAGGATGGAGTTGAAACCTCCTCATCCAATTTCAAACTAGATAACCTTAACTGGATGAACATGTCTCAATCACTGAATCACTCACAAACCTAACACTAAGTGCTAAAAAGGCTTTGAACTTGAATAACTTTGTGCAAGAATTGTATTCAGATAGAAAGGGGAAATTTGGCCACAGTCAAGAGATTGTCTATAAATTATCAAGACAGTTGAGAAAGGATTGATTTCTAGAAACTGGAGTAAGAATGGCTTTCCCCTCTTGGACTTGACTGAAGGCAAAAGGAGAAGGGAATAGACAGACTTTGGGAGATAGTGGAAGATAGAGGGGCCTGGTGTGCTATGATCCATGGTATCACTAAGAGTCTGAGAAAACCGAACAACAACAATATATATCTGTTGACTGACTCTCCTAAATTTTCTTCTCTGTAAAATTGAGGGTGGCTGGACTAGACGACGCTAAAGTCCCTTCCAGACTTGATATTCTATATATTTTCACAGATTGATAAAAAAAAAATCCTTTACATTTGTATGATATAAAATCCATTTTGTCATGTGATGAAATCCATCTTCTCATTTGATACAAGAATCATGGGAGGTGAGCCTGGCACTCTCATTTGACAAATGAGCTTAGGATAGTTAATTGCCTAGTCTAAAGTAGTATTTACAACCAATAAATGGCAGAGATGAAATTCAAATTCATATCTCCTGACTGCTTGTCTATGGCTCATCACTTACTAAACATGATCTTCAATTTAACATTTATTAAGAGCCCATTCCTCTGTTCTAGGTGATGGGAATGAAAATATGAACCAAGACCCAGCAGCTTGCCCTCTAGGGGCGTACAGTCTAGGATAGGGACCTCTCCCCAAATATCTCCTTTCAAGCTGCATACCTAGTCTTCTTTTCCCTTCCCTTATTTCTCAATGGGAGGAGCAGGGCTTCTACAGCCACCCGACCAGACTCCGAAGCTCCCTGCAAGGCAGAAGGGAACCGGGTGAGGGGGAGGTGCTTGTAGCTTCTTCCTTTTGTGAAAGAGCTGGCGGTTCAGTTTTTTCAAAGGTAAACAGTGTTTCCTCTTCCTCCCTCCAAGTGTCTCTTCCTTTTATAGTTATTTCTCGCCACGGTGCTGCTGGCAGACGCCCGGGCCGCGGCTCCTGCTGCTGCTTTGCAAACCTGTGGCAAAGTGACGTGAATTCGACCAACCCGGAAGCAGCGGCAGCAGCAGCAAGCAGCGGCGGCGGCAGCGGCGGCGGCAGCAGTAGCGGCAGCAGTAGCGGCGGCGTTGGCCGAGGCTGCAGGAGACACTCGGAGGTGCCTGCTTCTCTTCGGCGTTGGGCTATTGCTTCAGCAGCAGCAGCAGAAGGAGCAGCTTTCCTTCCCTCCGCTCCTCTTCTCGAGAGCAAGGTAGGGGATAGTGACCTTTTAGCTCAATTCCTCCCTCTGGTCCACTTATTGGAATCAATGGGAAGGTTACTAGAGCTGAGGGAGGGAGATCTCTGAGGGATGCAGGAAGGAGGAAGAAGGAGGAGGAGGGGTCAAGAAAGAGATATTTTCAGAGGAGATTTGCACATATGCACACACATGCACATGCACACACATACATACACACACACTACACACACGTCTGCGCCAAGCATGCACCTCCGCCCCGTGGGAGCAGAAAGCCGAACTGCCTTGCCTCGTCTCGCCTCACCTCCCTTCACCTCACCTCGCCTTGCCTGCCAGGAGGGTTCTTCATCTCAGCCCACCTGGACTCAGTTCTCCAATGCCTCCTTTCCATCTCAGAGTCCTGGGTTGTAGACTCGGGGCACGTTCTAAAGAAGCTGCGCACGCCCAGGGCGAGAAGGGGTCTCAGGAAAAGAGAGGGAGGGCTGCTGGGCTCGGGGCAGGAGAGGGGTAGAGAAAAGCAGAATTTCTCAGTCTGCTAATTCCTGGAGGATGCCTTTGGAGCTGCGGTTACCAGCCAGAGCTCGGGGCAAGTCCAGGAGTCACTGTACACCTCAGCCACTGGCTGGTGGGGCCCGATAGCTCTTTAAGGATCTCGGAAGAGGGCCCTAGACTAGAGCCGTGGTTAATGTCAGGTAGGGGTGATGGGGTTAGTTTGTTGGAAGATGCTCTAAACTAGAGTAGTTTTTGTGAAAGATTGCTTGCAGCGAGTGATGCATACATTCTTAGAATTGTTACAGCTGGAGGGGACCTTGGAAATCTTGGAGGTCAAACCTTTCCTTTTACAGAGAAGGAAACTGAGGCCCCAAAAGACATCTATAAAATTATGGTGTTGGACAGCCTTTTCCAATCTAAGCCCTAAGAGCTTATAGAGTCAAGTGACTTACCCAAGGTCACAAAAGTAGCCCACAGCAGAACATAGGATCTGGGGCATGAATTTTTGAGGCCTCTCGAGCTCTCATTTTTCTCTTTCATTCTCTACCTGCCAGACATAATTTCCATTTGGGGTTGAAAGGCCAGAATCAGAATTAAGGAACTATAGAAAAAAAATCTTTCTGGGTCTAAACACTTCCTCATGGTAAAACAACCCCTCTATTTTTAAAGCCTACATCCTTCCTTATTTGTAGTTCTTTCTTTCTTTCTTTCTTTCTTTCTTTCTTTCTTTCTTTCTTTCTTTCTTTCTTTCTTTCCTTCTTTCTCCGTGCTGTGAGATGTACACATAATTTTTCCCTGTTGGGATTTTCTTGTGACTGTTCCCTCAGTCTATTTCTGTGCATGGGTGTTTTTTTGAAAAGTGTATGCCTGAAGCACTTTTGGGGGTGAGGGGAAGGGGAACTGGGTGGTGTACTTACTTGCTATATCCTCCTTGTTTTCTTGGCTTCTCATCAGGGGCTAAGCAGAGTTTGGTGCAAATAATGAAGGGGAAAGTAAGCATGCAATTCTGCATGTTTGCTTCTTGGCTACGTAATCACCAACTCCTAATCTCCCTCTACCCCTCTTTCAGCACAGGCATATATGGTAAAATGCACTCCTCCCTGATGAGGATTACCTTGCAAAAATATTGGTTCTGTGCAAAAAAATCTAACCTCCATAAGGCTTCTATTCCTAGAAGATTGCCTTGGATGTGGAAAGAAAGAGAAATGTCACTTTGATGACTGCCAGGGGCCTTCCTTAGCCAGGCTTTCTAGGGCTGCCCATCAGAGGTAATTCCCCACTAGAGGAGAGGGTGTTACTGGACATACTGAGGAAGCTAACTAAGAAGTGATAGGTGAGTTCTCCCTTAACTGAGCAAGTGGAAGTGATTAACATGTCTAGGTTTCTTTTTCAATAATATATTTCATGTGTAAGTCGCATTCTGCAGGTCCTTCTAAAAAGTGTTGTGGGGTTTTTTTGGGGGGAAAGTAGGGAAAGGCAGAGAGGTTTAATGGTGTTTTGGAAAAAAGTATTAGACTAGGTTTCAGGAGATTCAGGTCACAATTTTATTACTAAAGTTGTTGTGTGACCTTGGGTAAGTCACTTCCTGTCTCTAAGTCTCAGTATCAACAACTGTAAAATAAGGGAGTTTGAATAGATGCTCTTTAAAGCTCTTTCCAGGGCTAGTCTATACTCTAAAAAATCCCTTCCAGTTCTGACATTGTTATGGTTTTATGAGTGCCTTGTTTTTCCAGGTAAACTAAGGCTCTTTGAGGAACTTCCCCCTTTATTTCTGTTATATCTTCCAGTACTGTGTATATTATAGGTGCTTAATACAATGAATCAGTTAGTTGACTTATTAGCAAATTTTGTCCCCAAGTTCAAGGGGACTAAAAAAAACAAGGTGGTAAGAGTAATGAAGTGGCTTTGAAACAAATTTTAATTTATCTTTGAGGTCTGAATATTTACATGATTGGATTTGAGCTTAAGTCACCTGGGTGTCAACTTCCTAATATATAAAAGAAGGAGATTATACTAGATGAGTTTCTCCCAGATTAAAATCCTATGATTCCATGACTAGATGAATTTCTGAGGTTCCTTTCAGCTCTGGTAATCTGTGATTCTATGATTCAGCCTCCTTCCCTTCATCTCACTTTCCCTCTTTCACCCCCAACCCAAGTGAGTAAAGTTCCTTGGGGACATAACATATTCCCATTCTTCCTCCAGATGATTTCTCTGTATAACCATCAGAGTTTTCAAAATGTGATGTGGGGTTTTTTCCGACTGATTACCGCCTGACTGTTGTATGAAGCATCCACAAAATGTAAAGATAATTGCAGTAGAGCATTTCAAGAGGAGTAAATTGAGGAGTCATTGAGTTTACATTCAGTGCTGCCATTGATTCTTTTTCTCCCTTTCCAAATACTGAGGGGCTGCCGTCTGCTCCAAAGACAGAAGGCACAAAGTTCAAAAATCCACAGATAATTAAACATCCCTAGGGAGATTTCTTTAAAAGAAAATTTCTGAGATACAGTCATGAACAAATCAATTGTAACAGTGATGGTTTTGTTTTTTTTTATATACTTTTCTTTTTTTAATAATGAGATTGAAAGATTTCATTCCTCATTTTATTTATTTGCTTTTTAAATTGTGTTTGTTAGATTATAATATAACCTCATTTAAAAAATAAAGTTGTTTCTAGGGATAGGATTTGTAAATACTTAACATGGTTTGAATCCATTGGAGGATTTAAATAATTAAAACCCAGAAAATGTACATTTTAAAATAACTCCTCTCCTATCCATATTTGCCTTCTGTCAGAAGCTGAATACTAATGACGGGTCTTAGAGAGAAAATGGCAGATTTCTGGAAATGGTCTATGACTCCTCTTAATACAACCTCACAAGGTTTCAGCCCCTGGTCAGCATTTCAGTGCATCCTGACAGCTGCTTGAGGGAAAAGTGGATGGACAGAGAGGGTGGTGGTAAGGTGAAAAATGAATCAGTCAAGTTAATGATATTGAAGGTTCTTGAGGGTAGGTACAATGCCTTATACTTCTCTATATTACCCCACGTTCCTGGACCAGTGACTTATATGGACTTGGTCCTTAGTAAAATATTTGTTGTTTCATTTTTTGATGGAAATAGGGCCTAGGATCTGGAATCCCCTAGTTGTGGTTTGGGCATAGGACCATACTTTCTTTTATGTGTGACTTGGATGTGTGGTCGTGGTAGTGTTGGCCAAAAGCACATGTAGCTCTTAGAATCATATGACTTTAGTTGAGAAAATAGAATGTTAGAGTTGGAAATGATAATAGACCATAAAATATTATAGCTGGAAGGGTCCAGAGAACATTGGTTCAATTGAACCAACTTCAGAAATAGAATGTTAGAACTGGTTTTCATGACATTCTCTCTCATGAATAAGTGCCTGTTGAGTGAATAAATTGACTTATTGGTAAATTTTAGGCCTCGTGTTAAAAGGACTGAAAAATAAGGGTGGGAAGAGTTAAGCAACCTTAGAAATCAAATGTTAGAACTGGCTTCCATGACATTGCTCTCTTCTGACTCTCTGAATTGTCTGCCTTGACCTTAAGTCTCCTTCGATGGATCATCATTCATCTTTCATCCCCAGCCATAGATCTACCTACCAAGATTTTGAATTTTGTCCCACTGACATCTCAAACTTAACATGTGCAAAACTCATTATATTTCCCCCGAAATTCACCTTTTCCCAGACTTCCCAATTTTTTTCAGGGGACCACCATTCTCCTAGTCACCTATATTCACAACTTCAGGGTCACCCTTGGCCCTCTCCTTTCATTTCCAGTCAGTTGCCAGGTTCCATTAGTTTTTCCTCCTCAACATCTCTCCTATTTGTTACTTTCTTTCTACTTACATGATTCCTGTCTTATTTTAGGCCTTCATAACCTCTCACCTGTACTATTATAATTGCTTCCTAACTGGTCTGCCTGCTTACCTCAGTACAATAAGTTCCTTGAGGACAAGTAGTTTTGGGTTTTTTATTCCTAAACACTAGCAAATAAGGAGGTGTGATGAGTGAATGAATGGATGAATGAATGAATGAGTGAATGAATGAAAGAGTGAATTAGGAAGGGGCCTTAGAAATCATCTCCTCAAATCTTATACTTTTACAGACAGGCCTAGAGAGGTCACATCAGCTTTGTAGTGAGAGCTCCATTTCAGCTGACTCTCTTGTGGCCTCATAACACTATATGATTGGGGGCTAGAGGTTTGATTTATTTTTAACCCTTCGTTTTGGTGATGAGGAAATTGAGGCATCAGGAGGTTAAGTGATTTCACTAAGGCTACCCTGTACCAAGGGGCAAATTGAATTTGATTTGAATTCACATCCTTTATCTCCACATCCAGCCCCCTTTCTTAGCTAAAACAGATATTGCCTCTACTACTGGAAGTTCCTTTGAGGGAGACAAAGCCTTTCACTTAAAATGCTTAAAATGCAAGTGTCCCTGGCCCAAGGGACTCTAGCCTGTTAAGGTCTAAAAGATTAAGATGTCTTTTCCTGGGAGAAGTGGGTAGGGGTGGGGTTAGTACTGGGTTGGTCTCTTGAGAGAGTAAAGAAGACAGTGGGGTCAGCTAGGTGGCTCAGTGGATGGAGCATGGGCCCTGGAGTCAGGAAGACCTAAGTTCAAATTTGACCTCAGATGCTTGACACTTACTAGCTGTGTGACTCTGGGCAAGTCACTTAACCCCGATGACTTCACCAAAAGGGGTGGGAGGGAAGACAGTGAAGAGGGCTTCTAAGAGGGGAAGAGAATGACACCAAAGTTTCTTCATCTGCTACTAACATCTTGTGTGACTCTAAGCAAACCACTTCCTTCTTTCTGGGCCTCAGTTTAGTCCTGTATGAAATGGATCAGATTCTAAGATCCCTTTCCTTCCCTCACAGTTTATGAATCACATTTTTGCCTGTGGCTGTTCTGTTCCAGCAGCATCCAGAGTCCCTTAAATCTAGCCCCAAGTGCCTGGCATGTAACATTATCCCTAGATGACCAGGACACTTTGGCAGGCTGATGGCTGGGAGGTTTTGTACCTTCTAGGAATTTTATTGAGTGGCTTCATGACTTCGTTCCTGATTTTCCCTCAAATTCATCTCTCTGGTCAAGATAGGTCTTGGGATTTAGAGTTGAAAGGAGCTTTGGAAATTATTTAGCCTGGGGTGAGGAACCTGCGGCTTTGAGGCCACATGTGGCCCTCTAGGCCCTCAAGTATGGCCCTTTGAATCCAATTTAGGGCCATATTTGAGGATCTAGAGAGTCACATGTGGCCTTGAGGCTGCAGGTTCCACAATCCTGATCTAGCCTAATCTCTTCATTTTACAAAGGAAGAAAACTGAGGTCCAATAGGATTCAAATCCAAGTCCTCTGACTTCAAAGGGGCACGCTGCTTTCTATGCCCATAGTTTGCTGAGGAGGCAGTTTCCCTGTTGCAGTGTTGTGCCCCAGAACCCAATCTCAAAGTCCAGGAGCTGAAGAAGGATGCAGGGTTAATGTTATGAAAATTTTCTAGGCCATTCAAACTTAGCATCATGCAATGCTGGAGTTTTTGTTTTTTGTAACCCTGCCTATTTGTTCATGATGGGGCCAGGAAAGAGAGAGCATGGGTACTGATGGAGATCTTCCTCACTACCCCCTCCTCTCCTCCTAATGAAAGTCCTAATCAGAGCAAGAGCTGAAAGAGAACTTTGGGGACTCTATGGAAGTGAAACCCTGGCCAAAACACCATGGCCTGCTGTGGTCGTGTCTGTTTGGCTCTCCCCCTCTCTCTACTTTGTTCTTACAACACTTTCCCCAGACTTTCCAGAGACTAAAAACTATTCATGGGAACAAAAAAAATGCCCATTAATTCAAGTTTTTTTTCTCCATTGACATAAGTTTATGCCAGTTTACAAATAAAAATCATATATATTCAACCAATGACTCAATAAGTAAACACTTATCAGATACCTACTATGTGTGAAACATTGTACCAGAAGCTGGGTATACAAAGACTAAAATGAAAAATGAAAGAATTCTTGCTTTCAAGAAGTTTACATTTGGTTAGGGGAAATGTATGTATATATATTGCAGAATACATATCTTTCTGTTTTCCCCACCTTGTATAATCTGATTTTGTGAGAGGCTGAATAGGGTAGTGAATAGGAAGCTGTCCAAACCAGGACAACTTGGGTTCATGTCTTGCCTCTGATTCAAACTGGTCATGTGACCCTGGAAAAGTAATTTATCTTTTCAGTATTCTTAAGCAACTCTCTAAGAGCAGGTGCTGATTTATATTGGTAGAAAGAGTTTCCTCATTTGGGAGTTTCCTATACCAGAGAAATCACAGATCCAATCTTTAACTCTCCTACCACCAGATTTATCCCTCAATCTGATCTTATTTTAAAAATTTGGGGCAGCTAGGTGGCACAGTGAATAGAGCATCGGCCCTGGAGTCAGGAGGACCTGAGTTCAAATCCAGCCTCAGACACTTAACACAAAACTAGCCATGTGACCTTGGGCAAGTCAGTTAACCCCAGCTGCCCTACTTTCACCTCTCCAAAAAGCCAAAAAAAAAGATTTTGTTTTAGTTCACATTCATTTCCAAATATCTTCCTTCCCCTCTGCCCAGAGAGCCATCCCTTATAATGAAGAATTAAAAAGAATGAAAAAAAGATTTCTTGAGCGCAATTATCCAAATATTGATGTCTGATAGATTAAGGAATGTTCCATGCTCATAGTCACCCCACCCCCACTTTTTAGTTCAACTATTCTAAACACTCCCCTATTTCTATTAATGCTAATTCATCTTTCTGTAATACTTTGAGATTTGCAATGTGCTTTTGCCATGATAACCCTCTGAGGCAGGCAGGGCATATGCTACTATCCTCATTTTACAGATGGTTGCATTAACAAAGTCTTTCTCATTATGATATGGCAGTGATCCTGAGTTCTCAAATATTAGCCCAGTAGAGTGGGAGCTTTAGCAGGTCTTAGCAAACTGGAAAGGTTTCGAGTATGGGCTAGAGATGGACTATATATCAGCACTCTGAGGACCAGTCTAGTTTGGTTTAGGGAAGTTTATCACCAGCTTGACCTTAGGGTGCTGAGTTCCTTGGCCACAATGATTCTTAAAGGCTGCCTGCCAAGTTGTAGAGAAGCTGTGAAATGGTTGGTGGAGATAGTACCCACACCTGGGAAACCAATGTCTATCAAAGATGATAGTATTTGCAGAGTAGGAAACAGAAGCCAAGGGAGCTGTAAACCCAGGACTCCTGATTCCAGGTCACAGATTCTCTTCACTTTACCATGTTGCTTGCCCCTCATCAAACTAAGAACTTACAGGTTTTCACAAGATGATAAAATCCCTCAAGGTCCTTGGCTTATCTGTGACCTTTAGCAGCTCAGGGGTCAGAGTGGCTTGAAGATGCAAGAAATGGTGTATTTAGGTGCTGGGATTATTTGGGGAAGTAACCCCAGGCTCAGTCCCTTTTCTATTCACCCAGCCCTGACCCCTTGAATGGAATTGTCTAGTTTCTTCTGAGACAGGAATCAACAAAAAAGACTTTCATGTGTGGTTATGGGGTAGGGGTATAAACTTGCTCAGACTGTTTAGAGACAAATTAAGAAGGTAAAGGGCTGTGTGGGGTATGTGTGTGTGTGTGTGTGTGTGTGTGTGTGTGTGACAGATTAAGAAGGTAAAGGGCTGTGGGGTGTGTGTGTGTGTGTGTGTGTGTGTGTGTGTGTGTGTGTGTATGCACCATAGTAGGAAAGGCACTAAAATTGGACTGAGGTCACTGAGTCCTGACTCTAATGGGTCCACAACGACTACAGCTCCAGTTCTACAAATACAGTCTCTGGTTTGTTGGCCAACATTGGTATTCCTGTTCCCATGTCTCCATGGAAGTATATCTTGGGTCAGGTCTTTTTAAATGCCATCTTACTTTTATTGATACTTTTTGTTTTTTGTATCCTATTAGTTGAAGATATCCTTTCCCCTTCCCTTGTAACAAAGATTATAAAGAAAGAGAAGGAAAGCTGTCCAGCAAAGTTCAGGTGACTTTTCTTAGCCCTTTCCCTGCTGACTCTAATAATTCTTAGCTACGTAACCCTAAGGCATTTCCCCTCTTTGCTTTGGGTTTCTTATAAATAAACAAGGGGCAGTAATACTTGTGATACCCACTTCAGTGGAGTGTTGTGCATAAAATGCTTTAAATGCCTCATTAATAAGAGCAGAAAATACAAGACAAAACCCAGTGCAGCATTATATACATGTGAGCTAGTATTACTAATTTCTTGCTTATGGTTAGCTGTCCAAACAGAAGTGAGGTAGTGACCCTGTCAGGGACAGTACAGAGTGGAGTCCTACTAGGGAGTGAGGAAGGTTGGTCTAGAATAACCTCGAAGATCTTCCTTAGGGAGGGAGTAGTCATAAGAAAGGCTGGCTCTCCCCAGGATCAGGGTGGTAGAGTGAGAGGCAACATGACATAGCAAAAAAAGTCTGTATTTGCAGCCAGAAAGGAACTAGGTTCAAATACTGACCCTGACACTTAGCAGTGTAACCAGTAACAAGTCCTTCTGAACCTTCCTTATCTGTACCATGAAGATGATCATGCCTGAAAGCACTTTGCAAACCTGCAAACTTTGTACGGAAGGACGTTCAGAGGGAGACATGGGTGAGTGGGACAACTTTGCAAGTAACAGGCAGAATTTAGTATATGCTAAGCATGTGGTCCATATCAGAGGCATGGTTTCATGGACGGTTCTCTCTTTTTTCTTTGTATGGGGAAATGTTCATGTGTCTTGGTGTTTGACAAGTTCAGAATAACCAAAAATAAAAATTGTTTTTAAAAGGCTTTATAATGGTCAGCTGTTACGGCTGCTACAGCAATGATGATGATGATAGTAAGTTTCCTGTCTCTCTTCTTCATTTGTAGGTAGCTAAATGGTATAAAGAATATAGTGCCAGGTCTGGAATCAGGAAGACCTGAGTTCAAATCCAGCCTCAAACACTTACTAGTAATGTGACCCTGGGCAAGTCATTTCATTCTGTTTGCCTTAGTTTCCTCATCTTTAAAATGGGGATAATAGTAATAGCACCTACTTGCCAAGGTTACTATAAGAATCAAATGAGATAATAATTGTAAAGTGCTTAGCATCCTGCCTAGCATATCATAAATGCTACATTTAAATGTTAACGTTATTTTTATTGTCTGTGAAAGTCCCTTCCTTCCTTCAAGACCCAAGTACACCTCTTCTATGATGTCTCCTCTGATCCACCCCTGTCCAGCACAGAGTAGAAGAATCCCAGAATCAGAGAATTGGAAGAGAACTCACCTCTAGCACTTTTCTTGGACTTCACCTTTGCACTTAACCAGGTCTCCCTTATACCTGATATTTGTGTGCATGCATTTGATGAAAAGTTCCTGAAAGGCAAATTTTGTGTCATGCAAACCTCATTGCCTTGCATACATTCATTGCTTAATAAGTTGAATGAATTAACAGTTACCCTGAACCTGAAGTTCCACAGGAAATGGTTTGAAAAACACCTTTGTAGATTAACTAACAAAGATTAAGTCCTTTTGAGTCTATTGTGTAGAGGAGGGTGGTGGTTTTATAATAAGTTTGGCATCTCCTTAAGATAAGCAGATAGCCTTGACAAGAACTATTGGGAACTCCTTAGCCCAGACTAAGAATTCAAAAATTCCATATTCATGTTGTGAGTGGAACACTGGGTTAATCTAATCTTTAAGGGGCTCCTAGCTGTCTGCAGAGTAAATTTCAAACTCCTCTGCTTGGCTTTCAGGTCCCTCCACATTCTGCCACCTCCCTGCATTGCCAACCTTCTCTCATACTACTAACTCACAGGTATCATACCTTTTAGCCTGCCTCCCCAGGCATTTTCATACTTTCTTGACTCTGTGGTCCATATGTCTGGATTACCTCTTTCCCTTCTCACTCTGCCTAAAAAATTCCTACCTTCTCCACAAGCCTCTTCTCAGTAACTTTCCATTTTCAGGTCATACTTTCATTTCATTTGTGTTTCCGACACGCATTGTTTTCTATTATAGCTATTTTGGCACACGTCATATCCCCCTATCAGGCCTCTTACTATGTTGACATATCAGGGCTGGGGAACATGGGTCACTTGTGGCCTTCTAGGTCCTTGCGTGCAGCCTTTTTACTGAGTCCAAGTTTTACAGAACAAATCCTTTTATTAAGGAGATTTGTTGTGTGAAGTTTGGATTCAGTCAAAGGGCCACACTTGAGGACCGAGAGGGCTACATAGGGCCTTGAGGTCACAGGTTTCCCACCCCCTGAGTCACAGACCATGTTTTATTTTTCATCTTCTGCCTCTTGATCCCCAAGCTAGTCAGTCCTCTGTACACATGTGCCTAGTAAGTGTTCATTGAATTGAATCATTTACTTGAGATTTACTGGTAAGACCAGCTGGATATATAATATTCTTCCACAGCACCCTATTTAGACTTCTCATACGTAGTTGTGAACAGCATTGGTCAGTGTCTTATCCACAGTACTTGGTGTACTGAAGGTTCTGTTAGTGCAGGAGCGGCATTTTGAGGAGCTGAGTCTCATGTCCCAATCTTCTGTGGGATTAAATGGGAAGAGAAAAGCAGAGGGTAATTTGAGCTCGGAGGCAGGAAGTAGGGCAGACACTTCTATTTCCAACTAATTCTGTTATCTAGAAAAGTGTTCCCCAGATTTGTTTTTCAGCCTCTGACCTATAAAATAGTGTAGCGGTAAGAGCAATGGACTTGGAGTCATAGAAAGGCTTGAGGTTCAATTATTTACCAGCTGTATGGTTGTGAACAAATCACCTCTCCTCTGACCCTCAGTTTCTTCATCTGTAAAATGGGGATTATTATACATATCCTACTCTCCTGCAAGGGGTATTGTGAGGGCGAAGTGAGGTGATAGTTACAAAGTAACATGCATTAAATTATTAGAGAGGCTGGCTGGGATAGTGGAAAGAATTTGGGACTTAGAAGACCTGGTCTCAAGTCCGTCTACTATTTGACTAGGGACACATTGTTTAATTTTCCTAAGCCTCACTTTTCACATCTGGAGAATGAGAATAATAAAACTTGAATTACCATCCTAACAAGATTGTTGTGAGAGTCTGGTGAAATTTCTTGTTTCGGCTGAGATGGTTCTCCTCCTACTCGTCATACTGCTCCTTCTCAGTTCCTAGTATTGGATCCTCATTCATGAGCAACTCCGTAAGGGTACCTTTCCCCCAAGGCTTTATATTGGGCTCAGAGAGTCTTCTCTCTCTACTCTCTCTTATAGTTATCTATTTCCATGGGTTCAATGGTGAACTCTATGAAGATGGCTCTCAGATCTATATATTCAGCCTTAATCTTTGCTCTTAATTCTAGTTAAGCCACACTGTCAACTTCCAAGTAGCTAACTCTGTGTGGAATCCACTATCAGCATTTTAAAATCAACATGTCCAGAACAGAACTCATTATCTTCCTTCCTACACCCTTACCTCCTCCAAACTTCTTTATTTCTGTTATGGGCACCCACATCCTCTTAATTATCATGCTTTATAACCTCAGGGTCATGTTTGACTCTTCTCTTTCAATCATACTCCACCCTTCCCCCCCACATATCCACTCAGCTGCCAAGTTCTTCCTCTCCCACGACCTCTCTTGCATCAATGACTACCTCTCTACTCATTTGGCTACTGTTCTAGTTCAGGCCCTCATCTCTGACTGTTTAACTGGTCTATTCTAATAGCTTCAAATTTTGTTTCTCCTGCTTCTGGTTTTGCCCCTGTCAACTTAGCTACTGGAGGCATTTTCCTAAGGTACAGATCTATTCATATCATTCTTCTGCTCAAAAATTCTTCCATGATTCCCTGGCACCTTACAACACAAACTTCTTGGCATGGTATTTTTAAAGCTCTTCCCAACCTGGCTCTTGCCTACCTTTCCAGCCTTATTTCACATAATTCACCTCCACAAACAGCACATCCTAGTTGAACTGGGCTAGTAGCTCAGTTCCCTGAATACAATTTTCCATCTTCTGTCTCAGTGCATAGGAAAAAGCTTTTTTCCAAGCTTGGAATTAATTCTCTCCTCATTTCTCTTCCTTCCGAAATCCTTATCTTCCTTCAAGGCTCAGTTCAGTTGAGAAAACATTTTAAAAATACACCAAAACAGAAAAGTTCAGAACTTTTGTTGCAGATGGGGAAGCCTGTTGTTACCATGTTAAATTTAACAAACATTTAAAATAAGCCAAACTGCATATAACAAGTATAAAATTTCATATAGGGTCCTTTTTTCATTTTATATTGAAATGTCCATTTTTGTTGCAGATTAAGTTCATAATTAAAAAAATAAAACACCGTTCTGTTCAGAGATCACCTTCAGTCTCCTCCCCCAGTTAGTACACTCTCTCCAAGCTCTTCTGTTATACGTAGTTGTTATAGATACTGTATCTGCTCTTCATAGAACATGGTAAGTCCTTGAGGACAAGAACTAATTTATTTTTGACTGCATCCCCACTGCTTACATTTAGTAAACACTTGTTAATTTGAATCGAGTGTAATATTATATGTCAGAGTACTTTGTAAACTCTAAAGCTATAAAGATGTGAGTTATAATTGTTATTGCACGTATAAACTTAGCCAGAATATGTCAGATTATCTGTTGTCTACCCAGCCCCACTCTCATCATTCATTAGTTCAGCCATCTGTCCTCCCAGACTTCTGCCCCTATCTGTCTGTCCCTTTTGGTGTCCCCAAAGTCTCAGTGCAATTTTAACCTTTAATTTAATAGCCTAAATTTAATAGCAATTAAAGCTTAACACTGCACTAAGACTTTTGGGACATTCTGTATATATAATAATTATAAGGTAATGAGACTGATTTCACACAGGAACAAGAAAACCAGCTTTGTTACTCTTATTTATAAAAATGGAGATAATTATACCTATAGTGCTTACCTCACTGGGTGATATATGAGGTCAGCTGAGGAAATGTATTAAAAACACAGTGTAAACTTAAAAATGCTAAATAAGTGGCAGTTATTATTATTATTATTATTATTACATAACTGAAAACTTGACCTTACACCTCAGAACAGTACATTTTGCTTACATCAGCACATGCCATCACTCACTACCTCTGAACAGGGAGGGGCGTGAGGAGGAAAATATCCCAGGAGGACTCCAAGATGAACCAAGCTGGCCACCATATCATATCAAACTACCCTGATGCACTGGTTAGGAAACTAGTTTTAGGAAGGGCTTAGAATGGGAGATCGGGGCATTTTTTTAAACTATAGCAGCCCATGTACTTAGATGCAGTTTGTAGCCCTACTTGATTGCTGAAATTCCATGCATCCTTTTAAGCCCAGTTCATATTCTGCAGTGGACAGAGAATTGAACTTGGAGTCAAGAAAAATGAAGCTTGAATACTATTTCAGGCACTTACTAGCTGTGTGACCTTGGGCAAGTCACTTAACCTCTTTTAGCCTCAGTTTTCCCATATGTAAAAATAGGCACAAAATGACATTTACCCCCACAGGGTTTTTGTGAGAATCAAATGAGACAGCATGTACCGTGCTTTGCAAATCTTAACGCAGTATATAAACGTTAGCTAAAGATGAGGAAACTGAGGCTCAGAGGTTAATCGACTTCACCAAGGAAACACAGTGCCAGAATATGACAGAGCTTGGACTAGAACCCAGTTTACCTGACACCAGATCTGTCCATCCTAACCTACTATCTACTCTACCTGATGTTTATCGTGCGTAAACCTTGTCTTCCTTACTAGACTGTTGGCTTCTTGAGGGCAGGGCCTATTTAAATAGGAGGCAGCGGGTGTAGTAGAAAGAATGTTGTCCTTGTGATCTACCCCTGATTATTCTTCTGGGTTTTACCCTGGCCTGGTCACTTGACCATTTGGTCTCAGTTTCCTCACATGACAAATAGGCATGATGGGGCTGTTAATAAGGGAAAGACTGGGAAAATGTGTTTCATTGTTATTCATCTTCATGCACCCTTCAGCCTCTAGCTGGGGGCCTTGTACCTTGTAGGTCATTTTTAAATGAGTCGAGTTGTATTGAGAATGAAAGTCCTGGTGCTGAACAGGCCACCTATTCAAGACTGCTTTGGTGAGATTTCCTTTGAATAAAAGCAGATTATCGCTTATGTCAGAGCAGCTGGTGGATTTTGGACATTTCTATCTTTGTTGCTCTTCATGCAAATCATGCACCTGTTATTGACTCAAGATTCTTTGAGTTTATCCTGAAAGCCTGAGGCCTCCCAGTTTGCTCTGAAAACTTTATCATAGGAGTCAGACTCCTCCTCTGCCAACTGATGCTTAGCCTTCCTCTTAACCCCTATCTCAGAGTTGAAATCTCTCTTTCCCAATTTGTATTTCTCAAAATGTCGTTGCTGAAATGCAAGGGAAAGGGGAAGTATAGAAAAAAAAAAAAAAGTACATACTTTATAACTTGACCTGATCTCTCAGAAGTAAATTAGGAGTTAAATGAGTCACACATTTGTGCTGATCTTCAGACATAATAAAACTGCTTCCCAGTCAGCAGTAGTAGGAAGGGGAGAAGGGAGAGAAGAGGAGCCTATAAAAGTATCTCTCCTGATAACTGGGTGTCCTTGGACAAGTTAAGGTCACCTCCATGGCCCTCAGTTGCCTTATCTGTAAAGTGAAGAAGTTGGATGAGAAAATGGTTGTAAAGTTCCTTCCAGCCCCAAATTTCTATTATTCTGTGATTCTAATTTTAGCCTTAGAATCTTGGAACAGTTTTTGAAAAGGAATTTTTGGATGGTGGGGGAAAATATTGGTCTCTCTCTTGGAACAGATTATAGCATGAATGAAATAGCTTCTGCACAAAAGGAAATTTGGGGGAGGCATCTGAGGTTTAACTTTTTTTCTGAATTGTCTAAAAAGACAGGATAGTATAATAGAACTATATAAGGCTGGGATTTGGGGGATCCTAAATTCTACTGCTGACTGACACTGCTGAGCTCTGTAATTGTGAATGAGTCCGTATGCTCATCTGTAAACTAAGGAGGTCAGATCAGAATATGGTAATTTGAGGGATCCAGTGTTAAGGGCTTTTTAATTTTAGGCCTATAAACCTCCTTTTAAAAAGTATTTTGACAACTGAATTTAATAATTGGTTTATAATCCTATGTATTTTACATTATACATTTAAAAATATTATTCTGATAAAGTCTCTGCCAAAGATTGAGGAAGGGGTCTATGATACAGCAAAGATTAAGAACCTCTGAACTAAATGATCTGTCTCTAGAGACCCATTTCAGCACCAAAATTTTGTGACTCTTTGAAATATGTTTGAAAAGAAGCATCTAGATTGACATCCCCAGTATTCACGTGCTTAAAGTTAGCAGGAACTCAGTGTTCTTGAATTGAGAGCTAGAGAATACTTTTGGGGTGACTCATTATGTGCCTGTTATCACAAATGAATTTGCATTGCAACCTCATGCAAGTTACTTAACCTCTCTGGGCCACATTTGCTTCACTAATATTGATTTTCCTCACCTACCTCAGAAAGTTCATAGTTCTGACCACTTCCTATAGGGTGTAAAAGGGGGCAGGAATAAGACCTAAGCAAGCTTCTGAATGCTAATAGACAGCAACTGAAGTGGAAGAATTTTCAGTTGCATAGAACTATAGAATTGGAAGGGTTCTTAGAATATAGAATGTTAGTACAAAGAACATGGAGTATAAGAGCTGGTAGGGAATCTTAGAACACAGAACATGAGACATAGAATATTAGAGTTTGAAAGGTCCTTAGAACATGGAATGTTAGAGGGATCACATAAATTGTTTAGTTTAACTCCCTCATTTTACAGATGAGAAGACTGAAACCAATGAAACTGAAGTGACTGGCCCAAAGTCTCATAGATATTAAGTGACAGAGTCAATATTTATTTATTTTGCTTTTTGGAGGAGGGAAAGTAGGGCAATTGGGGTAAGTGACTTGCCCAAGGCCACACAGCTAGTTTTGTGTTAAGTGTCTCAGGCCGAATTTGAACTCAGGTCCTCCTGACTCCAGGGCCGGTGCTCTATTCACTGCACCACCTAGCCACCCCGAGTCAATATTTAAACCTCCTCCCTCCCACCCCCAACTCCTGGTCTAGAGATAGCTAGGTGACCCAGGGGATAGAGGGGGGACCTACAGTCAGGAAAACCTGCCTCAGACATTTACTATCTATGAGACCCCGAGCAAGTAGTTTAACCTCTGTTTGTCTCAGTTTCCGAATCTGTAAAGTGGGACTAATAACATCTATTTATTAGGGTTGTTGTGAGGATCAACTTAGATAATCTTTGTAATGAGCTTAGCACAGTGCATGGTACATAGATGCTTATTCTCTTCTATTTTGACTCCAAATCAGTACTCTTTGCATGATACCATTAAGGTCTTTTCCGTGGAAAGCCTGTTAAGGAGTTTGAGTCTATTTGGGGAGAAGGAAGGGGAGAGAGGAATGCCCATGTCTCTTTTAAACTGATTATTCTTTTTAGTGAAAGTTGTTGTCAGTTAAATCACTGCCACAAAGTAACTTCTGCAAAGTGTTTGTCCATCCTAGAGGACTTTGAATATCAAAGTGAAAGCTGACTTCCTGCACCATTGAATGGACCTGTTGTTACACTAAATCCAGAGAGGTTTTTGAAAGGTATTTGGGAAAAACTTTAGTATCTGCTCTTCCCCTCCCCCCAAGGTAAAGAGAAATGTGTTCATTTGCCAGTGCTTACAGAGGAAATGCAGGTTACCTTTTTTTTTTTTAAGGCTGCCACCCCCCCACCCCCTCCTACCCACACCCTTGTAAGGTGATAGCATGGTAGGCACAGAAATACTTTTGCTTTCCGAGAAACATCTTGGGTGAAGATGTGTCAGTTTCAGTGGATTGATAGAATTTAAGTGACTGGGGATTTCAAACAGCCTATATTTAAAACATAAAGGAGAGAGAGACAGAGAGACAGAGACAGACAGAGACAGAGAGACAAACAGAGACACAGAGAGAGACAGAGACACAGAGAGAGAGACACAGAGAGACAGAGACAGACAGAGAGACACAGACAGAGACAGACAGAAACAGAGACAGAGACAAAGACAGAGAAAGTTAGTTGTTAGGTAGTCCTAGAGCTAGAACACACCTTAGAGATAATTTATCAATTCAATGAAATAAACCATTTTGAAGTATCTGTTGAATATAAAACACTATGCTGGGAGATGGCAGAATTGAAAATTTGGATTAGGGCATAGTCCTTTCCTCAATGAGCTTGTAGTGATAGGATTACATGGTAAGTATTCCTGAGAGGTATAGATGAAGTTCTGTGTGTGGGATTCAAGGAAGATCAGGAAGGCTTCCTGGAGGAAGGAGTATTTGAGTTCGTTGGTAAAGGATGAGAGTCAGCAGGTGGAAGAGGGAACTAGGGCCGTAGGGAAGAGTAGTGAGTTGCCCATGATTATCACACAGATCCTTGAGTGACTGGAAAAGCCCAGCCCCTGCTTTTTCACACTGTACCAAATGCTAAATGTTATTGTCTGGAGCAGTGTTTTGGTGGTTTGAAAGGAAAACAGATCTCAGAGATGCTGATTTTCTAGGGATACTAAAGGCACATGATCCCTGAAGGCATCTGTACCAGGACTCTGGAATCCCTTCCAGTTCTAACAGTCTGTGAATTGAAGAGTTCATATTCCCCCTCCCCCACTTGTTTTGGTAGTCAGTTCTAGGACCTCACACACACAGAGAGCATGCACTTCATAAATGTTTATTGAATGAATAAATGAGTGAATGATTCTCTTATTTTTCGGCCTGATTAGTATATTAACCAAGGCTATAGTTCTTGGATTCACTTAATATTTATTGAGTTCCCAGAAAGGACTTCTCTGCCTGCCCTCCTCCCTTCTTTGGTTCCTTGGACATTCTTCTGCCAAGTAGAACTTTGAAGAGCTGCTACTTGCCATTTTATGAATTTTCTGGCAAAAGTTTGGTATTAATAATGGTTGCCAGGGGAATTTAAACACAAGTGGGAGATTAATCAATCAAGCATCTATTAAGTGTTTATTATGTTCCAGATACTTGAGTGCTGGGGCTTAAAATAAAAAGCTAAAATAATCCCTGTCTTCAAAAAGCTTACATTTTAATGTAGGAGAAAGCATGTATAAATATACACAAGATGCATACAAATTTGACAGTAGGTAACTTTAAAGGGGGAGGTACTAGCAGCAAGAGATGGGAAGGGAGGGGGAACTTGGATAGTCCTCCTGAAGATGAGATCATGGCAACACAGGATTTGTAGCTGGAAAGGACCCTTAGACATTCATTTCACAGATGAGGGGACTGAAGGCCAGAGAAAGTTGTGCCTTGGTCATTGTCACAAAAGAAGACGGTAATGGTGCACCTTCCTCTGCCTAATGAATTCAAGTCACCAAGCTTGACCAAACTACATCCCCAGTATACTGAAAGAATTTGAGGGTAAAATCATAAAAAAGTGTTTGGAAAATTATAGGGAAGAGAAGAGATGCTGCAGAATTCGATCTCAATTTTCAAAAAGAGGAAGAAGGTAGAACCTTCAAACTACAGGTTAATGAGTTTGACTTTGGCTCCTGGCAGAATATCTGGAATGCATTATTAAAAGGATGCCTTATTGGTGCTTAGAAAGAGGAAAAGGGCATCAAGATGAGGCAGCATGGGCTTATAAAGAAGAAGCCATGGTGTCATCTTTTTTCTTGCTATGTTGGCAGACCAGAGGAAAGCCACAGACCAATTATACCTGGCATAGCATTTGATAGAGTTTCCCGTGATATTTTTATGGACAGAATGGAGATATATGGGCTGGAGGATAATACAAAGTTAGGTCTAAAAGAGTGGCAATGAATGAGTCAGTGCCAATTTAGATTGTAGTAGAATGCACCAGGACTCTCTTTGTGGTCCTAGTCTGATCAATATTTTTTTTCTGATCAATATTTTAATCATTGACTTAGATGGAGGCATTGATGATATACTTGCCAGATTTGCTCCTGATATAAAGCTTGGAGGGATAGCAAACGTGCTGGGTAGTGGTGTCAGATTTTAGGAAAAGGTCTCAGCAGGCTAGAATGATGGGTTGAATCTTAGAAGATTAAGTAGGAAAAATGTAAAGTTCTGTACTTGCTTCTTAAAAAAAATGTCACAAGTAAAGGATAGAGTAGTAGATAGGTCTACTACACACACACACACACACACACACACACACACAATTATTCTGTCCATACTTCTATTTATTAGTTCTTTCTCTGGATGCATATAGCAGCTTTCTTCATATGCCCTTTATGGTTAATTGGGGTATTTATGATATTCAAAATAACTTATTTGCTCAAATTGTATACAGTGTTCTCTTGGTTCTGCTCATTTCACTCTCCATTATTCTAACAGAGGACATGACAAGTACATAAATAAGTATATGGAAAATACATATCAAGTATTTGGAAGGTGACCTTAGAGTGGAAGACACCTGCTGCCTGGGGAGGTCCCCTGAAGAAAGTGGTATTTAAGCTGAGTTTTGAAGGAAGCCAGAGATTCTGAATCCGAAGTAGAGGTGAGGAGGGAGAACAGTTCAAGTGGGAGGATGACCAGTGCAAAGGCACAGGAGAGAGTACCATGCATGAGGAATAATGAATAGGTTAGACTATGTAATGTATGGAGTAGGAATAATATGTGAGAAGACTGGAAAAGCTAGAAGGGGCTAGGTTCTGAAGAGCTTTAAAAGCCAAGCGGAGAACTTTATATTTTGATTCTAGAGGCAACAGAGAGACACTGGAGTGTGATAAATAGGGAGATGACAGAGTCTGGCTTTAGAAAAAACATTAGCAGCTGTGTAGAGGATGGATTGGAATGGGGGGAAACTTGAGGCAGGAAGACCAATTAGAAGGCTATAGCAACAGCCTAGGTAAGAGGTGATTTCATACTTAATAGATATGCTCGGATCACTGTTGTTCAAAAGGTTCAGTGGCTCGCTATTCACTACAGAGCCAAGTTTAGACTCATCTGCCCACCATTCAGGACCCTCCTCAATCTGATGCCCCCACTTTTCCCATGATTTATTTAGAGAGGCAATCAGGGTTAAGTGACTTGCCTAAGGTCACACAGCTAGTAAGCATCAAGTGTATGAGGTTGGATTTGAACTCAGGTCCTCCTGACTCCAGGGTCAGTGCTCTATCCACTGAGCCACCTAGCTGCTCCCAAAGATTTGTTTCTTTATCCTTCTTGTACATGCTCTTCAGATCCCTGCCAAATTGGGCAGCTCTGTGCCTTGAACATGGGCTGCATTCTCCCACCTCTGTGCCTTTGCCTAAGCTGTTCTCTATTCTGTCCCCCTCTTCACCATTGAATAATACAAATAAATAAATATATATATTTATATATGTAAATATATATAAAATGTCATTCCTTCCATGAGACCTTCTCTTATTGTCCAGATTGATGAAGACCTGTCCTCTTCATCCCTTCTGTCAAACTTCTTTTTTAGCTCTCTAATGTACTGATGAAATATTGTATATTATTGCTATCAATTTAATCATCCTCCACTAAACTGTAAGCTCCCTGAGGAAACATCTTACCTAAACTTTATAACTCCCTGAAGCCTGTTGCTGTTCACATAGAGGGTGCTTAATAAAATGTTCATTGGATTTGCACAAGTCTTCTCAGAGCCGTGACTTCCAAAAAAGTAACTACTTTTTAGACTGTGCTAAGAAAAGTCAACTCAAATAGTGTCATACTCAGATAGAAATTGGGGGGCAGGGGGGGAGGAAGCAGCTCAGAGGCACTAAACCCTACATAAGAATCTCTATGGCCACATATTGACTTAGAAAACCACAAATTAAGATTCTCTGTGTTCTATTTTTACTTATTTTGTTAAATAGCTCACAATTACATCTTAATGTGATTTGGGCAGTGTTGTATGTTTGACACCTCTGGTCTAGAACAAAGGAGGTGAGGGAGGGGATATTTCCCCTGTTCTGTGTCCTGCTCAGACTGTATCTGGAGTATTGTTTCTGTTCTGGGTGCCACATTTTATCAAGGACAGGGACAGATTGGAAGAAAGTTATGGTAAAATGAAAAAAAGACACCACCATGTCATATGAGACTAGAGGGAAGAAACTGGAGATGTTTAAGCCTGCAGAAGAAAACACTTGAGGGGCAGGGCAGGGTGAGGCATTATTGCTATTTTCAAATACCTGAAAGATTCTCTAGACTGGAAGGGAGATTAGATTTCTTTTACAAGGTTACAGATATCAAAACTAGAAGGAATGGGTATAAATTTCAAAAAGACAGGCTTCAACTTGATGGGAAGTAGAAATTCCTAAGTCAAGTAAAGTCAAGAAAATTAATTAAGCTCCTACTATGTGCCAGGTACATGAAATATTTAGCTTAATACATATTTAGCTGGGGCTACAAAGAAAGACAGAACAAAATACAAACAAAAACTAATCCCTGTTCTCAAGGAGCTCACATTCTCATGAGGGAAACAACATATAAGCAACTAATGGACAAACGAGATACAGATAGCACATACTGGAGAGAATCTCAGAGGGAAGACACTAGCATTAGGGGAGATCAGGAGAGGCTTTTTACAAAAGGTAGAATTTTAGCCAGGACCTGAAGGAAGCCAGGGAAGTCAGGAGGCAGAAAGGAGGGAGAGGATTCAAGGCAGGGAGGAAAGCTAGGGAAAATACCCAGAGTGGGGAGATGGAATGTCTTTTGTTAGGAACAGCAGAAGATCATGAAGTGGTCAGGTTATGAAGGGCTTTAAAAGCCAATCGAGGTTTTTATATTTGAGCTGGAGTAATACTGAACCACTGAAGATTATTGAATAAGGGATTGACATGCTAAGTAAGACCTGTGCTTTTGGAAGATCGTTTTGACAGTTGAGTGGAGAGTAGACTGGAGAGGGGAGAGACTTGAGGTGGGGACCTAACAATTAGAGCTGCCCCAAATTGGATTGGGTTGGCTTTGGTGCTAATGAGTTCTTTATCACTGGAGACTTTCTAGAAGAGGTTATGTGACCTCTCTCCAGGGAATTACAGGGGATTTCTAGTCCACATATACTCTGGATGGCCTCTATACTTCTTAAGGCCCTCCCTACTCTGAGATTCTTTGATTCTATGAAGGTCCATTAACATTCAATGGTGTGTGTGTGTGTGTGTGTGTGTGTGTGTGTGTGTAATTTTACTTGCTTTTTCTCTGCTTAAGCTAGGTTTTCTCAGTGTTTCCTTTTCTGCTGTAATAAGTCACTGTAGGTTAACTAACAGTAGGGCTTCCCTCTCCTTTGTTTAATTAGGTTTTAAACAAAACCAGAAATCAGTGATTTCTCAGTCCTGCCTTGAGATTCTATCCCCATATAGTGTTCAACATGGGGAAAGATATTTGCATAAACCTCTTCTCTCTGTCTTTAAAAATAGGAGATGGAGAGGACTGCAGTGAATAACTATTAAAATCCCTTCTATCTCTGATACTCAGTGCTCTAAGATTTCTTTCAGTTCTAACATTCTCTGATTTATATCCTGTGGTCTGTGAATTCTCTCTATATAGATATTCTGTGTGAGTTCAAACTCAAAATGATCTCATTGGTTCATTCATTCAGCAACTACTTATTAAGTGCCTACTATATGCAGACATAAATAAATTTGGGCACTTAGGTGGTTCAGTGGATAGAGTACTGGACTTGGAGTAAGAAGGACTTATCTTCCTGAGTTCAAATTCAACCTCAGACACTTACTAGTTATATGACCCTAGGTAAGTCACTTAACCCTGTTTGCCTCAGTTTACTCATCTGTAAAATGAGCTGGAGAAGGAAATAGCAAACCACTCCAGTATCTTTGCTAAGAAAACCCTGCATGAAAAGTTGAACACAACAGAAACAACTGAACAGCAACAATGTATAGGCACTGTTTTAGTCATTGAGGATACACACACACACACACACACACACACACACACACTAAAAAAGAAGTACTTCCTGCCCTTCAGGACCTTATGTTCTCTTCCAGTGTTCCCTCTATCAGTGTAGAATAAATCACAGCTCAATGATGCTTAGCTCTTGTGTGTCTCTTTATCCATATCTTCCCTTCAGTTCATTATAGGGGTTCACCCAATGTGTGGGGAGTCTCCCTAAGTTCTCACATTATAAGCAGCATGGGGGATGCTCATTAGGCATCCCTCACTCTTGTTATGTGACAGGTCCACTGTCTTTTGTCGGTTATACATATCTCTAACATAATTTTCCTGCTTCTTTTTTCATAATTTCTTGTTTATAATGTACTTTGAAAACTCATGACTACCTTGTGCCCTCATCTTGCCCTTTTGGTGATTTCAGCTTCAGTTCTTTGAAGCTCACCCCACTGTAGGGTTCCATGACTTGTAACAGTGAGGCAGGATGAATAGGACTAAGGAGTCGGGAAGACATGGGTTGAAATCCTACCCCAATCAATTAGTGCCAGGAGATGGACAGAAGTAAAGAAAAAATTAAAATAGGCCCTGCCTTCAAGGAGGTGACATTCATTTGGGGGAGATATACACACATACATGTCTGTACATACATGTATACATATATGTATATACAAAATAAATACAAGGCACTTTGGTGGGGGAGGAAGTGATACTAGCATCTGGGAGATAAAGAAAAGCCTCACATACAGGGTGGTATTTGAGCTGATTTGAAGGAAACTCGGGATTCTAAGGAATAGAAGTTAGGAGGGAGTGCCTTTCAGATCTAGAGACAGTCAGTGTCCAAGGGAGTGCCAGGTTTATAGTAGATGCTTAATGAATGGCTGTTGAATGAATAAATTGGTTCTGACAATTAGAAAGTTAGAGGGGTCTCATTAATAAAATGAATCATTAATGTATATGCAGCATTTCCTTCTACTATAGAAAATTAATATTTTAAATTTTTTTTATAAATATCTTTTTGCTATCATATTCATTTCTCAACCTATTTTTAAGATTTGATTTTTTTGTTTTCAGCATTCACTTTTATAAGATTTTGAATTCTAAACTTTTCCCCCTCCTTCCCTTTCCTCTCCCCAAGATGCCCTGCAATCTGATATAGGCTACACATGTACAGTTATATTATATACATTTTTACATTAGTCATCAGCCTATCTTCCCCCATCCTGTGAGCCTTCCCTTGTAACAAAGACTTTTGGAAAAAAACCAATAACAGAATCACATTGTTCTTACTATTTAATTTGTTATAGCCATTGTGTATATTATTGGGGTTTTTCTGGTTTATTCTGTTCATATAAGACTAACCATGTTTCTCTAAATTCTTCATTCATTATTTCTTGCAGTCCAGTAATATGATTATATTAATGTACCACAATTTATTTAGCCATTTCCAATTGATGGACACCTATTTTGTTTCCACAAAAACGCACCATTATGCTCTGAAAATCAGCTTGCTAGAGAATGCCCCATATGGAACTCCCTTCCTACACCTTCTTGTACTTTATTTTCATAAATCTCCCCATGTTGTTACTAAGGAAAACAGAAGCTATATGTACTTTTTAGCATGTAGTTGATCTAAAGAACTTGAAGGCAGGATGAAGGCAGCTATGTAGGAAAGAACACTTCTGCCAAAAGGCAAAAAACCTGGGTTCTAGTCCCAGTTCTGCCTCTTAATGGCTGGGTGAATGTAGAATGTATCATTTCCTCTCTCTCTGGGCCTCAGTTTTGTTACCTGTAAAAGAAGCAGCTTAGATGGGATGACCTCGAAATTGCCTTCCAGCAGAATCAGGATTGCATGATTCTCTGGCTCATTTGTAAGAGCCATGAGTTTCATAAAGTAAGGAATTAAAACATGTCATCCCTAATATGGAAAGAATCGGGTTCTGACCTAATTCTGCTAAGACCCAGGCTCTGAATCGTGTTCCCAGTAGTAATGATGAGTAATTTGGATCCAGCTGATTTTCATTTTTTTGCTTACTCTTGTTGTTAAATAGAATGGACAGAAAGTTGGAATCAGAGGAAAGTGTGGGATTTGGAGTTAAGAGGACCTAGGTTCAAATCCTTGATCCTCTCTACTTACTATCTATGGCCAATCACTTAGCAAACTCTTTGGGCCCCAGTTTCTCTTCTGTAAAATGAGAAAGGTTGGATTATGATGGCCTTTTGGGCCACTTCCAGTTCTAAATCAGTGATCTTACTTTGGACATAAAACTAACTGGGTGACCCAGGACAAGTCACTTTTTAGTGTCTCAAGCGACTCTCAAAGAGTATGCAGAACATGGACCAGTTTGCATTGGTGGGAGTTTCCTTATTTGGATTTCCCTCTATCAATAAAATCACAGGTCTGATCCAAAAAATAAATTCCTGTTGAAGAGCCATACAGAAGCTATTCCGAAGTTAAGATTTAAGATGATAATCCCTTAATAGCTCAATTTACATAGCTCTTTACAGTATACAAAACACATTCACATATAATAACACCTTTCTTTTATAAAGCACAAAGCTAAGCATATTATCTGATTCATTCTCAGTAACCTATGAGTAAGGTAGGGAAGGTATTATTATCCCCATTTTACAGACTGAGAAGGAGAAAACCTCTCAAGATCACAGAACTCAATTCAGCCATTCAATTCAATTCAGCCATCTTGCTATGTGTACTTATCATGGGCAAGGGAGGGTTGTAGGAACTAAGGATCTAGTCATAGAACCCACCCTCCCTTCTTTCTTTCCTTCCTTCCTTCTTCTTTCCTTCCTTCCCCCTTCTTTCCTTCCTTCCTCCTTCCTTCCTTTCTTCTTTCCTTCTTTCCTTCCTTCCTTCCTTTCTTCCTTCCTTCCTTCTTTCCTTCTTTCCTTCTTTTCTTCCTTCCATCCTTCCTCCTTCCCTCCCTCCCTTTCTTCCTTCCTGCTTTTAGGTGAAAAACTCAAGGCATTCATCTGGATGTATAATTTGTTAGATATTAACCTTGTTAGAAATTAGTCTAAATTCATTAGATATTAGTTTAAAAACAAGTGACATCAGGCCATAAGAAAAATTAGTACCATGACTTTCAGGCAAGAAAGAATCCAAAGCTGGAGCAGAAGACAAATGAGGTTTAATGCTCAGGAAAGGGCCCTGCCTCTTGGAGTCAGAAGACCCTGGTTTCAGGCCCGAGCTCTGTCATGTACAAATCATTTCATTCTCTAGGCCTCAGTTTTGTCATCTATTAAACAAGGAGTTGTACTCAATGAGCTTACTAGACTGTAGACTTCATGAGAGCAGAGTTCATGTCTCCTAAACTTTTTTTTATTTTCTGCATCCAGTGACTACATACAGTGGGCCTTTAATTAGTAAATGTTGAATGAATCAATGAATCTCTAAAGTCACTTCCAGCCCTATCACTCTATGTTTTAATGTCCTACTCGGCTCTGATATTCTGTGTTCTCACGTCCAGTTTTCATTGTCTCTGTGTTAAGAGCTTACTCGGCTCAGTGATTTTACGATCCTGTAAGTCTGCAGAAAAGAGCCAAGCGTGGGTAAGAGGAGAGTCCTTGAAGTTGCCATTGTCTCTTATGGTTGTCTCATCTGGGAAATTGTTAACTGCTCTGAAGGCTGGGTGAGCTGGGCAGGAGAGCCAAACTTTCTGGTCAGTGGCTTGGGAAATAATGTATACTCCAAAATGTTTTCTTTGAAAACACTGCAAAGCCAAACACCCCGGGGAGACACAGATTAAAGCACTGATGGAGAGTTTTATCAGCACTAAATCAAAGACATTGATTGTTTTGGCTCTTTAGGGCCCCACTGGTAACCCTTGCATTATTGTCTTTCATTGTGGGAACTTGTTCATTAGGGCTTCATTAAGGCCAGTGTCCCTTTTCACACATTTATTTGTTTCTTCTGATGTTCGTTAAGTCATCCACATCCCTGTCTGAGTCCTCCGGCTGTCCTTTATCTTTTACTACCCAGATTTCCTCCTCCATATTCTTGGCTCTACATTCACAGGCATCTAGTGGCTCATCTGAAGATCAGCCCAGGCCACCTCCTATCCCTGCTCCTTCCCAAGGCCCAAAGGACTTCTTCTAAGCACTCACAGGTATTGCTAGTATTTCCTTGGCCAGGTACCACTTGCTTCAACTCTAGCTATTGCCTCTTGAGATGCCTTGTTGGTGGGGGTGACATCTGGACCATAAGAAAAGTTAGTGTGAATACAGTGTGACACTCCGAGGAGAAAGAATCCAAAGCTGGAGTAGAAGACAAATCAGGCTAAAAGCTCAGGAAAGGGCCCTGCCTCTGGTGATGCACGTAAGGGAGGCAGAGAATGTGGCACAGGAGATGTCAGAACTGAGCCACCTGATCTTAGAGGAGCCTAGGATATCATCATTCTGAGGGGCCCTGGACAAGCCAACCCTTTGTCACTGGTGGATAAAGAAATAGGGTCAAAGAGATGGAATGACTAAAAAGGTCCCTCCCTTCCAGTTCTAGCTCCAATAATACTATGAACGTCATTCTCCCTCAGACTCTTCAAGCTTGTTATCTGACAGTTGTAATGAGGAACACAGATGAACAGCAGTAGCTCACATTTCTGCAGAGCTGTCAGGTAGCCAAGGTACTTTCTTCATAACAACCTCATGAGGTTGGTGATATAAGTATTACCATCCCCATTGCACAGAGGAGAAGTAGGCTCAGGGGAATTGAGGCCATTTCATATTCACGCAGCTAGTGAGACTTGCTCAGGCTGGGATTTACATCCAGATCTCCTACCTCCAGGCCCGGCATTCTGACCATTGAACAGGACCAGTTCTCTCAGGGAGGCGTTCCTCTGCAGCCAACATTATCACACTATTTTTATATTGTGCCAAGCTTTATTCAGGAGAAGAAAATCCTATTTGTACCACTGAAGTTCACTAAAGCTAGGTATCAAGAAATTTAGAACAGTTGGCAAGTGATGATACAAAGACATCAAGCCCAGGTTAGAACAGACTAAGGTCACTTCTCTTTTGGCAAGATCACTAGACTGCTAGATCAAGAACATGGTGTAGACATTTTCCAAGAGGTATTGATGGAACAGTGGTTAGCACAGCTGTTTTCCAAATAGTTTGTCTGGGTTTGATTTCTGGCCAATAAAGATTGAATTTGAGGCAGTTATGTGGCATAATGTATACATAGAGTGTCATGAAGACCAGAGTTCATTTTCTGCTTCATGAACCAAGTAGTTGTGTGACTACACTTAGTAGTAGGCCAAGATACCTAAATTCTGTGCCTCAATTTCCTCATCTGTAAAATAAAGGGCCTGGGTGACTTCTAAAGCCTCATTGAGTTCTGAATTTATCATTCAGTGATAACCTGCAAAAGTTTATGATGAGCTCAGTTTAAGATAGATCGCCTAGATTTCAGCCAAGCTTTCCACATAAATGTCTCCTCTCCAAAGAGAGGACCATCTTTTGCCTTTTTTTTTAATGCCCAGCACTTAGCACAGTGCCTGACTTGTAGTAGGAGCTTAATAAATGCTAGTTGACTTATTGACTTGGCTAAATAAGGGTACATCTTGGTGGATTTGGAAGCAGTTGAATGGTTAGACTCAGAACTAATTAATGGCTTGCTAACTACATGGAAGAATGACACCAGGGGGTGCCCTAGGGATCCGGGGCCTGTGCCGTTTACCGTTTATATCAGTGACAGGAAAGGCATAGATGGCAAGATTGTACATTGGCAGAACCAAGAGAGATGTAGCTAACACATTGGATGAGAGAATCAGGATCCAGAAAACACTTGAGAGTCTAGAATGCTGGGTGAATCTCACAAAATGAAACTTCATAGAGAAAAATGTAAAATCCTACATTTGAGTTTAACATTTTTTTAGAGCAACTACCAAAGTACAAGATATGAGACTTGGTTAGACAACAGTTCATCTGAAAAACATTTTTTTTTCTAGATTGCAAGCTCAGTATGAGTCAACAGTATGATATAAATATGATCCCAGGATGCATTGAGAAACATAATTTCCAGAGCATTAAAGCTGATAGTTCTGTCATCCTCTCTTCTGATCCAATCATATCTAGAACACATGAACTAGAGGTCTAATGGGGTTCCTTCCAAATCCAAAATTCTACAGTTCTATAAGTATTGTGTACAATTCTAGGTGACATATTTTAGGAAGGACATTGACAGAATGGGAATGGTCCAGAAGAGGATAATGAGAAGGGTGAGGGGCTTCGAGACCAGCTGTGCTATGTAAAGATTGGTCAAAAGAACTACAGATGCCTTAGTTGGAGAAGAGAAGACAGAGGGGGAATAGGATGGTTGTCTTCAAGTATTCAAAAACCTGGTAGTGGAAGGATCTAAGTGGAAAGATGAGACCTGATGTGGTTGAGCAGAGGGCAGAGCCAGGAACAATGGGTGGAAGTTGCAGAGATCAATTTGGACTTTTTGTCAGGAAAAAATTCCTAACAGTTGGAACTGTCCTAATGTGGAGTGGACTACTTGGGGAGGTGGGGGGAGGGGGGTTCCCTCTCACAGTAGGTCTTCAAGCAAGTTAGATTAATTCTTCAGGTCTTAATGTTTGTCAGATAAATTTTCTTCCCACATACCTAGGCTTACATCACCTTTGACCTCTCATTTTCTTTCACCCCCATATTCACTATGTTGCCAAGTCCTGTCGATTTTACCTTTGTAACCTCTCTCATATATGCCCCCTTCTCTCCTCTGACACTGTGATCAATCTAGTACAGGCCCTCATCACCTTACTCCTAGATTATTATAATAGCCTGCTGGTTGATTTCTCAGCCGCAAGTCTCGCCTCACTCCAGTCCATCCTTTGCTCAGCTGTACAAGTGACCTTCCTAAAGCTCAGGTCCAACCATGTTGTCTTTCAATTCAATAAACTCCAGTGGCTGTATATCACCCATATCAAATATCTCCATATCACCTATATCTATATCAAATAAAAAATTCTCTTTGGAGTTAAAAGCCTTGGATAATCTGGCCCCTCCTACCTTTCTAACCTTCTTACATCTTATGTTCCCCCTCCCCCCTCATTATACTTTGCAATCCAATGACCTTGGCTTCACTGCTGTTTCTGGCACAAGACACTCCATCTCCTTATGAGTATTTTCACTGGCTATTCCCCATGCCTGGAATTCTCTCACTCCTTATCTCTGCCTCCTGGCTTCCTTCAAGTTCCAGCTAAAAATCACACCTTCTACAAAAAAGTGTTTCCCTATTGCCCTTAATGTCAGTGCCTTCCCTCTCTTGTTTGTCTCCAATTTATTCTGTATATCACTTGTTTGGACATAGTTGTTTGCATTTTATCTCTCCCTTTACACCATGAGCTTCTTGAAAGAGAGGACCATCTTTTGCCTTTTTTTTTTTTAAATGCCCAGCACTTAGCACAGTGCCTGACGTGTAGTAGGAACTTAATAAATGCTTGTTGACTCATTGACTTGACTCTGGAAATGGAAAGACCTAATGCATATTCACTGGTCCTCTGCATTTACTCTCTGCAAGGGTTAAGTGGTTCTCACTTGAAGAGCTACTATCATTTCCTCTGAGATTATATTAGCCAGTCTCTACCCACACCTAATCTATTTTCTTTAAAGCACATTTTCATTGAATGGTCTGAGTTTATAGACCTTGAACAAGTACAAATCCTTGATTTTAATTAGGGAAGTCTGTATTGGAAAAGGCAAGGATGCTTCCAATTCATTCATTGTGTTATTGTTAATGATACTGAAAGAGTGAAAATGTCTTTTTCAGAGTCTCAGTTACTTTGTCTGTAAAAGAGTAATGATTTATATTTCTATACATAATGTTTTCCTTAAAGGAACCCCTTGAGTTATGTACTGCAATTCAACAGACATTTATTACGCACCTATAATATTCCAGGCTGAGAACTAGGCATACAAAAATCAAAGTCCTTGCCTTCTAGAAGTTTACATTCAATTAAGGGAGATAATATAGGATAGAGCATAGGGCATGGAGTCAGGAAGACTCTTCTTCCTGAGTTCAAATCCAGCCTCAGACAATTCTTAGCTGCATGACCCTGGGCAAATCACATAAACTTGTTTGCCTCAGTTTCCTCATCTACAAAATGAGTTGGAGGAGGAAATGGCAAACTACTCCAGTATCTCTGCCAAGAAAACCCCAAATGGGGTCACAAAGAGTTGGACATGACTCAAGTGACTGAACAAAGGAAGATAACATATATGTACATGTACACATATATGTATACCAAAGAGAAGGTCTACAGAGCCTCTGTGCTGACCTCATTGTTGTATGCCTGTGAAACCTGGCTAGTCTACCAGCCCCATGCAAGGAAACCAAATTGCTTCCATTTGAATTGTCTTAGGAAGATTCTGAAGATCACCTGGCAGGATAAGGTACCAGACAAAGATCCTTTCTCTAACTAAACTGCCAAGCATTCAAACTTTACTGCAGAGAGCACAATTCTGATGGGTTGGCCACATTGTTGGAATGCCAAGTATATGCTTGCCTAACAGACTTTTTTAAAAAGACTATGTGTGTATTTATATACATATATAATATGTCTAATACACATTATATAATACATCCCATCCTGCTCTGTGTGTGTGTGTGTGTGTGTGTGTGTGTGTGTGTGTGTATGTGTATTCAGAATACATAGAAAATGAATATGCTGTAGTTTAGGGAGGGAGGGCACTAACAGGGAGGGGAATTATATCTTCTTTCATTAAAAACTATGTGGAACAAGACTGAATCTTGGAAGTAATATGGAATTTATGTAACATGGAAGTATTATGGACGTAATCTGGAAGCCAATGGAGTTTAATGAGCAAGGAGTCGTGACAAGGGTCAGAATGATGCTTTAGGAAAATCACTTTGCCAACTGAGTGGAAGATGTACTCTCCCCAGTACAGTGGGGAGAGATTTGAGGCTCTCAGCTTTGTGTGTCTTCTCTGACTGTCCTCCATGCCTGAAACACTCTCTCTCCTCAGTTCTGTCTACTGACTTCCCTGGTTTCCTTTAAGACCCGACTAAAATCCTGTATTTTACAGGAAATGTTTTCTGACTTTAATTGAAGTGGCTTCCTTCTGTTGTTATCTACTTATCTTGTATATAGCTTGTTTTGTAATTATTTCTTTATGTGTTGTCTCCCGGTTAGACTGTAAGCTCCTTGAGGGCAGCCTGTCTTTTGCCTCTTTTTGTATCCCTAGCACTTAGCATAGTGCCTGCCACACAGTAAGTACTTAGTAAATGTTTATTTATTGTTTAATTAATAGGAAAACCAGTTATAAGGTTATTGCAGTGATCAAGGTGAGAGCGATAAGGAACTTTAACAGAGTGGTGGACACATTAAAAAGAATTTAGAACTTAGTGAGAGAAGAAGTGGAGATATTTAGTATACATAAGCTGAGAAGGGGAGATAGTATAATTGCCATCATATAAATCATATAAATGCCATCATTATAATTAACAGGGATGGTTGGTTCAAGTGAGGGTTTGTTAAGGATTGGGGAATCTTAGGCATGTGTGTTGGCAGCATGGAATGAATGGGGGCAGGGGGAGAGAGAGAGAAAGAAGAGAGAGAGAGAGAGAGAAAGAGGAGATTAAAGATTAAAGAGACAGAGACAGAGAGGAAATTAAAGATTAAAGAGACAGAGACGGAGAGAGAGAGAAGAGAAAGAGAGAGAGAGAAGAGAGAGAGAGAAAGAAGAGAGAGAAAGAGACAGAGAGAGAAGATTAAAGATTAAAGAGACAGAGACAGAGAGGAGATTAAAGAGACAGAGAGAGGAGAGAAAGAAGAGAGAGAGAGAGGAGATTAAAGATTAAAGAGACAGAGACAGAGACAGAGAGAAGATTAAAGAGACAGAGAAAGAGAGAGGAGAGAGGGAGAGAAGAGAGAGAGAGGAGAGGGAGAAAGAGAGAGAGAGAGAAAGAGAGAGAGAGAGATATTAGAGATTAAGGAGAGAGAATGGAAATGATGGTGGGGACCATCTGCTGAAGAGTCTGGGAAGGGATAGATCAAGGGTACAAGTCTTGACAAGGAGGAGTAGGGCACTTGTCATCAGACAGAAGTACAAGAAGACATAGTGAGGTGAGATGCCTGATTTATGTGAGATGATGAGGAGGAGAGAACTCTTTTTTTAAATGAAGTATAAGGCAAGGTTCTCAGTTGAGAGAGTGGGGTGAGGGGTACAGTGGCAAGCTCCAGGAGGGATGAAAAGGTTTGGCATAGCCTCTATGGTAAGTGATATAGAGAACTGATTAGTGAGATATAAAAGGACTAATTACATTGCTTTGGTGAGGGTCCAGTTGAGATTATATAACATTCATCTGTAGTGGACTCAGCACAGCATCGTGGTTTTCTCCATCTCTCTATGCAGTAGTATGCAAATAGGAGGAAGGAAAGAAACATTTATTAAGCACCTACTGTGTGCCAGGTACTATGCTAAGCTCTTCATATATTTTATCTCCTTTAATACAACAATCTTGAGAGGTAGTTATTATTATCCCCATTTTGCAATTGAGGAAACTGAGGCAGACAGAGGTTAAGTAACTTGCCCAAGGTCACACACAGTAGTAAGTGTCTGAATTTGAACTCATGTCTGACTGATACAAAGTCCAACACTCTATCCATTGTAACAGCTAGCTGCCTCCAGCAAAAGAGGCAGGTGGTAGATAGGAGTGATCCAGGACTGGTGTTTTGCAAGGCATAATTAGCATTCAGACAAGGGAATTAACAAGCATCTATTAGTCAGCTGTTAGGTGAAAGGCACTGTGTACTCTGGGGATATGAAGGCAAAAACGAGATTGTCTCTGTCCTCGTTATCCTGCTGGGGTAAGGGAGAATCAACTGAGATAATGGAGGTAAGACACTTTTTAATTATTTCCCAGACTTTCCAACTGTCCAGACTCTTAAGGTTTTTCTTATATGGTACAATTGAAAAAAGCCCTGAGCTAGACTCAGGGGACCTGAGTTTTAGGTCAGACTCTAACTTGTTGTGTGACTCTGGATAAGTTACTTAACCGCTCTGGGCCTCAGTTTCCTCATCTGTAAATTGACTATGGTGAACAAATGATCTTTGGGGTTCTTTCCAGATCAAAAATACTTAGTAGTACTATTACACGCTTTGTTTAGGTCATGTCTATTTCTATCCTGCGGCTGGATTAAGAAAGCTCCTAAATAAACTGTATTCAGGAGGCCCCTCCTCCCCGCCTTCCTTGTAGCTTTGAAAGCTACTTCCACAGCTGGCTGTTTTTCAATTAAAACATAAGAAACCCTTAATTTACATAACAAAGGTTTCTGCCACTCTTAGCCTCCTGAGCCTGCTTATGACTGAGGTGACTATTATCAGCCTTTCCAGTGGGCCTTGCTGAGTGTTAGAGCTCTCTGAGGTTATTTTGTGAATGTTTTCTTGGCTCCCACCCACCACAGGGTGAAATGGCATTCTTCTTGGTGCTAGGTGACAGGATGTGGAGAAGATGTGGTGTCTGACCAAAAGGAGGGTATAGTTTTGCATCATGATAACAGCTCACCTTTATATATACAGGAATTTGGCTTTCCTCTCATAAGATCCCCAAGGATATATTATTTTTATTATTCCCATTTTAAAGATGATGAGCCTGAGGCTCAGTTTTTAAATTACATCCTTGCAATTACATCTAGTAAGTAGCAGAACTGGGTGGGATTGAGACTAAGGGCCCCCCTGCACAGTTTACATCTATAGAACCTTAGGACTGGAAGGGACTGTGAATATTCTCATGGAAGCAGATCAGTCAGAGCCATTCTCCTGTTCCCCATACCCAAGGTGCATTCTCCCTCCTCTCTCTATTCTTTTGTTTCCAGTACACTAAACGTGTTGAGGGGTACACAGCCCTTTCTGTGTTTCTTTATCCCTATCACCAGTCTTTCTGTATGAAAGCCCCCTAAGAACCTGGAGAAGGGAAGAGGATAAGGAGCATGAGATTTAGATGTAGAGATCAGCTGCCATAAGCTCTTTCATTTTCTTTCCAACCGTCCTTCTTTGAGGTAGTGGGTTCTTCTTCCTCACTGGAGGTTTTTAACCAAATGGTCCTGGAGGACACTTATCAGGGAAGTGGTTGAATGGAATTCTTGCCTAGCTATGAGTTGGACCAGAGGGCCACTGAGCTGCCAACCCTAATATTTTGTGATTCTGTAATACTCTGCACTTCAAAACCTCCTACAACTTCACCTATCCTCTTCTGCCTTACTCAGTTGGAGAAAGAGGCAGGCCTTCTTGTCAGTGTCAACCCTTGTGCTCTTGTGCCAGCTTGTGTCCTTGAGCCCATCCCCTCCTGGTGCCTGCCTCATCTCTCACCTTTCATCTTCACATTTAGGGTAGTGCTTTAAGGATTACAAAGGACTTTTTTCATACCTCATTTTATCCTCACAACAATCCTATGAAATCAGAGCTATGATCTCATTTTACAGGTGAGAAAACTGAGGTTGAGAGAGGTTTAAGTGAATTGCATAGAATCATACAAATAGTGTCGGAGGCAGGATTTGAATAGAGATCTTCCTGGCTCCAAGGCCGGTGACCTACTTGGTCCCTCTGACACTGCTCCTATGCACAACTAAAGTCCTAAAAAGAACTGGCTACACTTGCTGCTTCTACTTCCTCACTCCCTTTCAACTCCTTGAAATCTGGCTTTCAGACCCACCACTCTTCTGAAACTGCTTTCTTAGGGTTAGGAATGATCTTTTAACTGATAGGTTGGATGGTCTTTTCTTGGTTTCAACTTCCCTGGTCTCTTTTCAACTTTTGACACTGTTGATTGTTTCTTGCTAAGTACTCTTTTCTTCCTTTGCCCTCTGTAATGCAGTTTTCTCTTCCTACATGTCTGACTGGTCCTTTTTAGTCTCCTTTGCTGGATCCTCATCCATGTACCGCACAATTAGCGAGGGCGTGCCCTCGGGTTCTATAGTGGATCCTTTTCTCTTCAAAGAGACATTGAGCAAGTACAAATCTCTTCTATTATTTCTATAAATGTTGAAGAGATAATAGTTTAGTGTCAGAAATGGAGGATTTTGAAGTCTATGCCAGTTTCTCTAGGCTGTTCCTTGTCTCTGCCCCTATCACCTTTCTCCAGATTTGTCTTTTTCTTTTGGAAACTAATTTTCAAGGATCTGTGATCCCATTCTTTACCACTTTTTCCCCTTTCCTGGGAAGATGCATCTTTTTCTTCAATAAATCAGTTAGTAAGGACTTGTGATTTTCTCCTCATGAGCCTCTCCTTTCTGGCATAGGTCAAAATTCCTCTACAGCAGTCTTCAACACCCAGGGTCACCATTATGTCATAATAAGGCACCATAAGGGACTTTAGTGGAGGACATTGGGTACCTGTATCTACTCTGGCTGAAGGCTTATTGCTAGGGAATATTTGCTGAGTAAGACAAATAAACCATCTTTCAAAACAAACTCTCTGAAGTGACCTTGTCATTCAGCTGTATTCAGTGTTGATCCATAGGAGCCACAAATCCTTACTAGCAAAGCCTTGAAAAAAAATTAGAAATAAAAGAATGAGGAAAGAGGGCCTTGTTTGTCTTAGGGGAAGGTCAACCAATGACAATGATTGACTCTAAACATGAGTTTAGCATAGATTTCATAGTCTATCAACTGCAAGGGACCTCCGAACACAGAATGTTAGAACATACTTAGTTTATCTTGTATACATTTTGTTTGTATAGTGTTGTTGGCATGTTGTCTTCCCCATTAGAGTGTGAGCTCCTTGAGAACAGGGACCTTGTTTTTGCCTTTTTTTTTTTTTTTGGAGGGGGAAGGCAGGGCAATTGGGGTTAAGTGACTTGCCCAAGGTCACATGGCTAGTAAGTGTTAAGTGTCTGAGGCTGCATTTGAACTCAAGTCCTCCTGACTCCAGGGCCAGTGCTTTAATCACTGTACCACCTAGTGGCCCCGTTTTTGCCTTCCTTTATATACCTAGTGCTTAGCTCCGTGCCAGGCACATAATAAATGCTTGTTCAATTGATCTGAATACACTAGAATGTTACAGTTGGAAGAGACCCTAGAACACAGAATATTATAATTAGAAGTGATCTTAGAACATAGAATGTGAGAATATATAAACTAAGAACTGGAAGAAACCTTTCCAGGTTATCTACTTCAGCCCCCTTGATTTAGCAGAGGAGGAAACTGAGATCAACATAGGTGAAATGATGCTATATCCCTAGCTGATGGCAGAACTAGGACCAGAACTCAAATACCTGACCCTTGGGTCACTACTCTTTCCATTAAACTATCTGTCTGTCTATAATTTCTTTCCTATCTATCTTGCTCATTCATATACCCAATCCTGAGCAGGGGATTCTCTTCTAGGTATGGGTTGGGCTATAGATGGCCAATGAGTTCAAAGGCAGGCAAGGCAAATGTTTATACTGGCAAAATTTATTTCTGGGCTCCTCAAAAGTCATTTGTTTGGCTCCATTTTCTCTGTAGCTAAAAAAAGTTAATCATTGAAAGCGAGAATAATGCCCAGAGTACCATATTGAGTTTCTCTATCTACTGCCAAAGTGAATTATTCATTAGCACTGGGGAGGAAACCTTGAATGGCTCCACCAGAGGTTGTTTTAAACTCTTTGCTCAGGGGTCTGGGATGCAACCAATATCCAAGGCATTTGAATCAGTCACAGCACACTATCCCTAGTGTAGACCTGGTCTGATTGATTTGTGTGCGCACTTTCAGAAAAAAGGTTTCTGGTCAAACCCAGCCAAAATCAACAGTGTGAGTCACATCCTCTTGGGCCGCTCCCCAATCTCCCTCTTAGGGTGTCAGAAATTCAGGGGCTTGAACCTCATACTTATTTCTTCTCCCTCCATTTACTGGAAGGATCTGTAGTTTGGTTTAAAAAAAAGCACTCCCTTTAGAGTCTTTCAAAATAAGCCATCTCAAGTGAATCTGTGAGCCAGTCAGATTGGCTCACTGCTGTTGCTAGGGAAAGTTCCTTATATATACTCTCAGAGATAGGCACTAGGCAAAGGGAATAAGGAGACTTTTTTTTCCTTTCTTTTTTTTTCCAGATGTGAATTCTAAGTTGCTGAATTGGCAATTAAAGCTCTCATCACTGGTATGATGCTCTTGTAGTTAATTGTCAGGGCTCTTCCTAGAGGTACCAGGTGGAACACAGAGGATTCAGGTCTAACTACCTCCTCATCTCTTGGCCTCTGAATTTAAGAGTCCTGTGATATAGCCGCCTCCATTGATCACCAGGCTTTGCCTTTTGGAACAATGTACTCTCATATTCTTAAGCCTTTTCAAAGATCTCTCTGCCAGCTCTTCATTCTGGGCTGTCTGTAATCAGACCAAGATTCCAGATGTGTTCCCAGAAGGGTGTAATGGTGGTCCTTCATATGAAGGGGTTGGGAATCAATGATGAGGGATGAGAGAATTAAAATCATGAAATCTAGAATTGTCATTACAAGCATAATGATAGCAAGAATGAAAATATAACTCAGTACTCCTTAAATTTCCTAGGAAATGTTATAGGCTGAGACTTTTTTTTTAGTTCCAGGCTCCCTAGTTCAGAAATCAGATTTCTGTAGGTTTTACATAAATATGTATAGCTGCTTACTTCAAAGAGCTGCAGTTCTCCCTTAGAGTAGACTAAATAGCAAAACAACAGAATAGATTAAAAAAAAAAAACCCATCCAATAATCTTATCTCATTCCAGGAAGGAGAAAAAATAGAGATTTAGTGAAACTTGAAAGCTATAGCTGCACCTAAGCTGGGGCCACTGAGGTTTGTCATGCGTGTGGGGGGGGAGCAAGAATATTTAAATTGCGTGAAATTTGGAGGGCAAAAAGTAGATATGTTCAGTGTCTGCCAAGGTGAATAATCAAGTGAAGGAAACAGCTGGCTCAAAAATAGGGAAGAGAAGATTTGGGTCTAGGCTCTAGACAGTGGTCCCTGTTCTTTCCTTCTCTGTCCCATAAAACCAACTCACCCTTTTCTGTCCCCTTTTAAAAGTTCCCAGCCTTTAATAACCATTCAGGTGCTACCTTCCCATCTGTACTGCGTGGGAGGGAGCCTTACCAAAGCTTCTGTGCTAGAGCTGAAAGAGTATAGGACCCCAAATCCTGCCAGTTGGACTAGATGGGATTCTTCTCTCTAAGCTACTAGAGTAACTAATTTTCCCTCCCACTTGACTGAATTTGTTATAACTATATCTTGTGTCATGTTTGCATCATGTATTACAAAACTGATTCGAGGGCCCATTTCCTGCAGCTTCCCTCTTCTGGTTTGCATAGCAATGGTTGCCTTGGGTAGCAGATGCCCAGTTGATGAAATTGCCGGTTGTGGTTCCTCTGTCCTTGCTGTTGTAGAAATGAAGGGACTCTCTTGAAGACAGTATGTTGGTATAATAGTGGAAAGAGTGAGTCCTGAAGTAAGGAATCTATGATTTGTATCCTAGGTCTGACATTCACTAACTGCATATAATTGGGCAAGTCATTTAACCACTTTTGGGCCTCAGTCTCCCCATCTGTAAAATGGGGATATTCTACTTATACTATTATTTCAAAGAGTTGTTTTGAAGAAGGAAAGCACTGTGTAACCTTAAACTGTGGTATTTGTAATTGAATTGTTATTAATAGCTAGGAGAATGTCTTACTAAGTCTCTATAGTGGGTACTGACCTCTGTTTAGAAATAGTTTGAGAATCTGGAGGGCAGGAACAGTATTTTTCTTATTCTCATTTGACTCACAGAACCTAACACAATGCCTTGCTTGATAAGTATTTGTTAGATGAGTGAATAAATAATTCACCTCTCCAGATAGGATACAACAGCAAATTATATAGAATGGAAGGCTTTGAAGGATACCTAGGTTGTACTTTATAAGTATAAATTGCAATTCCCAAGTATAAAAAAAAGAAAAGACTAAATTTGTTCCATAAATTTGAATCAATAATGAGAGGAACTGCTAGATGAATAACCGTCTGCACGGATTAGAACTACAAAGCTTTTGAGTGAATTTAAACTGAAATTCTGAAGCAATCAAGGACAGTCACAGACTGAAAGGAAATAGGGAAATGGTAAATGTGATTTCCTGTGAAATAATCCCACTTAATCATAGCAAAGAGAAGATTTGCCATTCCATGACGGAAAGAGTACTGTACTGAGTGTCAGGAGACCCGAGTTCTGGCTCCAAGTCTTCCAGTGAAGTTTCTATGTGAGCTTGGGCAAGTTGCTTTATTTCTAAAGGCCCAAATTTCTTCTGTCTAAAACAGATGAGTTGGACACTATGAACTCTAACAATTTTGGCTGTGTTGCATACCCTGTGTGACCTTGGGCGAGTAATTTAACTTCTCTAATCCTCCACAACACTGGGCAAGTGGTACAGTGGAGAAAGCATTGGATTCTTATTCCAAGTATAATCTTATTGGGGGGTGGCATTTGGGAGGGAAGCATTTAGTAAAGCATAACTATATGAAAGAGAATGAGCCTTGAGGGAAGATAAGAATTCCGGGAAGGGGTATTGAGAAGGAAGGGCATTCCTAGTTTGTACAAATGCATGGAAATGGGAGATGACAAATCAAGTTTAGGCAGTAACTAGTAGTCCAGTCTGGAAACCTGGAGTATGGAAGCAAGGAGTATTAAAACAAGTATGGAAAGGTAGGTGGGAGCTAGATTGCGGGGCCAGACGAAGGGGTTTGTAAAGCTATCTATAAGCATGAGCTATTCTAGCCTTCTGAGAAGGAATGAGTGCGATTTTTCCTAAGTAAACCTTAAAATACTCTTTAAAGATGCCACATCTTTTAAGACACTCGTTAAAAGGATAGATGTCAACCACAAGGTTGAAACATTTTGAAGCAATTTGTTAGGCATTCACTTATGCTTAGTGAGGTTACCTTCGTCAATCAGCCTGTAGGAACAGACTAGCATCAACATAGTGTAAGCAAAACTAATCCCAGGGACAAAGTATTGACATAAAAGAGGAAGGGGATTCAACCAAAGTCAATACTAAAGAAATAATGGAGGAAAACTCTAGTCTAATAATCTGAGCATGTGAATAAATTAAATAACCCAATAGAAGGAGAGTGACAGAATGGATAACAAAACAAACCCCCAAATCTGTTTCATATAAGAGACACATCTAAAATGTAAAGACATGAATGGATCCAAAATTACTGTGTGAATCCAGAAAATTTACTGATGAATACAGAAAAATAAGCGTTATAATCATTCATCAGATAAAACAAAAGTAAAAAGAAAACAACAGTGTAATAAAGATAAGGACCAAGACTACACCATACTTAAAGAAAACGTAGAAAATTAACCAATATAAATACTAAATGCACCAACTGGTATAATATATAACTTCATAAAATAAAAGTTAACTGAATTGTAAAAAGTGATAGTAAAGTTATACTTGTAAGAAACTTTAATGCTTTTCTCTCAGAGTTGGACAAATCTAAGAGGAAAATAACCAAAAAGGAAAATACAGAACTGAACTGCTAGAGAATTTGTACCTAAAATTTTTATAGCATTTCCTGAATGGGAACATTAAGGAATACACCTATTTCTCAGTACCACATAGTACCATTAAAGAAAAGAATGTGTGCTAGGACATAGAGAAATTCTAAATAAATGTGAAAGAAAAGAAGAAGAAATAATAAGCACATCCTTTACAGATTATAATGTAACAAAAAAGGGAACACAAGCAAAACCTACAGAATTAAATGGAGAATAGTAAATGATATCATTAAATGACATCATGAATTACTGGGTCAAAGAATAAATCATAGAAACAATTAATAACTATGTGAAAGAGAATGAACCTTGAGGGAAGATAAGAATCTGGGAAGAGGTATGGAAAAGGAAGGGCATTCCTAGTTTGTGCAAATGCATGGAAATGGAAGTTGACAAATCAAGTTTAGACAATAACTAGTAGTCCATTTTGCTGAAACCTAGAGTATGGAAGCAGGGAATATCAAAACAAGTGTGGAAAGGTAGATGGGAGCTAGATTGTAGTGCCAGACTAAGGAGTTTGTATTCTTTTGGCAATGGGAAGCCATTGAATATATTCAAGTGAGGGACCCTGTAACAGTAATCAGTTTGGCAGATACTTAGCACTTAGTAACTTAGGGCTAAGTATGGAAGATATGAGCCTTGTCCCCTGTTGAGAGGGTGTGAACTCCCCTGATGATGTGGCAGAAGGGGATTGGCTGGAACAGGAGGCCAGTGTGTGTATATAAAGAAGAATTCCAGAGACAGATAGACAGAATTTGAATGTTGCTCCTGGTGAAGGAAGAATCGTGGAGACTGAAGCCTGATGAGAGAGAGAGGGAGGGAGGGAGGGAAAGATGGAAGGAGGGAGAAAGAGAGAGAGAGAGAAAGAGAGACAGAGAGAGAGAGAGAGAGAGAGAGAGAGAGAGAGAGAGAGATTCTCTCCCAGCATCTGAAAGTTGACTGAGAACTGAGATGGAGTTTTCCTGGGACCAGAATCTGGTGAAGGCCACCTGCAGGGCTGAGAGGGCTTGCCTGGAAGGCCTCCTGCAGGGCTGAGAGGGCTTGCCTGGAAGGCCAATATTCCTTCTGGGTCCTAGGGCCAGCTGAACTGCTGGAGGACTGAAGAAGCATGATCGGGATGAGACTTTGTTTGTTCATGGCCTGGCTGATCCTTGAGTTCCAGGTAAGAGAAGTGGTGGAGGGTTTGAGGACTGGACAAAGACCTGGGAGCTTTCTGCCTCTGAGGACTGGACAAGGACCTGGGAGCTGTCTGCTTTTGAATCCAGGTGACTGTTTGGTGGATTCAGGAGGGAGCTGGGACCATGGAAGGGGATCCAGGGAATCAGAGAGACCACCCAGAGTTAAGATGAAGAAAAAAGCCTCCCCTTGGATGAAATTGAGGTTTGCTGGACACCAAGGGGTGGAGGATTTGTGTGGTTTTCTAATGATTGTACTTAGTGATTAATGATATTTAGTAATTGTGAATCTAGATTAGTAACTGATTAAGTTAATGGTTGCCCCATGAGTGGAAGATTGATATATTGTGAATTGATTGAATGATTAAGTGAGGAGGGTTTTCCTCTTAGGAAAACCAGATGATTATTCTTTTATTCCTTGTTCTAAATATTGTAGCCACTGTAGTGAAAATTGTGTGGTCATTCTAATGTTAAGCTGTTATGAACACCATATTGTGATTTTCTGTGATAAGATGTAATGTTGTGAATATTATATTGTGATATATTGTGAATGTTTGCCTTGATTTGTAATGGAATAAACAGAGTGTTCACTATACTGTGTAATCCAAACCTTAAAAGCTGTTCACAGTAGCATTCTTTTGGGAATCTGCTGGTGCATGGCGTTACAGACCCTTTCTGACATTTACCAGCTATATGACAACAGCCCAGGTGAGATGGGGAAATACAGTCTTTAAAAAAAGAAAAATTCTTGTCTGTACTACATGGACCATTTTCAAAAACTAAGAAAGAAAACACTTTATGAAACTTATTTTTATGATACTAATATTGACCTAATACAGAGAAGAATAAAGTAAAACATAAGAACCTTGGACCAATTTACTAATGAATATGAATTTAAAAATTTTAAATAAAATTCTAGGGAAAAGACTACAGCCATATATCTAAAAGTGTTCAATGTGATATCTATGATAAATGGATAACGGGTTAAAAATGATTCAATCTTAGTAAACAGTTAATATAAACCATTCTTAATCAGAGAAGAGATTCTTCTATATCCTTTTAATGTTGTTTTGAAGTAGTGATCTGCTGATTTGAAGGACATGAGAAGTAATGAAACTTAACATTTTTAATAAAGTGTCTTCAATGTGACTTGCCTCCCCTTTCCTTTGTAAGAAAGAAAAACGGTTAAACATATCCAACATATACTATGACTGTGTCTGAAGGTTTAGGTAACATTCCACAACTATAGTCCCCAAACTTTCCAAAGAATCAGTTAACTAACAAGCATTTATTCAACAAAGGAGGGAGATACACATCTTTACATCTTTTCTGTGCCCTCTCCCTTCTCTTGGTTACTCTAACCATATAGCATCTGTCTTCATTTTGTTATTCTTTTCATTTACATTATTGTAATTATTTTGAGGATCTGAGGCAAACCAGACACTTATTTTGATTTGTGGCAACAGGATTGTTTTTAGAAATTGGCAGTGAGGGGCAGCTAGATGGTACAATGGATAAAGCAGAAGCCCTAGAGTCAGGAGGACCTGAGTTCAAATCAGGCCTCAGACACTTACTAGCTGTGTGACCCTAAGCAAGTCACTTAACCCCAATTTTCCCCTTTTACAGATGGGAAGACTGAGGCCCAGAGAAGGTAAATGACTTGTCCATGGCCACACAAGTAGTAAATGTTAGCACTGGACTAAAATACCAATCCTACTGATTCTAAGCCTATTTGACTCTCTATGACACCAGAGAGGGAAGAGGAAGAATGCTAAGGGAGGTCCTCAGAATTTTCAATACCTAACATAGGAGAGTCACATGAGAAGGAGATTTCAGAGCTAGTTATCAGTGGAGATGATGAGGAAGTTACATAGTTGGGTATTTTCAAAGGCCTCCTTTTTAAACTTCTTCTTTTCACAAGCTATATGCCACAATAACAATGTACATTGATAGCACTATAGGGAACCTACTTGGTAAAAGAGGAAGCTCTCCTAATAGATAGCATGCTTTATGGTACCCCATCATATTTTATGGGACTTGAGTTCACCTAAAAAAAAATGACCATATTTTCAAGAGAGGTATTATCTTTAGTACTTAGTGGCAACCTGGAACATTCCCATTACAGTGTTGTTTAGGGTACCTTGAGTGTTTTCTCTCAGGAACAGAGACTCAGAGCTAGCAGGGACTTCAGAGGTCTATAATATCTCCAATAAGGAAGTCACCCAATCTCTCCTTGAAGGGATGGGAAACCATTATGTCCAGAGGCAGGTAATGCATTCTACTTTGGAACAACTCCAATTGTTAAGAGTTAGCTTAAATTTACCTCTTTGCACTTTCCTTGCTCCTAGTCCTGACCTTTGGGGCAAAATCGAACAAACATGACAGCACTTCAAATACTTGAACAAAACAGTCATGTTATCCTATGAGTTTTCTCTTCTCCAGACTAAACATCTCCATTTCCTTTAATGGATCCGTGCTGTCTTTTATCATTGTCATATCATATCATATCAACCAGGGAACCTCTTTTAAGTATGTGGAGAGTTCACTCTGTAACTTGAATTTCGGGTCCTCGTTTCTCCCACTAGCAATAATACCTAATCCACCAATGAGTGACTTTGTTTAGTCATTTTCAGTTGTGTCTAACTCTGGAGGAACCCATTTGGGGTTTTCTTGGCATAGATGCTTAAATGGTTTGCCATTTCCTTTTCCAGCTTATTTTACAAATAAGGAAACTGAAGTAAACAGGATTAAGTGACTTGCCCAGGGTCAAACAGCTAGTAAGTGTCTGGAGCCAGATTTGAACTCAGGAAGATTCCTGATTCCAGGCCCAACACTCTATCTACTGTTTCACCTAAGCTATCAAAGATCTCGCAGTCACAAATCACTTTCTGACTTGGATCAGACTGGATTCTGATTGGATCCTTATAACAACACTTAGTTGTTTTATCACTATTTTATAGATGAGGAAACTGAGACTTAAGAAGGTTTAAGTGGACCTAGTTCTTCTTCCACTAAATAGCAATTAATTAGTAGATATGCTTACAAATGAGATTAAATAGAATATTCATTTAGTTAACATCTCTTAAATATGTAGCACTTACTATGTTTATTATACTCTCTTCCGAGGGGAGAAGATAAGATATATAACACAAGGGCCTTTCCCCTAGTCTTAATGTCCTTAACTTTTTTGTGTCACAGATGCCCTTGGCAGTCTGGTGAAACCTGTGGACTGCTTCTCAGAATAATTGTTTTTAAATGCATAAAATAAAATATTTAAGATTATAAAGGAAATAGAATTATCAAGAAATATAAAAGTACGTATATGTGTATGTATGTGTATGTATGTACGTATGTCTGTAAAAGTTCAGAGGCCCTAGGTGAAGAACTTCTGCTGCAGGGATCTAAAGTATAGCTGGAAGGGCAGCTAGTGGCACAGTGAATAGATCACCGACCCTGAAGTCAGGAGGACCTGAGATCAAATCCAGCCTCAGACACTTGATAAATGTTATTAACTGAATTGAATTCAGGCCACTAAATGGCAGAGCTAGGGCTTAAATTCAAGGCATCTGACTGTGTGACCTTGGGCAAGTCACCCTCAATTGCCTTGCATTCCCCCCTCAAAAAGAAAAAGTATACCTGGAGAAATAAGCTATCTACCTGTGAAAGGTAAGCATGTAGTAAGTTCCAAATGAGCCAAAGAGACATTGAGTTCAGCTAGAGTTCAGAGAGTGGAGTGATACTGGAGGGCTAGATGGTATCTTATCACAAGTCCACTGATTATTCCAGTCTCTTGATTCAGGTGGCATAGTTTATTCACTATGAAGTTTCATACTAGACTAGCCTGAAGATATGGATGGTTATTTTTTTTCTATCTTATGAAGGCCCATATAAAAAAATAATAAAATTGAATTTACAAACTCAGAATCTTAAGAGTTGGCAGGGACATCTGGCCCACCTGGACTCTAAACAAGAATGTTCTATTCAACATTTCAGTGCAAATTCCATCCAGTGTAACCCAATAAACATTCATAAACTCCCAAGTGTGCAAGATCCTGTGCTAGGTGCTGGGGATTCAAAGACAGAACAGAAAACATTCCCTGTCCTCACAGAGTTTACATTTTACTGAGTATCAATCAATAAAAAGTTATTAAGCATTTGCTATGTTTCAGTCAACTGAAACTTTGCATTAGGCAAAATTATGCATTATGTAGGACCAGTAGTAAGAGTCATTATTTCTTTGGGTTATTGGTTTGTGGCTTTTTCACTCTTACCTCCAATCCTGAAATGCTAATCTCTTCCTTGCCATGAAAGTTGTATTTGTAAGAGCATTCCTGAACAATGTGCATCTTTTTGTAAGTTATCATAGCCAAGAAAACTAAGAACAGATGACGTCCAAGCCCAATAGAGTTAGGTCTGTATACATTAAGAGTCTTAGATTTCAGTCTTTCCCAGGGTTTTTTATATAGAACCAGATATTACTTAACTGCACTGTGACACTCTATGGGGATAATTGGACTTTAATAATTTTCATTTCAAGATCGGTTTTATATATAGCAAGAAAGACTTCAGGTGCTGGAAGTAACACATATTGGTTGTAACAGAGCTCAGACAGGATTTGTAGAAGGGAAAATGGATTATAAAAACCAGGTACTACAAATGGACAGATCCATCTGTAAAATGGGGTTAATAATCCTGGTGGTATTGTACCTACCTTATAGGACTATTGTGAAGAAAAGACTTTGTAAAATGTAAAGTGCTAAATAAATGCAAGCTGTTATTACAATTCCCATCTTTCAGATGAGGAAGTTGAGGTCTAGAGAGGGGAAGTGACTTGTTATATCTCCTCTACCCTCCCCCCCCATATAATGGAATTTCTTGAAGACAGGGTCAGTTTTGCTTTCTGTCTTTGTATACCCAGGGATACCCTTTATATGTTGCTGTTTGTGGGATGTTTCAGTTGTGTCCAACTCTTCATGACCCCATTTGGGGTTTTCTTGGCAAAAGATACTGGAGTGGCTTGCATTTCCTTCTCTAGTTTATTTTACAGGTGAGGAAACTGAGGTGAACAGGGTGAAGTGACTTGCCCAGGGTCACACAGCTAGTAAGTATCTGAGGCCAGCTTTGAACTCAGGAAAATGAATCTTTCTGATTTGGGGCCCAGCACTCTATACACAATGCCACATAGCTACCCCACCCTTTGTATACCTTTTACATAGTAGGCACTTAAATGTTATTAACTAAATTGAATTCAGGCCACTAAATGGCAGAGCTAGGGCTTAAATTCAAGGCATCTGACAAACATTTTAAGTGTCTATCCTGGGCACTAGAGAGTCAGGGGAGGAAGTACAAGAGCTGAGGACTAGCACTGTGGCAAGACACAGAAGTACAGGGCATAGATACATAGTACTCAGAGGTCCTATGGCAAGGGTGTGATGGTGTGCTCTACTGTACAACAAATGGTTCCTGAGCACTAAGGATGTGCAAGGCACTTTGTATTATGGTCAGTGAGAAATACAATGAGAAGTAGTCAATATAAATATCTCAGCTGGGTTATCTTTGATTCAAGTTAGGGCTAATAGGGAACGTCAGTGCTGGTTATGATCTTCCAGGGCAGGATGAAAATGGATGTTCCAAACACGGTTAATAATGAGATTACAGCATCCTTCCTGAGACCTGACCTAAACCTCCCACAAATGATCCCTCTTTTTTCCATATTCCCAGGGACTTCTGGACTTCTTATATAGCACTTAGAACTGTCTTGGATTGTACTTATTTGTGTACACCAGGCCCTTATACCTCCACTAGTATAAAAAGCTCACTGAGAAAACTGAGATTCAGAGAGGGGAATGTAAGGGAAGGGAATAAGCATTTATATGGCACCTACTATGTGCCTAAGCATCATCTCTATGATTTGCTCTGTTACATGCATTCAAACTCCAGTCTGTCTGGTTCTATCTGCAGTCCTCTATCTACTATATGTACTGAGGTATTCTTCCCTGGAGGGAGAATTATTGCTACTCTTCCAGATAGGACCCTGAGTTGTGTACAGCTATTGTAGGTATAAAAAAAGATCATAGCATTTTGTCCAAGACATCAGTATATCAGTGACTGTCAGGGCTGGAAGGAGCCATAAAGAATATCTAGTGCAATTCTCTTGTTTTACATAGTGTTATATTCTTTTTGTCAAAATGTCCTTAGGCAAGTCACTTAACTTTTTAGAGCCTCAGTTTTCAGTTGTGTAAAATGGAAGTAATAATATTTGTACCACATACCTCATAGAGATGCTGAGTGATTTTTTTTTTGGCAAATAGTAAGGCATTTTATAAATATTCTTATTGCTATTATTAGTAGTAATACACTGTAAAGCATTGTATCATTTTAAACTAGTTTTATTAACTTCTGTTGTAAATGCTGGCTCGACTCTGTGAGTGACTCTGGTCTCCACTCCATCTCCATTCTCCAGGGATTTGACTGGCTGCCCCCCCCCAAGCCTGGAATATTCTCCTCCTTAATCTCTACTTACTGGCTACCCTGGCTTCCTTTAAGTGTCAAGTAAAGTCTCACCTTCTGTAGGAAGCCTTTCCAGATCCCCCTAATGCTAATACCTTTCCTGATAGATTATCTCTGATTTATTCTGCATATATCTTGTTGGTAAATATTTGTTTGAATGTTGTCTTCCCTATTAGAATGTGAGCTCCTTGAGGGTAGGGACTATCTTTCTTTTGTCCTTCTTTTTATCTCCAGCACTTAGCACAGAGCCTCGTGTATAGCAGGCACTTAATAAATGCTTGCTGACTTGACTTTTGGAAATGCTCAAGGAGAGGGTGAATGCCACCTGTCAGGGATGCTTCAGAAAGGTTTCTTGCTCTGGGTAAGATTGGCTTCTAAGGGCTTCCAGATCTGGTGGGAAGTTCCTGCCAAGTGTGAAATTTTCCCATTTTCTGACGTTGTCTTTCAAAGAAACACTGAGGTCCTTAAAGTCACCCAGCTGGTAAGTAGCTGAATTGGGACTTAAATCCCATCTCCTCACTCTGGGAGGTAGAGAACTTGCTCTATTGTGTCACATTCTTTGCCTATTCAAAGAACTTGAGTGTTTTTCAAGCAGTGGGTTCTGTTCTAAATCTAGACCATAAGATGTGAATCACTGAAGGATTAAAGTAAATTTCTTCATTCAGGTTGTTGACTCTCTTTTCATGATTTTCTTGCATCATTCTTATTTCTCTTCCCAATTTTTCTTCCACTTCTCTCATTTAGTTTTCAAAATCTTTCTTCTGCTGATCTCTAGCTTTTTGGCAATCTTCATGTTTCTTGGAAGCTTTTGGGGTGGTAGTTCTGACTGCATTGTCTTCCTCCCTTTCCCTGCTTTGTTCCTTCTTTTCCCCGAAGAAGGAATCTAGGATTTGGTTGCTGTTCTTACTTTGCTTCCTATGCTTATGCATGGTCGCCATTCAATGGTTTTTTGTTTTGTTTTGTTTTTTTAGTTCTGTGGAACTCTGCTTCCAGAGTGAACAGCTCTGTCCCAAATCACTGGGGTTTTCCCAGTTGCTGGGGCTTTTAGGAGGCTGCTGGGTCCCTCCCCAGCTCCGGCTTACTGAAAAAAAAACAAAACCTCAGGACCACCGCCCAAGATCACGATCTGGATCCAGGCCGCTCAACTCGAGAGCACTTGGCCTCTGAACAATCGCTTGGTCCCCCTGCAGTCTGCAGGCCGGGAGCTCTGAAGCGGCAATGTGGAGGTTGGTGCATAACCTCCTCTTTCCGCTTCTTTGCCCTGGAGGCTGCTTGGCCGGACCCGCATTTCTTCCCTGGTTTTTAGCCAAGGTCCACTAACCTGAGTCCTTTTATCTTAAGGCTTGATAATTCTGGATACTGCCACCCCTCCTGCAGATCTGCTCTCCTGAAGCTCCAGCCCTGGCGGGGCTTGGCTCGTCCAGCCGCCCCCAGAGCAAAAACCTCCGTTTCAGGCTGGACTGGTTTCTGCTCTCAGAGTTGAAATGGTTGCTTTGAGCCGAGCTGCCTTCAGCAGGAAATATATTTCTGTGCATTTTAGAGCCCTAGAATTTGTTTAGAGTCATATTTTTTGGTTATTTGATGTGGCTGTGTTGGAGCTGCGATTTCTTGCTGCTCCTACACCTCCATCTTGGCTCCACCTCCCTCCCCCATTAAAATAAATTTCATGAGATTGTATAAAGAGGTCAGTGACCCCAAAGTGCTCCATAAGAGCCATGTTGTTTTTTAGTACTGAAGTGTAGTTTGGTTTTTGGTCTTTCCACTGTTTGTGGGGTGTTACCTGATAAAAAGATGAACCACAGAAAAGGTGATTACTCCACTCTCAAAGCCTTGTTCTTAAGTACATTTCCCTCAATAAACACTAGAGCACTTGCTTGTTTACTTCCTGTTTTTAAAAACCATGTCAGCAAGGATATGATCTTATGGTACAAAAAGGAAGATCTGGGATTTAGCATTATTGAGGTGACAGACCCACTGTAGTCTGCTCTGTGCTGAGGATATTATTTTAGTACAAATGCAGAATTATATTTTAAATTTGATAGATGCATGTCCTGTTGAATATTTTAAAAAACCGTATAAGATAAACTGGGGAGTGATCTTTTCATATTTTGACATAAGATTTTCCACAGAGCATTTTTATGTACTGAGCTTTCCATTCCTTGAGTATTTAAAATATGATGCAACTTCCAAAAAGACTTGATTTAGACACAGCTTTTCAGGGACACATCTAGTGAGTAGATGCGTTTTGCTTGATTGAATTGGATTCAATTGTAGACACATGCAAAGATCCATCTAGATTAAGAATAGGAAGTCACATTCTTTTCATCACACCACATTTCCTTGTGTTTGATGCTGGTTTTAAAATTTTCCTCTTGTCTTCTCAAAGGCAAAGGAAATGGACTCCTGAAGGAGAGTACATGGAGTCAGGTGGAAAAGCAACACCTGTTTTGCTTTGTTTTTATTTCCTGTTTGAAGAGGGTTATGGGAAGTGTCAGAACAATGACTGAATAGACTAGCCTGAAAGATGTTGCCAAGAAAGGTTTCCAAATCAGGACCTCCTGGTGCATTGAGTGTGTAAACTAAGATGTATTCTAGGATGTTTATCAGCAATTCTACCAGCATCTTGTGAAATAAAGAAGTCTATTTAAAAATTGAAAGCACCACCCTATATAGGAAACCTTTTCTTATCCCTCTAAATCTTAGTACCTTTCCTCTCAGAATTATCTTGTGTATATGGGGAATTCCTTCCAGGACAATATGTAGAGAAGAAAATAGAGTGGGAATTAATTTTTTCGCTTGAGCTTTAGATCACCTCTAGCAAATGTTTGAAGGTGTTGAGTCATTTCATTTATTGTCAGACTCTTCATGACCCTGTTTGGAGTTTTCTTGGCAAAGATTCTGGAGTGGTTTGCCATTTCCTTCTCCAGCTTATTTTATACACAAGGAAATGGAGGCAAGCAGGATTAAGTGACTTGCCCAGAGTCACACAACTTGTAAGTGTCTGAGGTTAGATTTGAACTCAGGGAGATGAGTCTCCCTCACTTGAGGCCCAGCTCTCTATCCACTGAGCCACCTAGCTACCCCCTAACAGATGCCATCTCTCCCAAATCAAATTCACAGTCAGTTTTATTCAACAATCATTTGATAAGCACTTACTATATACCCTTGTTATGCACAAAGATGGAAAAAAATAGGGGCCATGCTGCTAAGGCAGTTTGCAATTTAAGAAGGGATTATCAAACAGGTAAGTATAATACAATTTTTAAAAATGCTGAGTTCCCAGGGGAGTTTGAACAAAGTTCTTTGAGATAAGTAGAGTTTGCTTCCAGATGGCATATGGAAAGGAAGGCTTCATGGTTGAGGGGGTCCTTGAGCTGGGCTTTGAAGGATGGGAAGGATTCCAATAAACAGAGATGGGGGTGGGGAGGGGATTGAATGTAATTATTACCCTTCTGGCCACTTTGCCAAATCAATTCTATTTACTTAGGAGATATAGCTGGGATGTGGGAAGATTATATGTAAACGCCTCTGTCTGGCATTTAAAGCCTTCAAATGCTTGTTGAGATACTTCAAATCAAGTCAAGTCAAGAAGTCAAGTCACTGAGCATTTTTTAAATGCTTACTGCAACCTGGTCCCAACTTATCTTTCTGGTCTAATATATTATATGTTAATTTACTTTCGCCATTCTACAGATCATCCAAACTGTCCTTCTTGTTGTTCCTAACATGCTATAATCCATCTGCTGCCTCCATGACTCTGTGCTGGCTTCCCTCCATGCCTAGAATGCTCTCTTCTCACTTCCATCTCTTGTCTCCCTCAAGAATTAGCTCGAGTCCCATCTTATATAGGAAACCTTTTCTTATCCCTCTAAAATCAGGGGTGGGGAAGCTGTGGCTCTCAAGGCCACGTGTGGCCCTCTAGGTCCTCAAATGCGGCCCTTTGACTGAATCCAAATTTCAAATTTGTTCTGTGAATCCCTTCTCTAGAGTCTAGTACCTTTCCTACCAGAATTATCTTGTATTTATTTTGTATAGACTTATTTATATACACATTACCTCCCCCAATGGAAAAAGATTCACACAGATTGTTGTTGTTGTTCCTCCTTTGTTCTAGAAAAGGACCAATGGCAAGAGCAAGGGTGATGTCTTGACTTGCAAATGAATTGGATTTAAGTGAGGCAGGGCTCTGCAAAGTCATTAGCCTCAGTATCTCCTCCATAGTAATCTGAGTCCAGCAGCAAGACATGTGTCAAGACAACTGGTGATGGGCCCAGGATGCAGTGGGTGACCTTGGCCTTTTTAAGCTAAAATCTTTCTCAGGTCTTAGTTTGTCTGAGGCAACATTCCTTCAGTAATGAAAGTCTAGGTAAGAACTGAGGCAAAAGATGGCCTAGTTTGCCTTCTCAGAAGAATAAATTTGGGAGGGGGAAGACCCTTAGAGTTTCTGGTCAGAACAGAAGTAGTTGCTATTACTTAACCGCTGAGGCATTAAAACCCAAACAATGACCAAGTGAGGTTTGGGCTGGGGCCTATCATTGGCTAATGCAGTAGAGGACACTGAGAGGATGGTTTCACTTTTGTCTTTTTTTTCCCTTTAATTTAAATTGATTTATTTACTTTTAGTTTACAACATTCAGATCCACAATCCCTTGAGTTTCAAATTTTCTCCCCATCCCTCTCTTCCCCACTTCCCCCCCCCCCCAGCAGCATGTAATCAAATATAGATTCTACAAATACCTTCATGCTGAACATTAGTCATGTTGTAAAGAATGATTATAACCAATGGGGTGAACAAAGAGAAAGAAGGGACAAAACAAAACAACACAAACGAGAGAGAGCAAATAGTTTGCTTCAATCTGCAGACTCTGTAGTTCTTTCT
>CM053587.1:272773442-272804246 GCA_028646515.1 Pseudochirops corinnae
CAATAATAATAATAATAATTGCATAGATAGATAGATAGATAGATAGATAGACAGATAGATACACATTCATAACATTTGATTATGGAACTCCAGATTCCAGATTCTTTCTCCTTCTCCCTCACCTCCCACCCCCACTGGAAGGACAAGCAATCAAATACAGGCTGAACATGTGAAATTACGCAGAACCTCTCCATAGTGCATGCTCTCATTCTTTTCCATGTTTGGTTTTGTTTCTTCTTTCCCATTGTTCATTGCATTGGTTACAACCCTTCTATACAACCAGACTAATGTCCAATGTGAAAGTATTTGCAGATTGCATGCCCCCATGGGGTGGGGGGAGAGGGGGGGGGAGAAAATTTGAAACTGAAGGGATTGTGGAACTGAATCTTGTAAACTAAAAGTAAATAAACAAATCAATTTTTTTTAAAAAGACTATCCTATAGGAATCAAGAGTCCTGGGTCTGAGTCCTACCTTAAACATTTACTAGATCATTGCAAGCCACTTAATCTTTCAGCATTTTAGTTTCCTCATCTGGAAAATGTGGGTGTTACCCCTTGTACTACCTATGTCAGAGAATTATGAAGAAAATGCTTTGCAAACCTTCCACCTTTAAAGAAATAGAGGATATTAAAAACCAGATACAGCCAATGGATAACATATATACCCTTACGAACATGAGTAGAACATGGCATATTTACAAATAACAATAACACAAATTGGAATGTGAGAAGTGTATAAGACAGATATAAAGATAGACAAGATCTGAGAAAGGAAAGATCATTTCCAGCTGAATCAAGGAAGGTCTTCACAGAGGAGGTAGCATCTTAGACAGTCTTGAAAAACAGATTGGAGAGTATTGGCGTAATTAGGAGGTAGAAAGAGAACTGGACTTGGAGCCAGAAGAAACCTGAGTTTGAATCCTGTCTCTGATTAATACCTACTACTTGTGTGATCCTGGGCAAGTTACCTAATTTCTCTGAACCTCAGTTTCCTCTTCCATAAAATAGGATGATAAAAATACTGTCACCATTTACCTCACAGGACTGTCATAAAGAGAACTCTTTGTAAACTTTTAAAGTACTTTGGGACTTACATGAACTGATGCAAAGTGAAGTGAGCAGAACCAGGAGAACATTGTACACAGTAACAGCAATATTATACAATGAAGAATTGGGAATGACTTAGTTATTCTCATTAATACAGTGATCCAAGACAATCCCAAAGGATTCATGATGAAGCATGCTATAAACCTACACAGAAAGGATGGATACTCTCTGAATACAGACTGAAGCATGAGATTTTTCACTTTCTTTATTTCATTCTTTTTTTATCCAAGTTTTCCTGTATGAAATGACAAATTAGGAAATGTTTTACATGATTACATATGTACAACCTATATCTGATTGTTTATCATCAGGATGGGGGAGGGTTAGAGGGATAGAATTTGGAATTCAACACTTTTAAAAGAATGTTAAAATTGTTTTAACATGTAATTGGGGGAGAAGTAAAATATTTTTTTAAAAGTACTTTGGAAATGTGTTGTTATTACTGTTATTATCTCATGTTCATCTTTTTAAGGGCGTTCATGTAGAAACAGGGGGAGGACGAGTCATTATCTTGCTATTACTCTTTTATATTTATTCTTCTGTGTACCCATGAAGGTGGATAAAAGACTTTTGTAGCCAGAAAAGAGTATTGAGATGTCAGCTCATCTTCTCTAGACTCAACGAAAGCATCTTCAGAACAACTACTATAGGAGACAGGAGAGCAGGGATGACATGTTCTCATCATCCTGTTCCCACATGGTTTTAATTTCTTTAGTCAGGTCACTATATTTTTAAAGCTTTTCATTCGTGCTGTTTGGGGACTACAATTACTCAATATGCCAACATCTATTAAAAGTGCTGTTCTTGAATTTTTATGGATCAGTATTATGCATATGAAATTCATTCGTTCATTCATCCACTAGGCTCCCTGTGGCTTTCTATCTGTCTTCAAGAATGCAATGCAGTGTAGTGGAAACACACACTGAGTTTGGAGTAAGAGAACCTGTGCATCTGAAGGGCTACCACATAGAACACAGGCCTATAACAATGAATACAGGACAAGGACATGATGCAGAAAGTAGATGATGATGGAAGGGGTCATGTCAAAGCCTAGCCAAAGAAGAGTAGGAGGAGAGGATTTAATGCTGGAAGAGGCTATGCAAGAATCTCTGTGAGCTGCTACTAGGTGTTCAAAAAAGTCAACAGGAGGTCATCTGGAGTGATCAAAGAGCACAGACAGGGCAGAAATATCAAAGACAAAAAAGGGGTGCTATCAATCCACCAGTTAAGCTTACTAGATCAAGATGTGAAGAAGATATCACAAAATCTCAGGTACCCAGCCCAACCCCCATGTAAACCATAACTCTCCGCTACAAAATCTATCATTACTGGTCCTCCCATTCAATCCCCACTTGGAGACACATAAACCATGACTCTCCTCTATAGCATCCATCATTACTGGTCCTCCCATTCAGTCCCCACTTAAAGACTTACAACCATGAGAAGCACAGTAGCCCCAAGGATGCCCATTCTGTGTTTGGAAAGCTCTAATTATTTATGATGATTTTCCACATTTCAAATTTAAATTATAGGATGATAGATTTAGAGCTAGAAGGAATTTTAAAGATCATTAGTCCAACTCACCCATTTTATAGATGAAAGAAAATGAAGAACAGAGAGATTCGGTAATTTAGTCAAAAGGGGGCAGCCAGGAGGCACAGTGAATAGAGCACTGGCCCTGAAGTCAGAAGGACCTGAGTTCAAATCCAGCCTCAGACACTTGACACTTAACTAGCTGTGTGACCTTGGGCAAGTCACTTAACCCTAATTGCCTTGCCTTCCCTTCTCCAAAAAACAAAAACAAAAACAATAATTTAGTCAAAGTAAAAGGAGCATGTAACAAAGTCAATATCACAGTCCTCTGAAATCAAATTCTGGGTTCTCTCAACTATTATACTATCTCAACATAGTCTGTCTGCAATATCTATCTACTCTTCCTCTATACCTAGAGAAGCAGCTAGAGGAGGCAATGTTTAAGAGTACTAAACCTTGCATTGGAAAGATCAGAGTTCAAATCCTATCTCACACACTTTCCAACACTTACTCCCTTAGCCTCTCTTAGACTCAGTTTCCCATCCGTAACATGGGAGTAATAATAGGACCTACTTCACAGGGTTCTCATGAGGAATAAATGAGATAAAATTTGGAAAGCATTTTACAAACTAAAACGTTATATAAATGTTGATTATCATTATTTATTATTATTATTATTATTATTATTATTATTATTACCCATTACCACTGTTACTACAGATCCTTCCAAGTCAAATAAAACAAACATTCTATCTTCTGCACAGTAGCCTTCAGACACAGGAGCTGGAAGGGGCCTTAGACATGAGCTCATTTTATAAATGAAAAAGCTAAGGTTTGTAGAATTTGTGATTAGCCCAAGTTCACACAGCTAGCAAAGCCAGAATTCCAACACAGGTCTTTTGACTCCAAACCCATTGTGTTTCCCAGTAAACTGCACGGCATTCTCAAAAAAAAAAAAAAATACCATGTTTGATACCCCATCCCCAACAAATAGCCCACCTCCTACCAAGCCCCAGATTTCTCATGCTGGAAGCACCCGCTACCCCTTTGGCCTTTCCTCTGGTTGCCTGGCTCCTCCTAGACCCTCCATTTTAAGTGCCCAGCTTACTATGTATTCATCTCCGCTCTCGGCTCCCTTTTACATTTTGTCTTCCCTCGCTGGAATGTAAGCTCCCTGTAGGCAAATACACTTGCATTTGCATGCCCAGGTCTTAGCATAGTGTCTGGCACATTTTGGGTTGCTACTTAGTCATTTCAGTTGTGTCCAACCCTTCATGACCTTATCTGGAGTTTTCTTGGCAAAGATACTGGAGTGGTTTACCATTTCCTTCTCCAGTGGATCCAGTGAGTCCATTTTGTCAGGCTATCAGAGGTTAAGTTACTTGCCCAGGGTCACACAGCTAAAAAGGTCCTAAGGCTGGATTTGAACTCAGATTATCCTGACTCCAGATCCAGCCTTCTATCCACTGAGCCACCAATTGCCTGGCACATAGTAATTGCTTGTTGCCTGGACTTGACCCCCATCCCAAGCATTTTCTTCTCCAAACTAAGCATTCCCAGTTTCTTCTAGATTCTTCATTTGGAATGGTTCCTAGTCCTTTTACTATCCTGGTCAGCTTCCTCAAGACTCACTGAAAGTTGCCATTGTACTTCCTAATATGTGTTGCTATATTTTCCTCCTCAGTGTTCAAGGGGTACCCCCTGATGGTTGAAGGTTATTTTCCTAATGTTATCCATTCAAACTTCCATTCTAGTATGAGTATCTCTCTCATATCATTGATTGAGCCAGGGCTTAGTGTCACAATATCATTTAACCAATTAAAATCAATTAATTTTTAGAAAAGGATATTATTGAAAAGATATAACTAGAACAGAATTACAGGTCAGGGGTATACTCTCTCCTATACCATGTGGGTCCTTGGGTACAAAGCATTCATTTCACCAGTGAGGATGCTAGGTGGCACATTGGCACTGGACCTGAAGTCAGGAAGACCTGAGTTCAAATTCAGACTCAGACACTTCCTAGCTACGTGACCCTGGGCCAGCCCCTTAACTTCTGGCTTCCTCAGTTTCTCCAACTAGAAAATGAGGATTATATAGTGCAGTAGGTGCTATACAAATACATAGTTCCTTCCCTTCTCCCACCAAATTTACTTTTGAATGCAGCGTAGTTGAAGTACAGAGTCAATCCCTTGCTCACTGAAGGAGAACACTGTTGTCTCAGTGTTAATCCACTCCTGGGCTGAGTCAAGCTGTTTACTCCTTAGGGCTGTGCTGGTGCCTCATCTGGCTTGGATAAACCCGCTCTGGGACAGATTCCAGTTCCTGGACCCCTGATGGCTTTCTTGACCTTTTGAAGCTTACAAGATCACAGTCTACTGTATTCTATCTTCAATACATCTTCACCTAGAAGAAAGGAAAACAAACAAACAAAGAGGAAAAGAATTAGAGGTGCCATGTTCAAGGTCACACATCAGTCTGGGCAGGGCAACAGGCAGCTACTGGCAGCTGGAGGCCCCTACCACTGCTGATACTCCCTCTCTCCACACCTCATCTAGTAGGGGTCATCCAATAAGGTGGATCTGGAATCAGAAGATGTGGGCTCGGAAAATCACCTGACCTTTCTGAGACTATTTATTCATTTGCAAAATGAGATTAGAGAAAATGGATCTCTAAAGACCTTTCCAGCTCTAAGTTCTATGATCTATGAACATTGAAGACCACAGCATCCTCCTTAGAGTGTCTCCACAATAAAGATATGAACACATGGCCTCCAGGCCCTCTGCAATCCTGTAGCACCAACAGGGTGAGTCAGGGACAATTTTGGAATTCAGGTCAAAATGTCTTGGCTTTGCGATTTTTGTTCTGGTTATTCAGACAGGCTGCAGTTGATTTTCTTTGTTTTTACATTCAGTTTCTGCCCATCCCTCCCCCAATCCCCCTAAAATGAAATGCAGAGCAAGAGGAAGAAAAAAATAACACACAAGCATGGACAAGGAGTACAAAAGAAAAGCAGAACCTGGCCCTGGCTGCAAAAATGTCTTCCAAAGGTTATTAGCTCAGCCATTTTCTATTAAGAAAATAAATCTCTTAGAAACATCTGGGCCACATTCATCAGGAATCCATGACACTCTAGCATTTCATTTTCAGAACTAAAGTGATTTTGGACCTACTGCAATGTTTTCAAAAACAACCAAAGAAAGATTCCAAGGTCTGCCATGTCTCATTTGGACCCCATCTCTTTCACTCCCAAAGCCACCAAACATACTTGGATTTGTAAGAGTGAGTTATTTTTTTCATTGTTGTTATTGCTGTATTTCTTTTCTTTCTTTTTGTTCTTTTCTTTCTTTCCTTTCTTTTTCTATCTTCCTTTTATTTTTTCCTTTCTTCCCTTCTTTCCTCCTTTCTCCCTCCACCCTTTCCCATCTCCCTCCCCATCTCTCTCTCTCTCTTTCTTTCTTTCTCTCTCTTTCTCTCTCTCTCTCTCTCTCTCTCTCTCTCTCTCTCTCTCTCTCTCTCTTTCTTTCCCTCTCTCTCTCTCTCCTTCCCTCCTCCCCATCCCTATTTCTTCTCCTTCTCCTCCTCTTCTTCTTCCTCCTCCTCATCGTCCTTTCTCTGGAGGCTACACCCTTTCTGCCAACTCCTAGCCCTAAGCTTTACACTTCTGGCAGCTGGGTCTGAAGTCCAGAAAAGCAAGCACCACAAATGGAAATGTGGTCCAGTCTTAAAGACAATAGCAGGGATGAGTTTACTTGGCAGAAGATGTTATGAGGAGCATCAGTGATGAGAAGTTTCCTGGAATCCTACCTCACCCTGTTTCCTCTACCCTCACCCACCCACACCCTTTGCTTCCTTCTTGCTCACAGTTCCTGAAGGATTCTCACAACTCATTATAGTTTCTGTCAACTGAAAGAAAAAATGAGCCAAGTAATAGTAATACTAGCCAGCATTTATATGGCACTTTAAAATTTGCAAACCACTTTACAACTACCTCCTTTGATCCTCACAATAACCCTGAGAAGTAGGTGTCTCCATTTTACAGATGAGGAAACTGAGACATAGAGGTTTGGTGACTTGCTCAGAGTCACATAAGCTAGTTACTTTCGTAAACTAGTAAGCTAGTAAATTTGAATTCAGGTCTTCCTGACTCCAAGTCCAGTATTCTTAACCACTGTTCCTTGTAAATGCTTTCCTCAATCCACTGCTGTTCCCTGGAAACTGGAGGTGCAATCCAGCAGCTCACCTATTCTTGACATTTCTGGCTGAGAAATGCTAAACAAGATTCTGCTGTCCTAATCCTTGGCTCTCATTGTACAAAACTGAGTTTAAATTATGAGAAACGGTCTGGGAACCATCACATTAATTGGTCTCAGAATATTATTGCTTCCAGAGTCCTCCACTAAAGTTCTCTGATGGTTAATCTTAGAGTGGGCATAGCCCAAGATCCTTGAAGGCTACACCAAGAACAGAAGCTCTGGAAAGTCTACTGAATTGAAGAGATTTTGAGTTTGGGATGGCAACAAATTATAAAGTTAGGAGGTGGGTGAGGATGGAGGAAACAGGGTGAAGTAGGTCTCCAGAAAACTTCTCATCACTGATGCTCATCACATCTTTCTGCCCAGTAAACTGACCCTGCTAAGGATCAGTTAAAGAGGTTTATCAGCATTAGGTTAACAACTAGGTAATACTTTTTTTTTCTGCCACAGCAACTCAGGAGAATTTTATATTAAACTATAGAAGGTATTTGTGATCTACACCAATGGAAAGAGTATTCAGGGCAACACAGGCACTCCCAGAAATCCTGCACAACATCATTGTCAATGACCAGAAGACTCAGGATGAAACATACTACCCACCTCCTGATAGAAAGGTGACAGAGCACGGATTGAGACTTTTGTTTTCCACAGCCAACATGGAAATTTGTTTTGCTTGACTATACAAGTTTATAACAGGAATTATGTTTTTCCTGCTTTTTAATGAGAAGTGGGGAAGAAGAGAAGAGAAAAAGAAAAAAGTGTATCTTCACAAAATAAATAATATTTAGGTTTTTTTTAAAAATCATTGTCATTACAAGCAGTTTTCAGATAAAGAAATTAAAGCAAACTATAGTCATGTGAAAAATGCTCTAAATCACTATTGATTGGATTACTAATTACTTGCTAATGAGGTACCACCTCATACCTATCAGATTGACTAATATGACAAAAAAAAGGAAAATTACAAATACTAGAAGGGATGTGGGGAAAATGGGACATGAATGTACTGTCAGTGGAGTTGTGAACTCATCCAAGCATTCTTTAATACCATTGCTAGGTTCATATTACAAAGAGATTTTTTTAAAAGGTGGGGGTGAGGAGTAAATGGGGGAAAGGACATACTTATACAAAAATATTTATAGCAGCTCATTTTGTTGTGGCTAAAAATTGGAAACTGAGGGGATGCCCATCAATCGGGGGAATGGCTGAACAAGTTGTGGCATATGATTGCGATGGAATATTTTTGTGCTATAAAAAATTACAAGCAGGATAATTTCAGAAAAACCTGGACTTACATGAACTAATGCAAAGTGAAGTGAACAGAATCAGGAGAATACTATACACAGTAATAGCAATACTGTATGATGAAGAACTGTGAATGACTTAGTTAGGCCCAGTAATACAATGACCCTAGACAATCCCAAAGAATTCATGATTAAACATGTCATCTGCCTCCAGAGAAAGAACTTGCTACTGTCTGAATACAGACTGAAGCATACTATTTTTCTCTTTCTTTATTTCTTGTTTGTATTCTTGTACAAAATGGCTAATATGGAAATGTCTTACATGATTGCACATGTAGAGCCTTTATCAGATTGCTTAACCATCTCAGGGAGTGGAGAGGGGAGGGAGGGAGAGAATTTGGAACTCAAAAGTGTTTTGTTTTGTTTTTTTTAGTGTTAAAAAAATTGAACATGCAATTGGAGAAAAATCTAAAACATTATTTTAAAAAATCATTGTCATAATGATCCTATCATTCTCCTAAAGTTAGTAATCTTTAGGAAGAGTCATTTCCCATGAGAGAACCAATTCCCCAACAACTGAATAGCCATAATAGCTATTTAAACCAGTTTTCAATAACAGTATGCCATAGTAATTCAACAATGTTAAGTAATACATTTCAATGACACCTTGGTATATAACAGTACCATATTTATAGCATAATAGTTGATCTGGGCTATTATAATCCTTCTTTACAACATGACTAATGTTCAACATGAAGGCATTTATAGAACCTATATTTGATTACATGCCACCATGGGGGGAAAGGGGAAGGAGAGGAGGGGGAGAAAATTTGAAACTCAAGGGATTATGGAACTGAATGTTGTAAACTAAAAGTAAATAAATAAATTTAAATTCTAAAAATCACATCAGAAAAGTCTCCATTTAGGAAAAATATAAAAGAAAAAATATTCAACCAATCCCTATGATATTAAAGTATCCAAAAATAGAAATTCCAGAGAAGTCCCCATAATGTTATGCCTTAGGAATGGTTTGGGGTACCTCATACATGAACTCCCCAAAGGTTATGTAAGGCTACCTTGTGAGTAGGCATCCACTCAAAACCATAGCTGGTAAGCTTCCACTGCTAAGTTTGCTTTTACTAAGTCAACCAGAGGACATAGTTCAAAGCAAAAGACATTTTATCAAACAAATAATCACCAAGAAAGCATTCCCCTTACACACATGTATATATTCTCGCAAAGATAACCACATAGTTTCTATGAAACACAAAATGTCACCAAAGAACATGCCTACAGGGGTGCGTGCATACAAAGTAAATTGATATGGACAAAAAATCCAAGTGACTAAGGTAATTCATCCCTTCAATGCTACAGAGCTGCTGATGTTTTCTGGAGATGTCACTGAAGTATTTTCTGCTTTCTCTTCTGAGTGTCTTCCCTGTACTGCTCTCTGTTGGGCAATTCTGCTGAGCTGTTGTTGCTCTCTATTATAAAGTACAGGTCTTCATTTTTGATGCAGTTTCTTCACTGAGCTACTACTCAGTGATGCTATCAGCTGGTTTTCAGCTGTAATGCACAATATGCATCTCACATCCCTTCTCTCTACTCCAACATTTTAGTTCACATCTCAATTCTACCATCTCAGTTCAGATCCTCAGAACATCTACCACAGACTACTGCAACAGCCTCATAATCAGTCTTCTTTCAAGTTTCATGTTTCCCCAATCTGTCTTCAACAGGAACAATGAGAGAAAGTAAAAGGAAAGAAGATTTCGGTCCAACATAAAGAAAAAATTCCTGTTTTTTGGAGGTTCCCAGAGTAGAAAAAAAGGTTTTAGGAGTATGATTTCCTAGTCACTAAGGGTTTTGGAGCAGCTAGGTGATGCAATGAATAGAATGCTGGGCCTGGAGTCAGGAAGATTCATCTTTACCAGTTTAAGTCTGGTCTCAGACACTTATAAGCTGTGTGACTCTGGGAAAGCCACTTAATCCTGTATGCCTCAGTTTTCTCATCTGGAAAATGAGCTGGAGAAATAAATTTCAAACCACTCCAGTATCATTACCCAAGAAAATTCCAAATGGGGTCATGAAGAGTTGAACAAGACAGAAGAACAACAATAAGGGTCTGGGGTACTGGGGAAAGGCATTCATCCCTCAGACATGAACTGAATTCGTTGATCTTTAAGACCCCTTCCAACTGAGATTCTATGATCTTTTGATTTACCAAATGGGGATTCAAGGGATGAAGGAAATTTTTCTTCCCTAAATGCTGCAATCTGCTTATCTCTAGTTCCTTCAAGCACTTAGCCCTTCTGCTTCCTTTAGATAAGGAATCTTTCTGTGAGAAGGAATTACTTTTCCTTTTTCAAGAGCTTTCAGAACACCAAAGGGTGGTCCTGCTGAAAGTGAAGTCTCTGGACATATCCGTAAATAATAAAAGTCCTTTGAGGGGGCAGAGAAGGGACCTGTGTTGCATACCAACCAACAAATAATCACTTACTGTGCATCTACTGTGGGCCAGACTATGTAAGATGCTGGAACACAAAGACAAAGTTGAAACCCTAACTGCCCTCAAAGAGGTTACATTCTATTGGAAGGGACAATATGGACACAGATACACATTCTTGCAAAATCTATATAAAATAAATATAAAGTAATTTGGAGGTGAGGTACTAATAGCTGGGAGGACAGTGTGGTAAAGATGAGAAGGGAAAGCATTCCCAAAGTGGGGGGCAGCCTTGTGCAAAGGAAGAGATGCAAGAAAAGGAATATGATGAGTAATATTAAGTAAACCATTTTAAATGGAAATGAGATACAAAAAGGTCGGAAAGGTAATTTGGAAGACGGTTATGAGTCTAAAAGTTCAGTTAATATACGTTTGGAAAGCACCTACTATGTGCCAGGAACTGTGCTAAGCACTGGGGATACAAAAAGAGGCAAAAGACAGTCAGTCCCTGCCCTCAAGGAGCTTACAATCTAATGAGGGAGAAAACATCCAAACAAATATATACAAACCATATACAAGATAAAAAGGAAATAATTAAGAGGGAGAAGACATTAGAATTAAGAGGAGTTGGGAAAGGCTTTCTATAGAAGAAAGGTTTTTAGTTGGGACATAAAAGAAGCCAGAAGACAGAGATAAAAAGAGAGCATTCCAGGCATGGGAGACAGTCAGAGAAAATGCCTAAAGCTGAGAAATGGAGTGTCTTGTTTGTGGAACAGCAAGAAGAGCAGTGTCACTGTATCAAAGAGTATATGACCGGGAGTAAGATATTAAGAACAAGGCAAATATAGGAGGGGGGTAGATTATTAAGGGTTTCAAACACCGATCAGAGGATTGTATATTTAGTTTTGGAGGGCATAGGGAGCCACTGGAGTTTGTTGGGGAATGTGGGTGGGGTGGAGAGAGTGTCATGGTTGGAGCTTCTCTTTCAGAACAACTTTAAATACCAGATGGATATTTGCATTTGACACTAGAGGTAATAGATTGTCACTGTATTTTATTGAATATAGGAGTGACATAGTAAGAGCTGTGGTTTTAGAATGTCACTTTGGGGATGGACTTGAGAAGGAAAGGAGTTTAGCAGATCAATCAAAAGGCAATAGTCCAAGGGAGAGTTTCTGAACTAGAGAGATGGCTATGTGGAGAGAAGGGGATGGAGCCAAGAATTCTTTGGAATTAGAATTGACAAGACTTGGAAAATAAAGGAATACGTGAAATAAAGGAGAATGAGTAGTCAGGGATGACTGGGGTAATGAACCTGGATTAGAACTGCAAAGAAAGATAATGAGATCTGTCTGGGACCTATTGAGTTTGAGGTGTTTGTGTGACATCCAGGTTGAAATATCCAATAGCCAGTTAGTGATGTGAGCCTAGAGATCAGGAGAGAGTGTGGGGCTGGATATATCAATTTGGAATTTGAGTGTATGACGATTGAATACAACAAGGCTAATGGAGGAGGAGGGGGGGAAAGAGAGAGAAAGAGAGAGAAAGAGAGAGAGAGAATAGAGGAAGGGGGTCTAGCACAGTTCTTTGGAGAATATTCACAATTAATTGGTATGAATCATGATCCAGAAAAGGAGACTGAGAAGGAGTTGTTAAACAAGTACGAGGAGAACCAAGAGAGAGCAGTGTCCAAAACCCCAAGGAGGAGAGAGGGCAGTCAAAAGTATCAAATGCTGCAATGGTGTTAAAAAAAAAGATAAGGACTGAGAAATGGCTATCAGGTTTGATGAGATCACTGGCAACCAGGTTGTGAGGAGCTGGGGAGTGAAAAGATGAAATTGAAGTAGTAAATATAGACAGTTTTTTCAAAGAATAAAAATATATTGTGACTTACCTAAAAAAAAGAGTATTGGGCTTACAGGCAAAAGACCCAGGCTTGAATCCTACTTCTGCAATTTGCTTTTTGACACATCTCTGTTCTCATTGGTGTAGATTTTTTCTTTACCTAGGCTGTGGGATACAATAGAATGAGCACTGAATTTCAATTTCAAGAGGATGTAGGTTCAAATCCTAACTCTGTCCCTTTTTGTGTGACTTTGGTCTAATCACAAAATCTTCCTGGGTCTCAGTTTCCTTAATTATAAAATGATGACTATAATAATTACAGTACATATCTCTCTAGATTGTTACAAGGAAGGTACTTTCTAAAGTTGAGATCTCTCTATAAATGCTAGTTATTTTTATTCTTTTCTAAGATTTCTTCCAACTCAAACATTCTATTTTCAAACATCACATGGTCTAGCTTTTGAGGCAGCTGAGTGGTGCAGTGAATAGAGCACTGAACCTGGAATCAGGAACATCCTACTCTAAATTTAACCTCAGACACTTGCTAGCTATGTGAGCCTAGGCAAACTTTATTTCTTTCGGACTCAATTTCCTCAATTGGAAAATGGGGGTAATAATAGTACCTCCCTTCCAGGGCTGTATATCAGCAAGCACCCTAGCATACCCAGGGTGGCTGCTAGCACAGGTTCTTAGATCTGCTTTTCTAAAGGAAAGCAACTCAAAATGGGTTAAAAATCTTACTTTAATCAAACATATATCATTTACCTAGTTCAGGGGAAAAAGTCAACACCCCAAACTTCAGAGAATACAAACAAGTTACAAGCAGACAAAGAAACAGACCAGCAGATGGGCTTCCAACCATCTGACCATTACGTCCATACCTAGTCAGTTACCAGAGAGGGAAGCACCAACATCTGGGTTTTCAAAGCCGGGGGGCTCAATGGCTTCCCAGAGTCTCATCTGGCCAAATCACACAACTCTTTCTAAAGTAAGCCCCAAACCAAAACCTCACATCAGGGTGTATATATAACCTTCTCCTGGATCAGAGAATGTCACAGCCCTCTTGACCCACTGCCCAATCACAAAGTAATAAGGTGTGGGCATTCCTGAAGAACAAGCCTCCAGCCACAGGCTCCATGTGACCACATTCAGCCTATCAGGAGGCAGAGTATACTTTCAAATCAGGGAAGGTTCTCAGAGCCCCTTAAGCCACTTAAGCAAAGGGCCTAGGGGCAGGGAAGATCTTCAGATTCCCATAACAGGTTGTTAAGAGGATCAAACGAGATAATATTTATAAAGTGCTTAGCACAATGTGTAGCACGCAGTAGGTGCTTAATAAATGTTTGTTCCTTCTGTCCTTCCATTTCTATGGTTCCTTCTAGCTCTAAATTTCTCCATTTCTTTCTAATAGAACATAGAAGCCAATTTATTCAACTAAGTTCCTGAGCTCTGTCCCAATCACTAGAAATCAAAGAAAGAAAAATACTCTTTCTCAAGGGACTGGTGTCAAACTCTCTTAAAAGGGAAATATGGAAGAACCCCAGTTTAGCCAAGAAATAGACTGGTAAGGAGCTCATTAAACCCTTGCAGGGAATGAGGGGGATGGGTACGGGGGAAGCGAAGGTAGGTTTATTTTTCACTTTAGTGGGAGGCCAAAAAAGAAGAAAGGTACAGACTGGAGTTTCCAAGCCCCAGGACTTTTCCAACACATCAAGTCTTCCCCAATTCCACTGCCAATGAACTCTCTATGATGAGACCTCCCATGCTCTTGGCTTCCAGAAAGGCAATGGAATGCAAAGCACCCAGCCAGTAAGGACTCCCGACCCCTGAAGTGCTTGGCATAAGCAACAGCTGAGAACTATGGTCCTGGTGAAGAATGCTACATGGACTTCTTCCTAGTAGGCCAGGAGAATACGGTAGAATGGGAAGAGTAACAGGTAAGGAGTCAGGAAACTTAAGTTCAAGGTGCTCATTTAATAGCTTTATAACCTCAAGAAAGTCCTCTTATTTCTCCAGGTTTTGAGGCCAATGGAGGGGCCAGAGATCTCTGCTTGGTCCTGTGCTACATAATGTTTTTTGGTGAATGATTTGAATAAAATCACAAATGGCATGCCCATAAAATGTTTGGTTGATGTCTAGCTGAAAAGGATATCAAACGATGATGAATTATTAGACCACAAAACTCTGATTTGGTGGGCCTAGTATTTTTTGAAACAGACTCTCTGCTACTTCTTCTTTCTTGGCACTCACAGAAGGCCTCTTTTCTGAAACTTTTCATATCTAGAATCACTCATGCTGAAGATTTCTAGTCCCATGTTGTATTCAATAGAACCCCACCAGAGGTATTTTCCTTGCTTGTTTTATCCAAGGTGAGAAATCAATCAGATATATACTTGTAAAAGACACCACTCATCCCCATAAAATCTTTTCCTTCACTAGGGTCACTAAGCTACCCTAAATATGTGAAAGACAAAGTACCCAAACATTAAACAAGGAAAACCGAGAAGAGGACTTGGTATATGGCAGCCTCGCACAGCACAATCATCAACCCCTTTTGTCTTTCCTCCCACAAAATGAAGATCATTACATGCTACAGTCTAGCAACCTCCTTGGTTATATCATGATTATCTTCCGCCCTCCACCCTCCCCCACCCCGAGAGTCTCATTTGGGAAGCTAGGTGGCACAGTGGATAGAGCACCAGGCCTAGAATCAGGAAGACCTAAGTTCAAAGCCATTCTTGAAGAGGACCATGACATTAGGAAGATGACACCATGACTAGCAAGTGAAATGAATTTAAGTGAGGAAAGGCTGTGCAAAGTCACCAGCCTCACTCTATTCTCTGGAGCCATCTGATTCTAGTGGCAAGATATAGATCACGATAATTAGAGATGGCCCCCTCTGCACCAGTCACTTACTAGCTGTGTGACCTTGAACAAACACTTAAATCTCTGTTTGCCTCAGTTTCCTCATTTGTAAAATGAAGGTAATAAAAGCACCTCCCAGGGTTATTTTGAGAGAGTAAAGAGTTGAAGATGACTTCTACACTGCAAGCCTGAGGGATTAGGAATATGGTATTATCTTCTATAGTAACAGGAAAGGTAGGAGGGGGAGAGGGGTTATGAAGAAAGGTAATGAGTTCAATTTTAGACATATTAATTTATCTATGAAAATTAAGTATCTACTGAGCATCAGTTTGAGATGTCTGAAAGGCAGTTGAAGACATGTTCGACTGACAGGTTAGGAAAGGGTAACTAGATTTGAGAATCATTAGCACAGAGGTGGTAATTAAATCCATAGGAGCTGATGAGATTACCAGTGAAGTAATATAGAAGAAGAAGAGGGCCCAGGACAGAACACCAGGGGACACCTATTTTTAAGGGCATGATATGCATGAGTACCCAACAAAGGTGGTTGAGAAAGAGCAGTCAGCTAGGTAGGAAAAGCACCAGGAAAGAGTGATGTCCCAAAAACCTAGAAAGAAGAGAATATCAAAAAAGAAAGAGAGATAACACTGCCAAAGGCTGCAGAGAAGTCAAGGAGAATGAGGTTTTAGAAAAGGTCATTGAATTTGGCAACTAAGAGGCCAATGGTAACTTTGGAGAGAGCAGTTTCTGAGAATGATAGGGACAGAAGTCAGATTATAAGGGATTAAGAAAAGAACGAGAGTAGAGAATGTGGAGGTGCCTACTGTAGACAGTCTTTTGAGATTATCCACAAAGGACTAAAGAGATAGAAGATGATAGTGAATAGGGATGGAAGGATCAAATGAGAGATTTTTCAAGATAGGGGAGATGTGGGCATGTTTGGGTGAGGTAGGGAATGAACCAGTAGAAAAGGAAAGATTAAAAATAAGTGATATAGTGGGGATAACAGAGGGCACAATCTGTTGAAGGAGACAAGACAGAATGAGATGATTTGAACAAGTAGAGGGGTTAGCCTTGATAAGGAGTAAAGCTACTTCATCACAAGACAGAGGTGAAGGAGGAGAATGGTGAGTGATAGGAGATGATAAAAAGGGAAGAAGAGGGAGCACACAGTGAACGGCCTTAATTTTTTCCATAAAATATGAGGCAAGGTTTTCAGCTGAATGAGGGGAGAATGAGCCATGGAATGTCTGAGGAAGGATGAAAAGGTTTAGAAGAGCTGCTGTGGAGAGTGAGATAATAAGAAAGGTATAGTAGGATTGCTTTGCAGTGGTGATGGCCCAGTTGAGATAATATAATACCTAGATAATATCTAGAGTATTATGTTGTGGGCACAATACTTTATTTTTTGTTTTGTTTTTTCATCTTTACCTCCCTTTTAAATTTTTTAAAAATGTATTTTAATTAATCATTTTTTCACTTAATTAAACTCTACCTTTGCTCTCTTATACCTCACCTCCATGGAAATAGAAATAAAAATTATATTCTTAGAACAAATATTTATAGTCTTGTATTAGCCAAGTCCACAAAAAGAACATATATGTGTGTGTGTATAAATATATATATATATATATATATATAGATATACACATTTCAATCTTCACTCTGATTCCTTTACCTCTCTGTCAAGAGAGGTACCATGTTCCATCTTGAGTCTCTGGAATCATGGTTGTTCATTGTGCTACTCAAAATGCTAGTCCTTCAAAATCATTTGTCTTTGCAGTGTTATTATTACTATATAATTTTCCTCCTGATTCTATTTTCTTCACTCTTCATCAGTTCATACAAGTCTTCCCAGGTTTCTCTGAAACTGCTCCCTTAATTATTTCTCACATTCATTTGTGATGACTTGTTAAGTCATTTAAGAGGCACTTCCTCAGTTTCTATTTCTTTGCAACCAAAAAAAGTTCTTATAAATATCCTGATGCATATGGGTCCTTTTCCTCTTTCTTTGATCTCTTTAGGGGATAGACCTAGTAGTGGTCACCACATTTTAGGAAAACTGTTGATAAGCTAAAGAGCATCCAGAGTGAGGGTCCTTAATTTTTTCTACATCATGGGCTCCTCTGGCCATCTGATTAATATCGTGTTTAAATGCATAAAATAAAATGCTTTTAAATTGTATTGAAATATACTCATCAAAATACTTTTTTAAAAAGTTCACAGACCCCAGGTTAAGAGCCCCAACAAGAAAAGAAACCAGGATGGTGACACAAGACTTGAGGTTATGTGATATAAAAATCATTTAATGGATTTGGGTATGCTTATATTGGTGGAGGGAGACTTGGGAAGAGGTGAGAAGGAAGACATTATAACTGAAAAAAAATACATAGCGCTTGCTATGTTCTAGATAATAAAATAATTATAATAACTAAAATTTATGTAATTTTTTACAATAATTATCTCATTTGATCCTCAAAACAACCCCAAGAGCCAGATGCTATTATTAGCCCCATTTTACAGATGAGGAAACTGAGGCAAACAGAGGTTAGGTGATTTGCCCAAGGTCACACAGCTAGTAATTGTCTGAAGCAGGATTTAAACTCAGGTCTTCCTGACTCCAGGCCCAGAACTCTAACCACTGTGCCATCTAGCTGTCCCAAGTGTGTGAAGTAAGGGCTGTTATGTGGGAAAATAATTAAGTTTGTTCTGCTTGGTCTAATATGGATAGATGTGGCAATGGATAGATATGGCAAAGAGACAGATTTAGAATCTCTGAAATTAAAAGCTTCCTACCAATTAGAGCTGCCCCAGAGCAGAACAAGTGCGGCCTTGGGAAGTGGTGAGTTGCCCCTTACTAGAAGTCTTCAGGTAAAGGATGAAAGGCTGCCTCTCAAACATATTGTAGAAGGGATCCTTGTGAGATCCCTTTCCTACTCTGAGGTTCTGTGAATCCTCATATGGAGGGGATAGGTGAAAGCTCTCCAAGAACATGCCTGAGATCCCTTCTGTCTTCAAAAATCCCTTCAATCATCTAAGATCCCTTCAGTCTCTGACATCCATTATTCTAGTGTTCCTTCAATCTTCCTTTGTTCCTCCCATGGTTCTCTGACCCATAGGAAGAAGCAGTTTGGGTGAATCTGGCTAGACAGGGCTTCTAATGCTCAGTAAGAATATTATCTGTCTGATCAACTGTGAATGACTTAGCCCTTCTTAGAAATTCAATGATCCAAGACAATTCCAAAGAACTCATGATGGAAAATGCTATCCGCCTCCAGAGAAAGAACCGATGTATTCTGGATGCAGATCGAAGCAGACTATGTTTCACTTTATTTTTTTGTGGGTTTTTTTTTTTGCTTGGTCTGTTTTCTTTCACAACATGACTATTATGGAAATATGTTTTGCATGATTGTACATGTATAACCTATATCAAATTGCTTGCTGTCTCCAGGAGGGGGCAGGGGAAAAAGGAAAGGAAAGAATTTGGAACTCCAAAATTTTTAACAATTAATGTTAAAAATTGTTTTATGTGTAATTGGGGAAAATATTATTTTTAAGAAAAAGAATATTGTCTGTGAACCTTTTCTATGAACCCAAGCTACAATGGAGAATTATCATCACCTTTACCCTTACCTGGGTATCGTTCTTTATACCTTCCAAAGGGCTTTGCATTCTTATTTGATTCTCACAACTGCCCTGCAACCTAAGCTGGGATAGTGATGGGGGCTGGATCTGAGATCTCACCGTGGTACAGGGAAACTCGCCAACCAGTACAGGCTGGTAACCTCTTCTCTGCATCTTAGAGTATTAGAGAATTGCCTGAAAGACAGACAGACTAAATGACTTGCCCAGAATCATCTAGCCAGTTGCTTATGTAGAATTTAAACCCAGTACAACCTGTCTCCAAAGTTTGCTTGCTATTTACTTTACCTCAGGGCCACTCACCATAAGTAGAACAAGTTGCACAGAAAGAAACTGAGGCATGTATATATAATGACAAGCAGAGTTCGTGGCAGAAACAGGACTGGAATTCACATCTTCTGACTCACCACCCTATGCTAACCACAATCCTGAGGCCTTTGGTAAAAATTGTGAAGTGGGCCTAAGGTGCCTTCAACAACACTTTCTTATCGTCAGGGTCCTCTTTCTTCCTCCACTATCAGCCCTAGGCAGGCTATGATCCAGACTTGTTTTGATTGGCTTAGAACCATTCTGCAGCCTGGAGTTTGTTAAAAGCCAAACTCCCTCCCTTTTCCAACTCCTTCCCCCAGTGAAATGTGTTTGCTTGCATCTCTCACAATAGGCTCCATGTACTTCCTTAAGTCTAAAGCAGGTGACACTTTGGTGGAACCATCCCTGCTGACATGCTCCCGAAAGGGAACTGGCACTCCATCAGAGCAAGTATCAGAGGAACATCTTAACAATGACTGCCTACAGACAATGCTCCCATTTTGCTGCTTTGACTCAGTGCACCAGAAAAGGAACTGGAAGTCAGGAGACTTGGGTTCTAGTCCTGACTGTGACTTTCACTTATTAATTCATAAATATAATGAACATTTCCCACTAAGTGCTACAGAGATTGAATGTTAGAGAAGACATGCTCTCTGACCTCATGGAGTTTCCAGTCCAGCACAGAAATAAAGCATAGACTCAGAGACATACAATATGCAATGATAAATCCAATGGGGAGATTTTTTAAAACAGTATTATGTTAGGGTCTTAGGATCATAAATTTCAAGCAGAATCCTCTCATTCTACAGATGAGGAAACTGAGGCTCAAAGAGGTTGCCCAGGGTCACACGGGTTAAGTTGTAAGTAGCAGAGATGGAATCTTACCTATGTCCACTGACTCCAAAGCCACCATGTTTTCTATTGTGCCATGATGCCCCCCAAGGGGAAGGGATGAGGGAGAAACTTGACCCCAACCATGGGGATCAGGGAAGGCTTCTGGAAAGGGGTAACATTTAATTTGAGCTTCAAAGGATGAGTGGGACTTTAACAAGAGAAGGAAGGAAAGGAGGGCACTTCAGAAATAAGGAATAATGTAAACAAGGATCCAGAGGCAGGGGAGTTGTAAGTGTATTCAGAACCAAAGATAAGTCTAGTTTGAATGAAGGAAAGTCATATGAGAAGATACTGGAATAGAAAGGTGGTACCATGTTGTGGAAAGCCCTCAATACCAGGTTAAATAATTTGAACTTACTCAGTAATAACAGGGAGGGAACCATTGAAGATTGTTGAACAAAGGGGTCCATGACCAGCTCTGTCTTCTTAGCAAGACATTTCATTTCCCTGATCTCAATACACTCATCTGAACTAGATGTTCTCAGACTGCTTCTAGCCTTAAAATTCTGTGATCCTATAAACGGCACCATTGACAGGCTGATAATTTCAACCCAAGTAGAGTAGAAAATCAGGCAGAGATCCTCATCTTTACCCTGGCCATTTTTAACCTTGCCACTGTTTCTACCATCACAGTGCCCTCCAAACTAGACCACCAGAGGCAAGCCTTTAAGAAGCTAAGGCAGAGGGAGCTCAATACTTTCTGAAATATTCATTTCCATCCTCCCTGTAGCCAATTGTAACCAGATCACCATTACCATTACCTCTGGAAAATATATATTAATGGGCTGCACTAGTGTTCCATTCAATGCCATTGTGACTTTTCAAGCTATAACTCCCTTTCCTGGTCACCACTTCCATATGTATGCTATCTTCACATTAGAATGTAAACTCCTTGAGGGCAGGGACCGTCTTGTTTTTTGTATTTGTATCTCCAAAATATAGCTTGGTGCTTGGCATATAGTAACAGCTTAATTATTTTTTTTTTTAATTCTTCATTCATTAATCAGGTTGGAAACCATACACTGCCTTAGTTCATCAAGCAAAGTCTGAGCACTCCATCAAAAAAGAGAAAGTCATTTATCCCAACACCTTGTATGGGACCGGGGAGGAGATAGCCCATCTGTTCTCTGCTCTGAACAGCTATCTGGAATATTGTGCGCAGTTCTAGGCATCACAATTTAGAAATATCAAAGATAAGCTAGAACGGTTCCAGAAGAGGGTGATCAGGATATTGAAAAGACCAGGCAATAAGTCACAAAATTACTAATTCAGGGAAATAAAAGCATTTAGTCTCAAGAAGAAAAGACGTAACAGGAAAATTATCTTCAAGTATTAGAAAGGCCAAGTGGAAGAGAGGTCAATGTTATCCTGCATGGCCCCCAAGATCACAACTAGGAATGAAAGATGGAAGGTGCAAAGAGACAGATTTAGACTTGATTCCTTGTGGAAGTATGGGTTGGATCAGATAACCATTGGGGTCCTTCACATCTCTGAGATTCAGTGATTCTCTAATCTATCCAAGGGGCTGGCAGCTACCCCGAAAGCCTAGGGAAGATTTGTAAAAGTGGACTCCCCTCCCAAGGAGCCAGATCTGGGGCTAATGCTCCTGGGCAAAAGGGGGGCTACCTATAAATTGAGTCTGGCCATCAGATCATTCTCTCTCTCCTGTTTCTCATAAACACAGCAGCAACATCAAATGAAATATGAGTTTATTCAGGGTTGGTGAATTTCCTAGTGTAGAGAAGGTGATAGCTATAGACATATGGCAGGCAGGCGGCTTTCAGAGAGTTACTGTGAAAATTGAAGTCAAACGTTTTCCAGGCCAGCACTTTGTAGGTGGTCCAGGTTCCAAAACCATAAATCAGCAAAGGGATAACTATTTTTCCTGGCCCATCATGCGATACAATATAAAGTTATTGTGCTTGGAAACAGAGATGGGAGTAGGGAGAGGAGTTGGAATTTAGGGTTTTAAAAAATTCCCCATAAACTTCATAATATGTGATACTTCACAATAAATGATTATATACACATACTACATATATACACACACATATATACATATATATGTATATATAACATAAACAACAATACTTCAAGACTCCATGATTGCTTCAGTTTATGCCCTTCTTCCACCTGTAAAATGGAGAGAATAATACTTTCTCCTGTCTACCACCCAATGCCGTTACAAGGATAAAATAAGATAACGGACATGGAAGCAGTTTGGAAACTCCAGATTTCTACATGAAGCCTGATAAAGGTATATAGATAGTCAAAAAATCTCATAGAAAAACTGGAGAGATGGGATAGTGGGCAAAGAGTTGGACCTCAGAATCAGTAATGACTGACTAAATGATCAAAAGCATTACTACGTGTTAAACACTGTACTAAGGGCCATGGAGACAGAAAAGCCAAATGTCTGCTGTCAAGGAGCTCCCACGGTAATTGGGAGACAGAATATATAACAGAAAGTTTAGCTTCACGGAAAATGGGAAACCCCAGAAAGCCTTAGGGTATAGCAGCTGTGGAGTGATTGGCAGAGACCAAACATCCTAAGGGCCCATAAGTGACAGAATTAGGGGACTATAGAGAGTAGAGGTAGGTCAGATGGTAAGGCCTACATTTCTATAGCACACGGCAGCAAGACAGATAGTAAGACCTGATGGTCCTTTGTTTCATAGGAAGGAAAGAGCTGTTGACTTCCAACTCTTCCAAGCCCAATTTCAGCAGAGTGGCTGAATCAGTAAAATGGGGGAGCACACTTCTCTGGTGAAGAGTCTTCCCAATTGTCCACTCTGAATGGGGCCTGGAATACCCACCATCTGGAGGAAGAGGTAACAGGAAAAGCAAAGTGGGTTCAAGTCCTGCCCCTAAGACCTTGGTGGTGTGACCCTGGACAAGTTACTTAACTGCTTTATTCCAGACAGTTCTCTAATTACAGAGCAAGGGCCAAACTGCATTAGTAGAAGGTATTTCTTCATTTGTTATTGTTATCCAGTCGTGTCTGACTCTGTGACTCCATTTGAGGTTTTCTTGGCAAAAATACTGGAGTCATTTGCCACCTCCTTCTCCAGTTCACTTTACAGATGAGGAACTGAGGCAGAGTTAAGTGACTTGTCCAAAGTCACACAGCTAGTAAGTGTCTGAGGCTGGATTTGAACATAGATCTTCCTGACTCCAGGCCCAGTGCTGTCATTTTCTCATTAAGAGCTCCCTATACCAATGAAATCACACTTCTAGACACCCCCCAAAAAAACACTTATAGATGTTTTTTTTAAAAAAAAGATAATATCTGCCCCTTTTCTATCACTATGCAGGCAGCCCCAGGAATGAGGATCACTTTATAGTTTTCTTTGTTTCATGAGCAGCCACAGCCAGTGAATTAATAACCAAATGGTCTGCTTGTGAATGATGTGTCTTTTCAAACTTATATGTGCTTTACATCTCCTTTCATGATTGGGTGGATATGGTGGATATGTCCAGGCTTGGAAGTAACCCGTATGAGGTAGAAAGGCCCTGGGTCCATCTGGTGGAGGTGACCAGTAGCAAGGAGAGTTTCTTTAGTGGGCAAAGTGACTACCAGCAGGATGACGTCCAGGAATTGTTTGGACAGTGCAGAATGGAGATGAAATGTGGCCAGGCCTATTCAGTGGTCGCATAATTCATGTTCTCATATCTGTGACTTAACTGTCTGACAGAATACAATAGCAGTTAGAAGTTGTCACTGATCACATGTCTTGTAAATGTTCATTGTGAGCCATTTATGTCTATTAGAATTTCTTTTGTGTGAGAGAGAATAAATACCTGTCCCATACCTGACTCATATTTTATATTTATTATCTTTCTACTTTTCCCTTCCAGGAGACTCTAAACATAAGCTACAACATATTTGTAATTAATTTTATTTGGCTCACCTGGGTAGGAGAGTTTAATGAGCTAAAGTATATGGGGAAAAAAAGCAATCTAACCCCTCTCATTAAAGGGCGTGCTTCTCCTGGACCAAACACAGTCTAGACCAAACATGTGGGTCCAGTGTAAGTGTGTCCTGTGCCCTAGTTCCTTACCCTTGGCAACTGTTTTTATTGTCAGATAAGGAAAGTATTCCTGACAGTTATAGCAACAACAAAATGGAATGGGATGCCTCAGAAGGTATTGGACCCGGCCCCCCTTTCTAAAAGTCTTTTTTAAAAAGCTAGATGACTACTCATTGGTTTCAATATAGAAAGGATTCTTCCTCATTAATGAGTTGAACCAAAAGGCCCCTGAAACTAACTGTGAAATTCTATGAGTCTAAGGTCCCTTCCAGCTTTAAACATTCTGAGATTCTGTGATAGTCTAGATTTTATGACATGGAAGAAAGGGGAAGGGAGGAAAACAGAAAAGAATAAAGAGAAAGGAAATGAGGAAGATAGCCATGGTAATGGAGCTGTAAAGAGATCTGGAAAAAAGATATATAGAATGTATTTTTGTTCATTTGTTTGATTTTTTATTTTATTATTGTAGGTCAACTCAAAGCCTAGGATTTAGTGCCAACCACGTATAAAATAAAAAGTGGGAATATGGAGCAAAGGTTTGGGGTGATGTGGGATGCCCCTATTATAGCCACCAACACATAGTTTGGTCCTTACCTTTCCCTACTTCTTTCATTTGAAAAAGACTGAAAGGGGATAACGGAGGTGCCAAGTAGTCACTTTATTTGGCAACATCCCACCTAAAATGAATCTGGGGACACTGTGTTGTTGTCTGTAGTTTTTCGGTCATGTTCAACTCTTCATAACCCCATTTGGGGCTTTCTTGGCAAACATAATTGGAGTGGTTTGCTATTTCCTTCTCCAGCTCGTTTTACAGATGAGGAACTGAGGCAAATGGGATTAAGTGACTTGCCCAGGGTCACACAGTTAGTAAGTGTCTGAGACCAGATTTGAACTCAGGGAAATTAATCTTCCTGGCTCCAGACCCAGTGCTCTATCTACTCACCTGGCTGGCACAAGATCCCCACAAATAAAGTAAGGAGTCCCAAGGAAAGGTAACAATGTGGGATGGTGGGAATAACAGTAGATTAGAATCATGGGAACGAGGTTCAAATCCTAACTTTGCTACTTTCTACCTGTGTGACCTTAGGTAAGTTATTTAGCTTCTCTGAGTGTTTTCTCAACTGTAAAATGAGAGGGTTGGTCTAGATAAGTTAATTATAAATTTCCTTCCAACTCTAATCTTTGATCCTGTGATCTTATGACTTTTTAACCCTAAGTCAGATAGAGGTTTGGGACAGGTTTATTGGCCTTAGTGAGAAGAAAGATAAGGTTCAAGCATACATTAAATGACTACAGGCTCTACTTATCTGACTGACTTTTCTGAAGAGTTTGGCACCCAGGAGGTAAAAATTCTTTTTCTAGAGGAAAAAAATCCAAGGTTCCTGGAACTGACTGATTTCCCTCTTGTTAAGGGGAGAAATGCAACTAGGAGTTTTCCCCTCACTATGTGAAGGGCCAAAGCTTAAGTCCATGGTAGCTAAGCTAAAAGAGACATAATAGAGCCCATTCTAGCATGAAGCATCTCAGACAAAGGATTCCAACTGAATCCAGAAACTGGAAGCAATTCTTACACACACACATGCCCAGCAATACAGCATCCAGTAGCAACAGTGTGATCAGGATCTAGAAACTACAACCAGATCAACTAAGAACTACCTGGCATAGGATTATACACCCCAAGGAAAGACAGTCAATAGAAATAATAGGGATGTCACCACCAAAAGATACAAGCAGTCCCATAGGATCAGTCTTGAACTGTCATGTCACACATTTTCCCTAGGTATGTATATATACTCTTCTGTGGTCTGGTCTGTGTATTTGTGTGATCATGTCTCAAGTTTATGGGGGAAATGTTTTATAACTATTTTTTCTTACTGTTTTATCTTATTAAATGCTTCTGCTTTTAATTAATTTGGCCTTCTGGCTGATTAGTAAAAGTAAACAGCGCTTATGAGCTATGGGGTTTTGAGTAGGTGGTGCTTTGAGGTGACTTGAAAGGTGGTACCCAATTGCAAAGGGTTGGAAGTATTTTCAACTCCAGGTTGTTACATTAATATTTTCATTTTTTCATAGAACTATCATTTTATTGACATAGAGTTCCTGGCATAGAGATCCCTTTTAGCAATGCAGATCCAGAATTCCTCTGAAACTTCTAGTCTTAGAGATGCTTAAGGGCACCTAGAGATTAAGTGACTTTCCCAGGATCACCCAGTCAATAGATATCAGAGGCCAGAATTGAACCCAATTCTTTCTGATTCAGTGATTAGCTCTCTATCCACTATGCCATGCCACTAGCATCATATTAATTATTTTCTGTCCCTTTAAGTCCCAATAAGTAAAATAGATTTAGAGCTGAAAGGGACCTCCAAGGGACCTCTTCTAGTCCCCACATTTCACAGCTAAATTACCTGAGACTCAGAAGGGCAAAGTGACTTAAGCTCAATTACTCACATTATGACTGGCAGAGCTAGGATATGAACCATGTCCACTGACTCAAAATGACCCTTTCAACCAGGCCACACTTCCTCCAAAAGATGCAAATGGAACAAAATTTGGGCTTTTACTTAGAGATCTAGCTCACATTTTATTGCTGTTTGCTAATTAGCATTTGTTGTAAATGCTGCATTTATCATACCAATGATTTTCTTTTCTCTTTTTAACTTTTTATTTTAGTAGAGTCTACAATCAGCAAATACTATTGGTCACACCAGGGGCTAACCAGGGCCTAGTCTCTTCTAGGCCAAATGAATAATTTTAATGATACTTCACATTCGTATAGTATTTTACAGTTGACAGAGTTCTTCCCTCAGAACCACCTGGTGAGATAGGTAGTATAAGGATTATTGTCTCTATTTTAAAGATGAAGAACCCAGGACCAAAAGGATGAGCCAACTTTTCCAAAGTCATACAGATATTAATGACAGAACTAGAATCCATATTCATCTTCTCATCCCAATTCTATATTCTTTCAGCTCCTCCATACTGTCTCTCCCCTCCTTCCTCAGCAAGACAGGAATTACGAAAGTAAGATTTAAAGCTAGAAGAAGGAACTTAGAACAACCATTCGAGACCTGGAAATAACCAAAGAATACTGCAGCTAATCCAGTCCTCTCGTTTTACAGATGAGGAAACAAAGTCCTGGGGAACTTAAGTGACCTGCCCAGTTTCCGACTCTATTGGAAATGGAAGTGGAAGAAGATAAAGCCAACCAAAGTAAGTTCAGGAATATACCAACGGACCAAATTAAAGGAGGAAGAGGAAGATAGTTACAAGTATAGAATGAATTCAAAACAGAGCCCTTGCTTTGACCTCCAGAGCCAAACACCCTGGTGTGAACGCCCTTCCTACCACAATGATAAAGGGTTAGGGAAAATGCATACTTCCGGACTTTGTTTTAAAGACAGAGCATTCAGCTCAGTGATCACAATGGGGCCACAAACCACAGGTCCTTGGTTCCTTTCATTCCATGTGCAGCCCAGAGACAGCCTCACATTCTTGGCCTGAATTTCAACTCTACATACCCCAGCTTGGAAGAAGACTCAAAATCACCAAGAGCCAAGCACAGTATTTTGTATACAGTAAGTCCTCCAAAATTACTTGTTGATTTTTAAAAATTCACTCGGATGAGCAAAGGGGAATGGGATGGGCAATAAGGAACCATTCAGGTTTTTTGAGTAGAGGCACAATCTGGTCAGCTTGGTGAATTAGGAAGAAAATTACATCAGTGAAGGATTGGAGAAGAGATAGAACAGAAATAAGATCTTAGCTAGAAAGGATCTTAGAGTCCTACACTCCCCATGAGCCAAGATTTGACCATGAAACTTTGACTTGGCAGATAGATTGGTCATTTGCTTTTATCACATGGTGGCATGGTTCTTATTGACTAGACTTGGTCAGATGTTTTACCACCCCACCACATTTTATAAATGAGAGCACTAAGATCACAAAGGTTAAATCAGCGGTTCTCCACCTGTGGGTTATATTCAATTTGTAACCATGAAAATACATCCTGCATATCAGATAGATTCATAACGGTAGCAAAATTACAGTTATGAACTAGAAATGAAAACAATTTTATGGTTGGGGGTCACCACAACATGATGAACTGTATTAAAGGGTCACAGCATTAGGAAGGTTGAGAACCACTGGGTTAAGTGGTTTGGCCAAAGTCACAAGGAATAAGTTAACAGGTGAGATTTTAACTCAAATCCAGCATTCTTTCCACTGTACTTCTCCTGCATAGGAGGCTATGACAACAGTCCTCTCACCTAGAAGGCAGGAAGGCCCAAACCATTTCCAATGAGGCAGATTCAAGAGATTAGGCTTTTTATTGCCCACTGAATAAAGTCTAGCCTGCCATTGTGGTAATCTACAGTCTGGACCCAACCTATTTTACAAGCCTTTGCCCAGTTTGTCCCAGAAAGTTTTTTGTTTGTTTGTTTTGTTGTTGTTGTCGTTTCTAAAAACCTAGTTGTTTTGATTAGTCTTACCACCCCACACTTCTCCCTACTTCGTACTCATCTCCTGATGTTTTGTAGAGAATGAGGCCAGGAGTCTGGTATTGGTTAGCTACGTTTAAATGATCCCTTGTACTCCCCTGTGATTTAATATGTGAACCCTCGTCCATAGGCCAGGGCCTCTAACCACTAACATAATCTGGAGTCAAGCTCTATTCCTGCCAAAGGCAAGCTGTTTCAGGAAGCTATGTGACTCACTTTCCATCCAAGAGGCCACTTGGTCAGTCAAGTGCTGCTATATAAGACTCCTGGAGGTGCTTCTTGGTGGAATAAAGAGAAAAGAGGTGTTAGGAGGTTCCCTCCACCCTTTGAAAATCACTAGCATAATGGGAGGATTCAGGCCCAGTCAACCCCTAACAAGGAAGGTTAATTAACTGAGGTCACTCACCAGCTAATTCAAGTCCAACTAAAAAGGGCAGATTTTTTCAAAATACCTAGGCCACTTAAGACAAATTTGTTTTCCTCTTCTATTCATACTTATCTCATGTGTCCTTGGATCATAATTATGAGTTTGCCTGTTTTCCTTCCTCTTCACTCTTAAACTCCTTGGGAGCTGGGCCTGTGTGTTGTGTTTAATTTGTTAGTCCTTCTTCCTGCCCTGCCCTTCCCCGAAATTATTTCATATTGACGTTGTGCATATTTAATCTTTTCTTACCCGTAGAAATGCCTCCCTTCCTCTTCTGTAGAAAGTAAGCTCCTTGAGAGCAGACTGTTTTCAGTTTTGTCTTTGTCTCCCTAGCTAAATGCCTTCATAACTGGCACTTAATGTTTATTGAATGGAGAGAGAGAGGGGGAGAGAGAGAGAGAGAGAGAGAGAGAGAGAGAGAGAGAGAGAGAGAGAGAGAGAGAGAGAGGGAGGGAGGGAGGGAGGGAGAGAGAGAGAGAGGGAGAGAGAAAGAGAGAGAATATAGATACAGATAGATACAGGTTTAGGTATAGATAAGGTTCCCCACCCCTGGTATAGATATATAAGAAATTCTCACCAGACTGTAATCTAGATTCTTCCATCATGTTCCAGCTTCTTTCCTTCCCACCCTCCTTTGCACTTCCTTTTATATGTTTCCTTCCCCTGGTAGACTGTAAGCTCCTGAAGGGCAGGCATCATCTTTCTGTTTGCTTGTATTTATATTTCCAGCACTTCATCCAGAACTTAAAAAATGCTTGTTGGCTGACAGGCTGGCCTGGTATAGAGAACTCTCCATGAGGAAACTCCCACTATTAAAGCAGGTCAGCTCCCGCTCTGGGGTACTGAAAAGTTGAGTGACTTTCCCCAGGTCACACAGCCAGCATGTGCTGTCTTCCTGACTGTAAGCCCAGTTCTTTATTCACTATGCCCTATTGCATCTCTACCTTGTAAATCATGGCATTTGATAAATATTGGCCGAATGAACAAATGCAAGAATGAATGATACGGATAGTTCCCTCTCCTTTTGCCAGTATAGACCTGGTCCCATTTTGTTCCTCATGCTTCATGCTATCATGAACCTCTGGCCCTCCGTACAACTTTTAGACATCCAAACCTCTCTCTAGGGCCATTGCTAAAATAAATTATGGTTTCTCAGGCCTCATATAAGCCTAGACATTTGGCTATAGTAAACCCAGAAGCAAGGGAAAATCAAAAGGAAGGAGAAAACTCAAAAGGGCCACAGGCCTCCCAAGGGGGATTATGTGAAATAGATGATGGAGGGGGTCTTGTTGCCAAGCAACTCATATCACCTTGGTTCTGACTAAGAACTTCTAGGTGAATCACTTTCTTCACTTCCTTCCTGAATCAGTGACCTAACTGCCTGATCCTTGGGAGGAAACCAGAAGCCCAGACATGAAGGAAAGAGGTTCTGCAGTCGCCACCAAGTGAAGTCAATAGAAGAGAAAACCCTAAAGCAGGACTCACATGGCCATAGTCACAGCAAAGGATTTCTGCTGGCCCATGAAAAATGCAGAGGATGCTGTAGTCAGATAACTGCCATCATTTCATAGAAGTGGGGAAAGGTCCCATATGTACAAAAATATTTATTGCAGCTCTCTTTGTGGTTGCAAAAAACTGGAAATATAGGGGATACCCATCAATTGGGGAATGGCTGAACAAGCTATGGTATATGAATGTAATGGAATACT
>CM053587.1:272804746-272819809 GCA_028646515.1 Pseudochirops corinnae
TGGGGGGGGGGGGAAGGGAGGGGAGAAAATCTGAAACTCAAGTGAATGTGGAACTGAATCTTGTAAATTAAAAGTAAATAAACAAGTCATTTTAAAAAAATAAAATTTAAAAAAAAAGATAACTACCATCATTTCCATATCACTTTCAGATTTACAAAGTGCTTTGCATTTACTTTATCTACAACCCTGGGAGGCAGGTATTACAGCTATTATTACTTCCCATTATAAAGGTAAGGAGGGTAGCTAGGGGAAGTGAATCTGGCGCTGGCCTGGAGTCCAGAAAATTCTTCCTGAGTTCAAATCCAGCTTCAGATGACATATTAGCTGCGTGATCTTGGACAAGTCATTTAACCCTATTTGGCTCAATATCCTCATCTGTAAAACAAGCTGGGGAAGAAAATAGCAAAACCGTTCTAGTATCTTTGCCAAGAAAACCCCAAATGGGGTCACAGAGAGTTGGACATGACTGAAAAATGACTAAAAAAAAGTGAGGAAACTGAAAAGTAACTGCCTACAGCTACTTACTAAGTAGCAGAACAGAGACTTGAAAGGCTATCTTCTGACTCCAGAGCCAGTGGTTTTTCTTTTACCCACCTCATGTCTCCCAGACACTAGGTAGACAGTTGGTCTAACATGCATTTATTAAGCACCTACTACATACCAGACACTATGCCAAGTGTCGTGGGGATACAAAGAAAGGCAAAACCCAGGCCCTGCTCTCAGGAGTTCACAGTCAATGGGAAGGTACCTAATTAGTTCAGAAAGTTTGTGCCAATCCCTATGGCAAGATTAGGACATTTTAGGTTTAGATTTCTTTACTCTGTAACTCAAAAATCCTAATCTCGGGCAGCTAGGTGGCACAGTGAATAGAGCACCAGCCTTGGAGTCAGGAGGACCTAAGTTCAAATATGGCCTCAGATACTTAACAGTTACTAGCCATGTGACCTTGGGCAAGTCACTTAACCCCAATTGCCCTGCTTTCCCCTCTGAAAAACCAAAAAAAAAAATTCTAATCACTTTAAGTTTGTTTCATGCTATTTGGGGGTGGGGGTAGAGGAAGGCACAGTGTGCTATAATTTCTTGGCTATAGGGAACACCTGTGAGGAAATTCTTCTACCCATGAGGATCTCTAAGTCAGTAATTTACAGTTTTAAAGTGTTGCTTGAGGTACTGAGAGGTCAGTGAACTGACCAAGGTCATTCACAGGACTTGAACCCAGGTCTTTCAGATACTGCAACTGGTTCTTGATCTACTTAGTCATGTTACTTTTCTTTATGCTTCTTTGATACCCTTAAATTCTAGTAAAGTCTTTTTGAAAAACCCAAACACTATCAAGTGCTCTTAGAAGGAGGGAAGGGGAGTGGTCACATTTAGAACATAAAAATTTGGAGAAATTGGACAATGGCTGATAGTAGCAGTAGAGTAGAGAGATATAGAAGACACTACCGTCTCAATAGATTTGGAGCAGTGGCCAGTAAGGGCCCAATCAACACAACAGGGATTTCTGATTTTGCCTACACAGATTACAACCTATCCCTAAATATCTGACTCTTCATCAGACCCCATTTGGGGCTTTCTTGGCAAAGATAAGGGAATGGTTTGCCATTTTCTTCTCCAGCTCATTTTACAGATGATGAAACTGAGGCAAACAGAGTCACACAGTTAGTCAGTGTCTGAGGCCAGATTTGAACTCAGGAAGATGAGTTTTCCTGACTCCAGGCCCAGCACTCTATACTGCACCACCTAGCTGTCCATCTCTTATTTAATAAGTCTTAAAGAATTGACTGAGTCCCAAAGAGATGAAGTGATTTGTTCATGGGCACATAGCTAAAAAGCACTGAAGAGAGTATTTGAACCCAGGTTTTCCTGCCTTCAGGTCCAGCACTAAGTTTGCTCCTCTCAGTAGAAGGAATAAAAATCCCTCATATGATTTAGTCTAGTAACTTTCTTCTTTCCTGAGCTTATTTTCCTTGTAGGATCATAGAGTTTACATCTGGAAGGAATCATAAAGGAATTCATAGGAACATAAATTTAGGGCTAGAAGGGGCCTTGGTGGTCATTGAGTCCAACTTTGTAGATGTGGAAATGGAGGCAAAGACTAAGTTACTTGCTCAGGGTCATACAGCCAGTAAGCATCTGAAGTAGGATTCAAAATCAGGTCTTTTTAACTGCGATCCTTCAGCTGCCTCTACTTTTATCTCCAAATAAGGAAAGTGAAGCCCAGAAAAGCTAATATGATTGGCCCAAGTCACAAAAAGAATACATCAAACCCAGAGTTTGGATCTGGATCCTCTTGTCATATATTCAAGGCTCTTCATACCCCAAGAACATTGCAGAGAGCCTTCAAAACAAACGTCCAAGGTCATTCAACCATATTTGCCACATCCTAGGATGACTGTGCTTTTATCCTGAGCATATCAATGAATTTCTGTTTTCTGAAGCCCTTGGATAAATTCAGGTAGTCCCTGAAAAAAATATTTTACTTCTGGGCTCCCAAGGAGCATCAGAATTCCTTCTCAGCCACACCCCTTCCCAAATTACTTCAAAACTGAAAACTGATAGCCCCTTGAAAATATTAATACAAAAACGGTACCAGCCCACTCCCTATCCCAAAAGGCACACCACTAATGAAATGAGTGTGCATTCTCTTTTTCTTCCTGTTCCTGCAGCATAAATTCTAACTCACTCAGGCCCAGTGGGTGGGAGGCTATTTCTCAGACTGACTTACAGCACAAATTTCAAAAACTGTCTAGTTCATTACCAGAGCACAGGAAGATCCTGACACCCATGTGCCCTCCCATTCACCCTCCCTCAGCTGCCCCTCTTTCCAATGTATCCAGCACCGTCATTCTCCCTGTGGCGAGCTGAAATCTAATCTGCAGCATCTTACTGAACTCAGTTATGAGTCATTTTTTTCTCTCATCATTGTCTCCCGCATCTTTTTCAGTAATACAGAAATCAGCCACTTGAGATCGTTCCTGTCCTTGAGGCCTGTACTTGAGGCCATCTGGTAGCCAGGATGTGCCAAAGTCACCTATTAGGCCTGAGCACTCTTTGTCATCACCCTCATGATTGCTCCTCTACCAGGAATATTTAGGACATTGTTCACCATTCTAAGTATTACATTAAAATTCTCTCTTTCATTGTCTCCTTGCTAGACAGTCCTGCCTAAGAAGGTCTGAGATCATTGTATTAGATAATGCTACATATGACAATCAAAATAATGTTATTCCTTATTATTCATTATAGTAACTTACTTTTTAAGGGGATAAAATGCACGCTGACTTAGAAAACCAGAGAGTAGTACTTCATAAGTCCTTGGATCTGAAGAGTAGACATTGTCTGGAGTCACTATCCTTATCGTTCTCCTCACCGTTATCAACAGCCGTTGCAGTATGAGTAGCATTCTGGGGCTTGTAAAGCATTCATAAGACAAAATTCTACCATTCTACCAGAGAACAGAAAGGTAGAAGGGCATAAAGATACATCCTTCAAAGATTTCATCCACACACATTCCAAAGGTACAGATCACAATCCAGACAAACCTTCTTATCCTGTGGTGCCTGAGTTCAAATCCTCTCATAAATGCCTCTCAGGACATTTGCCTGACATACTAGAGGACTTCCTTGAGCTTTCTTGGCATTGCACAGATACCAATGCAAAACAGATTGAAGACTTGGGGACCATGATGGTTGCCTTCAAGCATTTGAATGGATGCGAAATGGAGGAGAGATTAGCATTGTTCTGGTTGGTGCCAAAGGAAAGACTCAGGAAAAATGGGAGAAGTTTCATTGAGACTAGTGTTTATTGTTGTTGTCATTAATCCTTCCTTCTCAAAGAGGACCAAAGATGAATTGGATTTAAGTGAGGTAGAGCTATGTAAAGTCATCAACCTCACTTTCTACTCCAGAATCATCAGAGTCCAGTGGTAAAACATAAGTCAAGACAGTAGTAGTAGCAAGTAATGGTCCCATTCAAGGAGACAGATTTAGGGTCAAAGCCAGGGGAAAATCCTAACCTTTAGAGCTATAGCAAAGTAAAATGGGCTGCCTCAAGATCTGGTAGGCTTCCCCTCCTTGGAAGTCTTGAAGTAGAGACTGGATGACCACTTGTCATGTATGTTAGTGTTGGAATTTCCAACTTCACATATGAGTGAGTTGGACTAAATTTCTATTCTGATCCCTTCTGACTTTCAGATTCTGTGATTCCATGTTGTCCAACATGTGGTCTTCACTCCTTAGACAGCCAACATCTTTCTCCAGTCATATATTCCTTTGGTGGTACCTTTTGCATTACTTTTCCTGCACAATCTCTTGAAAGTAATATGTTGAAGCCCTCTCATGCACATGTGAAGCTTTTAATTCATCAAAAACTGGGGTTTCCCATGCTTTACTAATCCATAGCATGGCCAGTTTAACATTTTTCTCAATGACTTGGACAAAAGCATAGATGACATGTCTATCAATTGTGCAAACGACACAAAGCTGGGGGGGATAGCTGACACGTTGGATGTCATAATCAGGATCCAAAAGAATCTTGTCAGGCTACAGCATTGGACTGAATGCAATAATAGGAAATTCAATAGAAATAAAAGTAGAGTCTTGTATCTGGATACAAGAAATCAACTTCCCAAGCGTAAAATGGGGAGACATGACTTGACAACAGTTGTTCTGAAAAACATATAGGGGTTTTAGTGGACTGCAAGCTTAATATTAGTCAGTAATATAATGTGGTGATCAAAAAGAGCTAATATGATTTGGGATTGCATTAAAAAAGGGTTTAGGAGTAGCTAGGTGACATAGTGGATAAAGCACCAGTTCTAGAGTCAAGAGGACCTGAGTTCAAATCCAACCTCATATACTTACTAGCTGTGTAAGTCACTCAGCCAGGATAGGAAGAAGAAAAAGGAGGGGGAGGAGGAGGGAGAAGAAGGAGAAAAAGGAAGAAGAAGGAGAAGAAGAAGAAGAAGAAGAAGAAGAAGAAGAAGAAGAAGAAGAAGAAGAAGAAGAAGAAAGAAGGAGAAAGAAGGAGGAGGAGGAGGAGGAAGAAGAAGGAAGAACAAGGAAGAACAAGAACAAGAAGGAAGAAGGAGAAAAAGAAGCAGAAGAAAAAACAGCAGAAGAAGAAGAAGCAGAAGGAGAAGAAGCAGAAGAAGCAGAAGAAGGGCTTGAGAGAGAGTAAAGGCACAGGGTATAGAGGGCTTTCTGAAGGAATTTAGGGTAGGAATGAAGGGTAGGTAGGAGAAAGATAATAACTAGTAAGGATGATAGAATAAAGTAAAGGCTTTTTTTAAGAATTGAGAGAGACATGGGTATGTCTGCAGGCATTGAGGAAGGAAGACACACATCTACATCACTCTCCTCAAAAGTCTTCAATGGTTCTCTATTGACTTTAGGAAAAAATAAAAAACCCTTAGCCTAGAATTTCAAGCCCTCCACAATGTAGCTCTCATCTCCCTTTCTAGTATTATTTCTTACTCTTATCCTTCAGTCCCTCTTCATTTCCACAGCCATCCTTGCTAGCTATTTACTGCACAAATCATTGAATATCTCAACTCTCTGCCTTTGTGCAGGTGGTCTCCCTAAAATAGAATGCTCTCCCTCCTCACTCCTGACTTGTGGGACTCTTGGCTCCATTCATTACTAAGCTCAGCTGCCAACTAAACAGAGCTAGAATTAGCCCAGGGTAGAAGAGACTTTTTCCCAAATGCTTCTACCCAAGGGGTCATTCTCAGCCTCCCCCCACAACCATTATCAGCTCAAGGAATCAACACAAAGTGTATCATACTCAGGCCACCATCACCCACCTATAGTAAATTCAATCTTAGTCTTCTTTAATTTCTATCCTTCCCACATTCTTCCTTCCCAATGTTCCCTTTAGAGCCCTCCTTTCTGTGTGGATAAAAGCAGAGATGACATGTCACATACCTAGCTGGTGCAATGGATAGAGTGAAGTCAGGCCTGAAGTCAGAAAGAGTCATCTTCCTAAGCTCAAATCTGGCCTCAGACACTTACTAGCTATATGACCCTGGCCAAGTCACTTAACCCTGTTTGCTTCAGTTTCCTCATCTTAAAATGAGCTGTAGAACAAAATGACAAACCACTCCAAATGGGTGCAGCTAGGTGGCACAGTGAATAGAGCACTGGCCCTGGAGTCAGGAGGACCTGAGTTCAAATCCAACCTCAGACACTTAACACTGGGCAAGTCACTTAACCCCAATTGCCCTGCCTTCCCCCCTCCAAAAAAGAAAAAGAGAGAGAGAGAGAGAGAGAGAGAGAGAGAGAGAGATGGGGAAGGAGAAAGAGATGGGGAGGGAGACGGGAAAGGGTGGAGGGAAAAAGGAGGAAAGAAGAGAAGAAAGGAAAATGCTATTTTACAGATGTGGAAAATAAGGCAGAGACTAAGTGACTTGCTCAGGGTCACTTTCTTGCCCAGCTAATAAATGTGTAAGGTCAGATTTGAACGTCTTCCTGACTCCAGGCCCAGTGTTCTAACCACTGCCCCTCCCAGACGCCCATTGTATGACTTTGTTACCTTGTTGTGCACATGTTGGATGTCCCAGAAATAACAACGTTTGGTCATTCAGTCATGTCCGACTCCCTGTGAAACCATGGACCACTGCACATCAGACCCTTCTTTCCTCCTCTATCTCTCAAAGTCTGCCCAAGTTCACATTTACTGTTTTCGTGACTCTATCCGTCCATCTCATCCTCTGCCACTCACTTTTGCTTTCGCCTTCAGTCGTTCCCAATAGAGTCTTTTCCAAGGAACACAGTCTTCTCCATATGTAGTCAAAGTGTTCAACCTTCAGCTAATATTTACATAATACTTGTTTGCAAGACATATAATACGTACATGTCTGTATGTAAAATCTCATGTGATCCTAACAACAATCCTGTGAAGTACATGCTACCTACTAGGATTTCCACTTAACAGATGACGAGACTGAGGCTCAGAGAGATTAAGTGACTTAGAGTCACATAGCTAGTAAATGTCTGAGGCAGGATTCAAACTCAAGTCTTCCCAGCTCTGCATCCAGCTCTCTACTAGGCTACTTACAAGCCCCTTGAGGGTAAGAACTATTCCTTTGAATCATTGTGTCTGTAGCACCCCTAAAGCACAAAGTTTTCTACATTATAAGAACTTAACATGTATTTGTCGAACTGAAATAGATTGAACTGCAGTTTCTTCATGTCTAAAATGAGGCTAGAGGGAGGCTAGATGGTGCCGTAAATAGAACACCAGCTCTGGAGTCAGGAGGACCTAAGTTCAAATGTGACCTTAGACACCTAACACTTATTAGCCATATGACCTAAGGCAAGTCACTTAAGCCCAATTGCCCTGCCTTCCTCCCTGTGAAACCAAAAAAAATAAATAAATAAAAATAAAAATATAAAATAAAATGAGGCTAGATGTTGTCACAGACCCCTCCCACATCTACTGTCCTATGAATAAGCAGCCTTTCACTCCAAATTGATGGCTACAGTAGAGAGCAGTTCAGGAACCTGGTGCAGTGACATGTCACCCCTTCTGTATTTAAAGGAACCAATGAAAATAAGGCTTTGCTGACTAGGAGCATTTCCTTACAAGGTCCCTACAAAATGAAGTTCATAATAGCCCATGTTGTTTTGCACTCGTGGGAGAAAAAAATAATTGATTTTTCTCATTTCATTCTCTGCTTGTGCTCACTAAATTTGTATCACACAAGTGAGCACAGTTTATTCCTCAAGGAGGTTTGGGAGATATTTTGTTTTGTTTTGTTTTTTGCAAACTATGGAACTAATACTATGAAGTAATTGTGGACCATAGACTTTGAAATCTTGGGACCCTAATGGAAGAATTAGAAATGAACTAGCCTTGTTAGTCATTTTTATGCCTCAGGATGATCTCCGAGATCCTTTCCAGATCTAATGTTTTGTGATCCCATGCATTTCATACATTAAGCTCACAGCAACAGCCTGCCCTTGATTAGAAACCAAAGAAGAAGAATATAAATATATAAATAAATATGAGAAATATAAAATAAATATAAGAAGAATATAAATGTGAGTTATTATTATCATCTGCAGCCACATGACCATTGCTTCTCCTTCACTATTACTATATTACCAGCTCCAATCCTTTTGTGATAGATAAGGTATAAAATTTAAACAACGCCCTGCCCTCATAGAGCTTACATTTTAACAATCAATAAATACTTCAATGGATCTGTGATCTTATCAAAACGAGTTGTCCCTCCAGGGACAAAAATCACAACTCATCCACAGCTTTCAGCCTGTCTTGCTCTGGGTCACATCCTTCCACACATCTTTCACAGCCTCTGGGCTTTCCTACAGATCTAGGACGTTGTACAGGGACCGTGTGATTCCTCCTACCCAATGTTTCTCCTTCGCTCTTGCTATATTACCAGTCCATCTTTTCTGGCCATACATTTCTTTGATAACATCTTTTTACAACTGCAGCCTGTCCACCATTCTGAGGCAGCTAGGCTGTACAAGAGATAGTGTCAGGCTTGGAGGGATAAGGACCTGAGTTCAAACTTAGCCTCAGATACTTGCTAGCTGTGTGTCCCTGAATAAGGCTCTTAACCTCCCTGATGGGAAATACATCCTCTGGACACCTGGTTAGGCAAGGACATCAGACCTTAGCATCACTACATCCCAACCTTATGTCAGACAACCGTGATGAAGAAGAAATTGTGTTGGACTTGGGTTCAGATGTCTTGATTTTGAATTCCAGCTCATTGACTTACTGCTTATGCAAGCTGGGGCAAATTGTTAAACCTCACTGGGTCTCAGTTTTATCACCTACAAAAGGAGAGATATGAACTAGATAACCCTTACACAATGGTATGTTGGGAAATGTCTAACAATCAACTCTCCAGAAGAGAAAGGGAAAAGAAAGTAAATGTACAGGACACACTTTTAAGTTTAATTTTCATAATTTACATTTTCAGGCAACTGGGTGGGTCAGAGGATAGAGAGCTGGGCGTGGAGTCAGGAAGACCCAAGTTCAAATCCAGCCTCAGATACTCACTAACTGTGTGAACCTGGGCAAGTCACTTAACTTCTGTTTGCCTTAATTCACTGGAGAAAGAAGTGGTAAACCACTCCAGTATCTTTGCCAAGAAAATCCCAAATGGGGTCACAAAGTGTCAGACATGACTAAACAACAAGAACAATTCACATTTTCTTCATGACTTTCTTACATCTAGGTAATCAACAGGTCTTTCCACTACATCATGAAAGGGCCAAGAATGGTGACTCAACATCTGATGAGTGAAACAAGCAAGGGTTTCTGAAAGAAAAAGGCATAGCAGGAGAGTTAGAAGGAATAAAGAACTAAGGACTTTTCTAAAACTCAGGTATAACCTTGATTTATAAATCAAGCCGTATCATTTGCCATCAGTACTGGAAATGCTCACATTGACAATTTAACATTTAGTTCTCACAAGCTGTTTAGAGCTGAGTCCAGCAGACCCCTTCCCCAAGGTACCTTCTCATTCTAAATCTTCTAAACCTATGATCTTAAGATACCAAAACCTAGCCAGAGATGAGAGGGCTAATGTTTGTTCTAGACCACTGGGTGAATTTTTATTTGAAATTGAAGGTCCACAAGAATCATGGTGTTAAGTGAGAAGCTTCAGAGAGAAGGCTTCCTTGTTTGGCCCTGAACTTTAACAAAGAAAAAACTCCTATCTCCCACCACAACAGGAAAGCTCTGAAGTATTCCCACCTGCCATACTGAGTTAGGGCCGAAAACAGAACAGCTTTTCTCTTGAAAGGAGTAAATAAATGGGACAGAGGAGAGGAAAATGGAAAGGTAGGAGATGTAAAAATTGTTGTTGTTGTTCAGTCATTTTCAGTCATGTTCTATTCTTTGTGACCTCATTTAGAGTTTTCTTGGCAAAGATGTTGGAGTGGTTTTGCCATTTCCTTCTCCAGATCCTTTTACAAATGAGGAACTGAGGCAAACAGGGTTAAGTGACTTGTCCAGGGTCACACAACTAGTAAGTGCCAGATTTGAACTCAGGAACATAAGTCTTCCTGACTCTAGGCCCAATACACTATGCACACATAGGGTATCAAAATAATACAATTAGAATTTTTTTTTTTTTTGCTTTTTGGAGAAGGGAAGGTAGGGCAACTGGAGTTAAGTGACTTGCCCAAGGTCACACGGCTCGTTTTGTGTTAAGTGTCTGAGGCTGGATTTGAAACTCAGGTCTTCCTGACTCCAGGGCCAGTGTTCTATTCACTGTGCCACCTAGCCGCCCCCAATTAGAATTTTTTTTTAGCATTTGAAGACCTATAGAGTCTTAGAAAAGAAATCTTCCTTATTTTTTATTTTGTTCTAAGTATTTGTTTTTGCTTTGTGAGAATGAATCTCTTTATCTCATTTGGGCAGAACAAAAAAATGCCTGATTCTACTGCTCATCTACCTGGAAGATCTGGCCTTTTCCCTATCTAGACTCCTTCATCTTTTCTCAGACTGGTGACCCCGGCCCTCCTCCACGGGCTCAGTTTATTGATGCTGCCCTTAATGTGGAGACCCAATTGCCTTTAGCCTCACTTCATCTTAGAACTCCAAAACTCAAACAATCCAGGGGTGCCCCAGCCTCCCCTGCAACGGATATTACAGGCATGGTCTACCACACCCAGTTGGAGCTCCGCCTTGTACAGAACTGCTAGAGAATTGTGGGAGGAATAGAGGAGGGGCAGCAGTAAGCAATGCCACTCTCTGGGAGCCTGGGAGAGCTCCAGGTACAACCATATGATGTAGAACCATGAAAGACAAGAACTTCTGGGAGCGTGACTGAGTCCACACAGGTCATACGTTAAAGGATACTACTAGGCAGGTATCATTATTTTTCATAATTTTTTCCATGAATTTCATTTTTTTTCTTTTACCTGTGAATATTTTTTTTTCAAATTTGTGCATCATATGTTTGCAGGAGATAAAGGATGGGATTGCTTTTATAGTGGTTTTCAAGGTCTAGAGAGAGGAGGAGTAAGAAGTTGGAGAGAGAAGGGTGGCAATGATCCAAAAAATGGGAAATAGCTCTAAGTGTACACAGGCCAATTTGAGACCCTCAGATACAAAGGTTATATACTACCTGAGTTTCAGAAAAAAAAAATCTGCTCCTTGCTCTTTCTAATGCTCCTTCTGCATACCCTTCCTTCCAGAAAACCTTGCTTATTTCACTTACCCGGTATTCAGTCACCAGTCTTGGCCTTTTCATGGTGCAGTGAAAAGAGAGTTGAATGGGAACTCAAAAGACCTGGGCTCTAGTCCTGCTCTGTCACTCACTTGAGCAGGCTTTTAAAGTCAAGACTGGAATTATAGAAGCAGGAAAACTGGCTAAGATCGGAAAGTGGTGTGACATGGTTGAAAAAACACAAAATAGAAAGTCAGAAGGCCTTGGTTTGAATCACTAGTTATATGATCTTGGGCAAGTCAACTCCTCTCTCTAAAATGTACTTCCATCGGTGCTAAAAGGGGGGGGGGGGGGGGAGAATGGTTCTTGCCTCACAGGGATGTGGTGAGACTCAAGTGAAATAGTAGAGATAACCACAAAACAGAATCTTTGTCATTGTTGTTCAGTCATGTCTGACTCTTTATCAGCCCATCTGGGGTTTCCTTGGTAAAGATACTGGAGTGGTTTACCAGGTCCTTCTCCAGCTCACTTTACAGGTAAGGAAACTGAGGCAAACAGAGTAAAGTGACTCACCCAGGGTCACACAATTAGGAAGTGTCTGAGGCCAGATTTGAACTCAGGAAGATGATTCTTCCTGGTTCCAAGGCCAGTGCTCTGTCCACTGCACCACCTAGCTACCCAAAACATAATATGTGTAAGCTATTTTATACTGATAGAGTGAGTTTACAAAGGCATCAACATCATGGTCTTTCAGAGAGAGAAAGAACTTTGGAACTTAGACTACTAATACTGAAAGGGCCCTTTGAAATCACAAGTTAAGTCCTTTCACTTTACAGAGGACACAGGAGCTCAAAGAGGGAAAGTAATGTAGCCAGCATCACACAGTAATCTAATGGAAGAACTGGGGCTGGAACCAGAGAGTTCTGATTCTTAGAGTAAAAAATAGTAACTGTTTCTCTTTTGGCCAGCAACCCTAAGGTCTTCCCCTCCCAGACTGATTTTTTTTTTTTTTTAATAAGGGGCCATCCCTTGACTCACTTCTTAAAGAGGCCTATTCACTGAACAGGATTTACCTTACTCTTAAGTAAGTACATGAAAAGGCCTTAGCCTAAAAGGGCCAGGATCTCCCATTGCATCCTGGGCCATCTCCAATCATCCTGATTGATATCTAGTCACTGGACCCAGATGGCTCTGGAGGAGAAAGTGAGGCTGGTGACCTTGCACAGCCCTCCCTCACTCAAATCAAAGTCAACTGCAAGTCATGTCATCATCTCCCTGATGTCATGGTCCTCTTTGAGAACAAAGAACAAACACAACCCTTTCTAGCACAACACCTTGTCCCAGATCAGGCAAACACAGTCTTATCTATAGGTTTCAGGGAGGGCTTAAATACTTTCTCATCAGGATTTTGACTATCCACTCTCTTCAACAATAGAAGTAGCTGGAATTCAGATCACCTGCCATGCAGCTGCACAATCTGAGGCTATACAAAGACACTAACCTTTACTGAGTTGGAGTTGTTACTTCCTGATACACAGCCTCTTCACCTGTTACATCTCCAACATAAGCCAGGTGGGCACAGAGATGAAAAGTAGTCTATGCCTGGCATAGCATTCCCTTAAAAAAATTCTTCTAATCCATCATCATTGAAATACATAAACACAAAAATGTGACTGTACGTGAACCAATAAACTTCTCATTTTGTGTTTTAAATGTGCATATTACTGAGATAGCAACAAAATTGTGTTGCTTTTCTTGTGATTCCCCTCCTGGACTTCTGCTCAGTGCCCTCATTGAGCTTTTGTTGCTATTATTGCTGCAGACTGTGTGCAAATGGTTCTTTTGGTCCAACTTCTTTCAGTCTGTATTGACAAAGCCAAGATCACAAATCACTTGGGAAGAAATTCATTATTCAATAAAAATTGTTGGGAAAATTGCCTAGTAGGATGATGAAAAATAGATTAGATCCACATCTCAAATCATATACCACAATAAATTCCAAATGGGTCAATGATCTACATATTAAAAAGTCTATCATAAAACAATTAGAAGATAAGGGGATGGCTGTTGTGGTTGAGCTGGTATTGCAGTTGTGGAAAACTAAAGCATCCTTAGCTATTTAACAAATAGATGAAATTATGAGATCAAGTGAACAGAATAAGTTACATAAAAATAAAGACATTTTTGTGCACTAAAAAGCAATGCATCTAGAATAAAGGGGAAGAAACAGATTCAGGGAGGAAAAAAATTTAATAAGCATTTCTGAGAAAAACCTGAGTCAGAATCTATAAGGAACTGACATATTTATAAAACAAGATGTATTTTCCAATGAATAATCAAGGGATATGAATAAGCAGGTCTCAAAAAGAAGAAACATAAAATGTTAATATCCACATTAAAGCATATTCAAGCTCTCTAATATTCAGAGAATTATAATTAGTTTAAAATTATCAAATTCACTGCTGGTGCAGCAGCAGGAAAAGTCATGCTGCTATGCAAGCTGTAAAAAAAGTGCAATCATTTTTTGGAAAACAATTACTCTCTCTCCCCCAAAAAACAATTTTTTTAGCTTGAAGGATGCCCAGAGTGCTTGGAAGGAAAGACTCAGGCCACTGGAAAACCTGCTGCAGTCTGCCCTTTGATGAGGAACAATGGTGAGGCACATTTCCCATCCCCTGATGGAGAGGTGGTGGACTAGCAGGGCAGAATGAGGAATGCATTTTCAAATATAGCCAACATATCAATTTATTTTGCTTGATCATGTTTATTTAGGGAGGTAGGAGAGGCAAGGCAGAATCAGGGAGGTTAGTGAGGCTCTTTCCCCAAAGAAGAAAAGAAAAAAAGAATGTCAATGAATCATTTTTAATGCACAGAAGAGAGCAGAAAGGAGTTCAAATGGAGAAACAGACAAGGTTAGCTTTGAAAGTCACATGTTGAACTTTTTAAAAATGTAAGCTGTGTATAATAGCAGTTTATGGTTTTGTGTACAATTTTCTGGGTTTTATTTAATATGGGAATGTTCATGTTTGTTGGTGTTTGTCAAGTTCAGAATAACAAGTATAGCCCATGTGTACTCTGAGGTTCCATAAATCATCTCCTACTCCCCCTTAAAAATCAGCTCTCCAGAGCTTGACTACATCCTCCCCCTCAGGGTTCCAAAGATATCCCCTAAGGAGTCAGGAGGCAATTCCTCATGTAATCAATTCAATCTCCCACCAATGTGCTTCCCCTCAATAATATTGATTGAGAAGCAATTTTGTCAGTCAGTCCCCAGTAGTTCCTAGAAAAGGAAATTTACTAAATTTAATAAGAACAGTTGGTACAAAACATTTCCCCAAATGTCTGTGGTACAAGCTGTCTCACAAGTACAGAGTCCAGAGGGAAGTGGGCTCAGAGTTTAGAGGGCACATGTGGCAAATGGTAAGACAGCTCCTGATTGTTGGATGTCTTTTGCTCCCCTTTGTGGGATGTTCAAGAGATTCCCTTTAAAAGCAGTTTCTTTTCTGGGTTCCTTATAGGGTTTTAATATAGAATGTCCTTTATTCTTAATGCAGACAGTACCATCAGGCACTCCAGGGATGCAACTAAAACACCAATGGGAATTATGGGAGCAATTCATGTCCCAGGAGGATAATTCTAGGACACTGATGGGAAGATGGGAGGTCTAACATCTTGCAGATGTTAGAAGACTCCTTGAAACTCATAAATCTCCCCTCTAGTCAACGGGTTTCCTCCCCCCCCCCACCACCCCAGGCATTTCCTTCTCTTGCATGTGCTGGAAAGCCTTTCAGGCTTGCTCCAATTTCTGGAAACCTATACATTCTCAACTCATTTGATAATTTATAGATGATCCTTGGGGCATGGCCAAGTTTCCTGGGCCTATCTGAATATAATTCTTAGGCAATGTT
>CM053587.1:272829606-272885751 GCA_028646515.1 Pseudochirops corinnae
ATGGGTGGTGAGGGAGGAGGAGAAAGAATCTGGAATCTGGAGTTCCATAATCAAATGTTATGAATATGTATCTACATATATGTATATATGCAATTATTATTATTATTATTATTGACTACATCCAACTGGAACTTGAGATACACAGGCACTGTGGTTGGGAGATCCATCCTGCCCTACCGAAAAGTGACATAGGAGAGAATAGACTGGGGGAGGGGGGGACACACAGGGATGGCTGTTTTGGGGCGGTGGGTGGGAGAAAGAGGGGGAGACAATATGTAACTCAAAATCTTGTGGAAATGAATGATGCAAACTATGATAAAATTAAAAAAAAAATAACTATTGGTTGGTCTCCCTTCCTCAAATATCTCCCCATTAATTTCCTTCTCCACATAGGTGACAAAGGGATTTTTTTTTTGTTTTAAAATATAAGTCTGAAAGCATTATTCTTCTACCCAATACACCCCCCCTCATGAGGTTATGAGCTCCTCCAGGTAGGGACTGTCTTTTCTTTTTCTATGGATCCACAGCAATTAGCAGTATCTGGCACAGAGTAGGAATTTAATGAATACCTATTGACTGACTATGTGCCAGGCACTGCTCTAGGCATGCCTACTATAAAAACAGGACGGAAAAAGTCTACAGTCATGAAGCTTACATTCTATTGGAGAGATTTTGTTGTTGTTGTTGTTCAGTGGTTTTCCAGTCATGTCTGACTCTTCATGACCCCATTTGGGGTTTTCTTGGCAAAGATACTGGAGTGGTTTGTCATTTCCTTCTCCAATTCATTTTATAGATGAGGAAGCTGAGGCAAACAGGATTAAGTGACTTGCCCAGGGTCACACAGTTAGTAAGTGTCTGAGGTCAGATTTGAATTCAGGAAGATAAGTCTTCCTAACTCCAGACCCAGTACTCTATCCACTGTACCACCTGGCTTCCCATCAATATTATTACTCACCACTTGCTTTATGCTACAAATTAAATAGATTATTCTCTATTAATCAAACATGCTGTGAGCTTTCCCACTTTGGGGCCTTTATATCTACTATTCCCCTATGTCTCTTTCCCTCATTACCTGTCAAATTCCTCTCCTTCCTTAAAAATCTAATTCAAATGCTACTAATTCTATGAATCTTTCTATAATCCTCCTTATTGGAAATTACTTTCTTCCTCAGACTTCCTTGCATCTCCCTAAGACATTTAAAATGTAGTACTGATATTATGACTAATTATGTAGGTGTTTTTCTCTACGTGAACTATAGGCTCCATGAAAGTAGGAACTATTTCTTATCTGAAATTTGTATCTCTCATTAGCCCAATGTTCTGCATGCAGTTGGAAGTTAATATTTATTTAATTGAATTAGACTTGGGTTTCTTCCTTTATGAAATAAGAAATTTGGGTTAAATGATCTCTAAAGTCCCTAACATTTCAAATTCCATGATTGTTCGAAATAATGGATGGATGGATCAATGGATCTATATATCAGTGGATGAATGTAACGATGTGATTAATTTTCGTGAGTATGGATGAAATATGGGGCAGCTAGGTGATGAAACAGTGAATAGAACACTGGGCCTGGAATCTGAAAGGCCAGCATTCAAACCTGACCTCAGAAACTTACTAGCTGTGTGACCCTGGGCAAGACACTTAACCCCTACCTACATAAAATTGGACAAAAAAAAAAATAGCAAAGCACTCCAATTTCTTTGCCAAGAAAACCCCATGGACAATATTAAAAATGGTAAAAGACATGGCATTGGAAGATAAGCCTCTCAGGTCCGAAGGGTCCAGTGTGATATGATCTACAGAGTCATGAAGAGTTGGACACAACTGAATAGGACAAAAACAAGTGACTGAAATAACTAATGAGTGACAGACTTTTTTTTTTTTACCAGATGCCCTTGCTTTTGCTTTGTGTATAGTTACAACTTTCAAGCCCCAATATCCTTAAGGATCTATAGAGAATTGTAAAAATGCTCTAGGAAAAAAAAATACTCTATCAGAATAATGAGACTCAGAAGAAATGCATATATTTACAGGGATTGTTTAGCCTAGAACTTAACAGTCAGCAAACAGATTGTGTCTGACAAGCATTCATGGAAGGTGTCAGATTCTGAAGTCAAAGTGTTGCTGGCACCAGTATGGCTCTTGAAAACATCCACACCCTTATTTTTTCTGAGTCTATTCCCATCCATTCCCCACCATGGTGCCTGATCTCTGCCTCCTTGTGCAGCTGTAAGTCTAAAAGACAGGGAGCCTCCTCCAGACCAGACTTAGAACATTGTACTCATTCTATCAGATTCTTGAGGCATTAAAGCTTTCTATGATGTAGCATTGTCCTGTAGTGGAAAGATCACAGCCTAGAGTCAGGGGGGCTGGCATTGTAATGCCCACATATTAGCTATATAATACAGAGTATATCACATCCCCTCTCTAGGATTCTTTTTTTTCCTTATCCATAAAATAATTATAATACTTTCCAATTTTCTTCAAAAAGGTTGTTGTAAGGAACAAATGAGATGGTATACACATTGTAACCTAAAAGGATTCTATAAAATAAGTTATTACTATTATTACACTGAGATCAAGGTCCTTTGCAAAGATGTAGGAATTCTTTGGGTCACTAAGGAAGAGATATCCTTAAAATAGGAAATATTTTAGGAGAATATAGGAGAATAGGAAAAGTTTGTCTTTAGCGCACCTCCATACGTTCCATTCTACCACTCATCCCATCCTCAGTTCCCTCATTTCTCCCCTGGGTTGATATGTCCTCTTAATGATACTTTCTGTTAAGGTGAGAATGCCTCATCCTCTCTCTCCATTCCTCCCTCCCTCTCCTTATTCCTTTCCCTTTCTCCCTCCCTCCTCTTACCACCTCTATCTCTGTCTGTCTCTCTAACTCTCTCTCTGTCTCTTTCTTCTCTTTTTCTCTCTCTTCTCTGTCTCTCTGTCTCTGTATGTGTCTCTGTCTCTTTCTGTGCTCTGTCTCTGTCTCTCTCTGTCTCTCTGTCTCTCTGTGTCTGTGTCTCTCTCGGTCTCTCTGTCTTTGTCACTCTGTCTCTGTCTCTGTCTCTTTCTTTCTCTGTCTCTGTCTCTGTCTCTGTCTCTCTCTTTCGCTCTCTCTCCTTTATTTCTGAGAGTACAAGATATGATTGACCACCCTAACTAACATATATCCACAATCACAATATACCTAAGCATTAATCCAGATAAACACCAAGCCTTAGACCAGCTTAAATCAACAAATCTTTTAAGAATCCCTTGAATTCTATCCAAGCAATGTTTTGAAGCAGCTACCTTGTACAGAATATTGCACTGGTCACTGGGGCACATTACACTACAAAGTTTAGGTAAAACTTAGTTCCTGATAGAATATGACATATATATATATATATGTATGTATGTATGTATGTATACACTAAAATGCAATGTTAAATTTATCTATGGCAGATTCAGAACTCAAAACCAGGTCTTCTTTCTTCAAGTCTGTTGCTTGTTTAATTATACCTTGCTTCCTCATTCTAGAATTTGAGAGCTAGAAGAAACTTTGTTCTTTTTTAGAGATGAGAAAACTGAGACTCAAGTCCCATGAAATTGATGCATTAAATGTTGTGAGTCAGAAAATTATTTTATTTCAATGGAATAAACAGTGATTCTGTTCCTAAAAAATGTTAACAAAACTTACCAAATTGCCCAGTTCCCTCCCAAAGTACATCATGGAGAGAATATCATACCCAGGAAATCTTCAGTAATAACAACCAAGACATCATTAACTCATTAATTTATGTAGGTCTGCTGGGTCACATCATGACAACTGTTGGCAGTCTTGTGCTTGGAATATTGAAAATGCATCTTTTGTCACTTAAGCCAGCATCACTTGTCAGCCGAATAGAAACAGAATGAGTCAGATTTTCTGGTGTCCATCCCCTACTTTCTAATAGCTTCCCTCAGCTTACTAATTGACCCACTAGGTTCTCATCAAGGAAAATGATTTGGCCCGTCACAAGGAACACCAGCTGTAGGGAGGAATTGTTCTGAGCCTGAGAGAGCGGAAGAGTGATTATCAGAGCTGACTGGCTCACTCACTGAACAAGATAAAAGGTTTGCCTTCAGGCCCACAGAGTTTTCATTAGGGTAATAACAGACTACATGAGAAAGAAGGAGATGGAGGCACTGAGGGGGTGAGGTAGAATGATGTAAAGATTATGCAATTCTGAGTCACGGGATGATGCCAATACAGATATACCTCAGTTGACCAGAATTTGCACATAATAAGAATTGTGACCAACTGTATTTCTAGCTTACCTACAGGTGAACTGGGAACTTCTTTTTTTGTTTAACAGAGAGGCAGCATGGTCTAGAGTAGGGGTGGGGGATCTGAGGCCTTGAGGCCACATGTGGCCCTTTAGGTCCTCGAGTGTGGCCCTTTGAATCCAAACTTCACAGAACAAATCCCCTTAATAAAAGGATTTGTTCTGTAAAACTTGGACTCAGTCAAAGGGCCACACCCAAGGACCTAAAGGGCCACATGTGGCCTCAAGGCACAGGCTCCACACCCCTGTGGAAAGAGAACTGGGCCTGGATTCAAGAGGTCTGCATTTGAATCCTCTCTTTTTCATTTCATACCCATATGGGAGAGGAAGCTGAGTGGCACAGTGGATAGAAGACTGGGCCTGGAGCCAAAAAACTGAGTTCAAATTCAGCCACTGATGCTTACTAGCTATATGACCCCAGGCAAGTCTTTTTACCTGTGCTTCAGTTTCCTCTACTGTAAAACAGAGATAATAATAGCACCTACCTCCCAGGCTTATGAGGATCAAATGAGATTATTTTTGTAAAGCACTTAGCACAGTGCCTGATACATAGCAGGCACTTAATAAATGCTTATTTCCTTCTGTATGATCTTAGAAACCTTATTTAAGCTTTCTAGGATTCATTTTCCTCATCTATAAAATGGAAGGGTTCAACTATATGACCTGCAAGATCCTTTCCAGCTCTAAATCTATGAAAGTCTCACTATTGGAAATCTATATAAAATGTCTTAGAATGCATTTTCTATTTGTTTATTTTAGGTTTTTGCCCACTCATCTTCCAGGCAAACAAGAGCCCAAAAAAAAAAAAAAGTCCAAGATCTTCACAATCATCATTAGCATTTTTAAAATGTTCAAAAATTGAAGTACAATCCAAAAAAAAATTACATTTAGACAGAAGAGAGCATAGAATCTATTTCATCTATAAGGAGGCAAAATGATTAGATGCTACCCAAGGCACCTGAAATGAGTTGATGAACACAACTGGTACTGATTTAGCTCAAAGTATTCCAGTTGCAGATGCAAAAAAAAAAAAGAAAAAGAAACAAACTGAGTTGCATCATTTTCATTTCCTGCCTAGGAATTGCAAATACATTTAACTGAAGAGACAACTTTTTTTTTCCCAGTCGTGCTTTAGTAAGCAGAAGATCAGGGCCATAAAGGAAACTTTGGTGACTGAAATTCCTGCCGGAATTTAAGATCATCATTCTCATTAACCAAGACTAGGGAAGGAGACAGAGAGTTACAGAATCTTAAAGATGGAAGGGACCTCACAGTCCATGTCACTGAACCTATCTCTGAGGAGGGAATTATCTCAATAGCATCCTCAACAAGGCACTATCCAGCTGTTATCTAGAGCCTGCGGGTTAGGGGAAAAGCGCTATCTCAGAAGGTAATGCATCCAAACTTCTGAATGACTCTCATTGCTGGGAAATTTGGCCCCATGCCAAGCCAAAATCTCCCTTTCTGGAGCTTCCAATCATTTTCTCCTAGTTCTGATGTATGAGGAGTCAAATAGAGCAGGTCATAGAATCAATCACAGAATCACAAGATCTGAAAATTGGGAGGAACCTCAGCAATCATCTAGTCCAAGCTATCCACCAAAGGAATCCTCATGAAGACATTCTCATCAATTGATCATCCATCTTCCACTTGAAGACTTCCAAAGGGGCAGAACCATTTCTTGAGGCAGCCCATTCCATTCTTGCATTACTTAATTTTAGATATTTTTTCTTAATATCAGTTCTTAAATTTGCTTCTTTGCAGGTTCTACCCATTACTTTCAGTTCTTCTCTCTGGGACCAAACAAATCTAATTCTTCCTCCCCCACCTGATGCCCTTTAAATACATGCAAATGGCCATTGCACTTCTCTGTCTTCCTTCATTCAGGCTAGACATCACCAGTTATTTCAACTGATCCTCCACTGATATGGTCTTGATATCCTCATCATTTTGATCACACTCCTCTGTATATGCTCTGATTTTTTAATATCCCTTATAAAATGTGATTCTCAGAGCTGAACACAATGCTCCAGGTAGGGTCTGATCAGAGCAGAAGACAAAGGGACCATCATCTCTCTAATCCTGGACACTATACCTTTCTTAATACAATCTGGGGTTCCATTCATTTTTTTTTCCTTCATTTTTATGTTACACTCATACTAAGCTTTCAGTTCACTGAAAGTCCAAGAAGCATTAGAAGATTGACTATATTAAACTCCAGTCATAATCTAAGGGTAGTTGGTGTGTGTTTTTTTTTTTAACAAAACATCAGCTTTCTTTTTTTTTTAAGATGCAAATATAGGGCAGCTAGGTGGCACAATGAATAGAGCACCAGCTCTAGAGTTAGGAGGACCTGAGTTCAAATCTGGCCTCAGACACTTAACACTTACTAGCCATGTGACCTTGGGCAAGTCACTTAACCCCAATTGCCCTGCCCTCACCCCTCCAAAAAAAAGAATAAAAAAAGATGCAAATAATTTGCATCTTTCTCTGAAAAGTAGAGAGTTTGGATGCCAGAGGGGGGCAGGGGTGGGGGTGTCCCATATAATTGAAAGTAATGAAAAACTGGGTTCTAAACAGTCTTTTCACCACCATACTGGTGGTGGCATCTTTGAATTTCAGCAATTTTGCCACAATTTGTTAGTGCAAGGAAAAAGAAAAGACAAATAATTAACTTGGATTGAGTGATACAATAAAAGGGAAAGTGTTGAGTGAAGATAAAAAAAAGCTTGAAGGGTCCAGGAACACACTCTAAGATTATTCTCATCATTGCCATCACTATCAGTACTACTTCCATTATGACCATCCACAAATATTTATTTTTTACCCTTTACACATAGGGAATTGCACATACAAAGAGTTTGGCATCAAAAGTCTCCTCAAGCCTGACACCATCTTATTTTTCTGACCTTTCATATTCCTCCATACTATCTACTATCAACTGTAGCCAAATTTAACTTCTCACCAACACACTATACCTCAAGACCCAACTAAAGTGCCACCTCCTCAATGAACTCTCCTTTGATCATACCAATAGAAAATGACCTAGTGTCCCAAGGGTCTCCCAAAACACTTTGTACATGTCTCATATTTAAAACTTAGCATCTTTTATTTCATATTGGCCTCAACTCTCTCCCCACTCCATTCCATTCTATAAACAGCTGGTGAAGTTATTTTTTTTAAAGCACGTATCTGACCACATCACTCCTCTACTGAATAGATCATGGGGGTTTCCTGTTGCCAACAGAATTGAATATAGCCTCCTCTAATTAGTTTTTAAAGGTCTTCATAACCTGGCCCCAAATTTTCTAGAATCACTGAACATTACTCCCCCTTTTCCATTTGACAATCCAGTCAACCTAGCGTTCTCTCTGTTCCTCACAAACAACACTCGATATTCTGTCTCTTTGCCATTTTACTGGCTATTGCCATGCCTGAAATATCTACCTTCTTTATCTCTGCCTCATAGGATGTCTCTTTCCTTCTAGAATAATTTCAAATACTGTCTCCTAGATAAAGAAGGATCTCCCTCTCCCAAATAATCTTTTATTTAACTATTTTGCTTTTTTATATTTATTGTATTTATATTTTTTCTGCATATATATGGAGATATATATATGAATATATGTACACACACACACACACACACACACACATACACACACAACTCATTGTATCCCCCAATAAGACAGCTAGATGGAGAAGTAGATAGAACACTAGACTTAGAATCAGAAAAGCTCATCTTCGTGAGTTCATATCTGGCTGCAGACACTTCTTAGCTATGTGACCCTGAGCAAGTCACTTCACCCTGTTTGCCTCAGTTTCCTCATCTGTAAAATGATCTGGAAATGGAAACAGAAAACTATTCCAGTATCTTTGCATGGGGTTGGTTGGGAGGAGTTGAGCAGAACTAAAATAACAAGGAAATCCCGATAGAATGTAAGCTCCATGAGAGTAGGGATTGTTTCATTCCTTCTGTTTGTATTCCTAGTGCCTAGCACAGTGCATAACATATAGGCACATAATAAAGCTTGTTGATTAATTGACTGATTGGTTGGTTTTGTTTCTGGCAATGGAAAGTTGCCTGGTATATGTAAGTAATCTGTAGCATTTTATCATTAATGGCAAATGTGAAAAATAATGTAAAAGTTATATTATTAAACATTGAAGATTCTCTATGTTTTAATATATATTCATTTGCGTAACTTGAGTCTATATGTCCTTTTTTGTTCTCTTTTGCAATTTGTTTTTTAATTTATTCATTTTGAACTTAAATACAAAAATTTTTTAAAGAATATTTCTATGTATACCACACAACATAAAAAGAGGATTCAATATACTGCCATACATTTCCATTTCACATTGTTTACTTTTTTGAAAAACAATGTAATAAATACTGTATATCATTTTCAAAGCTACCTTGCTTTTTTGTGCTTCCTTCTTAAATCTTCTTTTGTTCTCTGCTCTTTTTTCTCCCACCCTAGAGAAAATTACCATTAGACACCAATATATAGATACATTTGTATATATACATACATATATAAGCCATACTATACATACTTCTATTTATCAGTTCTTTCTCTGAATATGGATAGCACCTTCCTTCAGAGGTCATTTGTAATTGATTTGAGTATATAACACTCAGAAGGGCTAAGTCATTCAAAGTTATTCTTAGACTAATATTGCTGTTACCATATACAATGTTCTCCTGGTTCTGCTCATCTCATTCTTCCTTATTTCATTTTTCTAATTTCTTAGTATTAATATAATTCTAGTGGTTCTGTATCACTTCAAGGTATTGAATGCCAAGTCTCTAAAGAATCAAAGTTCTAGATCACTCAAAGGGGAATTGAACAATGTATGGTAAGTGTGAGTAGGATGCAACACGTAACCAATTTAAATGACCAAGAGAAGTTGCATTAAAGGTATAATGAAAGACGTAAGATCAGAAGAGAAAGCAGGCCAGTCACAGAGCAAAGGACTGGCACCCTGCTCCAATGGTATCAATAGCATATCAAGAGAGCTAGAGAAAGGTTCCTAACACATTGAGTGGGTCCAATGGGGAGGATTTATGTGAAGATATTGGCAAGGCTTAATAGGGTCACAAAGGATTAAGAAGTATGAACAGTTTTCAATCCATACTATAAGAGAGAGTTGCCTCATCAATGTATCCTTCCCATGATGCTTTTTATACATTGTAGGTACATAACAAATATTTATTAAATTGAGGTATGAAGCAGTCTTCGCTAGAAGCATGATAATATATATTTAAGAACTAGATCTACCAAAAAGGCGGCAGGGAGGGGGGAGGGGACACATAACACACTCGTAAATTAATCTGCATTGTCAACAGTTCCTCCATCACTTTAAGCCCTGATAATCATTAAAACAATAAATCAGAACCTAATTTGTAGCATTGTTCATTTCCAAGGTCTAAACACTCACAGTGAAAATTTAACAATCATGTTCCCAGTTCAAACTGCCTCTACCACACAACTGGTTTCTGCCCTTAGAGGTGCTTACAAGGTTGTTAGGGAGAAAAAAAACCTACATATAAAAAGATGCCTACCACATGGTGCCTTTCATTATTGAATTCCCAAAGAATGGTAGACGTAGTCAATAATGCTCTAGGACAGGGATTCTTAACTTTTTTGTGTCGTGGGTTCCTTGTCAATCTGGTAAAACCCATGAGCTCCTTTTTAGAATGTTTTTAAATACATAGAATAAAATACAAAGAACTAGAAAGGAAGCCAAGCATCTGCAGGTTAAGAATCAGAGGAGGCAGTGATCACTGTGGGTCAGAATGGTAAAGGAAGGCTTTCTGAAAATAAGGTACTATATTATATTCAAAAGAGTACTAGTTCTAGAATTTGAGGACCTGAGTTCAAATCCTCCTTCTAGTGTTTTCAGCCTGAAAATTACTGGGCAAAACATTTAGCTTTCTCAGATCCCAGTCACCTTGTCTACTGAATGAGCAGGAAGAACTAGATTACTTCTGGTTCTAGACTTCCAATTCTAGATTTATAATCCCATGAAGGAGTCAAATAGATTCAAGTTACAGCACCACAGTGCTATGACAGGCTAGTGAAATAAATACTCGGGGTCCCCTCAAATCACATCATGTGGGCAACCACATGCTCTGCCTATGTTTTTGATTGGACAGCCTCAGGAAGTGGGGGATAGAGAAGCCTGATCTGCTATTTTTCAGCTGTGTTTGACTCCTTTTGACCCCACTTTGGGTTTTCTTGGTAGAGATCCTGGAGTGGTCTGCCCTTTCCTTCTCCCGCTCATTTTATACATGAGGAAATTGAGGCAGAGTTAAATGACTTGTTCAAGGTCACACAGCTAGTAAGCATCTGAGGTCAGATTTGAACTCAGAAAGAGGAATCTTCCTGACTCCAGGCCTGGCACTCAATCCACTGTGCCATTTAGCTACACCATAGGGAGGCCTAGTTAGCTTCAAAGATGACTTTTCACCCACCTTCCCTGGTTCCTACTTTCATCATAGCAGTCTTTTTTTTTCCTGTCCTGGAAGCTTGTCAAACCTTTGATGGTTTCTAATCATTTGGAACCAACTGCTTATCTTGATGTTGAAACAATTTGTTTTCTTATTGCAGTCAATTAAGGATTTCTTCTCAGCTTTGAATGAGGGCCAATTCCCACATAGATTGGCCTATCTCCTCCTCAGCTGCAAGTCATGGGCAGGCTATTCTGTCAAGAAACCATTAAGCTGAGACCTAGGACTAATGATCTTGGACATCTATCTCCAATCAGACCCTGGCTTGTCTTAATAGTCAACATAGTTCCTATTGGCAGCTGGTCTGGTTCCAGACAGATCAAACTTACTCAAGCCTAGCATCCAAACCATGTGAGGGTGATATTGACAACCCAACCAGCAAAGCTTTAATGACAGAGAGGAGAGAAATGGTGGAGAAGAGACAGACACACAGATGGATAGAGACAGAGATAGACAGAGGCAGAAAGAGAAAGAGGAGGAGGAAGAGGAGACAACAAGAAGAATGAGAAGGAACTGAGAGGGATGGGAGAGTAGAGAAAGGATAGGAGATAAGAGGCAGTACGAAATTGAATTTCAAATAGAAGACAATAGAAGAGAAGAGCAAATAAAGAATAGAACGCCAGAGCTGTGTGGGACCTTAGAAATAACAGAATTATGAAATTAAATTTGGTTCATTAATCATTTATTAAGACAGGAAGCATGAAGTTGTACAAAGAGCTTTAGATAAGGAATCAGAACATATGTATGAATTTAAAAAAAAAAACATTTATGAAGACATTTATTAGGATCCAGGCATGGTGCTAAGTGCAGGAGATCAAAATACAAGCAAACAAGATAACCCCTCCTCTCAAGGAGCTTACATTCTAATGGGGGAAGACAAGACTTTTAAAAGGAGGAGCTAGTATGGGAGCAGCAGGTTTCCAAGTGACTGGCAGATGATGCAAAAGCCTAGTTCTGGGCGCTCACAGTGCCAGTTTCCAGAGTCCAAGTTTCAGGGAAGAGGATAAAGGGAATGACTGGGAGTACAGATAGCATGCTTTGCAAATAACTTGGAGAAAAAACCTGCATTCAAATCCTGACTCCACTGTTGCTTAAGAATATGCTTATGTCTCCTCCCTGCTTAAAAACTCTCACTTGATCTGATTGGCCCAGCTATCAACTCCAAAGGACAGTTCCTGGAAAAGTGGTTGGACTGGGTGCCTCGATTCTTCTCCACTCACTAGCTTCTTCTGACCTCATCATTCATCAAAAAGTGCTCTCTCCAAAGTTATCAATGATCTCTTAATTGTCGAATCTTATGGCATTTTCTCAGTTCTTATCCTTTTAACTTCTTTTCACATTTTGACACTGTCAATCACCTTCTTTTCCTGGATATCTCTTCTCATTAGGTTTTTAAGATACAGGCCGCTCCAAGTTCTCCTGTTACCTATCTGACCTTTTTCATCTTTGCTTAATCTTCATCCAGGTCATGCCCACTAACCATGGGTATCCCTCAAGGTTGTGATCCCCCTTCTCTTCTCCCTCTATATTACCTTGCTTGGTGATCTTCTCTGCTCCCATTGGATTCAATGATCACCTCTCTCCAGGTGATTCTTGGGTATATTTATCAGCCCTAGTCTCTCTCCTGAGCTCTAGTCCCTCCATGGGAGGGTGAGCTGCCAAACCTGACTCTGTCCCTAATTGATTTCAGAAGCTCTCTCTTATTACAAACCACATCTAACAAGAGCTTCTCCAACCTGTGTTCTCATTTCAACACCTTCAAATCTCCAGATAAAGTATAAACAGGGCATAGTCTATCATCACCATTTTATAAACTCTGTCAAAGATTGGAACATTGGGGTGGCTAGGTGGCACAGTGAATAGAGCACCAGCCCTGGAGTCAGGAGGACCTGAGTTCAAATCCAGCCTCAGATACGTAACACAAAAAAACCCACAAAACTAGCCGTGTGACCTTGGTCAAGTCACTTAACCCCAATTGCCCTCCCAAAAAAACCACACCAAAAAAAAAGCAAAAAAACAAAAACAAAGATTGTAACATCTTATTCACTTATGCACTGCTTACCCACAGTGAGCTTGCAGTAAACTGAAATTCCTATTTGTTTTTCACAGCAATTGCTTCTAGTCACACCCTATCCTATATAAGCCACCTCTATCTTATATAATTCAACTGATTTTATGAACTCAAATACAAGACTTTACACTTATGGCAATTAAATTTCATCATATTAGATTTAATCCCCCATTCCAGCCAGTTGCCATATTTTTTTATCTCAAATTTGAAATCCAACCTACTAACTCTTCTTCCTAGCTTCTAGTCTCTAACAATTTGACCAACATTCAATCAATGCCATAATCTAAGGTATTGCTAGAAATGTTAAACAGAGCAAAGCCAAGGACTGAGCCTTGAAGCATTGCACTAGAAACCTCCCTCCAGATTGACCTCTAACCATTAATCAACATTCATGGGGTCTAATTGCTCAATCATCTCAAAATTCCCCTGAGCATTCGGTTATCCATCCCTCATCTCTCTATCTTGTCCAAAAGGGTATATTTTAACTTTGGTAAATGCCTGCTGAAATTCATTTAAACTCTACCCACATCACTCCCCAACCTGTTTGTCTAATCACCCTGTCTTCATGAACCCATGTAACCATTTCTTGCCTTTCCAAAGGCCAACAAGCCATCTATGTAATTATCCATCATGGCATTTTATCAGGGGTTATTATTAAGATCACTCATTTACACTTTAAGTAAATGCTTTCTCCCTGAAGACTGAGATATTTGCCTCCCTCCAGTCCAACACACCTTTTTTATCACCTAATCCAGCCCTCCCCCACCTTTTATAGATGAAAAACTGCTAATATAGAGAGGTTAAGGGATTTGGTCCAAGTCACACAGCTAATTAGTGTTGAGGCTAGAACTCTAACCCAGTTCCTTACTCCTCAACTCCAGGGTCCTTTCCACCATACCATGGTACCACCTACACTCACCATTTAGCTCTCCATACTTCTCCTCCTCTTTCTCTTTGACAACTGCCTTCCTACCGGTAATGGTAAGGGAATTTGAAGATCTTCCCTGCCCCTTAATGGACCTCACTTGGAGCCCAACAAGAGAAGCTTGCTTAGGGGAGGCTTGTTTTTCCAGGAAGGCCCACCTTTTGTTACTTTGTAGTCAAGCAGTGGAGATCTTCTCTGACCCTGGAGAAGGCTACATATACTCCCTGAGGTGAGGTTTTGCTTTGGGGCTCATTCATGGGAAGAGTTGTGTGACTTGGCCAGATGAGACTCTGGGTAGCCATTGAGACCCCCAGCTTTGAAAACCCAGATGTTGGTGCTTCTCTCTCTGGTACCTAACTATGCATGTATATAATGGTCAGACAGCTAGAAGCCCTGTCATTTGGTCTGTTGAATTGTGTTATTTTCTCTGCCTGTATGTTTTGTCTGCTTGTAATTTCTGTTTGTATTTTCTGAACGTCAGAGTGCTATCTTTTTCCCCTGGACTAAGTGAATGATATCTATATTTAATTAACATAAGATCGTTAACCCCTTTTGAGTTGCTTTCCTTTAGAAAAGCAGATCAAAGAACCTGTGCTAGCAGCCATCCTGGGTATGCTAGGGTGCTTGCTGATACACTACCCTAAAGAAACCTTCTCCTTGTTGAGGCCCCACTGTCATAACTGGTGACTGCCTTCCTAGACCACAATTTTGGGGGAGGCCCCAGACACTAGACAAATCACAAATTCCTGCAGCTGCAATTTCCTAATCTATGAAATGAAGGGGTTGGATGAGCTTGTTTCAGAGATTCTTCTAACTCAAGATTTAGATTCTATGTTTTAAAGTTCCTTCCAGCTATAAAATTCTGGGTTCTAAAGTCCCTTCTAACTCTGACATTCTATATTCTAGTAAGAAATGTTCTAAGGTTCCTCCCAGTCCTAATGCTATATGTTCTAAGGTTCCTCTCTATACTGACAATCTATGTTCTAACACACGATGTTCTAAAAAAAAGACTTTCAGTTCTAAAATTGTATGTTCTAAGAACTCTCCATATACTGACTCTAGAATCAGAGGACCTGGATATTCCTATACTTATTCCTGTCTGATGAAGTCACTTAAGCTCCCTGGGCCTCAGTTTCCTCATCTGTAAAGTGAAGGTATTAAACTATTTGACCTCCAAAGTCCCTTCCAGCTATAGATTTATGACCCTGTGTTTTAAAGTTCTTTATAGCTCTAAAATTCTATTCTCTAAGGTCCCTACTAATTTTGCTATTCTAAGTCTAACATTTTAAGTTCAAAGATCTCTCACATCTCCATTGACATTCTATGTTCTACAGTTCCTTCCACTCAGCTCTAATATTCTATGTTCCAAAATCTCATCTAGCTCTAATATTCTATGTTCTAAAGTTCCATTAATATTCTATATTCTACAATCTCATCCAACTCCAACATTCTATGTTCCAAAGTCTCTCCCAGTTGTGATACTCTATATTTCTATTTCTGTATTTGTAAGTCTAATAGTAGAAACATGAGCCAGAGCCCCATTCCCCTTTCACTTTTACCTTTTACATCCTTCAATCTCTCTCCTGCCATCCACAGTCCCAGTATAAACTGAGGCAAATACATCTTGCCTAAAGAATAGTCATTTCTATTCCACAGAGGAGTTCCAAGCAATTGGATTCTCATCTGGCCTGATACTAAAGAAGGCTCAGACTGTACAGGGAGTCCAGATTTTGGAAGGGAATAATCATTGCAAAGATGAAATGACCTTGTTCCCCACTTCACTGTCTGAAATAGCAGTCTGGATAAGCACCATAATGAAATGACCCACCAATAACCTTGAGAAACAAATGATTCGGGCCATGGGCCAGAATGAGTTTTCACAGACTGTTTGACTTACACGTTGAAAAGAGGAATATTTGGAAGGAGAGGCAGGAATGAGAGACTGTAGTGTTTGCTGACCTGGGAGATTGCTCAGCCTGGGGTCATTAGATGCCTATTATACACACACACACAAGCATACAGGAACCAAATCCAATGTACGATACTGACATTCAGAATCAAAGAATCTCAGACTTAGAAGGAGACCCAGAGGTCATCTAGTCCAATGCCCGATTACCTTCCAGATCCAATATAAACTCCTGTGTTTGGCATTAAAAGATCTTCCTCGTCTGACCCTTCTCACCCCTCCACGTACTCTACAGCCCAGCTATACCGGCCAACACAAAATATTGCCCATCTCCCAGTTCCAAACCATGTTGTTTTCCTCCTCATCTCTGCCTCTCAGAATCCCTGCATTCCTCTAAGACTCAGCTCAGTTTCTGACAGAGGCCTTTCCTCATCCCCGCAGCTGCCAGTGCTACCCCCTCTAAGATTTTATATATACATACATATAGATAGACAGACAGATACATACATACATATATACATACATACATATATATAATCCTAGGAGCTAGGTGCTATTATGAGTCCCATTTTACAGATAAGGAAACTAAGGCAACTAGTACTTAAAATGACTTGGTCAAGATCACACAGCTAGTAGTGTCTGAAGCAGGATTCAAACTCAGATTTTCCTGATTCCAAGTTCAGTACTCTATCCACTATACCACCTATTAAAATTCCTATTAAAATATAGGTTTCATGAAAGTAAAGACTGTTTTTGCTTTCGTAAACACTTAATAAATCCTTATTGAGTGATTAAATCCCTTGTACAATATCCCCAAAAAGTAGTTACCCAATCTTCATTTGAACAGCTCCAGTGATGGGAACTCACTACCTCTTGTGGCAGTTCAGTTTATTTGGAGAGAATGAGAAGTTCATCAATTCAGTAAGTGGTAGGGAAAGCCCATATTGCCTGGTGGTACAATTTAGTCTCTCTATTCGGGATTCAGAGGGAATCTCAATTATATCCAAAAGAAAGGGCAGGGTGAAGGAGGCAACAAGGAAAGAAAGTGAATGAACTCCCTTCCAGAGGGAAAGAATTCCTTCCATTTAGGGGAACCTCATTTAGTTCCGGGTAAGTGTGAGTGGGCAGATGTTGATTCTGAAATGTCACAACATTCCAAGCACTGCCAGCTGTTTATAATAAGTTGAAATGGTACAGCTCATATTGTATAATGCCTCCCTACCTTCTCTAATTGTGGGCTAATATTCAGCTCTGCAGAAATAAACACTGCCTTCATCAAGATAAAATCTGCTTTGAAGAGGAAACTTTGAAGGGAAATAGTCAGCAATGAATATTTTCGTCTGTTCCCCTGTGCCCACAACCTGAAGGCAAATGTTGTTTGTTATGTTTCAGGAGACATTGGCTGTCAGGTTAGAATTCTCTTTCCTCCTTTCAGCTCCTCCAGAGTCGATTCTCTTACATGGAACACAGGCCACTTTGGCCCAGGCAGCTGTGGATAGAATCAATAGTTCACCATCAGGTGAAGGAGTCTGGAGTGAGAGCCACCAGGGAGACAAGATACCGGCTAATGTTAGCTACAGATGTCAAAGTTGGAGGATCTCCTAAGTATACTCCTGGTGAACAGCTTATCAAGTCAACAAGAAAGTAAGAGCCCAGTGCTTCTTCAAGTGGACTCCCTGCTGGAATTCCAAAGGGCCCAAGTAACATTACCTGTGGAAAACTGTCGAGATGTTAATGTAGATCTGTGAAAGCCTAGAAGAAAGAAAACATTTTTTTCCCTCTTAATCTGATAATGCATCCTCATTACATATGGAAAGCAAAGTAAAATAATGGAAAGAGCATTGGATTAAAGGTGGAGGACCAAGGTTTATGGCCTGACTCTGTTACTAGTTAGCTGTGTGACTGTGGGCAAGTCACTGTACCCCTTGGAGTTTTAGTATCTTTAAGGGGGAAGAATGAGGTCTACACTTGCAATCTCATCAGCATGAGAATTCCCTCCAACTATGAAACTTGCTGTCTTAGAGAATTTATCCAGAGGTATTGGAATTAAATGATAGGACCAGGGCTACATAGCCAGTGTGTGTTTAAGGCAGAACTTGAACCCAGATCTTCAAGAATCCAAGGCTGATTCTCTCATCACTATACCATGGTACTTCTTCACGAACAGGGATAATAATGTGTACGCTACCTACCTCCTAGGGTGGTTGTGTAAAATGTGCATTGTAAAGCACAATGGAAACATGAACTATTATAATCGGACCTGGAATGATTCACACTGGCATTGCCTCCACTGATATGTGTATCAGCAAGCACCCTAGCATACCCAAGGTGGCTGCTAGCACAGGTTCTTAGATCTGCTTTTCTAAAGGAAAGCAACTCAAAATGGGTTAACAGTGTCACTTTAATCAGTCAAACACATATCATTTACCTAGTTCAGGGGGAAAAGTGAGCACCCTGAACTTCAGAGCATGCAAACACAAGTTACAAGCAGACAAAGAAACAGATCATCAGATGGGCTTCCAGCATCTGACCATTACATCCATACCTATTCAGTTACCAGAGAGGGAAGCATCAACATCTGGGTTTTCAAAGACGAGTGGCTCAATGGCTGCCCAGAGTCTCGTCTGGTCAAATCACACAAATCTTTCCAAAGTGAGCCCCAAAGCAAAACCTCACATCAGGGCTTATATATAGCCTTCTCCTGGCTTGGAGAATGTCACAGCCCTCTTGACCCACTGCCCAATCACAAAGCTACAAGGTGCAGGCATTCCTGAAAAACAAGCCTCCTGCCAAAGGCTACACGTGACCACATTCAGCCTATTAGGGGGCAGAGCATACTTTGAAATAGGGGAAGGTTCTCAGAGCCACTTAAGCCACTTAAGCAAAGGGCCTAGGGGCTGGGAAGATCTTCAGATTCCCATAACAATATGGAGCACATAACCCCTTGAAAATAATGCTACACATCTTTATACATATCTTTAGTGCTTCAAGATTTACAAAAACTTGCTTCACAAATTACTGTACCATCCTGCCTCTCAGAAGGAGAGGTTGCTTCCTACCCCCAGACCATTGTTAATCACTTGATATCTCCTATTTGATGTTTTTGGTTTATTACCAGTTTCAGTTCTCTGAAGTTTCTTACAGGAGCATACATTTAGAGTTCAAAGAGACTTTTGGAGCCACCAAGTACAATCTCATTAGTTTACAGATGAAGAAACTGAGACTCAGAGAGGTTAAATGTCTGAGACAGGATTTGAACCCAGGTCTTCCTGACTCCATTGACTCAATATCCTAACCATCATGCAACACTGCCTTCTTACTGTAGCTATCTTTTCCTACCATTTGATCAGAGGACCAGGTTATGTAATTCACCTACTCCACCAACTCCAGTGGCTTCCTATTGCCTCTGGGATACAACTTGAAATCCTTTATTTTGATTAAAGGCCTCCACAAACTGACTTCGATCTATCTTTTCAGCCCCATTGGACATTAATCTCCCTCTTGCATTCTTTAAACCAGGCAGAGTAAGTCTTTTTAAAAATTTCTCACATGGGATGCTCCATCTTCTAACTCTATACCTTTGCACTGGCCATCCCCCATTCCTGGAGTACATTCCCTCCTTGCCTCCACCTCATAGATCCCCTCTCTTCATTTAAGATGCAGTCCAATCCCCCAAGTGCTAGTGCCCTCCCTCCTGAATAAATTTTTATTTGGCTCCTTTGGATATATTTGTATTAACTTTACTTTTCTGCTGAATATACTTTTATATGCACTTGTCTTTTCCATTAGAACGTAAGCCCTTTGTGAGAAGGCATTGTTGCATTCTTCACACTTGTATTCCCAGTGCCTAGGAAATGGTAGATGCTAATAAATACTTGTCAATAGATTGATTGTGCCAAAGATCAAGTCAGTTACTTCCTCTGTTCTCTCAGTACCTTTTGGGTGCTGACAAGAAGAATAAATTGCTGATTTCTCTACCTTCTTCTCTTTCTGTGATCTTTCCACCCAGGACTTGAAGGATTGAACTTGAAGGTCTTGTCCATTTGTGGTGTCTCCTAATCACCATATGCAAAGCCATGCAGTGTTGCCACTCACTCTGTCAGGAACACATTGATACTTCAATTCACCAAACATTTATTAAGTGTCTACTATGTACAATGCACTTTTCTAGATGTTGAGAATACACAGAAAAAGCACACACTATCCTTGTCCTCAAGAGAATACATATATACAGAGATAATCGATACAAGGTAAGGTAGGAGGCAGATAAAAGGGATCTATAAATGTCTGAAGAGGGAGACAGCACCTTCAGCTTGGGAGAAGAAGAGTGAAAATGAAAAGGCTAATTATGGTAGGGAGGAGAAAGAAGGGGATTCTACCCATGGGGAATGACCTGCAAAAACACAGAGGCAAGAAATGAAATGTTGAGGTCTAGACTTAAGAAGTTTTGCTGCCATGTAGAATGACACAAGGGGAAGCAAAGTAAAATAAGTCTGGGAAGTAGGTGGGAGCCAGGTTAAGAAACTGGTTTTTATTCAATGCACATTTCTATTCAGTGACCTGTCCAGAGTCATACAAGGACGAAATAGAAGAGCCAGAATCCCAGCATGGATCCTGGGAGTCCAAATTCAGGAGGGATTGCATGTAATCTACTCCAGTGGAGGGAAGTCTCACCTGAATGGCTTGGGGATTCCTCACAGTATCCTGAAAGTTTCTTCAAGTCCACCCTCTATTGAACACTGCCTGATCTCCCCTTCTGACTAACACTCCATCCTCATTCATTTTGCCTAGAGCTCCCTGACTTTCTTTCTTCCATCTAGCCAAGCTCTTTCCATCTTCATAGGCCCAGCTCCAGCTCCATCTCTCCCAGGAAGCCTTTCTTGAATACTTCAGGCCTCCATGATTTCCCCTTCTTCCAGACTCATAAAGCATTTATCCTTCCTACCACACGATTTAGTGTTTAATAAATATGTAGTATGGCTTAGTGAAGAAAGTCCTGGACCAGGGGTCAGAAGATTTGAATTTGAGCCCTGACTCTGACACTTGATAGTCCTATTACTTTGGGCTGGCTGCTTAATAATAGCATCTCAGAGCTGGAAGAATTCATCTAGACAAAAACAAGCATTTATTAAGTACCTACTAAGTGCCAGATACCTCAATATGTGCTGTGGATACAAAGATTCAAAAAGAAAAATTTCTGCCTTCAAGATACAAGGAGAAACAATGTATATACAGAGGCAAAGCAGACAAATGAAATACAAAGTACTGGTATCTTTCCTTGGTTATTTCTAATTTATCCTATGTATAGTTTGTTCACAATTGTTTACATGATGTCTTTCCCATTGGACTATGATCTCTTTAAGGGCTGTGACTAAATTCTTTTACCTCTTTTTTTTAACCCCTAGGGCTTAAGACAGTACCTGACACATGTTATTGTTCAGTCTTTTCAGTTGTATCTGATTCTTCATGAACACATTTGCAGTTTTCTTGGCAAAGATACTGGAGTGGTTTGCCATTTCCTTCTCCAGCTCATTTTACAGATGAAGAAACTGAGGTAAATAGGGTTAAGTGACTTACTCAGGGTCACAAAGCTAGAAAGTGTCTGAGGTCAGATTTGAACTCGAGAAGAGAAGTCTTCCTGACTCCAGGCCCATCATTCTATCCACTATGGCCCCCTAGTACATAGTAGGTACCTCATAAATGCTTGTTGGGGGGAGGAGAAGGAGGGGGAGAAAATTTAAAGCTCAAAAGCTTCTGGAACTGAATGTTGCAAAACCAAAAATAAATAAATTTTTAAAAATAAAAAATAAATGCTTGTTGGCTTGACAAGGTAGTTTATTTGGAAGCGGATGCAAGCACTAGTATCTTAGGAATCAGGAAAGGCCTCGTGTAAGAGCTAAGTCTTAAAGGGAGATAGGAGATGGGGAGATAGGGATGATGTTGGGAGTCCAAATCAAGAAAAGCAGCTGGTAAAAAATGAAGAGATGGCTGAAAATACTGGGCCCTCTATAGAGGGAGGCTTTGAGAAGAGCCCTCCAATCAGAGAGGTAGAGGCAACCGAGAATACTGATGAGGTGTGAGTAATAAAGCTGAAGAAATCTCCGTGATGAAGATAGGGATTTTCATAGGTAGAGATAAACAGGGAGAGCATTCCTGTCATGGAAGACAGTTTGTGTTAAAGCTCAGAAATATGAGATCAGATATCATGAGTGGTAAACAGTAACTATGCCATTTTGACTAGTACATAGAGTTTGTGATGTGACATAATATAGAATCAATCTAGAAAGATAGGTTGAAGGCAGATTATGAAGGTATTAAAAGACCAGATTAGGTAGTTTGTATTTTATCCTAGAGTTCATTGGGAAGCACTGTAGCTTCTTGGGGAGGGGAGTAAGTGAGAGACTTGTACTCTAGGGATATCAATTTGGCAACTGTGTGAGAGATGGATTGAGGGGAGAGAGATGCAGTTGGAGAAACAAATCAGGAGATTATTGCAGTAGTCCTGGACAGGGGTGCTGAGGGCCTGAATCAAATCGGTTGTGGTGTGTCTAGAGGGAAGGTGACAAAGTGAGAGAGAGTAAGCTCAACCATTTCAATTGACAAGGTCAGCCCTCTTCTTAATCTGATCACAACTTTGTCCTTACTAATCCCTCCATTTCTGGTATAACTCAGATCACCGATTTGTAGTAGTGACTCTAGATCAACACAAATACCCATGAACACTGAAAAAACAACTCAGTGGGGGAAACATTGAAGATTCAATAGCAGAGGCACTGTAGTCATACTGATCATTCCTCCCATCCTCAACTGGCCTCTTTTCCTAAACTCACACCATTCACTCCATTCAGTTTTTCCATAGTCTTTCATTACTATGTAAGATTGTAGGATCAGGAATATACCAGCTCCATCCCCACTGCTGGCTCCCTGGTATAATCAGTCACCTTTCCATGATAGGATCCTCTGAAGCCTGAGCCCCATGGTAACATTCCAAGGGAGGCTCCCCCACATTGTTCAAAATGGCACTTACTCCTTCTACCTCCATCCCCATAAATACTCATCCTCCCTTTTGCGCTGACCCACAGAAAACGCAATATGATTCTATGTGATGCAATGCAATACAATGCACACTTATTAAGTGCCTAGTATGTTGTAGGCATTGTGCTTAGCACTGGGGATGTACCTTGGTGCTTTTGTTGTTTGTCCTCCATTCTCAAAGAGGATCATTATATCAAGAAGGTGATGTCATGACTTGCAAGTGCATTGGATATAAGTGAGGGAGGGTTAGGCAAAGTCACCAGCCTCACTCTCTCCTCCAGAACTATCCAGTCCAGTAGCAAGATATAAATCAGGATGACTAGAGATGACTCCTATATAGTGGAAGACCTTGACCTTTCTCAGTTAAGCTGAGGATACAAATAAGAAAAAGAAAGAGTCCCTGCCTTCAAGTAGCTTACATTGTAATGGAGAAAGATGATCCACAAAAACAGGGCTGGGGCTCATGATAGAGGTAGAGGCATGATAGTGAGTCCATGGACTCCAGAAGCACAACCAAATCAAGAAAAGCAGCTGGTAGTAAATGAAGAGATGGCTGAGAATATAGGGCCTTCCATAGAGGGAGACTTTGAAAGGAATCCTCCAATCAGAGAGGTAGAGGTAACTGAGGATACTGATGAGGTGTTGTAGCACCAATGCAATATTTATAGCACCCACAATCATGATAAAGACTGGGACTATAAGTATCACATGATGTTTGATCACAAAATATACCAAACTGTCCAGATAGAGGACAAAACTGAAGCATTTATTTAGTCACCAGAAAATCCAATCCCAAAACCAGTAAACTGATTCCATCATAGTACCAAAGATATTCAGAAGTCATAATAACACTGAGAGCCACAGCATCCTTCAGCCTTCCCACACATCAATACAAGATCAATATTTACTCACAAATCTCTCTATCACCTTAATGAGTATCCTCTCTCCCCTACTGTCTCAATGGCTCTGACCAGCTTCCTGTGGGCTCTGCTTCCCTTCAACAAACTCCTCCCACCACAGGCTCTGTGTGACTACATTCAGCCTATTAGGGGGGTAGAGTTTACTTTCAAAGCAGGGGAGGTCTTCAAAATCCACCCTATGTCTATTAAGGGGCAGGGAAGATCTTCAAATTCCCATTCCATTACATGTGTGAGTAATGAAGCTGGAGAAATCTCCATGAGGAAGAGTTTCTTCTTGATAAGCTTATCCTAGAGGAGGGGCATGATGATGTTGCAGTTGAAGCCAAGGAGAGCAGCTAGTGGGAAAATGTACAAGATTTTTAAAGTTCTATGTGGAAGGAAGAGAAGGGGAAAAGGAAAAATTTTTAACTGAAGAATGATAGGAGGACAGAGCATATGATCTTTGGACTCATCTTGAAGAGTGAGGCAATAAGAAGACAATAAGCATTTTCAAGTCCCTGCTATACACCATGCAGGATGCTAAATGCTAGGAATACAAAAGTAAGCAAAAAGAAAGATAGGTCCTGCCCTCAAGGATCTTATACAGTTATCCTTTCCATGGTTGTGGGACAGGGGGGAGGATGGTGTTAGGGGTGTACTCCTGCAATCTGGAAAATCCATGTAAAATTTAGTCCTCCCTTAGTAAAAAAGGAGAAGTTTGAATTTTTACTTTTTTATGGGGTGTTTAATTACCTTAAAAGAGAAGAAGTGTTGATATTACACAGTTATATATATATATATATATATATGTATATATATATATATATATATACATATATATATATATGCATTTCTGAGTTTCTAAACTTTTTTGTGTCATCTACTGGCCTTTATATATCATCTACAGCTTCCACAAAACTCCCAAAAAATTGCCATTTAATTTCTTATGCCAATCTGCAATACCAAAACTGAGATGAAGAAATTCATGATTTAGAAGAGAAAACCATACATTCTAATTGGGAAAGACAACACACAAAAGGAAGATAAAAGGTGGGAGTGTTGAGATACCCACAAGGAGCAAAGTGTTGAAATCCAGAAGATATGGGAAAATTGGAACAGTAATGCATTGTTGATGGAGTTGTGAACTGATCCAACCATTATGGAAAACAATTTGGAGCTATGCATAAAGGGCTATAAAACTGTGCGCCACTTCTAGGTATCCCAAAGAGATGATAAAAATGGGAAAAGGACTCACATGTACCAAAATATTTATAGCAGCTCTTTTTGTGGTGACCAAGAATTGGAAATTGGGGGGATGTCCATCAATTGGGGAATGCCTGAATAAGTTGTGGTATACGAATGTAATGGACTATTGTGCTATAAGAAATGATGAGGGGCAGCTAGGTGGCACAGTGAATAGAGTACTGGCCCTGGAGTCAGGAGGACCTGACTTCAAATCCAGCCTCAGACACTTGGCACTTACTAGCTTTGTGACCTTGGGCAAGTCACTTAACCCCGATTACCCTGCCTTCCCCCATCCAAAAAAAGAATGAAAAAAGAAATGATGAGTAGGCAGACTTCAGAAAAACCAAGAAAGGCTTACATGAACTGATACTAAGTGAAGTGAACAGAACCAAGAGGACATTGTACACAATAACAGCAACATTGTGTGATGACTAACTTTGATAGACTTAGCCCTTCTCGGCAATGCAAGGATATAAGACAACTCCAAAAGACTCATGACGGAAAATGCTATGCACATCCAGAAAAAGTACGATGGAGTCTGAATGCAGATCAAAGCATATTACTTGCTCTCTTTTTTTGTTTTTGTTTTGTTTCTTCTTTCTCATGGCTCCTCCCATTGATTCTAATTCTTCTTTACAATATGACTAATGAGAAAACATGTTTAATATGAATTTATATGTAAAGCCTATATCAGATTGCTTGCTGTCTTGTGTGGGGAGGAGAGGGAAGGAGAAAATTTAGAACTTAGAATCTTATGGAAGTGAATGTTGAAATCCAAAAAGTACAGGGATGAAAGGACCAGAGACAGAAAGAAGTCTGGTTGTCCTGGGCACCTCACAAAAATAGAACCCATGGGAGGAACTCATGAACAGGAGAAGGGAACCAGCAAGACAGAGGGATGAGAAGGTTGAAAGGATGGACAAATATTCCAGCATGAGGAGGGTCAAGACACTAAGGGTATTTCCCTCTACAGTTGTGGCATGGTGTTGAAGTCTGGAAATCCAGAAGTAGAGGCAGGGGAGGAATGGTGATTACAAGTATTATATAACTCACATTTCTTCAGTGCTCTAAGATTTGCAAAAAGTCCCTGTGAGGAATGTAGTTCAAATGTTATTATTCCCATCTTACACATGAGGAAACTGAGGCTTAAAAGTATGTGACCTACCCAAAGTGACTCCACCTACAGTGGAGACAGGGACCAGGAAGCAATGATTCCTCTGTAATTAGAGGACCTATGCTCAAAACTCACCCCTGATACTATGTGATCTCCTTAACCTTCCTGAGCCTCAGTTTCCTCATCTGTAAAATGGAAGAGAGGTTGGACTAAAGGCCCCTTCTAGTTCTACATCTATGCACCTATATGATCTTTATTCCTCTTCCTCTGTATTTTTTTTCTTCCATGTGCTCCCCAAAGAGAAGCATCTGCATTATATAAAGTGCTAACTTTAGTTTTCTCCTGTGTAGTTCTCCTTCTCAACTCCTGGCACAGGCAACAGTTCTCTTGGAGAAAGGCATCCTGCCCTGGCCAGAAACACCTTTTTCATTATGTGTGTGGTGCACGGGATATAGCCTCCCTCCCCATTACAGACCTTGCCACCGTTACCCAATTCTTTGTGGTCTCCTGGCTAGATTGCTGCAATATGTTCTCCTTGGAACCATCTCTAAAGACCACCCAGAAGCACAGGCGACAAAAACATAAGCCCTTCAGAGAGCTTTGCCCAAAGGTCTACAGGGACTTTTTCAGTTAGTTTCAAGTTGAGCGAAAACCCAGCCACATCAACCAGCACATAGCCACGGACTCCTGCCAGGTGAGATAGTACTCCAAGGCACAATAGAGCCAGATAAAAGGCCCTGATCCACTCCTCTTCAACAAAGCTGATGAAATGTGTAAGACACAGTGCTAGGCACCAGGGGTAAAAAGATGAAAAACAGTCCTGCCTTCAGGGAGTTTACATTCTAACAGGCAATGAAAACATATACAACACTTACAAAGTATTTACCTATACATATATATCATATATAATGTGTGTACACATGCATGTTTCATGCATGTACATGTATGCATACACATACATATATAAATATACACATACACATATATACACCTATACATACATATATACCTATGTACACATATACATACATATGCAGACAAGTACATATACATACAAATATGCATGTGTGATTATATGTATGTGTGCATAGATATAGAGGGAGAGACAGACAGAGACAGAAAAGCTCCCTAGACCTATGAAATGTGATAGGCACAAATTTACGGACATCTCCTTCCCAAATGTCATATGAACTATTTGTGCCTGACCTGTGGTAGAGCCTTCTGAGCTCATATTAGACTAAGAAGTCAGAGTCGGACACACTGTACAATAATCCCCACATAGAGATATCATTTTTGTCCTCTTCAAGAACAAAAAACAAGACCTATGAAATCATTGATCTAAACAACTAACAAAAGCAGCATTTCTATAGCACGTTAAGTTTTGCAAAGTACTTTACAGATACGGTTTCATTTCGTCTTCATCATAACCCTGGGAGGTTGGTGCTATTATCATCCCCACTTTACTGATGAGGAAACCAAGGCAGAAAGGAGTGACGTGACTTGTCCACAACTAGTTTCTGAGGCAGAATTTGAACTTGGGTCTTCCTGAATGGAAGCCCAGCTATTTTACTGATGAGGAAACAGAGGCAGACAAAGGTAAAGTGGCTTACCCAAAGTCACACAGCTAGTCTATCCATTGTTCCACCGGATCATAAAATCACAGATGAGGAAACTGAGGCCCACAGAGTTAATGACTTGCCCATGGACATTAGTATAAATGGATTTGCCTATTAGCACATTTCCCATGTTAAGGGTAGTGTCAGAGTGAGCCCAGATGAGTGACGTAAAGTAAGAGTACTTTCCATGACGCCCCACTGACTCTCCAGATAAATCGCATTCTGAGTATAACAGAAGAGGTCATAGGATTGTAGGGTCTAGAATTGTAAAGAGCTTGAGAGAACTGAGGCCCATAGCAGGGCCAGGACTCAAACCTAAGTGTTTGTACTCCAAATCTCCCTTGTTCTTTGAGCAAGACTACTGCTCCCTCTTCACTATTTTTTAATCTGGTGGGTTGGGGGTGGAGGGAGACTCAGGGAAAGGGGAAGGGAAGAGGTCTCTTGAATTCTCCCAACTGGAAATACAGAGTTCACTCCTAGGCTTTTTCCCAATGCTGTTCAAGATAGAAGTTTTGACCTGCTTTGTTTCCAAACTGGGCTGGTTTACCCCCATTTCTGCAGTCCGATGTTCCCCCACACCTAAGGGCTCACTGTATTGGAGCCAGGCAATGAGGAATGCAGCTCAGAACTCCCAAACTCAAATGATCCACTAGCCTTCTCAGGAGTAGGGATTACAGGCATGTGCTACCACACCCAGAACCCCGGCCCTTTTTCTTTATTTTCTTTTTTTTTTTCTACTTTTTGGAGGGGAAGGGCAGGGCAATTGGGGTTAAGTGATTTGCCCAAGGTCACACTGCTAGTAAGTGTTAAGTGTCTGAGGCTGAATTTGAACTCAGGTCCTCCTGACTTCTGGGCCAGTACTCTATTCACTGCACCACCTGGGCGCCCTCCTTTTCTTTATTTTCTTAAGGAAACTTTTTAATAAAGAATGGAAAGGAATAAGCATGGATATAATACCCACTATGTGCCAGGCACACATTTCTAAAATATTTTACAAATATCTCATTTGACCCTGTGAGGTTCATACAACCCTGGGATATGGGTGCTATTTTATATTATTATAGCTATTATTATAATATTTTACCACTATTTTACTGATGAGGAAACTGAGGCAGACAGAGGTAAAGGGGCCTACCCAGAGTCACACAGCTGCTCAGTGTCAGGCTAGAATTGAATTTGGGTCTTCCTGACTCCAAGTCCAGAGCTTTCTCTAACGGACCCCCAAAATTTAGGCCTTATGTTAGAGGAAGCCATGTGGAATAGAAGAAAAAGCAGTTAACTAGGAATCAAAAGGCCTGGGTTCTCAGGTCCTGGACCTGCCATTTAATTGCTTCATCTCTCAAGACCTCAGTCTCTTCATCTCTAAAATGGAGGGCAAGGGTGAGGACAGTGGAAGAAATGGTGCAAAATTACTTCTAAGTCTTATTACAGCTTTGAAATCTATAATTCTATGATCTATTTTCTATGGTCCAAATTTCCTATTTAGTGCTTGTTTAAAATGTGGCATGCCTTTAGGGAAATCTGTGCCCAATTACAGATGTCAAAAACCATCCAGAGCAATGGAAAGGCCAGCAGATTGCTGGGAGAGGGTGGGAAGAAGTCTTGTAAGTATAGATTTGTCTGGTGCAAATTTATTGGGTTTCAGAAATTGGTAAAATTCCAAGAACTCTCTCGTGACATTTTAAATCAGCTTAAATATTCTAAAAATGCAGCATTCAAGAGGCCCACAGGACATTTTCAATAGTATGCATTTGGCATTGGAATTGTCTTTCTATCTTAGAATGAAGCAATATGGTGGATATAATCAAAGAAATACTCAACTAGACTCAGCTCTGTCAGTAACTAGCTATGTGCCTTGGGGGAAGTTACTTCCCTTCTCCGGGCCTCAGTCTTATCCTCTGTAAAACGGGAAAATTGGACAAAAATGCCAAATAAAATTCTAAAATTCCAAGGGTATGTTTTTTTTTAACATGTGGTCTGTGTAGTTCCCTCCTTGGCTTAGTCACTCCTGAGAGATAGAGAAGTTAAACACGTTCACAAATTGAAAACAGTTTTCTCTCAGAGAGAGTGCTAATTTTTAGAGAAATCATGAAGTACACATAAGAAGTAGAACTATAAAAGCAAGTACCTGATTTTTAAAAGAAATATCTCAGACTTAATGTTGATCAGTCCTTGGTTCATAGAATGTAGAGCTGGAAGAGATCTCAGAGATCATCTAATTTAGTACCCACACCCCTTGCCATTTTGCAGAAGAAGATTCAGAGGTTAAACTATTTACCAAAGACCACACAGGTAGTAAGAGGCAGAGCCTGAACTCAAACCTGGGTCTTCTTTTTTTATATAATATTTTATTTTTCCCCAATTACAAGTCAAAACAGTTTTTAAACTTATTTTTTTAAGGTTTTGAGTTCCAAGAAAAAAAAAGTTTAAAAAAGTTCTGAATTCCAAATTCTCTTCCTCCCTTCCCTCCCTCCCTGAGATGCTAAGCAATCTTATATAGTTTATACATGTGCTATCATGTAAAATATTTCCATATTAGTCATTTTGTACAAGAAGACTAGAATGAAAAAGAAGAAACAAAGAAAGAAAGGAGGGAGGGGGGAAGGAAGGAGGGAGAGAAGGAAGGAAGGAAGGAAGAAAGGAAGGAAGGAAGGAAGGAAGGAAGGAAGGAAGGAAGGAAGGAAGGAAGAGAAAAATAGCACTTCTTTCTCTGGAGGCAGAAAGCATGCTTTGTCATTAGTCCTTCAGAATTGTCTCAGATCATTGTATTACTGAGAATAGCTAAGTCATTCACAATTCTTCATCATACAATATTGCTGTTACTATGCACAACATTCTGGTTCTGCTAACTTCACTTTGATGTTCATGTAAGTCTTTCCAGCAAACCTAGAGCTTTTGATCCCAAAACCAATACTCTTTTAAGGAAGAGCTGAATTCAAACCCTGCCTTAGTCACTTACTAGCTGTGTGGCCTTGGGCAAATCACTTAACCTCTTTCCTCACTGTAAAGTGGGAATCATAATACCCCACCACCAAGATTAGTATAAAGAACAAATGAGATAATATTTCTAGAACATTCTGCACAAAACTTAAATTACAATAAAAATGCTAGCTAATATTGTGCCATGTGGAATATTTCCAAATGAGGGATTTTCATTCTAAGTAGTCATCATGGGAAATTACTGTTAGTTTATCACAAAGATATCCATTGGCAGCTAGGATAGAGCACTAGGCCTGGAGTCAGGAAGAACTGAGGGGTTGTCACTTACTTGGAATCACATACCCAGTAAGTGTTGGAAGCAGGATTTGAACTCGGGTTTTACTGCCTCCAATTCCAGCATTCTATCCAATACACTACCCACCAGCTATATAAAATGTCTATTTTTTTATTATCACCCTCAATATCATTGCTGTTATTATCATTAGTATATCTGAGAAAGAAAAGCCTTTCAATCACCTTCAAATCATAACAGAAATTGATACAGCTAGATGGAAACAAAGGTATAAAATTCTGAGATGGAAAGAATGTTAGAAAAGAGAATATCAGAACCAGAAGAGACTTTATTACATAGAAAAGTTAGGCCTAGAAGGAACCTCAGAGATTACCAAGCCTAATCCTTCAGTTTTACAGATGAAAAAAATCAAGGTTTCAACATGGTGCTCAGATACCAAACTTTGTCATGGAAGAGGCCATGGGCAAGAGGCAGGGACAGCTCTCTTGGCTGCTGTCCCTGGAGGAGACGGCCTTAGGCCCATAGCAGCCTGGTGAGGTGCCCCTACCAAGAGTAAATGTTTGACCCAGATCGTGCTGTTGCCAGCCAAAGCTGGTGTATATGGGTCACGTTAGAGACTCAGCAATCACCTGTCAGAGGACGGTGTAGAGAGCACTCTTGTTCAGAACTTCACCAACAAACACTTCTTCAGAGTCCACTATGGGCAAGGCAAAATGCTCAGAGGCTTCTGAGAACATGCAAACTCACAGTGTGCGATTCTGTTACAGAACCTTGGGAAGCTATCACCTTAAAAGGTGGGGGAAAGGCCTCAGAATCAGGAAAGAAATAGAAACAAGGCGTTTATTGGAGCCAGAAGGAAAGAGGCTGTAAGTCTTTATACCTCCCTGCTGAGATGCCAAGGTATTATTTTTTGAAGTGTGCAGAACACTATAAATGTGGAGTATATTTTGTTTTGTTTTTGAAGCACTGCCACAGGCAACTGTAGAAGAGCAAACAAAATCTACATTAATACACTACTTCTCTTTCAAAAAACCTTACGGAATTTAAATTTTACTTGAGTTTTCTATAGGATATCAACAATCTCAAGTGATCATCTTGGTCTCCCAGACAAAAAACACCCTCCCCCAAGAGACATCTGCCAATGTCACTATGCTCACAGAGAGGATTTCATTTACCTGCTTTACAGAAATGCTCATTCTGAATATCTAATGAGGCACTATTGGCATTTTAAATATAATTAGCTTCAAAGTTCTGGGAGAATATATTTAAAACTACACATTGTTATTCTTCCAAAGTGGCTCAATTTGCCTTTAAACCTCTACCTGAGATAACATCCAACACATTACAGTCCTTCATCCTCCATATTCTTGTGTCCCCAAATCACAGAATTCCAGAGCTAAAAGGAAGCTAAAAGACCAACTCACTTTACAGCTGAAGAAACTGAGCCCTAGGGGTGGCTAGGTGGTGCAGTGAATAGAGCACTGGCCCTGGAGTCAGGAGGACCCGAGTTCAAATCCAACCTCAGACTCTTGACACACTTACTAGCCATGTGACCCTGGGCAAATCACATAACCCCAATTGTCCTGCCCTCCCCCCTCCAAAAAGCCAAAAAGAAAGGAAGGAAGGAAGGAAGGAAGGAAGGAAGGAAGGAAGGAAGGAAGGATGGAAGGAAGGAAGGAAGGAAGGAAGGATGGAAGGAAGGAAGGAAGGAAGGAAGGAAGGAAGGAAGGATGGAAGGAAGGAAGGAAGGAAGGAAGGAAGAAACTGAGGGCTACAGACACAAAATGACTTGTCAAAAGTCATACAATAAGTAACAAGTCAAAGATTTAAAGCCAGTTCTTTCTGACTCTAAATCTCCTGCTCATTCCACTTATGCCACATTACCTCTCAAGGCCTCTTACATAGCCTCACCTGAGAAAATAGGAACAGACTTAGAAGGTAGTGCCAATGATGCCGTCAGCTAGTGTTGACCTTGTGAAGTATAATCATTATCTCCCAAACCTTTGTATGGTCTCCGATCACAAGACCTTGGACAGCTCACAGGATGTCCTGACACACAAGACTGCCCCAAGGTGAGGTACCACTCTGTGGGGTACCAAAGTAAACCAGAAAAGCCATTCAGAAATAACAGTCCTCAGAAGCTATGTTGCTCCATCACACCAAGGTCTCATTCGGTCTGTTGCCTCTCTTACCCTCAAAGATAATTGACTTGTAACTATAAATAGGGGTCCAGCCTATAACAAACACCAGTGCAGAGGTTATGACTTCCTACTTTATCTGCTTCCTGCAGGCAATCTCAGAGTGGGAGAAACTGGTGTCCTCCTTAGGAATGCTACCTTCCTGGCCCCACAAGTCAATTGCCCTCCTTCTCTGATTGTAGTAACATAGCACACCACATGGACTAGTTTAGTGAAATTTCACTAATTTGAGCTAATTAAGCAGGAAACAGTAGGAGGCAGAGAGAGGAGGAGAATTAGATTAGTGAAATGCAGCAATCACTGAACAACGTGAAGAAAGGAAGTTGTATTCCTTTCAAGACTATACAAAGGCTTTAATTAGATTTACCCAAGCCCAATGTCACTAATTTTAGTTCCACAAAAACATATCAGACAAAACAACATTACAAAGTTATGTTCCATAGGATCAATGTCATAAATATGTTTTCTGTCAAATCACATTTCTAGTGTTTATAACATTAAAACAGAATCTGCTTACGGTTTACTAACAACTTCACTGGAAAACAACATTGATCAGAATTGTATTATGGCTAAGTAGTCAGGCAATCAATCAATATCAATTTATCAAGCATCTAATATTTATTAAATGCCTACTATGTGCCAGGATGTGCGCTAAATGCTGAGGATTTTTTTTTTTTAAAAGGCAAAGAATAATTCCTGCCCTCAAGGAGCTCACTGCCTAATGGGGGAGACAAATATGCAAACAACTATGTATAAACAAAATACAGAGAGGAGAAATTAGAAACATCAATAGAAGGAAGGAACTAGTGTTAAGGGAGGGAAGGAGGGTCAGGAAAGTTTTCCAGTGGAAGGAAGCCAGGAAATCCAAGAGGTAGAGATGAGGAAGGAGAGTGTGCCAGGCATAGAGGAAGAGCCAGTGATGATACAGAGTTGGGAGATGGAATGGTTTGTTCTAGGAACAGCAGGGAAGAGATCCATAAAGATTTGTTTGAATGAATAGATGAAAACAGTTTGTAAGAATTCCATCGTTTCAAGTGATCCCCATCCCATCAAATAAAAACGCCTGAAAGGATTTCAAACACTTTGAAAGCACCCAATGACAATCTGTTCCCTGCTGTACCCTGTTGTTTTCTCTCTCTCTCTCTCTCTCTCTCTCTCTCTCTCTCTCTCTGTCTCTCACAAACACACACACAATCATAATTACATTTTTATTATTCATCTGCTTAAAAAAGCACTTTTGTCCAGATAGAATCTGCAGGAAGCAAAGTACTATGATGAGAAAAACACTGGATATAGAGTCAAAGGACACACATTCAAATCTCACTTCTGTCCTTCATAACTTTTTTTTTTTTTTTTTGCTTTTTGGACAGGGCAATTGGGGTTAAGTTACTTGTCCAAGGTCACATGGCTAGTGTGTTAAGTGTCTGAGGTGAGATTTGAACTCAGGTCCTCCTGACTCCAGGACCAGTCCTCTATTCACTGTGCCATCTAGATGCCCCCATTCACAATTTATACAAGCAATTCCACTAATTCACTTTCTGTAAAATGAGAGCATGGACTAGAGGATCACTAAAGTCCCTTCCAGATCTAAATGCCTCTTATTCTGGAGTCAGAGGATCTGAATTCAAATCTCACCTCTGACAATTACTATCTATGTGACCTTTGTCAAATCACTTAACACTCATGGATCTCAGTTTCCTCATCCTACACAGGGGTTTAATCTAGATGGCCTTTGCCATCCCTTCCAGTGAGAGATCTATGATCTCATGATATCACACATGCTTCTGTTTGGGCTCTTTCTGAATCATCACAAATGCCAAATTTGTGGAGTCCAAACTGGTAACCCAGTAGAACATGGAATCCTCTCTGTCCCCTACCTTATGGTTGTACTCAGGTTGGCTCCATGGATACCAGCGTGAGCTAAAGTAAACCTTCTGGTCATTTCTTCCTGTCATCACATCACCACTGCCACTGAACATAGCACTCATGGCCAAAAAACCTTTGTCAAGATTCTGACTCCCACACCAGCAAAGGAGACTTGGGAAGTGAAATTCCTCTAAAAGGAATCTATCTGCTGCTCCCCCTCCTTTTCTCTTTATTGGGACTTGGAATAGCACCAAACAGGAGCAAAAGGCAAAGCATGATCCAAATATACTGGGGGAAAAAAGATGAAATGCCATTTTTATATTTTTTTCTTTCTCCAAGCTAGGGTGAATGACACCTGATTGGCAGTCCCAGATCCCCCTGTTTGCTCAAGGAAGAACAAACAGAAAGAGGCTGTTTTCCAACATTCCACAGTCTTATCAATTTCCTCCCTCCCTCCTCATCCCAGTTCTGGCAGAGAAGGAGTATTTCCATTTCAGTCAGTCAATCAGCAAGCATTTATTAAGAAAGGGCCTTCTTTGTGCCAGGCACTGTAGTAAGCCCTGGAAATATAAACACAAAAATGAAAGAGTTCCTGTTCCCAAAGAGGTTTAGCCAGGGGAGACAACATGTATGTATTTGAGATGCTGAGTCCACAGGCAAGATCCTCGGTGAGGTCAGTGGTCCAGGTCACTAAGATCACTGCTAAAATAAAGAATCAATCACAAATTCAGGTCAACCAAATATTGGGGGAAGGGACAGAGATGAGGAGCAAAGGCCCATTGTCCACATGTTCTTTACTCCAAAGGCAGGTGGTTAATGTTTCCTCATCTCTTAATGTAAATAATAATACTTGTACTTCCTAGTCCATAGTTTGTCATGATAATAGTCCTTCAAATAAATGTTAAAGCACTATATTGGTTGTGACCCATGATGTCACTGGTCTTCAAAAAGGATGCAACAATAACAATGAATTACATACAATGATCCAAAAGTCTAGTACAGATTTAAGCTACTGAAAAAATGTCATGGGATGGCTAGGTGGCACAATGAGTAGAGCCTGGCCCTGAAGTCAGGAGGACCCGAGTTCAAATCTGCTCTCAGACACTTAACACTTACTAGCTGTGTGACCTTGGGCAATTCACTTAACCCCAATTGCCCTGCTTTCTCCCCCTCCAAAAGAAAAAAAAGCAAAATAAATGGCAGATAATAACATCAATAATGTTGTCTCTCCTCCCCCACACACATAAAAACTCATTTTTTTAAAACACTAATACAGTTATCCCTTCCATATCACAGGGGTTTGGGGTGCCTGGCAACCTTGCACTCTGGAAAAACCTTGGCCCTCCCTTTGTACCAGGAAAGAAGTCTTTCAGCTTGTTGTCTTTCCTTTGTTTTTTCTTGATATCATACAATACTATACATATATTTCATGCATTTCTGAGTTTGTAAACTTTTCTGTGTCATCTGCTAGACTTTGCATGTCATCTGTGGCTTCCACAAAACTCCTAAAATATTCCCATTTAATTTCTTATGCCAACTCTAGATGGGAAAAGTCACAATGTGGAAGAGATAACTGTATTCTCCTAAGGATGCTATGTGACTATTCATCATGAAACCCCACCATCTCAGATGGTTCAAAATGACAGGTGACCCAATAGGCAGCTCCTCCCCTTTTCTTGGCCCCTTGCTATCTTTCCAATCTTCTTGTACCTTACAACCTCTTCTCACGCATCCCAGCCTCCCAGGTACTATGCTATGCAAGGACTCTATCCTCGTTACTGTTCCCTGAACAAGACATTCCATCTCCCAACTCCTTGTATTTTCACTCATGGTCCCTCATACCTAGAAATCCCTCCCTCCTCATCTACATGTCCTAGCTTCCCTAACTTTCATAAGTTTCAACCAAAGTCTCACCCTTTGCAAGAAATCTTTCCCATGCCTTCCTTCTGTTGATGATACCCAATTTATCACATATCTCCTGTTTGTACATAGTTGCTTGCATGTTCTCTCACCCATTGAACTGTTTCTTTTTTCTTTCTTTCTTTTTTTCTTTTATTTGCTTTTTGCAAGGGGGAAAGCAGGGCAATTGGGGTTAAGTGACTTGCCCAAGGTCACAATGCTAGTAAGTGTTAAATGTCTAAAGACAGGTTTGAACTCAGGTCCTCCTGACTCCAGGGCTCTATTCACTGTGCCACCTAGCCACCCTGGATTGTGAGTTTCTTGAGAGTGGGAACTATCTTTTTATCTTTCTTTGTATCCCCAGCACTTAGCATAGTGCCTGGCACATGGTACGAACTTAAAAGCTTGTTGACTGATACGTTAGCTGCTCCACTTAGCTGTCCTAGATGCCTAGCATTTTCATAATTTCAGTAATTTTTGTTTTTGCAGTAATAAAGTACAGTCATGTTATATCCTACCTTTTTTATTGAAATGCAACACAATCTATTTCTCTGATTACAAAGGTGGGATCCTTTTAAAGCTAGAAAAGCACAAGCAGTGCTAGATTGACATAATACCAAGAGATACAGGCAGAGGACAAAGGATATGCAGAGTCAAACCAGGAGCTAGGGACAAAGGACTCAAAGCTGAAGACCATGCAACTTCAAAAAGAGACCCGGTGAGCTTCTGCTGCCCTTTGTACTGAAACAATCTACACCAATCTGCTCAGCCACCAAAATGAAGCCAGCTCTTCTGTTCTCAAAGAAGCCTCTCCCCCATCTGAAAGTGAACTGTCCCTAACAGGTTGCAATAGATGGCCTCTGGAGTCCCTTCCAACTTTAAGACTATGATTCCATAATCTCATCAATCACAGTCCCACATAAATAAGAAGAAGATAATGAGAAGGCAGTACAGTGTGAAAAGTCTTAGTTCTGGAGTCAGAGGCCCTGGGTTCAAATCCTCCCCCGATGTTAGTTTTATATCTTTGGGCTAGTTACTTAATTTTGGTTTCCTCATCTGTAAAATAAAAGGATTTGGCTAGATATAGATAACCTTTGGGGTCCTTTCCAGGTCTAGTGTCCTATAGTGTTCTTATAAATACTTGATATATTTCACTGTGTGTCCCAAAATAGATAACATAAATAAAAGTTTCACTAGGGAACAAACTTGTGATTTCAGTGGGATAGGAAACACCCAAGTAAAGAAACTCCTTATACCAATGTAGAGCTTGTGCCTACTCTGTAACTTAGATAGTCTTACAGAGTTGCCTAGGGCAGCTAGGTGAATAGAGCACCAGACCTAATGTCAGAAAGATCTGAGTTCCAATCCAGCCTCAAACACTTATGAGCTGTGTGACCCTGGGCAAGTCATTTTACCTTGTTAGCCTCAGTTTCCTCATTTGTAAAATGAGCTGAAGAAATAAATGCAAAACGTTCTAGTAGCTCTGCCAAGAAAATCCCAAATGGAGTCATGAAGAGTCAGACATGACTGAAAACAATTGAACAACAGTTATCTAAACGACCAACTTGTCTAGAGTCCCACAGTCAGTATACATGAGAGGTGGGGTTGAACTCAGGTCTTCCTGGAATCTAAGCTGGTTCTTTATCTACCATGCCATAGTGCCCATACCTAAAAAGGGCAGCTATTACTACTACCACTACTGCTGCTGCTGCTGCTGCTGCTGCTACTGCTTCTGCTACAATTAATAGTAAGAATAACAATGATAACAACAATACTGCGCTTTCTTGGGAATTTTATCTAACCGTGGGATTAAAATATTTTGATGGGCTTCTAAGTGATAATTAGTCTACCTTCCACTGAGTGAACTCATGCTTTAACCATTCCTATTAAACATACATGACTCCTGGTATGCCCAGCTTTAAGAACGACCACTATACATAATCATTATTACTAATATCTACAATAATATAAATACCTGGTTGTTTGAATTCAGTGATCGACAGTTTACAAGACACTTGCCTCCTAGTAACCATATAAAGTAGGTAGTATAAATGTTATTATTCCCATTTAACAGATAAGAAAACAAGGGTTCAGAGAAGTAGTGACTCACTCATGGATATGGGGCAAGTAAGTGGAAGAGTCATGATTTAATCCCAGGTTTTATGACTCAAAGTCTAGTGTTCTTTCCACTATATCATGGGAAGCTAACAATAGACTTTTTAAAATAGGGTGATTAGTCATATTACAAATCACTTGGTTGATGGTAAGATTCCTCTGACAGTAGGTGCCTATGACTTTGTGCATCACTTAATGGGATTTTAAAAGGCTGGTAACTTTGAAAGTTAATTTTTCCATGAAGTAAATGTGCCTGAAAATCTGACAATTGCCAATTCAATTTAACAAAATCTAACAATTAATTATTAAGGACTTATCATGTGCCAGTCACTAGGTAAGAGGTGCAATGTTTAGAAAAGGCACAGTGTCTTCCCTCAGAAAACTTTCAATCTAGCAGGTGCATATAACACCTAAAGAAATAATTCTAATACAAAATTATACATATGTGCATTAAGCAAAGAGTTTATCCGGGATCTAAGAGGTGAAAGTTCACTAGTGACTAGGACCATTAGGAAGGCTAATTCAGCAGTTTACACTTCACTCAGGGCAAACCTCAGCCCCTGGAGGTCATGTCTTTACTCAGGTCTTCTCAAGTTGTCTTAGGAGGACACCTGTTTTCTTTCATTTTTGCTGCTTTACGTTCATTTTGTAACAATGTTCTGTCTGCTTGTGCAGGAAATTTGGAGAACCTGGAAATTTCTGTCCCCCTCTGCCATCTTCCCAGAATGCTCCATCTCTGAGAGGTAAGTTTCTAAGGATGGATAGGTAAGCCAGGCATCCCCAAATTGAGGAAAAGCATTCTCAAAGGCCTGGACCTAGAGTGACATATACAGTATGTATATACTATCATGGAGTCCAGTCTGACAATAGTGTGGAGAACATACAGGAAAGTACTTGTGACACAAGACTGGAAAATGTTTGTTGACTAAAAGCTAGAGTAGTGTCAAGCTCTGAATACCAAGTCAAGGAGTTTGGGGCTGCCATTAGACACAGATATATATATATATATACATGTATAAATTGAATATATTATATATATTGAAAAGCAGAGGAAGGGAGTTGTTCAGGAGTAATCATTGTATGATTTCATTCTTCTCTGGGTAAGTGGGAGACTAGTCATTTATCAGTGGTATGGGAGATGGGCATGCAGTTGAGGAAATTAGGAGAGAGTAAAAGAATTAGACTGGTCATTGGGGAAATAAGATAGGAAAGCAACAGGCATAGAGTAAAAAGTTGTGGAACAAAAGTGAGAGGCCAGATTAGGCGCAATCCTGTGATTTTTAAGGGGTAATATCATAACTTCCTCTATACATGATTGGAGCAGCCCAAGAGAACAAGATCAAAGGACTAGATTTGGGGGGTGAGAGGGAGATGATGCCAAGGGTTGAGAATCAGTAGGTCAAGAATAAAGGAGAGCTGAGGATAAGGAACTCTAGGGTGACAGCTAATTAAAGTGCCAGACGTTGGCATCAAGGTTGCACGTGGGGACAAATGACAACAGAGTAGAGAGATAAATCTAAGAAAATAGAGATGGGCTCAAGGAAATAAAGGTCACCAAGTGAATGAAGAGCAGATTAAGTGTGAGCAAGAGAGTGAGAGAGATAAAAAGCTATAGTCACAGAGTTCCTATATACTTCCATTCTGAAAGATGCTGTAATGGGAATAGGAATTTGAAGATCTTTCCTGCCCCTTAATAGGCCTAAGAGAAAGTAAAGATCTTTCCTGCTTTGAAGATCTTCTCTACCCCCTAATAGGCTGAATGTAGTCACATGGAGCCTGTGGTGAAGGAATTTGCTGAAGGTAGAGCAGAGCCCACAGGAAGCTGCGAGTCAGAGCAGCTAGATGGTGGGAGAGAGAGGACAACAGGAAAGTAGACAGCTAGGTTTGTGAGTGTTTCTTTGTGGAAAGGCTTCGGGATGGCGTGGTTTCCTTTTGTGTTATGGCAGTAGTTCTCAACCTTCCTAATGCTGCGACCCTTTAATACTCACATGTGGGCATATCTGCATGTGGGTGGACCCACCTGGAGACGGATAGAGGCGCAGTGTCTAAGACCATCAGAAATACATGTTTTCCAATGGTCTTAGGTGACCCCTGTGACTCCTGTGAAAGGGTCATTCAACCCCCAAAGGGGTCATGACCCACAGGTTGAGAACTGCTGTGTTATAGTATATTAGCTTTTTTTGGTGCTATGATGGATTCAGTTTCCTGGTGTTGGGATTTGGCTTTATGGTGTCTGAATAAATGTTTTGCTTCTGTCTTCTATGGAGAATCTGTTATATTTTGTGATTCAGAACTATGGCAGCATGTTCATAGTAGCCATCAGTGCTGTGAATATTGCATTGGCACTAAAATGGTGAAGTCTAAGGTATGAAAATGCTGGAGGAGGATTGGAGAAAGATTAAATATTGAGGAGGCTAAAATATTATATGGTTAGAGTGTAAGAAGAACACCAAAATCAATCAATCATAGATCATAGATTTTAAACTGGAATGTAAAGACCATTGAGTTCAGCTGCCTCATTTTACAGATGAAGAAACTGAGGCACAGATAGGATAAATGACTTGTCTGTGATTATACAGCCAGTAAGTATATTAAGCGGGATTTGAGCCCAGGTCTTCCTGATCCTAAGTCCAAAGTTCTATCCAGTATTCCAAGCTACTGCTCAATTGATCAACCAACAGGCACTTAGCAAGCACCTATTATGTGGCAAGTGCTGAGGGTACAAAGACAAAAATGAAACAGACTCCCTGACTGGTCATTTCCCTGCCCTCAAGAAGCTTACATTCTTTTGGGAGGCACAATACATACATATATAAATATGTATGTGTGTATGCATTTATATGTATATGTATGTGTCTGTATATGTATTGTATGTGTGTATATGTGCATGTGTGTATATGTATGTGTGTGTATACAATACACACATACATATGTACATATATATCACTATTGAAGTTCTTCAGGATAATGGTAAGAGATATGATAGTGAATTATATATAGTAAAAGCATCATGCCAGTTGGGAAGTTACGCAGAATCACCTGCAGAGGTGGGGAACGTGCAACCTCTAAGCCAAATGTGGCCTTCTAGGTCCTTGGGTGTGACCTTTTGATTGACTCCAAGTTTTTCAGAACAAATCCTTTTATTAAAGGGATTTGTTCTTCAAAGTTTAGATTCAGTCAAAGGGCTGCACTCAAGGACCTAGAGGGCCATGTATGTCCTCAAGGCCACAGGTTCCCCACCCCTGACTAGAGTTAACAGATAACAGTAACAAGGATAGGGAAAGGATCGCATAAATGGAATATGAGGACTTTCACAATAGACCCTGCTGTATGACTTCATGTTTGAAGGTTGTCTCAGAAAAGATAAGTCACACACTTAGTCTGGGAGCAGATTTATTGGCGTCTATACCTGGCCAAGAAGTGTTTAGTGAATTCCTGTTTGGGTTGATGTATGGCATAAAAGATATTGCTTCTCTATCACAGACAGTGCCAGCATCCTGTTAATTAGACTTAGCAAGACTTGTGTACAAGATTTATGTACAGATCCATTCTGAAAAAAGAAAGAGTCCACCTCTACTCATTGACCTAGACATTGTTGCATATACCAGATAATGAACTCACACGGGATGGGCTTGCAAAACATTCTATCCCCTACCGAATGACTACACAGACTAATTTTCCATAGATGAATGTTACCCATAGGGACATTTTGTCCTCTAGTCAGATTATAATAAAGGTGAGAAACATGGGAGAATTGAGGCTTTGTCATGAATGTCAATGAACAGAATCTTATGCGTTAGTATAACCTAATGCTTACACTAGACCCAAGAATTCTAGAGCCTGATGAGGCTCAGTTTAATATATATTTCTCTCCTATCTTCATTAAATGATCATACCATTATAGTAAGTAGTTAACAATTTCTCTCACTCAAACCCAGAACTGGAGCAGTTGGACTGATAAAATTTCAAAGGAAGAAAGATCAATAAGGGATGGTTATGGAGGAATAGCCTAGAAATGGCATTAGGAAGTAAGGAGTGTGCTCTGTAAATTCTAGGAGAGGAGAGAACAAAGGGAGAGTAATGACTGCCAAAGAGAAGGCAAGGAAAACGGCATCGACAGGCCAAAATGAGAATACCCCTGGACCTTGCAGCAGAGCATATGGGAGGAAAAGTTTAAAAACACAAGGGCGCTTATTGACAATGGATCAGGGTCCCAGAGTGAGTGAGGGAGTAGGCTAGAAAAAGGGTAGAGTTGGAATGAGCTCAGGATGTGTAAGTGTGCTGTGATAACTAGGGATGAGGATTCAGGAGGAAGTAGTAGGGGCAAACATTGAAGGTGGTGAGAGTATATGGCTGGGGTTAGACTAGATGACCTCCTAGGCCCCTTCCCACTCTGAGATTCTGTGAGGAACCAGCATGACAAGTAGATTATGGTATAATGATGGAAAGGGAGAAAGATGGGTCAGGTGGAAAAATCTGGGCAAAAGAGCAGCTGGGGATGAGTCATTCCCAAAGTTCTTTCCTTTTCCTCATCTTTGTTTTCACAGAAGAGAATGGACCTTCTCCACATGGTTTAAGAGTTAGTCGTCTGGGCCCCACAAAAAAGCCCACATATCATCCCAAATGACAGACCTTGCCTTGTCATAGAACGAAAGCAAGGGTATAAACAACAACTATGTGTTAGTGACCCATGGCTATTGGGATTTATGTTAGGCCCTCAGAAATTTTATCCTGAGACCCCAAAGTCTCTCATCCTTCAAGCTCTGAATCTGGCTGAGCAAAGGATCATACAGTCTAATGTATAGGTTCAAAAGAGCATAGGTGTAGAAACATAAGGGACCTCGGAGGCCATTTAGTCTCACACACACCTCCATTTTATAGCCGAGGAAACAGGTTTAGAGGAAACAGGTTTGGGATTTGCACAAGGTCACAGAGGTATTCAGCAGAGTAGGAGGGGTTTCTCGAGCTGTGTCCCCCAGAACCCAGTCACTCCACATAATGTGAAGAGAAACATTGTCTAGTTATTTCCAAGTGAGTGATATTTTTCCTCTAAAATATGCAATACATCAGAAGCTTATGTGGCTTGATGGGTTACAGGAAATTTTTCTATATGAAAATAAGTTTAATTAACTCTGTTTAACTCCAAAATGTTCCCCAACTTTCCATTATTTGGAGAAACATTCCATACCTCCAGTGAAGAGAAGGGGAGGGGAGGGTAAGGGAATAGAAAGGGTTTCTCATCTGTAAAATGGAAAGAATAGTGTCTACTGTATCTACCCACAGAGGATTGTTAAGGGGTTTGAATGACAGATCCAGAGGTGGGGGAATTTCATGGAGTTCAGTTCCTTTATTTTATGGATGAGCAAATTGAGTTCCAGAGAGCATATATCTTATCCAAGACTACCCAGGCAGTAGCATGTGTTGTTGTTCAGTCATTTCAGTCATGTCCACCTCCTCATGACCCCTTTTGAGGTTTTCTTGGCAGAGATACTGGAGTGGTTTGCCATTTCCTTCTCCAGCTCATTTTACAGATGAGGAAACTAAGACGAACAGGGTTAAGTGACTTGTCCAGGGTCACACAGCTAGTAAATGTCTGAGGCTGGATTTGAACTCAAGAAGATGAGTCTTCCTGACTTCAGGCCCAGTCCTCTATCCCCTGTACCATATATCCTCTGACTCCAAATCCAACCATCCTTTTGCTATGCTATATAAAGTATTATATAAATGTCAGTTATTACTCGTATCATCTGCTGACTATTGATATTAAAAAAGGTGTAAATCAGGAAACACCTGAGGTATTGATCAATGTCAGCCTTAGAGAGTCCCAACCAAAGAAAGGTTCCCTGTAAGGAATGAGGCTCTCCAAATGTTCCACATTTGGACATTATAGAGAGCTGGGAAGGAACCCAGAAGCCCCAGCATTTTATAAAGGATGCCGCAGTAAAGAATCACAGAGTCTTAGAATTAAACAGGACTTCAATGACCATCTCTAGTCCAACCCATACTTGGACAGGATCTACCTTTTCTGGTTGTCGTCTCCTCACTGGAATGTAAACTCCTTTCAAAAAGAGATGGTTTCATTCTTTGTATTCATATCCCCCAAAGAACACCTCAATGCTGTTGTTGTTCAGTCATTTTTCAGTCCTGTCCAACTCTTCATGACCTCATTTGGGGTTTTCCTGGCAAGTTATTGGAGTGGTTTGCCATTTCCTTCTGCAGGTCATTTTACATATGAGGAAACTGAGGCCAACAGAGATAAGTGACATGTCCAGGGTCACACAGCTACTAAGTGTCTGAGGCCAGATTTGAACTAAGAAAGATGAGTCTTCCTGACTCTAGGTCGGATGCTCTATCTACTGCATCAACCAGCTGCCCAAGCTAGCTCTGTGCTATCACTTAACAAAGACTTGTTGATTAATTCATTACTCCCCTCACACAGCTGTGTGCAACAGATAAGACAATGTATATAAAACTTCTTTTGGTAGTGCCCCAACCCACCCCAACCCAGCACTGTATAAAAGTTAGCTTCCATCACCATAATCATAAATCTCCCCTCTCGGTTGTACCAAGTGGATGCACCCCATCACATGTGACACAGCTTCACATGGGGAATGGAGCAGTGCCAGGAAACTTACCAACACTTGATTTAGCAAAGCGGCCTGAGATGCCAAGTAGGCTTTTGGATACATTTTCTGGTCCCCCTCTTGCAACATATTTTGTACGCCTACTTGTCATATTACTCAGTGTGTGTGACAAAACAATCTGGAATTCAGCTGACAATTACTTCTGTTATGCTGAGAGTCGAATTTCCTTGGCATGAATGTCTGCTGCCAGCTTCAGAAGCCCTTGCATAAAAGGAACCAGTGGGTGATGGCTACCTCCTCCCTTCACACATACATAGGTCAGCCAGAAGGGATGGCCTTAGGGCTGAGGTTAGGCAGCTAAGCTTGGATCAGTCAGCCTTTTACCTTTTCTTTATGCCCCTATGGCCAAATTACTTAAAGGACCTTTAAAAATTTGGGTGGGCCATTGAGTATCCACGTGCTTCAAAAGCCAATTTGTGCTCAGTCCAAAAGAACCTTTCAATGCAAGTTATTATTATATTTCTCCAGTCTGTCTAGAAGAGGCTAAGCCTGGGATTATCTCCTGAGGGAACCTTGTTATTTTCTTATCAAACAATGTAGAATGTCAGAAAATCGTGGATTTGAAAGTTTAAAGAAACTTTAAAGATCATGTAGTCTACCATCTTCATTTGATGAAGAAGGAAACTGAGGCTGAGAGAGGAGAAATTATTTGTTCAAGAAATAAAGTGAGAGGCATCCTAAAGTAAATAAACTCTGCCAATCTCATTACTTTCGCCTAATGCCAAGTCTTTTGTTAGCTCTCTAGGTGGCTCAGTAAATAGAGCACTGAGCCTAGAGTCAGGAAGACCTGAGTTCAAATTTGGTCTCAGAGCCTTACTAGCTGTGTGACCCTGGGCAAGTCACTTAACCCTGTTTGCCTTGGTTTCCTCATCTGGAAAATGAACTGGAGAAGGAAATGGCAAACCACTTCAGTATCTTTGCAAAGAAAACTCCAAATGGGGTCATAAAGAGTTGGACACCACTGAAATGACTGAACAATCAATGGAAGACCATTATAAAAACCCTACCTAGTGCTCCTGCCAGCAGATTCTACTCACTTCAATCCCTACTGCCTATATATGATGCCAAAGAAATCTTCCAGATATATGGGGCTGCTCACATCACTCTCCTTTTCAAAAACCCTCCATGTATCTAAATCCCTACCAATTAGTGTGCATCTCTTAGGTTAACATTCAAGGTTGCTTACAAAATGATTCCAATCAATTTTCCCAGCCTTATCTCTACTACCCCTCTTCAAGAATCTCCACTGTAGTCAAAATGAATTATATAAACATTTTTCTGCCCCCATGCCACCCTGATTGACAATGTTCCTTTGTGGCTGAGATTCTCTCCCTTCTCCCTACTCCTATCAACACTGCCCCCCAGAAACTTACATTCTACTAATTCTTTCCAACTCTAAGTTTTTATTGTTATTTGATTTAAGACAGTGGGAACAGGAGAAAGGAAGACTGGTACAGGAGACTTCATTAACCCTGGAAGCTCCAGAGCCAAATGTCCTCAAGCAATGGAGGAGTAGCTAATAACCATAAGGACTTCAAGGAACTGAGGTATAATGAATATCTTATGAACCTCAGCTACATTGGGAAGAACTTCTGCCAAGCTATAGCTATAAAAAGATGATTTACAGATGGAGAAAGGGGAAAAGTACGCTCAAAGCATATCTTAAGTTAGTGGCTCCCTTTAGTTAAACAGTAGAACTTGGTTGGTAACATGGTCAAGGTCAAGCTCATGGGACACAAGTGATTTTCTCAAAGCACTGGTCTGACCACGTCACATCTCCTTCTCAGTAAACTCTAATAGTTCCCTATCACCTGTAGGATCAAATATTAACTCATCATCTGACATCCGAAGATTTTTGCATCCTGATTTCTTCCTACCTTTTCAGTGTTTTCATGTTACTCCCCTCCACTGGCCACACACACACACACACACACACACACACTCACAAAACTCTCCAGTTCCCATTTCCAAGCTTTTTTACTGGCTATCCCCATGCCTAAAATCCTCACTTCTACTTCCTGGAGGCCTTGATATTCCCCAGGACTCAGTTCCTCAGTACCTACCGAAGGGACCCTTCTAGGTTCTCCAAATTGCTACTGCCTTCCTCCCCAAGGCGGGGATATTTAATTTGAATGTTCCATATATACCTATATAAGTATACATTGTCTCTCCCATTAAAATGTAAGCTCATTAAGGGCAGAGATTCCCTTTTGTCTAAGTATCCCTAGAACTTAGCACGATATCTGGCTCATAATAGGTTCTTATTAAACACTTGTTGATTGGTTGACCATGTTGAAGAAAGGTGCTACTGGTCCTTTAGTTATGCAGAATCCAAGACAGGCCATGCTAGATGTCAGTCCTTCTTCATTGCCTTTATTCCGTACACCTTCAAGCACACACACACACACACACACACACACACACACACACACACGCATACCTGAAAGTCCATTTTTTAAAATTATTTATCCAATGAATTTATTGTAATTTTTATAAAAACACTGACATCAATCAATTATAGGATCATAGATTTCCAGCTGGAAGAAACCTTACAATCTGTTGAGTCTGACTCCCTCGTTGCAGACACGAGAAAACTGAGAACCCCAGAAGTTAAAGGTCTTGTACAGGATCACACAGCTGGGTTGGGATTCAAACCCAGGCCTTCCTGGCTACCACTCTCACACCCCACCACTTCTCAATCCCTCAATCAGGAATGTGAGCATTTAGAACAGGATTAGTCTTATGTGAAAATTCAATTTGCACTGTCATTTTTAAAGACTGTGTTTCCCTATCTTGGCCAAGCTGTTACTTGTGCATAGTCACTCATGAGCTTGATCCTACTACTAACTGGTATAAAAGCTTGACCTTCCACTTCTGACCTGAGCAGGTTCACCCTTCTTTAGACACCCTTCTAATGGCCCCCTGCTTCCAGGGGCTCACTGTATTGTACCAGACTTAGAATGAACAACCAATCAGCTTTAGACCTTGTACAGCTCAAAACTCCCAAACTCAAGCAATCCCCCACCTTGGCCTACTAGAGAGTAGCAGGGACTACAGCTGTGTACCACCATACTGAGGAGACCTTTGTTATTTCTTATAGCAACCTAACCAGCTCTACAAATAAGGGCTACTTATATTTTAAAAAGTTTCTATACTATGTTAGTTTCCTTTGATTTCATTTTGCTTTTTAGTAAAACAGCTAAAACTTCTATAACATTTATTTTTACATTTTTAAAGCTCAAGAGGCTATTTTCTGAAAACTTAGACCAGCAAAATTTGCACTTAAACTTGAGCAATTCTACCTATTTCTGGCAGCAGGCAGACTGGGAAAGAGGATAATAAACAAGTGCAATATAACTGTTGCCCCCCAACAACCTCAAATAAAGTCAATATTCTTGAAAAACCTATCACAGTTGGATTTGGGAGTATTTAAGGTATAGAAATTCTGAGGCAGCTAGGTGGCACAGTGGATAGAGTGCCAGGCTGGAGTTAGGAAGACCTGATTTCAAATCTGGCCTCAGACACTTATAGCTATGTGACCCTGGGTAAGTCACTTAACCCTATTTGCCTCTGTTTCTTCATCTGTGAAATGAACTGTAGAAGTGAATGACCAGCCTCTCCAGTATCTTTGCCAAGAAAACCCCAAATGGGGTCACAAAGAGTTAGACATGACTGAAACAACTGAACAAAAATAAATAAGAAATTTCTTCTTTCCTTAAGAACTCAGGGTTACTCTCCATGATGAAGACTCTGATGTCTGATGTAGGCTTTTTCATGTTCATATTTTCCCTATCTAAATCCTTCAAGGCCCAACTCTATACCCTTAGCAATTCTGTGAAACTACTTTTAACTGTCCATCTTGACCTCTACTCACATTCTCTGAATGCACCACTTACTCTTATTTTGACCCTTAATCATATGATACAACCAAAAAATAATACAACAACATGTATTAATCACCTGTTCTGTCTGGAGACCTGCGCCAGGTACGGGAGAAATACAAAGTACATCTGGCAGTCATAATGACTATTTCCCCATCCCACTGTATGGGGCTCAAGTACTGCCTTTCTTAAGTCTATGAAGAGACACTGTGTCACTATACTAATTAATTATCCAACAAGAAAGTGTATATGTCCACCAAATACTTGAGCCACCAATCCAATGGCTTTCTGAATTTCTTTCTGAGACACAAGTAAAGGATGGCTAGCCTTCCCAATAAGAAGGAAACCCAACTAACTCTTTCTTTTGGTGACTCCCACCAATTATTCTGAATGTTCCCCATGGACCAAAAGATGATGCTTACCTTGAAAGCATCTAGATTACTGTCCCTTCACTGCCAATCACATCCTTCACAGCCATCTTCAGAAGCAATTTGGATTAGCTCTTGCTAACTAGATTCAACAACCAATCTAGAGGATGAAATGAAATAATGCTTATATTAGGAAATCAACCTTTCTGAATCCCCTCTTAATTCTAGTGCCTTCCCTTCCCTCTATTAGTTTTTTCCAATTTATCCTATGTATAGCTTGTTTGTACCTATTTGTTTGTGAGCTCCTTGAGGGCAGGGAGTGTCTTTTCCCTCCTTTTGTATCCCCCAGCATTTAACACAATGCCTGGCCCCATTTATTGTTGTTCAGTCATTTTCAGTTATATCAGACCCTTCATAACCCCATTTGGGCTTTTTGTTGTTGTTGTTGGCAAAGATACCAAAATGGTTTGCCATTTTCTTCTCCAGCTCATTTTATAGATGAGGGAACTGAGGCAAACTGGGTTGAGTAACTTGTCCAGGGTCACAGAACTAGTAAGTGCCTGGGGCCAGATTAGAACTCAGGAAGATGAGTCTTCCTTGACTCCAGGCCCAGCATTCTATCCACTATGTCACCTAGCCGCCAAATAGTAGGTACTTGATAAATATTTATCGACTGACTGCTGATGGTACCTAATTCCCCACCCCATCTGGGTTCCACTCTCTAAATTCACTTCTAGCATAGAATTATTATATTATATTGTAAAAAAAACATTGAGTTTCGAGTCAGAAAGAGGATTTTGAACCTGGTTCTGCTACTTACCAGCTATATAACCTTGAGCAATTCATATTACCTCTTTGCATGGCAGATTCCTCATGTATAAAATAAAAGGGGTAGAATTCATGATCTCTAAGGACTCTTTGAGCTCTAAATCCCATTTCATCCTATTAGACATCTCCCAACAAACTTATAAGGATCTTTTGAACACTAATTTATCCCATTTTTCCACACTTTGGTGAGGAAGTATGCTGTGCACACACCCTCCAAAGAGGGTATCTCGAGCATCCCCAAGTTTTATGGCATGTCAATTATTTTTAATCCCAGAGAGAATAGCTTATTTGCAATCCTATATCATCTCCCTTCTCTGCTTAGAACAGGATGTGGGATGACTTCAAAAGGTAGAGATAGGAACTTATGATAGTAGAGGTATGTATAGCCCTCAGGAAGAAAATGTCTTTAAGCCCTAGTAAATTAGAACCAATGGTAGATGGAACCTCATGAAGTAGATTGTGGCCTGTGGTTAAGATTTAGCAGATCTCTGCTGGGAATTTCCTTGGCATTGGCTCAAGAAAGCTGTAACTACTCTTCAGTAAGCAACATCCTCCCCCCCTCTCACCCCCAAATTCCCTATCACACACCTGGTTTACATCAAAAGTTGATTAGAAGTTTAAAAAACACATTCAAGAAATATCTCCAAGCCCATGCCCCAACCTGATAGTTTAGTAAAGTCCTGGATTTGAAGGTAGAATACCAGAGTTCCAGGCCTTGATTTACTGTAACTCATGGACTTTGTCACTCTGGGTAAACTGAGTCACCAGTCAGTGTTTCATTGTTCTCATCTACACAATGAGACCATTTAATTAAATGGCCTCTAACAGTCCTTATAGCCTGAGAGGACTATGAATTCTGCCGTTCAGTGAGGCTTGGAAGAAACTTTTTATTCTTCTTAATTCTGAACTGAGATATAGTAGAAAAAGACAAAGGGGAGTGGTGGGAACAGCTCATCTAAGTTCTAGTTTCCAATCTGCCCTAAACTAGCTATGTGACCTTAAGCAAGTCACTTCATCCCTGGTCCTCATTCTCCTCAAGATTAAGATGAAAGGGTTGGACTCACATTTCCAGTTCTATCATTCTAAGATTCTGTAATCCTAAGGCATTTCTGCAACAAGTACAATTCTGTTGCTGGAACTGAATTGCTAATGAATGCTCCTCCTCCAATGGCTCTGTGAGCTCGTTGATGTGGGTCCTCCCTTAAAGGATTCAGATCACAATCCATCCTTGCCTGCCCATCCCATGCAGCATTTGCTCATGTTCACATGTGTTTGCCACAAGGGCTCTACTCTAGCTGGGTATCTTCATGTCATCTAGACCTTTGAGGACACCAAGGACATATCATATATTGAATTACCTCTGTAGTATTTAATTAACCTCTTCATACCTTGCACTCCTCACCTGTAAAATGTGGCAGTTGGATGTCATAAGTTCCTTCTGCTTCTAACATTTTATATGCTAATGTTCCATTAAGATGGTGTTCTGGGAATCTGAAGATCTTCCCTGCCCCTAGGCCCTTTGATAGGCTTAAGCGGCTCTGAGAACCTTCCCTGATTTGAAAGTATACTCTGCCTCCTAATAGGCTGAATGTGGTCACATGGAGCCTGTGGCGGGAGGCTTGTTCTTCAGTAAAGCCCACGCCTCATTACTTTGTGATTGGGCAGTGGGTCAAGAGGGCTGTGACATTCTCTGACCTAGGAGAAGGCTATATATACCCTGATGGGAGGTTTTGCTGATCTGTTTCTTTGTTTGCCTGTAACTTCTGCTTGTAACTTGTGTTTGTATTCTGTTTGCATTCTCTAAAGTTCAGGGTGCTGACTTTTTGCCCTGAACTAGGTAAATGATATATGTTTGATTGATTAAAGTAAGATTGTTAACCCATTTTGAGTTGCTTTCCTTTAGAAAAGCAGATCTAAAAACCTGTGCTAGCAGCCATCCTGGGTATGCTAGGGTGCTTGCTGCTACAGATGGTGGTGGTAAATAGATATGAACACAACTTTTGGAGATTTAGCAAATCAATTCAATCAACATTTGATTGCCTGCTATATATACGACTCTAAGTTAGGCTCCGATAGAGATACAAATGAGGTTACCTTATATCTACATGATATGTATCCTGTGCAATATATACACATATATGTACACATATAACATGTATACACATATGCACACATACATATACACACATATACACATATGTGGGTATATGTCTACGCCAAGCATGGGATGACTTCCCCTGGCAGAATCGGCAGATGAGAACAATTTGTTCCAATGGCCATGAAGGTGGCTGAAGTAAATACTGTGGAGAGCTTGGAGTCTGGTGGAACATCTGAGATACCAAGGCCATTCACTGTATCCCAGGCCATCTACAGTCATCCTGACTTGTGTCCCACAGTCAACTAGACTTTGATGACTCTGGAAGAGAGAGCAAGGCTGATGACTTTGTGAGGCTTTGCCTCACCTAAGTTCAACTGACAGGTAAGTCCAGACAACACCCACGTTGCTCGAGAATGAAGGATGAACAACAACATATGTACATGAAAGAGACTTACATTGTCTTCCCCAGTAGAATGTAAGTTCCTTGAGATAAAGGACTATTTCACTATTGTCTTTGCATTCCTAGAGAGAGGCAATATGGCACTGGACTAGGAAATAGAAAGATCTGGGTTCAAATCCTGCCTCAGACACTTATTAAGCTCTATGGCCTTGGGAAAGTCACCTAACCTCTCCATGCCTCAGTTTGCTGAGGAGGTTGGACTAGATGACTTTTAAATCCCCTTCCAGCTCAAATCAATAATCTCATGCCATTCTTTCCTTTCCTTTTCCGAGCTGCGGCTGCAGCCATGAGTACGCTCAGGCTTCAGAAGAGGCTTGCCTCTAGTGTCCTTTGATGTGGAAAGAAGAAGGTATGGCTTGACCCCAATGAGACCAATAAAATTGCCAATGCCAATTCCTGTCAGCAGATCCAGAGGCTGATTAAAGATGGGCTTATCATCCAGAAGCTCGTTAATGTGCACTCTCATGCCAGATGCCAAAAAAAATACTCTGGCTCAATGGAAGGGCAGGCACATGGGTAAGAGAAAGGGTACTGTCAATGCTCATCCTGAGAAGATGACCTGGATAAGGTGAATGAGGATTCTGCACCATCTGCTTCAAACATATCGTGAATCCAAAAAGATTGACCGCCACATGTACCACAGCCTGTACTTGAAGGTGAAGGGAAATGTGTTCAAGAATAAGCAGATCCTGATGGAGCACATTCATAAACTGAAGGCAGACAAGGCCCAGAAGAAGCTCTTGGCTGACCAAGCTGAAGCCCACAGGTCTAAGACTAAAGAAGCATGAAAGCATCAGGAAGAAGGTCTGCAGGCTAAGAAAGAGGAGATCATCAAGACTGTCCAAAGAGGAGGAGACTAAAAAATGATCCTCCTCTATCTCCTCTGTACATAGTACCCTTCTACTTGACTTATGCAATAAAAATGGACAACTAGTCAGGCCTGGGGGGAAAAAAATAATCTCATGTCCACTGCTTAACACAGTGCTAGGCACAAAGAAGGTGCTTAAATACTTGTTGATTGATTGACTCAGAGTTGGAAGGGAACTTAAAGGTCATTGAGTCTGACCTCTTCCTGAATCATAAATTCTCTCAACAGCACCGCCAACAGATGGTCATCCAGCTTCTTCTCAAAATACTTTAACAGATTAGAAATTTATTACCTTAAAAGGCAGCCCATCCCGTTGCAGGACAGTGTTTGTTAGAAGATTACTACTTACATTGAGCCAAAATCCATCTAATCTACTTTTTCATCACTCCTACCCACTATTCTGAGTTCATAGAATGTTAACTCAAGAATCTTGAAATCATCTAGCCCAAATCTCACTCTTTTTACACATGGAGAAATAGGCCCAGGGAAATTAAATCACTTACCCAAGGTCATATTGTTAATTAATGCAGGGTAAGGACCTGAACTCAGGTTTCCTGAGTCTTCCTCCATTGTTCTTCCCACCACCTCACACTGTTTCCCTGAACATACACAAAACTCTGACTGTCAGAATGAGATTGCTGAAGAGAAACATGACAAATATAAAGATAACACATAACTACAACCATCATCAGGAACAAATGGACTTTTTGTCCCAGAATGTACAATTAACCTTTGCCACAGACATCATGAAAACCTGGCAAACCTTTCAGTATCCTTTGGCAAAGCCATAAACAAAGAATCCCTTCCTGCAATCCTATAATTAGGTATATTCTGGAATTTGTAATAGCTGGTACTGATAATTAGTTTGTTCCAAAACTATGTGACATGATTAATGTTTTCTGTTTGATGCTGAACACACTCCCCCAAAATGAATGCAGGCAACCTCAGGTAGAAGCTAAATTTAACCTTCCTCTACAGGGGAAATGAAAATCAAATAATTACTATTTTGAATTCCCTGCAGTAACTGATTCAACAAATCTCCACTATCACTATTACGAAGGCTACATGCTCTGAAGGAAAAAAGCCTGTCATGCAGGGGCCTGGAAGCAAAGGAGCTCTCTCCCCTCCTGGAGGACCGAGAAAAGGGGGCGCAATGGGTATAATGTACTGGAAAGCAGATTTGCATTCAACATAAGAAAGAACTTCCTAATAACTAGAAATTCCCAAAGTAAAATGGCCTGATAGTAAGTTCCCTAACACCATGAGGTGTTCAAATGGAGGCTGTTGGCAATGTTGTAGAGGAGATTCCAATTTTAGTATGGGTTTTACCAAGAAATATGCTGGTAAACATTCCACCACCAGATGCCCTAGGGGGAGGGAGGGATGTACACATAACACACCTAAGTCTAATGTGCGTTATCATCATTTTCTCCATCATTTTCTTAAGTCTGGACAATCATCAAAACAATAAATTGAATCCCGATTTGTAGCATTTGCTGATTTCTTTATTTTTAATTAATTTATATATTTTCTTGTTTACATCATTCATTTCCACGAGATTATTGAGTTACAAATTTTCTCCCCATCTTTCCCCCACCCAACACCTCAAAACAGGCATCCCACTGTAAAACCCCTCCCCCAATCTGCTCTCTCCTATGTCCTCCCCCATTGCCCCTCTGACTTTCTAGTAGGGCAAGATGGATCTCCCTACCACAGTGCCTATGTATCTTAATTCCCAGTTGGGTGTAGTTAATAATAATAATAATAATAATTATTATTATTATTATTATTATTATATACACATATATATTTTAAACATTTGATTATAGAACTTTAAATTCTAGATTCTTTCCCTTCTTCCCTCATCACTCACCCCCACTGGAAGGACAAGCAATTAAATATAGGCTGTACATGTGTAATTATGCAGAACCTCTCCACAGTGGGCATATTGTGAGAGACTGATTATATGACCCTCCTTCCTATCCCGCCCCCCCCCCCGTTCTATTCTCTACCCTGTGCCTATCCCTGTCCCTTTATAGAAGTGCGTGC
>CM053587.1:272886251-272905598 GCA_028646515.1 Pseudochirops corinnae
TATTTGGTTTTCAAAATCCTTCTTAAGCTGATCTATGGCTTTTAGGCAGTCTTCATGCTTCTTGGAAGCTTTTGGTGTGGGAGTTCTGACTGTGTTGTCTTCCTCCTGTCCCATGCTTTGATCCTTCTTGTCCCCAAAGAAGGAATCTAGAGTTTGGTTGCTGTTCTTACTTTGCTTCCTTTGCCTGCTCGTGTTGGCCAGTCAATGATTATTTAGCTCTGAGGAACTCTGCTTCCAGAGGGGAAAGCTCTGTCCCAAATCACTGGGGTTTTCCCACCTGCCAGAGCTATTAGAGGGCTGTCATTTTCTTGCAGTCCCCACCAGCTTTGGCTCACTGAAAACGCACCCCAGGACCACCACCCAAGACCACGATCCGGATCCAGGTCGCTCAATGCATGAGCACTTGGCCTCTAAATGATCACTTGGTCCCCCTGAACTCTGCAGGCTGGGAGCTCTGAAACAGCCACATGGAGGCAGCTGCAGGGCCTCCACTTCTGCCGCTTCCTTGCCCTGGAGGCAGTTTAGCTGAGTTCCACTGACCTTTCACTTTGTCCTTGTTTCTTATGGCTTGATAATTCTGGAAACTGCCACAGCTGCCACTGATCCACTCTCCTGAAGGCTCCAGCTGCGGCTCATCCTGGTCGCCTCCAGGGCCACACTGAGGTTTCAGGCTGGGCTGGTTTCAGCTCCCAGAGCTGCCATGACCCCTTCCTGCCAAGCTGCCTTCAGTGGGAGGCGTACTTTTGTGAGTTTGGAGCCCTAAAATTTGTTTAGAGTCATATTTTATGGCTATTTAAAGTGGCTATGTGGGCGCTGGGCTGCCTTGCTGCTCCTATGCCGCCATCTTGGCTCTGCCCCCCCATTTGCTGATTTCTGGTGTGTGAATGCTCACATTGTAAATTTAACAACATGTCCTCTCAAGTCAAATAGATAATGAGTACTTCAGAAGAGACATGGGGTTGATGATATAACATGCGGTATCAGGGACATATTATTCAACAACTCTCAGTTTTAAAAAAATGGAAAACAGATTTTAAGTCCTAGCAGGACTTTGAAGAAATGTATCACATCTTTCAACTAGTTTCACATCATATTTGCCAGCAATAGATAGGTGACAGCAGAGGAAAAAACCATTCTCCAGACATATAGACATCTGACAGAGAACCAATTGGACCACACACCAGCAATTGAAGCCACACCAATTTGGAAAGAATAAACAGCATAGCAGCAGACAAAAGTACTGCTGAGCTCCCCACAAAACTACTCCAAACAGATCTAGAAAATGTACCAGGCACAGTTCCGACTGGGAAATCCAAGAAAAAATCACAGTCATTTTTCCAGCCCCAACTGACATAGGGAGACACTGAGGATGAAGGTTATTGTTCAAAACAAGGCAGCTGGAGATGTCATATAGGGGATACATATTTCAATATGGGTTTTACTAAGGAGTATACTGGTAAATGTTTAATAACTAGATCTCTAGGGGGAAAGGTTTGGTTCCAAAACAGTAAAACACCATGAAAATTAAAATGGATCAAGTAGAAGCTAAAGACTCCAGAATAACAAAATCCCATCTTCTACAGGAAACTTTTCCTAACTTCTCTTAATTTTAGTCCTTCCCCCTTTCTTAATTATTGCTCTTTATTTTGTATGTAAATTGTTTGTACATATTTGATTGCTTGTAACCTCCCACATTAGATTGTAAGCTCTTTGAGGGCAGTGACTATCTTTTGCCTCTTTTTGTTTCCACTTAACACAGTGCCTGGCACATAATAGGCACTTAATAAATGCTTATTAACTGACTGACCTGGTAACTCTGGATGTGGGATATAATATTCCTCAGAATATTCATTTTGAGATTTCTTTCAGGAGGTGACTAGTGGATTCTTTTTATTTCTAATTTGCCTTCTAGTTTTAAGACATCTAGAGGGGTTTATTTTTTTTAACCCTGTTTACCTCCATTTCCTCATCTATAAATGACCTGGAGAAGGAAATGGAAAACCACAGGGTTAAGTGACTTCCCAGAGTGACATAGCTAGTAAATGTCTGAGGCCAGATTTGAACTCCCACCTAATCCCTATGGGATTTCAATTTGGATTTGAAGGAAGCCAGAGAAGCCAACAGGTAGAGGTGAGGAGGGAGAGCATTCTAGGCATGGGGGACAGCCACAGAAAATACCTGGAGCTGAGGGACAGTGTCTTTTTCGAGGAACAAGGAGACCAGTGTCACTAGATTGAAGAGTATGTGAAAGGTATTAAAAAGACAAGAAAAGTAGTAGAGAAGTAGGTTATAAAGGGCTTTGATTGCCAAACAGAAGATTTTTGTATTTGATCCTGAAGGCCATTGAAGTTTATTGGAGGAGGGTTGGGGGGAAGGTGACATGGTCAAATCTGAGTTTCAGGACTATCACTTTGTTGGCTGAATGGAGGATTCATTGGATTGGGGAGGCATCTGAGGCATGCAGAACCATCAGCAAACTACTATAATAATCCAGGTATGAGGCATTGAGGGCCTACACCAAAGGGAGGGACATGTCAGAAGGGAAAGGGAAGATATTTGAGAGATGTTACAGAGAGGAAATCATCTAGCCTTGACAGCAGATAGGACATAGGGGTTAGGGGTGGGGGGAGATAGTAAGGGGGTCCAGGATGACAACTAGGTTATGAGCCTGAGAAACTAGGAGGATAGTGTTGCCCTTAACAATAATAAGGAAAGTAGTGGAGATGGGAGGAGGATTTGGGGAGAAAGTAATTAGTTCAGTTTGGGACATGTTGGGTTTAAGACATGTAGTGAACATGCAGTTCAAGATGCCCAAAAAGCAACTGGAGATGCAAAATTGGAGATCAGAAGAGAGATTGGGGCAGGATAGGTAGATCTGAAAACCATCAACACAGAGACAATAATTAAATCTATGGGAGCTGATGAAATCACCAAATGAAGAAGGAGAAGAGAAAAGAGCTAGAGACAGAACCCTGTGGAAAAACCTGCTATTAAAGAGCATGGTCTTAATGAAGATACAGCAAAGGGGACTGAGAAAGAGTGGCCAGATAATTAACAGAAGAGCCAGGAGGGAGTAGTGTCCTGAAAATCTAGAGAAAAGAAAGTTTCAAGAAGGAGAATGGGAAAAAAAAATCCTTCAAGTAGTCAAAAAGAAAGAATTCAAGGGGTACAGTCAGATTCACACATGACTGGGCAGCCACTACTGTAAAGGAAAGGAAAGTTAGGAATATGATATTCCAGAATGCAAAAGTTCTAGGTCTGAAACCAAGAATAACTTACCCAACAAAACTTTTCTTCCAGGAGAAAAAAAGACTTTAGTGAAATAGATGACTTCCAAGTATTCTTGACTAAAGGACTAGAGCTACAAAGAAGTTCTGAAGTACAAACACAGAAATCAAGAAAAACAAAAGCAATAATAAGGGACTAAACAAGGATAAACTCTTTGCATTCAATACGGGGGAAATGATGCAAATCTACTCCTAACTCTATCATCATCGGGGGCTCAAGTAAACAAATGACCTGAGAGTAGTTCTGTTATGCCTGATAATTTTTAGAGAAGAATGGAAAGGGAAGTGAAGAGGCACATGATACAGAGAAAAGGGAGAGAACGGGTGGGGGAAATTACCTCATATAATTGGGGTACACAAGTAAAAGCCTATACTCAAAAAAAAAGGAGGAAGTGATTGACATTTGCACTTCATTTTCATCTGAACTAGTCAAAAGAGAGAAGAATATATATACATGTATACATACTGAACTGACTTCAGAAATGCATTTTATTTAACAAGGACACTGTAGGCAAAGGGGAGAAGAGTAAGGAAGGATTAAGAGGGAGGGTAAATTAAAGAAGGACCGGTAGGTGGTACAGTGGCTAGAGTGTTGGGCCTGGAGTCAGGAAGATTCATCTTCCTGAGTTCAAATCTAGCTTCAGACACTTATTGGGTGTGTGATCCTGGGCAAGGCACTTAACCTTGTTTGCCTCAGTGTCCTCATCTGTAAAATGAACTGGAGAAGGAAATGGCAAATCTCTCAAGTATCTTTGCCAAGAAGGTCTCAAATAGGGTCACAAAAAGTCAGACACAAATGAAAAATGACTCAACCACAACAAAATAAAAGGAGGGATTGCTTCTCAGCAAAACAAATTCTAACTAAAGCTGCACAAAATATTTATAGCAAGTTTTGGACTATTATTTTAGGGTTTGGTTTTTTTGCAAAGATAAATGATTAGAAACTGAGGAGTGCCCATCAATTGGGAAATGGATAAATAAGTTATGGTATATAATGTGATAGAATACCATTTTTCCATAAGATATGAAGAAGGGGGTAGTTTCAGAGAAACCTGGCAAAACTGACACAAACTGATGGAGAATGAAGTGAGTAGAATCAGGAGAACAATTTATTGAATGACAAAAATATTGTCAAGACAAATAATTTGAAGGACTTGGGCCCTCTGATCAACCTAATAGCCAACCATGGATATAGAGGGATTGTATGAAACATGCTACTCCCCTTCTGATGGAGACAGAAAAGACTCAGAGAGAAGATTTAGATGCATTTTTTTACACTTGATTATACATGTTTGAAACAGGAGTTTTGTTTTTCTTTCTTTCAAAGGGAGGTAGAAGGCATAGAAGGCAGATTTTTTCCGATTAAAAAATAAAATTCATTTTTAAAAAAAGATTAAGGAACATAGCTGACTGTCTAAGATAAAGTAGGAAAGTGTAAACATACAATATACGTTACTGTACAAGAGGGGTAGTAGCTGAGGCAATTCAACAGGGACGTGTTTTAATTGACTACTGAATCCCTCCCTCAGACCTCACTTGTTCCCCTTAAATGTAGTCAGCCTACCTAATAAGCACCAACCTCAGGGAATGCTGATATCTAATTGGTGCTGGTGATCTGATTCTGATCTGGACACTTGCCTTAGGATCTTGGCAAAAGAAAGCTAATATTGCTTGGTAACTGTGTGGCTTTGTGGACAAAAACTCAATAGGAAAACTCTGCTCATCACAGTCTTTGAATTCCATCTTGTGTCACACTTATGTGTGAGACTGTGCCTTCCCCACTTTGGGGAAGTTTAGTGGGTTTAGTGAACAACAGAAGTATCTTGTCTGGATAGCCTCTGAAGTCAAGACCCACTGGTCAGTGTCTGCCTGTAGACAATGAGAAGGAATCAAAGAACACTTCTAAACTAATCATAGGCAGCTACTGATAAACCTTGTGTCAGATTGGGTGAGGCTCATTTCAGTGTGTCCCTAAGACTTTCTCTTTCTCCATTTTCAAGGAAAAGCACTGTGGAAAAGAAAGAAGAATACTCACAAGTATGTGAACTCATAGTATGTAATCCAGGCAGGTGGCACAGTGGTTAGAGTGTGTATACGCATATACATACATACGTGTGTGTATGTTTGTATCTGTGCTTAACTATAGCCTTCAGGGGCAGTGGGGAGGGTGGGGAGTAAGAGGGGGAAAGAATAAAGCAAAAAGTGCAGAGCAGAGAACAAAAGAAAACTTAAAAGAAGCAAAGATGGACAGCTCTCAACATAATACATACTATTTATTGTATAGGCTTTCTTGAAATGGAAATTTATTGCTGTATACTTTGAATCCTCTCACATGGTCTGCTGTGCACACGGCAATCCTTTTTTTTCCTTTTCTTATTTTGTATAACTTTAGTTTTAAAATTCATTTTTTTCTTTTTTCTTTTCTTACTTTGTATTTAAGTTTAAAATTTTTAAATTTACAAAGAAAAAAGAAAAGAAAGAAAGAAATTTGCCCAGAACCACACAGCTGAGTGTCAGAGTCAGGACTTAAACTCAAGTCTTTAATCATTCCACATTCAGGGCTCTTTCTACTGTGTCAGCAAAGCCCCATGAAATTCCACATTCTATTTCAACCCTTTTGAACTTCCTGGGAGGAAAAGAAAGGAAACTAGTCTTCTTGACTGACAAACAGATTTCAGACTCTGATGCATCTGATCACTGATGATAAAAGTCTCTCCAGAGTAGAAAACTGCCCTTTCCTTAGCAACCAGTCAGGGCTCTTCTTCCCACCCAAAAAAACCCCAGTTATCAAAAGGAAGAGAGATCTTTAAAGTGAGCATTTGTGTTCCTGAGGTTCTACAAGTTCCTATATTAATTTAGAGCCCACTTTCGACTCCTTCCCGGGTTTAGTAGCTGTTTGGAGGTCTTCCACTATCCAGACCTCAGTCTAAAATCCTATTCATGCTCTCTCCATGTTAAGTCATTTTGGAAAACAAACAAAAAAAAAAATACCTCAAGACATGTAACTCCAAAAGCAAAAAGGCATTTAATTGAGATTGAATGGGAAGGTAAATAACAGGGAAGTAAATCAGGTAATAAATTTTACCTCCCTCCATTCACAAAATGGATACCAACTCCTACACTGCTGGGGGAGTGATAATCAATTTGCCCTTTAATCACCAAAGCAGAAAAAAAAAAAAGAGATGTAGTCAATTTCAACTTAGCACTGATGGTGAAGCTGAAGGTGTAATATTATCTTTCTTGTCAGTTTCTCTCCTCCTACCATTGGGAAGAAGCAGGGGAGAGAAACCCTGACATTTCAAGGCTGGTTTCCTTCTCACTGAAACTCTAGAATCATCATGCCATGTCCACACCATCCAAACCATACCGTGCAGCCTCCTTCTGTATTCCCTGTAGCTCTCCAGTCCTGCTGCCTAACTCTCCTGTCTATTAGCACCTAGAGGTCTTATGCCCCCCATCTATCAACTGAGAGATTAAGGAAATCTTCCCTAAATCAAGTGATACAATTTCTGCTCAGCTATACCACTCTCCAAATTCATACTGCCTGTTCCATAATTGCTACTTTATGTGACTGCTCTGTTCTTTTTCTAAATCCACAGGGCCTGTTCTTCCTTCAGAAACAGATGTTCTCTCTGCTCCACATGGCTCCATCAAGCTGATCCAACTGATAAAATCTCACATGTACACATAAGGTTCAGGTCCCAGAGCTTTTGCTAATAAATGACAATTCTGCCTAAGTCACAGCTGAGGGCTAACTGAAGCATTGCTATAGAACATCCATTAAGGGAAAGAGGCAATCTCCACTAGTATCAATAAGAGCAAGTTATCCAGTTAGCAACAACAAGAAATATACATGACAATATAGATGTAAAAGGAAAGAAGACTCACAAAATCACTAAAAGGTGGGGGTAGGCAGTGTTTTAAAATTACAAAGCATGGCCCCAAAAGAGGTATGACACCATACCTGCTCCCAACTCCTTGGTTTGTGGAACATCACGTATTTCTTCAGATTTTTTCCAATGGATTGATCACTTTTGCTGATTGTTCTTTTCTATTTTTCATCTTTATTTTTTTCTTTTAAGAAATATTCTTTATAATAACAATGGCTTTCCAGAAGGAAGAGTGAGGAAAGATACAGGAAGGAATTAATTGATGCAAAAAAAATATATAAAAGGTATCAATAAAAAAGGTGTTTTTTTTTTCTTTTAAAGATCAGGTTGTCCTTCTACAAGGCTATTATATTACCTCCTCAGCTTGATCTTGGCTTTCAACAATTCCTTTTTTCCTGGTGATTTCCTTCATTAAACCAATCTGCATTATTACATAAATAAAATAACATAATATGATAATAATATAGAAGTTAGTAGTAGTAGCAATAATAAATTTCTTTTCACCATGCATCCCTACTCTATTTTAATGAAGAATCATAAAGGTATGGAATTTTAGACTGGACCTCCCAGAACCTCCAATTTGTGAAAGGTCCCTGATTCTCTTCATGCTTCAGCTACCTCCTGTCTCTGCTCCTAAGAGAGACTTCTCCCATTGGTGAATTTTCCCAGGAACCTCTGTTTGGAGGAAAGGTCCTAGATCAGCCATCCTTCACCATTCACACTTAGCGCCATATGCCTACCCATGTATTATTTCCTTTCCCCACATCCTTTTCAAGTTCTTCTTTTATGGGTTTCCTTCCACCAGTAAAATACAAGTTCACTGAGGGCAGAGACTTTAGTTTTGCTTGTATTTGTATACCCAGCATTTACCACAGTTTCTAACATGTTGTAAGAACTTAACAAATACTTGCTGACTGACTGGTTGACCTAAAAATGTCATCTCATCCCTGCCTGATACATTAAACCTTCTATAACATCCCAGAAATATGACCATTATGTTCTTTCAGAAATGATCCATTTAAAGAGCTCACCAACTACTTAAATCGTAGGTAGCAGCTACATTGCACAGTAGATGAAGTCAAGTAGATGGGCCTGGAGTCAAGAAGACCTGAGATCAAATCTGACATCAGATATTTACCAAGTGTGTAACCCTGGACAAGTGCCTTTAACTCTACCTGCCTCAGTTTCTCCAACTAATAAATGGGGGTTATAATAGCACCTACTTTCCAGAGTTGTTGTGAAGATCAAATGAGGTAATATTTGTAAAATGTTCAACATAGTGCCTGGAACATTAGTAGGTGCTTTAATAAATACTTATTTCCTTCCTACTTAAACAAATCATTCCATTTTTGTACAACTTTCATTGTTAGGAAATTTGTCCTCGTATTCCTCTAAAATGTGCCTCCTTCCCACTCCTATTTATTGGTTCCAATTCTCCTCCATGTGGCCAACTAGAAGTCTAATCCCTCTTCCCGATTATGAATGAACCTTGCAATAGTTGAAGCTAGTGAACACATTTCTCCTAAGCCTTCCTTTCCACAGGCTAAATGCTTTTAGTTCCTTCAATCAGTCCTCATATGGCATGATTCCAAATCCTCTGGATATAGTCCAGTTTGTCAATCTCTCTACTAAAATGTAGCAACCAAATTAAAATTTAAAAAACAACCTAACATTTCCTTTGCTCTGGACATGAAACTTTTATTAACATAGCCTGAGACTGCTTTAGTTTTTTAGCTGCCATACCATACAATTGACTCATTGGGATTACAATACACTAAAATCTTTTTATAATGTAAACTACTTTCTTAGCCACATCTCCCCAATCTTGTATTCAAGCAGTTAATTTTTTGGCCCAAATGTAACATTTTACATTTAATACTTAATTATGCCTCATCTTACTTGATTTTTCCTATTATGATAGTCAAGATCTTTTGGGGGTATTTGTTGTTGTTGTTTGCTTTTTGGAGGGCAGGGCAATTGGGGTTAAGTGACTTGCCCAAGGTCACATGGCTAGTAAGTGTCAAGTGTCTGAGGCCACATTTGAACTCAGATCCTCCTGACTCCAGGGCCAGTGCTCTATTAACTGTGCCAGCTAGCCACCCAGTCAAGATCTTTTTGGATCCCAATTCTTCTCATCCAAAGTATTAATCTCCAAGCTTAGAGAGAACAAATATTCCTAATGCTTCTTGGAAATTGACAGATCACTAGATCAGATAGATCAATGAGAGGACAGGGAGGTTAGAAAAAATGTGTACAGGAAATACTTCCCAAAATGCCTAAGTTTCATCTTCCTTCCTAAAAAGAACTTCCAGTCTAACAATGGAAGTCATTCCTTCCTAGCAACTATGATCAGAGGCAAAGACCAGGAGCTCTAAATTTGGCAGACACCCCAACTTGTTTGCAATTCCTGCCATAGCACTAAGGCACAGTATGATGATAAACACAGAATTGAGACAGATCTTGGAGAGCTTTGGTGAACACAGGAGAACCTCAGTTGAAATGGGGCAAAGGAAATGGGGTGGCAAGACTTCCAGAGACCAGAGACAAAGAAAAATGGAACAAGACTTAAATCAGAGAGCTACTATGAAGCCTCAACTTCTGGTACAGGACAGGATCAACCCCCAGCACATCCCCCTGGTTTATTTCTTATTGTTTACAAAAACAATCTTTGCAGTTTCCCAACTTGCAGGCCCTTCTCATATTCTTTCCCCCATCTACCAGCTGGGAAAAGATTGTTATTGCTGTCATTTCTCAGTCATGTCCAACTCTTTGTGACTCCATTTGGGGTCTTCCTGGCAAAGAAACTGGAGTGGTTTGCCATTTCCTTCTCCAGATCATTTTCTAAAAGAGGAAACTAAGGCAAACAAGGTTAAGTGACTTACCCAGGGTCATATAACCAATACATGTTTGAGGCTAGACTGAACTCAGGAAGAGTTCTGGTATAAGGGCTTGCCTGAGCCCTTTTCAGGGCTGATCATTCTCCTTTGATATACATCTGGTATTCAACTCTCACCTGTTGCTCCAAGAAGCTAACAGTATGTGCAGTAGCCACACCCTAGTGAACCATATCAGCAGACGGGCTAAACCAGGCTGAGAGTAACTGATGAGCATCAAACCTGTTGGTGAGTTAGGTCTCCAACTGGTCTCCAACTCCAGACCAGGCACGCTATCCTGAGGGAGAAGAGTAAGAGACAATATTCAAGTGATATAATTTCTCTACAGTTTTGCTATGTGACAGTTCCTTTACTACTCTATACTTTACTATGTTTTACATTACTTTAATAATATAGCACACGCCCTTGGAAAAGTCAAATTGTCTGCATCTTATGAAATTAGTTGGCCAAGAGGAGGAGATTCCCAAATACAGAGTAGAGCAAAACTGAGAAAGAAATATCAATTTTTCATAATTCTCATGTTTCAGAATAGTATTCCATTTCTTTAATCCCAGGTTAAATTTGAATATGGCTAGACAATAATAATCATTATGACTAGTTATATGGCACTTTAAGGTTTCCAAAGCACTTTACAAATATTTCACTTTATTAATCTCTCAACAACTCTGGGAGGTAAGTGCTATTATTATTCCCATTTTACCAATGAGGAAATGGAGGCAAACAGAAGTTAATGATTTGCCCAAAGTCACATAATTATTAAGTATCTGAGGCAAGATTCAAACTCAAGTCTGCTTAGCTCCATGTCCACTGTCTTATCCACAGTGCCACCTAAGAAGAATAACAAAGTCTGCCTAGATGGACTCATGATCCAAGAGAATCTTCTGGAAAGAACCCTTGGGTAAACTTTAAGAATTCTGGAGCCACTGAAAGAACTCATGCAGACACACGGGATGATCACTGACACAACCACTACACTCATGGCTTGAATTAGCATCATGTGGTGAACAAATTATCATTACATTGCATTGCTGGTTGACTGATTGATTAATTAATTGACAATCTGCTTTTCTGCAGGTTGCAGGAGGAAGGGCATCAAACCAGGTATCAAACTGCTATTTCTACTGCAGCAACTCAATTGTTACCTGGTGTGCCCACCCACTGTGTACTGGCCCACATCATAGTCACGGGGTGGCACTTGAAAAGCATGCTTTCTATGCCTTTATTAACATCGTTGACTTTTCAATTTTAATAAAACAAAGCTAAGGACAGAAGAGTTCATTTGAATCACAGTAAATTAATGTTAGCCTCTAATACTGTGGTCACTCTAATAAGATAATATTATCAGGGATCTGTACTATTCTTTGCAAGGTATCATACAGAATCATCCAAAAAGATAGCTAAATCCTCCCCCTTGAGGAGCCTGAAATCCCCAAAGAAGATACAAAAGTAAAGTACCTATAAGCCCCTAAATATACAAAGCATAATCAATGCCATTCCATGATCCTACACTCCCCTTGTCCTGACATTTGCTATTTGTTGGTCTTTCATAGGCAGAGAATAATAGCTTCTTGCCATAGCTTTAAAACTTTCGATTTGGGGGCAGCTAGGTGGCAAAGTGAATAGAGCAGCTACCCTGAAGTCAGGAGGACCTGAGTTCAAATCTGGCCTCAGACACTTGACACATTTGCAAGCTGTGTGACCTTGGGCAAGGCATTTAACCCCAATTGCCTTGCCTTCCCCCCTCAAAAAAAAAACTCGTTAGATTTGAAGAATGCACATCGAAAGACTGTAATCCCTACCATCAGCAGCCCCCAACTTTGGTGCTGTATTCTTGGCCCCAGCTGTTGTTATTCGTACTTTTTCAAAGAGAACCATTGAAATCAAAGGGTGATGTCTTAACTCATGAGTGAATTGTATTTAAGTGAGGCAGAGTTGCTCAAAATCATCAGCCTCACTCTCTCTTCCACAGTTATGCAAGTCCAGTGGCAAAACAAAAGAAGACTGAGGATAGCCCAGGAGGGAGTGATGACTTTGGTATCTTCAATATATGACCAGACTCCAAGTTCTCCACAGTGCCTGCTTCAGCTGCCTTCATGGCTGTTGGAACAAATTGTTCTCATTCACTCATTCCACTGGGGGAAGTCTTCACCAACAAGTTTGAGACCCATCAGTTACTCTCCACCTGATTTAGCCTGTCTGCTGATACGGTTCACTGGGGCATGGTGCTGCACATGCTACAGCTTCTTGGAGCCACAGGTGAGAGTCGAATATCAGGTGGATATCAAAGAATCAGCCCTGAAAAGGGCTCAGGCAAGCCTTCTCACCAGAAATGCTAATCCTATTTGAACACCCATATACTCATACACCAATCTTTGACTTTGATCAAAGATCTAGACTGCAAAACTGAATTTTCTACTAATGACCTTTTAAAAGAAATCTAAATTGTTATTAAAACATTTTAACTTAATATTAACCAACATTATGGTTAAAAGCAAAAATAATATTTAAATACAAAGTACAAGTGTGTACCTACTTCATTAATGCATAGCTGTTAGCATTTTTGGTCCTTTCCTCTTTTTTTTTTTCCTTTAGATCTTCTAGTAGAGAAATCCTGAATTCTCTGTTTTTCACATTCTATTTGTTTCAGTGCCAAAACACCCATCAAGGTCTTTTCAAAGGGGAACTTGGCCTCCTTCACAATCTTCCTAGGGCTATACTTAAGGTGATGTTTCAGAAGTCCTGTGACAATTCAGAGAAGGAAGAGAATGGTTAACTTGCAGAGAAAAGGGTTAATTGAGGTTAGGTAATGTTTTATTTGGAAATAGAAGGAAGAGCTAGATGGTGAAAAGGAAAGCTGACTTGGGAACAAATTGTTCTGCAGGGAAGAAAGTCAAAAACTTGAGTGTAGAGCTAGACCACTGATTTCTCCTTCGCAAGGTCATTCCAATCTGGAATTTGAGTTGCACATAACCGGGAAAAAAACACTTGAGCTTGAAGGACCATGGTTCATGCAAATTACACATTAAAAAAATACCAGTTAGGTTTGTTTTGAGGCAGCAAAGTATAGCAGAAAGAATACTGGCTTGGGATTCAAAAAGAACTGGTTTAGAGAGCTGACTCTCCCACTTAATGTTATGTGACATCAGGTAATCTAATTCACTTCTCTGGATTTCTTCATCCCTAAATCCCTAAAATGAGGATGATGATAATAATGACTGATGAAAATAGTTCTTTATGATATGCACAGCTTTTACATATATTATCTATTACCTTAGAGCCTCAGGCGGGTTCTTCAAGGTACATGCTGCAAATACTGCTCTCTCTGTTTTACATATTTGGAAATTCAGACGCAGAGGGATGAAATTTTGATTTGTGCACGGTCCCATAACTAGTAAACTTTGGTGGCAGAACTTGATCAGGCAACCCGTTAATCAATCAACAAGTATTTATGAAAGTACCTGCCATGTACCAGTGCTTGGCACTGAGGACACAAATAAACAGAATAAAACAATTCCTACTTCCAGGGGGCAAGCAACAATTATACATAGAGGGTCCCAAAAGTCTTCACCTAGCTTTAAGCTATAATAGCTTTAATAGCTTACAAATGCATGACTACGTTTGGGACACCCTTTATAAACTATATGCAGCATAAATATAAAGATAAAAATACAAATATATACAAAGTAATTTGGGAAGGAAGGCATTAATAGTTGGGTAAGGAGGGCAGGGATCAGGAAAGGTTTCATGTAGAACAGAAGTGTCAAACATGGCAGTTGACTGAAGACAAAACTCCAAAGCATGGCTTGAATCAGATTCAAATATAATTGGGAAACATTTAACAAAATAAATAAAAATACAATAGAACACAGATACTGTTAATATGTGATTTTCTAAGTCAATATGAGGCTAGTAGGTATCTTTATGTAAGGCTTAGTGGACCCCAATTCTAACTGTTTGACACCACTGATGTAGAAGATGGTTTGAGTTGTGTCCAAAAGGAAGAGAGGGACTCCCTGAGGCAGACATGAGGAGGGGCTGGTCAAGGCAAAGGCACAGACATAGGAGATGGATTGTTGTATTCAGGAACAGAGAGAAGACCATTTTGACTAAATTGCAGAATGTTAGAGAAGTAATGTCCAACAAGGCTGCAAAGATTAGTTGATGCCAGTAGTGTAAAGCTTTAAAAAATAAAGAAGTTTGTATTTTATCCTACAGGCAATAAGAAGGAATGAAAGTTGATAGAGTAGGGAAGACAAGCGATAAAATCTGTATTTAATGAAAATTACTTAAAGCAATGCACAGGATATAATGGAGTGGGGATAGACCGGAATCTGGGAACCAATTAGGAAGCTGTTTACAAAAATCTAGGCAAAGACCTCTACTAATATGGCAGCTGAATGAGCCGAAAGAGATCAGATGTGAAGATAGAAATGACAAGATCTGGCAACTGATTGGATAAGTGGGACAAAGGGGAGTTCAGAATCTGGGACTCTGTCAAAGTTATGCACCTGAGAGATGGAAAGGATGGTAGTACCTTCAAAAAGCAATAACAATAATAATAAATGCATATTTAGATAGCATTTTAAGGTTTACAAAATGCTTTATGAAGTATTACCTTAGTTTATCCTTATAACAATATTGGTAAGTAAGTGATCTTATTTCCCCATTTTACAGAAGAGGAAATTGAGGCATAGAGAGGTTGTATGACTTACCCAGAGTCATACAGCTAAGATTTGAACTCAGATCTTTCTGACTCAAAATCCAGTGCTTTATTCACTGCACCATCTTGGTGTCTTTGATGAAACTATGAAATTTTGGATGGGGCAGAGTTTCAGAGAAAAGATGATTATTTCTTTTTTGGATGTTTGGATTACGATGTCTCCAGGATATTCAGTTTGAATTGTTCACTAATTAAACAGTATTGTAAACTAAAGGGGCAAGATATATAAAGCAAGGAGTCATCTACATAGAGATGATATTTAAACTAATAGGAACTGATGAGGTTACCAAAAAAAGGGTGTAGTTCAATGGTTTTTAATCTTTTTTGTGTCTCATGAACTCCTTGAAAGCCTGCTGAAGTACAGTCCCTTCTCAGAATCATATTTTTTAAATACATAAAATAAAACACAAATAATTATACAGGAAAATAATTACATTGAAATGTAGCTAGCAAAATGTTTTTAAAAGCAAGTTCACGGATTATAGGTTAAGACCCCCACCCCCACTCCTTCCCTAGGTGTAGAGGAAAAAGAAAAAAAGAGCCTAGGACAAGCCCTTGGAGAATATTCAAAGTTAGGGGATATAATATGGAGACAGCAAAAGAGACTGAGGAAGAGAGATCAAAGAGGTAGGAGGAAAACCAAGGGAAGAGAAAGAATGCAGAAACAAAGGGTGGTCAACAGTGTTAAATGAAACAGATGAATCTAGAAGGATAAGCAAAAGACCAAGTACCAAGTACAAGTTTTCAGAATGATAGATGAATGAACAAATGAATAAATATTGGAATGCATGAGGAAATGAATGAATGAAAAAGTGTTTATTAAGTGCTCACTAAGTGACAGGCTCTGTATTAAGTATTGAGTGTACAAATACCAAAACAAGCTAGGCCCTGCCCAAAAAGAGTTCAATTCTAGTGAGCTCATATAATAAACTACAAGATTATAAATGTGGATTTGGGAGGAGGAATAGCTGATAATAAAGGGTATATTCTATCCATGAAAAAATAGATGCTCACAATTATGGTCAAGTCTCTGTTATTGTTGAATTTCTATCAAATACATGCTTGCCCAAAGGATGATTGGTGATCAAGGAAAGGTGTCATTGTCTGGGAAATTGCAGAGATAGAGAGTGGAATGGTAAGATAGTCAATTGACCTCCCTTTTCCAAAAGTAATGGCAGCAATGATTTTATTACCATTCCCCAAACAATAGATGAAAAAGAATATGTAAGCATGAGCCATAATTTGACTCCATGCATATAACACCACAATATAGAAGGCATAGTTCTTTCCCTCAAGGAATTTATGATTTACTTGAGTAGATAAAATTAATTCTAATTAAACAACGAAATGCTTTACCACTTAATTGGGTGATTTTATCACTTTACCTTTCTGGGACTCAGTTTTTTCATCTTTAAAGTGGGGATAATAAGGCTTGCACTACCTCACAGGATTGTTGTGTAGAAAATACTTTGTAAACTATGAAGTGATGGATAACTTTAAGCTGTTTTCATGTTAATTTTCTTGTTGCTATTAGTATTAAGACAACAGGAGTTCCAAAAAGTGAGATTAGCATGGAATAGAATAGCCCAAGAGGGTGTCAGGGATAGGTAAGACTTGAACTGAAGAAAGGAATAAAAGAAATTATTAAAGAACACAAGAGAAAAAAAATTAGTCAAAAACTCTGAAAGCAAACAGATAAATCAACAATGAAGATATTTAAGAGAAAATAATCTGCAAGACATTTAAACAAGACCAAAACCTGGATCTTGAAGGATAAGCTAGATTTAGGTAAATACCTATTTTTTTTATTGTCTAAAAAACTCTGTGGTTTTGAAAGAAGGAACAGCTTATTATGAAGAATATGAAAAAATAGATACTCACAGCTATGGTCAAGTCTCTATTATTATTGAATTTCTATCAAATACATGTTTACCCAAAGGATAATCAGCCTAATTTGAAAATATCATTCTCTATTGTTCTCATTCACATTGCAATGATTGCATACAACCATTTAGTTTAATGCAATTATGAGAAACAAAAACACATCTCAAATAAGATTAAAATGGCAAACACAGAAGGTCTGTTTAAAGCATTACAAATACTTTTGTTTAAATTGAAAGAGAACAGTGAAGAAACTGGTCTATTAGAAGCAGGAATGACACCAAATGAAGAATGATAGGCAACAGGTCAAGATAAATACATTGGCCATCTCCTGGAAAAATGATTTCTTTTAAAATATGAAAAGAAAGGAGGTAAATTACTATGATTCATAGATACAGAAACAATTAGGGTATATGCAAGGACAGAAAAAAGTGAATGGATGACTGTTAAGGTAGGCTCTAATTACCAGGGTCCTGTGACCTTTGACACAGTCATGCCCAAGAGATAGGGAAATGTTCAAAAGTAGTTACTTGTGATAGTTAGCTTCACCCAAATCCTTCCATATTCTCTGAGCCCAAGACCTCCAGCAATTCATACCCCAGCATGGTGTCCAAGCTTTCCCCAGGGACATACACAGCACAGAGGAACATAGAAAAACAAAGGGAAAACCCAGAGGAATTGCCATAGTGCTGTGTCATAAAGAGATCCCACAGGGTTCTCTCTTTGGGCCACCTGTTAGCACATTCAACTCTACAAATACAATCGAAGGACTAATAGGAATCGCCAGCCAGAGTCTACTTGCTTCTGCCTATTGTCCAAAGGCCTCTTTAGAACAGAAGCTCTCATTGAGGAAGCTTCTACTTTCCACTCTTTCAGTTCATCCACCAAACCACATTCACTGAATTCAACAAGCAATTGTGAGGATTGACTTAAAAAACAAGATGGAAGGCTAGACATTTTGCTTGATCCTCCTTAACTTTCCAAATATCCCCAAGAAAGAATTATGCAGAAGATTTAAAGTAATTATTGCTGTTTCTATAGGCCAAAGAACCAAGAAGTCTAATGAGGTAATAATCTAATAAATTAATAGTGGAGAAGGTTAATACCTAATGAGCTCACCCCACAATCCCCCATTCTCTAGTAGGGCAGCACAATGGGATCCATGAGGTCCTTCATTCAGGAACTCCTTTGCTGCTGCTAGTCTCTGGCAATGTACCCTACCCATTCCCTCACCATTCTGTGACCACAAACAACAGAACTGAACTCTCTCCTCCCCATTCCCAACTGGTAGAGGTATAGGAAAACAGAGAGGGGCTCTGCCTGGGGAGACAATGTACCAGTATACAGAAAACTAAAAAGAAAGAATAAGGACAAGGTACCAATATGTAGGGAATTTACAGGAAGTCTGAAGAAAGAAAAGTGGAATCCAACTGGAGCCATTTCTGAACCCCTAGACGTCACTTGGGACAGGGACTGAGGTTAGCAAAAAGCGAATTCTTCAGTGTGGAAGGAAGCCAAAATAGCTTTGAGTCCAGCCATCTGGGAATCCATCTTGAAAGGTGAAGGAGTCAAAAAATGAGTGATGAGAAGGTAATATAAGGGAAAAAAACATGGAAAGTACTAAAGATCATAGGAGGAAAAAAACTCAGTTAAAAATTTTGACCACAAGCAGATAAATCTCTAAAGAAGATATTAATAACTGAAGTGAAAATGACATCTAAGATATTTAAACAAGTCCAAAAATCTCTAAATATTGCAATACAAGGGGAATGTGAATCAATACCTGATGAGGCAGAGGATCCTGTGAGAAGAGTAAAGGAGACATAAATTGTCATGTTATGATCTATTAATTATCAAGCCAACAAGCATTTATCAAGTGTCTGCTATGTCCCAGGCACTGTGCTAAGTGCTGGAAATGCAACAACAACAACAAAAAAAGGACCTGCCCCCAAGTAGCTGACAATCTAATGGAGGAGACAACATGCAAAGAAAATATAGATATAAATAAGATATAGACAGTATAAATCAGAGATTATCTCAGAGGGAAGGCACTATAGGACTTTAGCTGAGAACTGAAGAAAATAAGAGAAGCCAAGAGGTAGAGATGGGGAAGGGGAGAGTTCCAGATATCAGGAACAGCCCATGAATAATACTGAGCTGGAAGATGGAGGGTATTGTGCAAGGATATCAGTGTCACCAAATCGTGTAAATATGTAAAGGAGAAAAGGTTTAAGAACATGAGAACTGGAGGAAAGGGACAAATTATAAAGCACTTTAAAGGCCAAAGAGAGAATTTTATATTTGATCCTGGGGGTAATGGTCCTTGACATTTACTGAAGAGGAGAGATTACATTGTCAGACTGGCCCTTTAGTAAGGTCGATTTGACAGCAGAGGATGGAATGGAATGGGATGATACTTGAGACAGGGAAATCATTCAGTAGGCTATTGCAATATTTCAGGTATGAGAAGAGGAGGGCCTGAACCAAGGTGCTGGCAGTACCTGAAGAGAGAAGAGGCCTTATAGGAGAGATATGTTATGGGAATCTGAAGATCTTCCCTGCCCCTAGGCCCTTTGCTAAAGTGGCTACGGGACTCTGAGGACCCTTGGATATTTGAAAGTATACTCTGTTCCTTAATAGGCTGAATGTGGTCACGTGGAGCCTGTGGCGCCAGG
>CM053587.1:272906098-272922107 GCA_028646515.1 Pseudochirops corinnae
TGTAACTTCTGTTTGTATTCTCTGAAGTTCAGGGTGCTGACTTTTCCCACTGAACTAGGTAAATGATACGTGTTTGATTTATTAAAGTGAGACTGTTAACCCATTTTGAGTTGCTTTCCTTTAGAAAAGTAGATCTAAGAACCTGTGCTGGCAACTGCCCTGGGTATGCTGGGGTGCTGGCTGATACAAGATACTACAATGTTACCATCACTAACAACACTTTCAAGTTACTATCATTAATGACCATAATCACCATTAGGTTCCTTTGTTAAGTACTTCATTGCACATAGAGGACTACTAGACCTGAACTTCAGAGCAATTGGGTGGCATAGTCGACAGAGTTCAGGGTCTGGAGTAAGGAAGGCTCATCTTCTTGGGTTCAAATATTGCTTCAGATACTTTACTAGCTGTGTGACCCTAGGCAAGTCACTCCACCCTGTTTGCTTCAGTTTCCTCATCTATAAAATGAGCTGGAGGAGAAAATTGCAAACCACTCCAATAGCTTTACCAAAAAAATCCTAAATGAGGTCATGAAGAGCTTGATACAACTCAACAACAAAGATCTGAACTTAATCAAGGAATAACAGTCTTATTCCATGTGGCACCAGGGCACAGAACTGGGGCCAGCAAGAAGATATATTTTGACTCAATATAAAGAGTTTCTAATCAATTAGAAGAATACAAACTCCACTGGAGCTTGACACTGGAAATGTTTGAGCAGAGACTGGATGGCCACTTGTTAGGAACATTATGAGGAGACTTTTCACTTCAGGAAGGATTATCACTCTTCCAATGCTAAGATCCTTTGATTCTATAATTCTAAGTGCAATTAAAAAAAGAAATTCAGTCACTGCCTTCATTAAAGTGTAATTTCAGAGTGGAATCAGCTTTCTCTAGGGCAGGGGCTCTTAACCTTGATGGTCCCTTAACTTGGCAGGTTTTTTTTATTTTGATAACCATATTTCAATATAACTTGTTTTCTTTGTAATCTTATGGATTTTATTTTATACATTTAAAAACATTATTCTGAGACTACACCAGATTGCCAAAGGAGTCCATGATACAAAAAGAAGGTGGTTGTGGGAAAAATGACTAAAGAAACTATAATAAACCACAAAAAGAGTAGGAGGAAAACAGCAGTCATTTAAGTATTTAAGAAGTTTAAATCAATAAAAAATAAATTTCTATTAAATATCTCATGTGTATAAGACACTGTGCTAAGTAGTAGGAGACATAATGACAAAAACAAGAAAGTTCCAGCACCCAAGGAGAAACTCTTGTTGAATGTATAAATGATTGGATGGATGGATAGATGGAAGACTGGGTGAATTCTACCAAAGAACATATAGACAATTAAATAGAGAATAAATTGAGGAAACAGAAAGCATTTTTTAAAATTGAATGGAACAATGAAAATTTGACAAAGGAATGGGGGTCACCTGAACTGAACCTTGAAAGAAGATAAGTATTCCAAGAGGCAAAGGTAAGGAGAGAACATTTCCAGACATGGGGGTAAGTCTCTCATTTCTCTGACTCATTGTTCCTGCCTAGGTTTAACTTGGGAACATTAGTATCTAGCACTCCCCAAGGATAGCCACCATGCCTCTCGCTCAAGCACTCAGGTTCAGAAGGCTTTCAAAAGGTAAAAGAGATTCATTTATAAATTAAAAGACACAGAAAAGTCTTATTTCTAAACCCACAGAAAGTCAAGGGAACTATCCCATCCCAACATGCATCAGAAATCTGTGAGGTCTCTGTGATTCATAGCACACAGGTTTCTGAGGTCCCTCTGTCTGAATAATGCTGCTCTTTCTCCTGTGACTCCCTTCTCATGGCTGCTCCCTGTCATTATTCCACCATTTTACTATGCCTTCTGTGCTCACAACAAGCCTTTGAGAGGGAGGCTATAGGTATTATTATCCCCATTTTACAGATGAGGAAAACAAGATTCAGAAAAGTGAAGTGACCTGCCAAAGGCCCAAAAGCAGAAGTATCAGAAGCAAAAGGTGCACCCAAGTCGATCTGACTCTAAGTATTTCACAGGGTTATTAGAGAGCCTCTCAATGCTGCAATCAGTCATCCTGCTTCACTGCCACTTACAATTTGTCTTCCCTCCAGCAGAAGGTTTTCATCTCCTCCTTTCCATCGAACCAACCAATTCAGTTCAATTCAATCAACACTTAGCATCTCCTTGTGCCTGGCACTGTGCTAAGTGCTGGGGCTACAAATAAGAAAAAGAAAGACAGTTCTCACCCTCAAGGAGGTTATAATCTATTGGGGGAAGATAATACCCAAAGGAAACTGAAAAGGGATGAAGAGATTTAAGTTTATCCTGAGGGAAGCATGCTGTTCTTAGGGATCAGAGTTGTTCATAGAAAATGCAGTTATAAGCTACAAGTCAATAGAAAGATTACCTCGACCCTCAGCTAATCATACTACAACACCTTTATAAACTAGGAAAGAGTATTTCCAGCATTTTTAAATCTTCCTGCTTTTTTTACACCTGGGTTCTATAACTCTACCTTCCACACAAAGGGTCAAGACTTCACCTTCCTGATGTCCTTGGTCTTTTTAGAGAGAAGATTCTTTGTCTCTTTGTGAGAGATGACTCACAGTGAAGTTTCCTCATTTCTTTTAACTCCTTGTTACATTCCTATCTCTTCTCTCCATACTTTGTAAACCAGGTCAATCTGGCAAGTAACTCATGATTTCCCAGAAAAGAGGTACTTTGAAAGAAAAGTGTTCTAGTCCACTTCTGATTGGGCATTTCCAAATTAGGTGAAAGGAAATACATAGTGAAGGATTGAAACTGCTTTGCGACAATTAGAAAGATTGTGAGCTTGCCTCACCAGCCAAGGTGAGGTAGGACAGGTGTTAGAGGTGGAGTTAGGATCAGGAGAAGCCCACAAGCTTCCACATGTACTCCCTGGCAGACGGCCATTTGAGCTATGGGGCCAGTGCCCTTTCTCATGAGAAAGAATAAAGACCTTTTCTAATCTCAGATGCAGACTCAGAACTCTTTCATATCACATATCTTCAATTGGTTGCCCTAGAAAGAGGAAAAAAGGAGAAGACCTCCAAGGGATAGGAGTGAGCCACCAAGAAAATCCCTAAAGGGCCACTCAGAGTAGATGATTCTCTGCTGTAAAATATGTTTATAACATGTTGGGATCCAAGAAATCCCATGGCATTGAATTCTGATTCCCACTAACCCTGGATTAGAGCTCATGACTGTTAAAAATGTAAGTCTTTAACCTGTGCTCTGTTCTAGTCCTAAACATGGTCCTTTCCCTTTATGAGCTTGCAAATTCACCATTACAAAAGCTGAAGGTTGTATGGCATAGTAGAAAGAATGCTAGATCTGTAGTAAGGAGAGATATGAGTTCAAATCTCTGATACCAATTGTGCAACCAAAGGCAGGAAAGTCACTCTACTCTCTGGGCCTCAGTTTCCCCTCCTGTGATATGGAGCTACCAACCTCTTAGGTTTGTTTTGGGAACCAAATCCAAGAATGTTAGTGAAAGACTTTGTAATCTATAAATGCCTTATATAAATATCAGTCTTTTTTTTTTTCCTAGTACAAGTACTATAAATCATCTTTTACTATTAAGGAAACAGGCTCAGAGAGACTCACTTACTTATAAAATGTCACACAGCTAGTAATGGCAGAGCTGAGGACTCTATTTGATCTTCTGACTTTAAAGTCAGTTTTCTATTTACTATATCAAACTCACCTTTGAGATAATCTATATCCCATCTGGATCCATACTGACATGAGGCCTTATCCAAAGCTTTATAACTGGGTGGATGGGTAGGGTGATCATTTCCTTAATCATGGACCAGGATGAAGAGGCACTGAGGAATAAAAATGAAGGAAAAAAAGAAGAGGCTGAGGAAGAAATGGAGCCATTGATTCATGGAAACATAGGGCGATAGAGCTGAAAGTAACCTAAGAAGTTGTCTGGTGGGACTGCCCACAGTCAATATGCTCCTCCTTGGGCTCATGAACTACAGGGTGAATTTTTTGTCCCAAGATCCCTTCCATTTGTCAGTCAGTGAATTAACAAGCATTTATTAAACACTGACTGTATGCCTGGTACTGCGCTACGTGCTGGAGTACAAAGAAAGGCAAAAACAGTGCCTGCCATTAAAGACCCCATATTCTAACAGGGGAGACAACATGCAAAAAATGTGCATATAAGATATAGATATATATGTTATAAAGCCCTCAGACTCAACTCAATTCAGAATTCAGCATGAGAAGGCTTGCTGAATTTCCTGAATTAGAGTGAGCTGGGTAATAATGAGATCAGAGTTTGTGGAGTGAAAGAAGAGATATTTTTATTGGTGATTCTCCCAAGAAATGGGTATGTGTGTTCCCTATAATGATAATGGGACTTTGAAGATCTTCCCTGCCCCTTAATAGACCTGGGGGGAGTTTGAAGACCTCCCCTGCTTTGAAAGTAAATTCTGCCCCCTGATAGGCTGAATGTAGTCACATGGAGTCTGTGGTGGGAGGAGTTTGCTGAAGGGAAGCAGAGCCCACAGAAAGCTGGATCAGAGCTAGCCCAACATTGGAGGAGAGAGGGTGCTCATTAAGGAGATGGAGAGGATTGTGAGTAATATTGATTTTGTATTGTATTGATCTTTGTAGGAAGGCTGAAGGATGCTGTGGCTCTCAGCATTATTACGGCTTCTGAATATCTTTGGTGGAATCAGCTTACTGGTTTTGGGATTGGGTTTTCTGGCATCTAAATAAATACTTCAGTTCTATCCTCTATCTGGAGAGTTTGGTATATTTTGTGATCAAACGTCATGAGATGCTTATCGTCACAGTCTTTATTGTGATTTTGGGTGCTATAAATATTGCATTGGTGCTACATTCCCTCATGGGGAAAAAACAAACACACATATACAGAAGCAGAGCAAGTGATTATATAAGATTATTTGGCTTTAACTCCACTTTATCCCACCCCTCATTACATCTATTGGGCACAACTGGGCCAGATGTCCTTTTTCCTAGACTGCCCTTACATATTTATTCCTTCAGGTGTTCGCTCCTCCCAAACATGGGCTAACATGTGTTGCATGTTTGGATAATGAGACTCTAATTCTATGTAGGGTGTGTCATTTGATATGTGTGAGGCTAGTTAAGCATGTATGTTAATAAAAAGTCTGTGACCACCCCTTGACCGTGGCCAGTTTGGACCAATTCAGCCAAGAGCCCCTTCAAGAGGAAATTATAGATTTTTTCCCAGCTATATGATTGGATAGGGTCGCTCTGCCCTTCCTTCCCTCATCCTGATTTACACCTTCCTGCATGTCCTGTGTAACATCGGTCTCTGCAGCATCCATTGCTCCTATAGAATTCATGGAAACCAAACTGTTAGCATTTCTCACATTTACATGGGAGGTAATACCAAAAGAAGGCATAGAAAGAGGTAAAGTCTTTCATAAGGTCCAATTTGAGCTGAGACTTGAAGGAAACCAAGAAATGGAAATGAGGAAGGAGGGCATTTGAGACATGGGGGAGAGACAATGCAAAGGCAGAGAATCAAGAGATATGTGATGTGTGCAAGAAGCAGCAAGAAGACTGGAGCTGCTAGATTATAGAGGGGAGCAAAATATAAGTAGACTAGAAAGTTGTGAAGAGTTGGAAAATCTAAACAGAGGATCTTATATTTGATCCTGGAGTTGGAGGGAGCAGTGCTGAGGGTGATGTAGGTAGACCTGTGCTTTAGGAAATCAATGTGGCCACTGATTAGGGACTGGGTTGAAGTGAGGAAAGACTTAAAGTGGGAAGACCAACCAGAAGCACTTAGCACAATGCCTAGCACATAGTAGGTGGCTAATAAATGTTTATTGACTAAGTACAGGCATGAGTTAATAAGAGCCACCTACCAGAGTGGTGACCATATGAATGAACAAAAGATGCATAGGAGAGATTTGCCCTCAACACATCATCTCACTTAGTTAAATCATATCCATACACATGCAAGCCATCACAATTAACATCTATTAAGTATGCTATGTGCAAGACACCAGGAATACAAAGACAAAAGCTGTGTCCCTAAGCGAGAGGCATCCATTTCCCTAAAGAGATACAACAGGTAAACATAACTACTGTTCATAAATTGAGATGCCAGGGGCATCTGGAAAGACTTCCTCCAAGAGATCACAATGAGATAAGAGTAAAAGAATGCTAGAAATTATAAGAGAGAGAGGTGAAGAAATAGTATATCCCAGGCAAAAGGGGTAGCCTATGGAAAAAATATGAAAGTGGTACATGGAATACCAATTTCAGTAATGAATAAGTAAGCCAGTTTGGCTAGAGTGGGGAATAAGTGAAAGAGAGCAAGGTGAAATGAGCCTAGAAAGATCATCCTGAGTCACACAGTGGAGGGTATAGGGGCTTGCAGAAGCCAGCTTTCCCTAGGACAGAGTTGTAAAATTTTCAGTGTGAGCATTTACACCTCAAAAATTGTCAAATACTACAACTCAGGGCTTGATTTATCATTTTGTTGATGGTCTTAAATGATGGAAAAAACAATAATGCAAATTAAACCTCAAAGTATGTCATGAGTCCAGTTTTTCCTGGAAAGCCCATTGTTAAACATTTATCAGTACATCTTTAGTTTTACATGCCAATTTGAGGAGTTTGTATTTTATCCTAAAGGCAATAGGGAACCACTGAAGATTCTTGAGAGAGGGACTGACATGGTCAAAGTCCCTTTATAAAATGATGGTCTTGTACAAAATGACCTCAGTTCCCTTCCAGTGCTAAGAGGCTGAGTGATTTTGTGATTAAAGAAATGGTTCCCTAGGGCCACTGAAATATTTTATTCCAGAGTTCTTCTGCCAAAAAATGAAAGCTAAAAACACCTCTGGTCAGAGAGTTCAGACTCTTAGAGCCTGAGTCCATAAACAACACAAATAAATCTTCCTCCCATCAATGGGCTTTAGACAGTTCCTGACACTCCACAGCAGTGGTTAAGGAAAAAGGACCAAGAAGATGGATGGCTAAAGTGGGGAATGTAAATAAGTGGAGAAGACAGATGGCTATCGCTTGGTGTCCCTTACTGAGAGAGCATACCCAGCATCTATCCTGAGCCAAGTGACATTAAGCAACACTAATTGGACCTGCCTCTTTCTCAGGAATTTCTCAACCATCCTGGGAAGTAGTTCTGCAGGGAATCTCCTACCAACTGATACAGAATTTTAAATCTCCCTATGAACTTTTTCATTGTTCTCAATGCCCTCCCCTTTAACCTCAACTTTTCACCTTATGGCTGGGGTGGTGGGAAACAAATATTGTGTGTGAGACTCCTTAACTTGGTTCTCCAGGATTTTCATTTAAATTTTCTTCTCTAGACTGACTAGATTCTAGTCCCAGCTCCACTAGGACCTTAGGCAAATCACCTCTCTGTGACTCAGTTTTCTTACCTATAAAATGGGCATAATGATCCCTTTCCTTCCCTGCAGTGTTATTGTGAAGCTCAGATAACATAATAACTATAAAAACATTATAAACTGGAAAATTCTATGTAAAAAGACACTATTATTCCTAAACCAAAAGACATTTTCTCCATGGCCTCTCAATAGCCTGATTTCTCTCAGATTGACTGTAGGTATAGTCTGTGATTTAAACATATATGGAAATAATAATTAGTAATGATAATAACTAATATTTATTAGGGCTTTTATAGAATGCAAAGCATTTTGTACAGGTTACCTCAATTAAGCTTCACAACAACCCTGTAAGATAGGTGCTGCCATGATCCCAATTATCAGATGTGGAAACTGAGGTCAAGAGAGGTTAAGTGACTTGCCCAGAGTAAAACAACCCTTAAGTGTCTGAAGCACAATTTAAACTCAGGTCTTCCTGACCTCAGGTCCTGCACTCAGTCCATTAAACTACCTAGATGCCTTAAACTTCATAGAGGAAAACGTGAAAAGATAATAATGAATAAATGAAAAGGCATTTATTAAAGACTTACAAATACAAAACTGAAACAATCCCTGCCATCAGGGAAGTTACATTCTAAAAGAAGAAGAGAGCCTATATAGGGGAACTTGTGTTTGTCCTTCATTTTTGAAGAGGACCATGGAATCAAGGAAATAATGACATGACTTGCAGTTGACTTGGATTTGAGTGACAGATGGTTGTGCAAGGTCACCAGTTCCAGTGACCAGATATTCATCAGGATGACTGGAGATGACCCAGGATGCAATGGGAGACCTTGGCCCTTTCAGTCTAAGGCCTTTTTATGTCCTCACTTAGAGTCAGGTAATGCCCATTCAGTGAATAGGCCTCTTTAAGAAACTAAATAGGGGAACTAAAGTTTAAAAGGTTCTTAGTGATGGGAGGTGTGTCTTAGAGATGGCCAAGAAATGTCTTGATAACATACCTCTGGGCCAGGTAAGGTCAGAGTTCACCTACCAGGGCCCAGGTCCCAAGGGTAGACTCTAGATTCTGGTAGGAGGCAGAGGAAGGACAGAGTACAGGTGACAGAGTTTGAAGGTGGAGGAAAGGGCCTGATTCCAAGCAAGACAGGATGAAAACTCACCTGTCAGAGCCCAGGGTCCCAGGCGTGAAAGAAGAAGCTGAAGATAGTAGAAAGAATATGGGACTTAGAATCCTACAAAACCTAGATTCAAATTCTACCTCTGATATTTATCAGCTGTGTGAACCTGGCCGAGTCATTTAATTCCTATAAACCATAGTTTCTTCATTTAAAAGATGAGAGCAATACTTTTGGCACCTTCTTCACTGACCTGTTGTGAGGATCAAAGGAAATCATCTTGGTAAAGTGCTTTACAAACCTTTATTTGCTACTTTAATATTGGCTATTATTAGAATTTTAAACGTGAAAAAGATTTTAAAGGTCATCTCATTCAATGCCATCACTGTCCATAGGAGGAATCTAAGGCTGTGAAAAATGAAGCCAATTATCCAAAGCAGCTCAGTCAGTTGATAGCAGAGGTGAGGCTGAGAATAACAGCTTATGGTTCGATAGGGCTTTAAAGTGTGCAAAGCACTTGGCATAAATGACCCCATTTCAGCCTCAGAATAACTCAGTGCTATCTATTGTCTTCCCTATTCTACAAAGGAGGAAACAACAATGAGACTCAGGAAGTCTTAGTGACTCACTCCAGGTCCCACAGTTAGCCAGTGTCTAAAGGTGGTCTGGGGTTCTGGGTCTTCTTTACTCCAAGTCCAAGCAATATGCTGCACCATCTCTGAACCAGAGAACAGGAACTCGAGTTCCTAGGCCAGAGCTCTTTTTGTACTGCCTTGAATACAATTTTTTGTTGGTCCAACTAGGGGTTCAGTAGGCCATTTCAAAGTCTTGACAGAAACCCAAATGCCACTATAAATTAGTTGGTTCATTCACCTCACACAAAAATAAAATAAAATAAAAAATAAATGAATAAAAATGACACCAAACGTTTTAAATATCTCCAAATGACCCCCTACTGGTCTCTGACAATGGAGGCATGCCAAGGGTAACATCAGTGGGCAGCTAAGTCAGGAAATAGTCAGAAGTAGGGGCAGAGACCTAGGAAACAGTAAGACAGGGAAAAAAAACCCAGGCCTAAGACCCCAGGAGCATCCTGTGAAAGTGCCTCAGACAAAGGCTTTGTTCGAGTCTCACCACAACCTTTGTCCTTAGATGTTTAATCTACTGGGGAAGGAACAGGGTCAGAGCTGAAGGTACAGTTGCTTGGCAGCAAGCAGGCTCCTCAGTATAGCAAAGAAGTCTGGCCTCAGGTACCTGCCTTCTTGGTTTCTGAGGTCAGTATGAGGTGAAAATAACAGAGCTGGAAGTATTAGGACTATAGTAGACAGAGTACTGGATTTTGGAGGCAGATTCATATCCTGGCCCTTCTACAGTCAATCAGAAAGCGTTTACCAAGCACTTTACAAGGTGGGAGTCACTGTGATTTGGGCTGGGGATGAAAAAAGGAAAAACAATCCCTGCCCTCAAGAAGCTTATATTCTAATGAGGGGGGAATGACTACATATCAGATATAGATATAGTGATATAGATACATAATAGACATTATAGATATCAGATAGGAATATATTAGATATCTGTATATATACATACACACACAACAGAGATATGTTGTTGTTTAGTTTTTTCAGTTGTGCCTGACCCCACTTGGGGTTTTCTTGGCAAACAATGGAGCGCCTTCTCCAGTTCATTTTACAGATAAGGAAACTGAAACAAACAGGGTTAATGACTTTCCCAGGGTCACAAAGCTAGTAGGTATCTGAGGCTGGATTTGAACCCAGGTCTTTCTGACTCCAGATTTGGCACTATACCCACTGTGACACCTAATTGCCCTATATATAGATTAGATATCCTATATATTAGATAGATATTATATGTATATATATATAGACTAGATATTATATATACATACACATATACAGTGTATACATATTTTTTACATACAAAACAAATACAAAATAGACAGAAGATAACTTTAGAGAGATATTTCTAGCAGTTTTGGGGGTGGGGGAGTGAAGATGAATCAGGAAAGACCTCCTGCATAAGGTAGTATTTGAGTCGAATCTTAAAGAAATCCTAAGTGACAGAGGTAAGAAGGAAGAACATCCATTCCAGGCAAGGAGGAACAACCTAGACAAAGGCACTGGGATGGAAGGAGTCCAGTTCATTGCTCCTTCCACTGGACAATCCTTGAACATTCCCTTCCCTGATTTATTCCTTTGAGAGGAACTGATGGAAAAAGGGAAAGGAGATGCAGAAGAGGGGAAGAAAGAAAAAAAGAACAGAAGGAGCCAGGAGAGCAGGCCCTGATTGCTTGGTATAGATGCAGAAGTGGAAGGAAACAAGTTTTTATTAAGTGGCTAAAAGCTACTTAAGACTGACTGACTGAATGATTCTCAACTGATGATCTTGGTGAAGGAAGCACACCAGTAGGGGCTCAAGCCAATAGTGCTGGAAAATCAACCTGACACCTCTAGGGATACCTGTAGAACCTTGAGGGGGAGATACTGCTTTGCTCCAGAACCTGAGTCATCTATGAGGGTGGGAGTCAGGATAAGGATCCCCAGAGATGATAAGGGCTTCACACCGATTGAGTTTAAAAAAAAAAAAGAATACAGGATTAATTTTTCCCAGCTTACATCATGGTTTTACAGACATTCAAACTGTCTCATTCCTCTCAGTATGTGAGGATGCCTATTTCTCTGGCTCAGGCCTCAAATGGTACAATGGAAAGAGCTGTCAATTTAAAGCCAGAGGGTCTGAGTTTGAGTCTCTGTGATGTCTACCTGTCAAATTCATTTAATCTTTCTGGGCTCCCATGTCCTTATCTACAAAATAAGAGATTGGGCTAGATGACCTTTGAAGTCCTTTCCATCTCTGAATTCTATTAGGGATGAGTAAGCCCAAGAAAAATTTAAGCAAAGCCTTCCCACCCTCCTTCCATCACTTCACTAAGTCTTATACACTAAGTGAGATGGTGCAGAACCTTCTTTGGAGACAGAAGAATTTATACATATTTCCTGAATTTTGTAGTGTCCAAAGTAGACTTTGGGAAAGAGCAATTGCCAAGAGGAAATAACCATGGAGTCAGTAGATCTTAGTTCCTCCCCCACCTATAGCCCAAGGGAAAGGATCTGAATAAGGCTGAAAGGAAGCCGGTCTTGCCTCCCAGCCACCCATGACACACCTGTCACTAAAACACGAGTTTGGCACTGGGAGACTGAGGTACATGCCAGGCACTGAGCTTGCAAGAGTTCAGGATCAGTTCAGCCAGGATGGAAATGCAGCTAGGGCAGATTCCTGCCTGAATTGCTCACCTGACTCTTGATCCAGAAAGGAAGAAGAGGGGGAAGCACAGGGTAAAATTAAGGTTGTCTTCTTTATGAGTTTAAAAGACATTCCCAGAAAGCACCCTCTAAAATGACCATCTAAAATTGGAAAGAAAGAAGGAAGGAAGGAAGGAAGGAAGGAAGGAAGGAAAGAAGGAAGGAAGGAAGGAAGAGAGGGAGGGAGGAAAAGGAAAGGAAGGCAGGAGGGAGGAAGAGAGAAAAAAGGGAGCAGCAGAGAGGGAGAGAGGGAGGAAGGAAAAGAGAGAAGGAAGGCTAATCAGAGTAGAGTATTTCCTGATAAATTATATAAGCTTCTCAATCAAATTGACAAACTTACATGCCATAGGCCTTTTAACAAAGTAGTGATTTTCAAAGGACCAGCTCCTTAAATGGAGATTTCCTCAGTAGTATACTTCTTGGAGATGAAATAAAATTGTCAACAGAGTATAGATATCCTGCAGCTAAAGGACTATAGTCGTATCATGGAGGCCCAGGAGAGCTGTACTTTAAGAACATTTACCTATTATTGCAATGAGTAGATGAGATTACATTACCTGCAGGGGACACGTAAGTGTCAGTCAGGTGGCCCAAAGTGGATAGAGCAGGAAACAGGGAGGGGTAGGGGGCCTGGAGTCCGGAGGACCTGAGTTCAAATAAGGCCTCAGACTCTTACTAGTTCTGTGACCCTGAGGCAAATCGCCTCAGTTTCCTTATTTGTAAAATGAGCTGGAGAAGGAAATAACAAACCACTCCACTATGTTTGCCCAGAAAACCCCAAACGCAGTCAAGCAGAGTCAGACACAAGTGAGATAAGCCAACAACAACAACTCACAAGTGACAGAGAGTGCGTGTTCAGCAGCCATTCTGGGGCAAGTCCAATGACCCATCTGAACGCCTTACTTTTCTGTATCTGCTGTGGACAGCAATGATCCCTTTGCATCACACGTTTTCTGTGGGGGTAAAATAAAGGCCGCCAAATCAAAACTATTACAGATGTTGACAGGTTCACATACAATCCTCTTTTTTGTTCTTTATACTTTGAAATGTTCATTTCTGTTGATGAATGCTAAGTGAATTTTTGAAAATGTTAAATAATGATAACAAACAAAAGCTGTCCCATATCCAATATGCATTTGGTATATTGAGGACCTATATAGGAATTGGGCTCTATTATCCACATTGGGGGAAAATCCAGATATGAGCATCAACATGAGTATATCTGGACATTTTTCAGGTGAAAGTAACAAACCAAATGGAGAAAATGACGCTTTTGGGATCAGGTCCCCAAGAATAAGCCCTTTCTGTGTGAGCCTAGAGTTTGGGGGGGTGGGGGAGGGGAATTAAGGATTGGGGGCCACTGATTAAGGAAGGAAATACATTGTATACTTTGTTTGACTAATAAATGAAAACACACTAACGGGGGTTTATGAGGTATGGATATGAAGTTAAAGAATACCTGGAACCTGTGATCACTTTGTCTCAGAAAACAGTTCCACAATTTGAGAGATACCCTTAGGCACTACATTGTTGCTTTTAGCTTTCCAACTTTTGTCAACTCATTATTCCCCTCCCTCGCCCTTCCTTATTACTGTCCAGGGTACTACCATTTTCCCAATCACCCAGACTTGCAAACTAGGTGTCATCCTTGAAACCTCACTCTCTCTTACTCTCCATATCTAATCTGTTGCCAGGTCCCATTGATTTGACCTTCACAACATCTTTTATCTGTGCCCCCTCCTCTCCTCTGTTACTGCCATTCACTGATGCAGCGGTCATCACTTCATGTCTGGGCTATTACAAGAGCCAAATGGTTGGTCTCCCTGTTCCAAATCTCTTCCAACTCTAGTCCATTCTCTCAAATTAACCTTTTTAAATTAATCTTTCAAATGAATTTATTCTTATTGAACAGATATTCAATAATATCTGCTCCCTATGCCTTCCACGATCAAATATAAAATCCTATTTGGCATTCGAAGCCCTTCACAACCTGGTACTCTTTTTCTGCCTTACGGATCCCCACAGATTCTTCTGTCCAATGTCGCTGACATTCCTATTGTTCCTAACACTTGGTCTCCAGATTCTGGAGCATGTTCTCTGGTTGTCCCCATGCCTAGGAACACACTCCTCATCTCCACCTCCTAGTTTCCTTGGCTTTATTCATGTCCCAGCTAAAATCCCACTTTTTGATTAAGTTTTCCTGATCTCCCTTAGCGCTAGTGCCTTCCTTCTATTATCACCAATTTATCTCATATATATGGGCCCTCCTGGCTTAGAGTGAATGTCAATGTTAACTTTCTCTTTGGAACAGCAAGCCTGAGGGTCTTCCCCTCCCAACTTGATTTTTTTCTTTTTTTATTTTTTCTAATTAAAGGGGCCATCCCTTGACTCACTTCTTAAAGAGACCAATTCACTCAATGGGGGTTACTCTCACTCTAAGTGACTACTTGAAAAGGCCTTAGCCTTAAAAGGGCCAGTGTCCCATTGCATCCTGGGACACCTCTAGTCATCCTAATGAATATCTGGTCTCTGGATCCAGATGGTTCTGGAGGAAAAAGTGAGGCTGGTGACCTTGCACAGCCCTCCCTTATTCAAATCCAAGCCAACTGGAAGTCATGTCATCATCTCCCTGATGCCATGGGGCTCTGAGAATGAAGGACAAACACAACAATAGCGCTAGTGCCTTCCTTCTATTATCTCTGTTTGGAATGAAAAATAGCCTTCATCCTTAATTTAGTGAAAAAATAAACACAGAGATCTCTTAGGATAAGAACAGGAGTTTATTCTCTTCCCCGGGAGAAGAGGGCAGTGTTCCCCATGACTCATCATGGAGAAGAGGCAAGTTACAAAAGATAGTGCCGGAATTTATAACTTAATTTAGTCAAGACCCCTCCCCAACTGTTTCCCCTCTCATTAGTGGAGAGGCATACTTCACCAAATTCTTCCACAACTGGGACAGCAAGAAAAGAAGGGGGGAGAGTCCCATCAAGGCAGGAAAACAGACAAAGGAAAATAAAAGTGAATGGCAAAAGCAACAGAAAAGGAGGAAAGGAAAGTTAACCACCCCAAATTGAGAAGTTTTCACTTATCCCATACATCTCCAATTTATCATATGGATATAGATATATAGATGACAGATAGATCTTGTTTTTACGAAGTTGCTTCCATGTTGTTTCTCCTATTAGACCATAAGCTCCTTGAGAGCAAAGACTGTTTGTCTTTCTTGGTTATCTCCAATACTTAACACAGTACCTGACATGTAGTAGGTACTTAAGAAATGTTTATTGACTGACTGATTTTGAACAGTCATGTTCCTGACACTTTCTATAGTACTGTACCATGCTTCTGTATGAATCTTGTGATACCTGCCCTTGCCTCCACCTTCTGCACTTACGTTTTTAAAACCTAAGTTGGTAGGTTTTGTGTGTCTTCATCAGTCTTATCAAAGGCCTCTTTTTCATCCTATTTATAATAGTTTTTAGAATAGAATTTAGAAATTCATTATTAAGAGCTCTCCATGTTTATTTCCCAGGAGGAATTTTGATCCGTGAGATGCTACTTGTCTTTCTGAATCCTCTGAAACCCAATGTCATCTTTCATGAACTGCAAGCTCATTGTAAACCATTATTGTAGGGTCAGCCAAAAAGAGCTAACAATGTCTCAAGTTGCACTAAGAGAGGCCAAGCCTCCAGGGCTCGGGTTATAGAGTCACCCTACTCTGCCTGGTTAGATCACATCTGAAGTATTGGGCTCATTGTAGGGTGCCACATTTCAAAGACATTGACAAGCTGGAGAACCTCCAGAGAGGGACAACCAGAATGGAGAAAGACTACAAGACCAAGGCATATGAAGACACATTGAAGGAACTGGACTTGTTTAAGCCAACAAAAACAGGTGGGACATGGTAGTTGCCTTCAGGTTTATCAAACTGTCATTTGGAAGAGGGACTAGCCTTATTCTGTGCTGGCCCCAGAGGACAGAACTGGGAGCCCTGGGTGTAAATTACAAAGAGGTCAGTTGGGGGTGGAGCCAAGATGGTGACATAGCAGCAGCAACATATCGCAGCTCTCACATAGCCACCCCAAAATACCCATAAAATAGGACTCTAAACCAATCCTAGAACTCCAAAACGCACACAAAGACACTTCCCACTAAAGTCAGCTC
>CM053587.1:272922607-272942031 GCA_028646515.1 Pseudochirops corinnae
CATGTTTATTGGAGGCCCCTGGTGGGGGTGCTCTGGCTGCGCTCTCCTCCTCTCTCTCTCTCCCATGATCTTTCTTTTCCCCAAAGAAGGAATCTAGGGTTTGGGAGCTGTTCTTACTTACCTTCTTATGCTTATTCTTACTCATGGTTGTTCAGACTGTGATTTTTTAAAAAATCTCCATGGGGCTCTGCTTCCAGAAGGGAAAGCTCTGTCCCAAATCGCTGGGGTCCTCCCGGCTGACGTAGCTCTCAGGAAGATGCTGGGACTCTTCCTACTTACTTCCATCTGACTGGATAATGAAGACTCCAAGACCGAGGCCCAAGACGACAATCTGGATCCAGGCCGCTCAACGCGAGAGCACTGGCCTGAGAACAATCGCTTAGTCCCCCTGCTGTCTGCAGGGCCGCAGGTGAGAAGCTACAACGCGGAGGCGGGTGCAAAACCTCTGTCTTTTGCTTTTCCGCTCTGGAGGCCTTTCAGCTAGACTGCTTTTCTCCCCCTTTCGCAATTCCCACTTAGCTAATTCTGAACGCTGCTTGCATCTGCGCTAATCCGCTCACCAGAGAGGCTCCTCCGCTCCTGCTGTCCAGCCACCCCTGGGGCACAGCTGCGGCTTCAGGCCAGGCTGGTTTCGGTTCGCAGTGCTGATATGGTTCCTCGTAGCCAAGCTGACTTTAGTGGGAAGTATCTTTGTGTGCATTTTGGAATTCTAGGATTGGTTAGAGTCCCTATTTTATGGGTATTTTGGGGTGGCTATGTGAGAGCTGCAATATGTTGCTGCTGCTACGCCGCCATCTTGGCTCCGCCTACTCATAATATTTTTGACAATTATTTATTACTTAATGTACCATTAAAAATATTAGTGACCATTGTCCCCTACTTCCAAGGGGTTCCTGAGCCACTATATACTTCTTACTCTCATTCACTCCACATATTCAAATAGTTGCCAGATTCTGTTATTTGTACCACCAAAATATGTCTTATATACGTACTCTTCTATATAATCACAGAACCGCTAGCCTAGTTCAGGCCTTCATTCCCTCTCATCTAGACTATTGGAATAGCTTGCTAATTAGTCTCTACCCTCTCCAATTTGCTAATAGCTACAAAAATGATTTTTCTAAGGTTCCGATCTGATCATGTTATCCCCTACTCAACAAACTTCTGTCGCTCCCAATTACCTTATAGGAACAAATTAAAACTCCTCTATTTGTCACCTAAGACCCTTTACAACCTGGATCCAATATATCTTTCCAGCCTTGTTACACTTTACTCTTCTCTATCTACTCTCTATTTTTAGCCAAACTTGCCTTCTTTTATTCACATTTGCTATTCCATCTTATTATTTCCATGCTAAATCAGGTTGAAGGTAACTGATGAACCTGAATTCCATTGGTGAGTTAGGGGAATGTCCGTACCAAGCATAGAATTCCCCCAGCAGAATGGGTGGATTGGAACAATTTGTTCCTGTGCCCATTCAAGAAGCTGAATTGGGAGCTCTGGAACTTGGTCAGACATCAAAGATACCAAGGTCATCCACTGCATCTTGGGCCATTGCCAGTAATCTTGACTTCTGTCTTGCCACTGAACTTGGATGACTGGAAGAGAGAGTGAGGCTGGTGACTTTGGGCAACTCTGTTTCACTTAAATCCAATTTGCCACCAAGTCAAGACATCACCATGTGATGTCATCATTCTTCAAAAACGAAGGAAGAACTACACAGAATATTGTTTCCATGTGTTTGCACCAACAGAACTGCATGCAACACATTTCCTCTTCACTTTAGCCTTTTAGAAACTGTGGTTTCTTTTAAGATACAGCTTGTGTGACCTTTTTCAGAAGACCATTCTTGGTCACCTCAGCTCCTAGTGGCTTGCTTCCCAAGATTTATTTACATTTGGTGTGTGTGTTTCTGTACATGTATACACACACATATGTAATCTGAGCCTCCAAATGTATTTTTTAAAATATGCATCATACTTACTTTAAAAAATTATTTTTAAACAAATACACAATGAGAAAAGAAAAAGAAACATAAACTTGAATATAAAAACTTATATACAAAATAAGAAAAAAAACCATTGCTATGTGCAAAGCAGAATATAAGAGAGGATTCAAAATATATAGCAGTAAATTTCCATTTCAAGAAAGTCTATATAATACATATTATGCATTGTGCTGAGAGATGTCCATCTTTGCTTCCTTGCAAGCTTTCTTTTGTTCTTTGATATACACTTTTTACTTTCTTCTTTTTTTCTCTTTCCTACCTCTTTCCCCCAAGAAGGCTACAATTAATCACAGATATATTTTCATATATTTACACACACATATATATACACATAAACATATACATACATATACTTACATATGCACATATATGCACATTCACTTAGATATTTATAATTATACTCATATATAGACATATACATTCATATATATCTATGTAAGATGGTGCTATAATTGTTTGTCTTGTATTTCCTTGAGGATGCCCTTGTGTAGCCTGTAATTGCAGGCCACACTCTTATGTAAACATCCTTATTAGCTATTTGTACTGACCTATTGGAAACGGTCTCCTCTTGATGAAGTCAGATTAGACATTTATCAGCTACTGATTTGCTCCCCCATCTATAATACTTGAAGCAAGTAAGGTACTAGTATTGATTTTCCATTTCTATAAAAAGTCTGACCACCATGAAACAATGACCTGCTCTGATATGGAAATAATAAAGACTCAGGCATCCCTGTTTATCATCTAGGATAGCTGATAACTTTGGCATAACTTGACTGTGATGAGTTCAAATATGTCATTAGGGAGCTTCTCAAAGGATCATCAATGAACATCCTTCTTCCATCTCTCAGGGCCTGAAAAGCTCATTTCAGCATGGTGATGAACCTTCAGCAAAACCTGGTTGTGTTCCTCCTATCTCTATTCCCATCTATTGACTGCTACCAAGTTGTGTCTTTTGCCCTGGACCCCTCTCCCTTTATCCCCAATCCTCCATATCTTTGGGTGACTCAAGGAATGTCTTATATTGTCCTTGGTGTGAGTAAAATGTGCCATAATAAAAGGTACACTGTTTTATAAATTATTGGTCTGTGTAATTCTTTGTGAAATTTCTTAAGTACTGGGACTGTTAGAATGCACTGGGATATACTTTGACAAAACTCATGAATATTGGAGCCAGGATTCACTTTCCATCCTCCTGACTCCAAGCCCAGGTCTTTTTCAGTTCAATTCAATAAACATTTATTAAGTGCCTACTATGTTCCAGGAACTATACTAAGTGCTAAGGACATAAATAAGAAAAAGAAAGTCAGTCCTCACTTATAATTTAGCGGGGGAAGATAACACACAAAAGGAAGCTGTAAGGGGCAGGGATACCAGGGGTTATTGTGTGGGGCCATCTTGTTTTATGGAGTTGAAACCAAATAGAGCTGCAGAAGGAGAGTGGAGCGAGCTAGAAATCCAATTTCTGCCCTCTATGAAGGAAGGCTTTGTTTTTATAAGGTATTATGTGAATGTCAGTTATTATTAATAAAGCCTAAAGGCCTGGGGATTTAATTTGTATCTCCCATCATTGTCAATTGGATAGAAAGTCATCAAGCATTTATAAAGTATTTATGTGCCAAAAACTAAATCAAATGAAAGGCAAAAACATAGTCTCTCTTCTCAAGAAGTTTACATTTTAATGGGGAAGACACCATGTGAATAATTCTATACATCTAGGAGAATACAGCGGAAATGGAAGGTAATCTTAAATGGGAAGAACTAACAGTGAGAAGGGGAAGGAAAATGAGGGAGTATGGAGAAGGGGAATGGGAATGACCTCCTACACGAGGTAGAATTTAAGCTGAGTTGTGAGGGAAGCCAGGGAGGCCAGTAAGCTTGTGTGGAGGCAGGGAATTCTAGGCTTCGGGGATAGCCAAGGAAAAGGCAGGGAGTCTGGAAATGAGATGATAGAGGTGTGTCTTGTGCAAGGAATGTCAAGATGGTTAGTAGACTATGTGGAGGATATTAAAGCGTAATAAGACGAGAAAGGTAGGAAGGTGCTGGTTGTAAAGGGATTTAAGTCAGAGGCTTTTTATATATAATCCTGAAGGTAATAGGGAGCCACTGGAGTTTATTAAAAAGGGAGTAAACTGGTCAGATCTACACATTAGGAAAATCACTTTGGCAACTGTGTGCAGGACAGATCAGAATGGGAAGAGACTTAAAGCAAGGGGACCAGTAAAGAAGCTATTGCAATAAGCCAGGGGAGAGGTGACAGGGGCCTGAATTCAGATGGTGACTATGTGAATGGACAGAAGGGGAAATATATGAGAAATGTTATGAAGGGAGAAATGATGAGACATATTGGATATGGGGGTTGAATGCAAGTGAGGAGTCAAGGATGATTCTGAAGTTCTGAGTAATTGAGAGGATGGTGGTGTCCTTGATAGTAATAAGGAAGTTTGGAAGAGAGGAGGGTTTGGGGAGAAAGATAAAGAGTTCTGTTTTGAACATGTTGAATTTGAGATGCCTAGGGGACATTCAGTTTTAGATTTATTAAGAAGTAAGTGTGATGTAAGAGAGAAGCTTAGAAGAGATATATAGATCTGAGAATCATTTGCATACAGATGATAATTGAACCATTTGGAACTGATGAGATCATTGAAAGAACCGGGAGATTTTTATGCTACTTAGCAGAAATGAAATAAATGACTTAATTAAAGCAAAGATGCAGGCTTTTTGGACTGAACCTCTGCCCTCAGAGGAGGCAGGGGAGATTTATGTAGAGACAGAGTGACTTTTGAATGTCTGTGTGTTCTGCCGTGAAAGAAATTCTACCAACCCTTGTGGTTAGTTGTATCTAAATCTATTCATAATTAGAGTATTAAAAGGTTCTTGAGGTTATTCCAAAGCCACACAACCCCTAACACTTTTGGACTATCCTTTTTTCTAGACAAAATTGAATGCCGGGGTTGTATTTGGATTTCCTCACAGAGTGTATTGAACTGAACATTTTCTTCCTTTTATAACTTCTGTTTGTTGTTGGTCATTTGTTTCAGTCATGTTCTACTTTTTGTGACTCTTTTGGGGTTTTCTTGGCAAAGATACTGGAGTGGTTTGCCATTTCCTTCTCCAGCTCATTTTATAGATGAGGAACTGAGACAAATAGGGTTAAGTGACTTGTTCAGGGTCACCCAGTTAGTAAGTGTCTGAAACTAGATTGGAACTCATGGAGATGAATCTTTCTGACTCCATGATCAGCATTCTATCTACTGTATGATGTAGCTGCCCCATGACTTCTGTTTACCTGTATTATAGTAATAACTTAAATAGAATCCTAGGATATAGATACTGGACTGTGATTTCAATGGTATAGGTAGCTACAGTGTAGAGAAGCTTCTTCTACCGATGCTGGGCTATACCTTCTCTGTAGAAGCTTAGAGGACTGCCTAGAGCAGAAATGTCAAATGGGAGGATTGGAGACCCATCCCCCAAACCCCAGTGTGGAGGGAACCAGATCAAAATGTAATTGGGAAATGTTTAACAAAATAAATAAAAGTACAAAAAAACATAGATAATATTAATCTGTGGTTTTCCAAACCAATACGAGCTGTAGCAGGGATTCATTTTTATTTGAGTTTTTTTTATACCACTGACTTAGAGCACTAAGAAGTTGCATGATTTGCCCCTGGTCACAAAGCCAGTATGTGTCAGAGGCAGACATCTAGCCCAAGTTTTCTGGGCTTTGATGCTAGTATTTTGTCTTACTCTGCCATATTGTCTGCTCTGCCATTCTTGAAGAATTATATAATTATAAAATTGCAAGGGATCTCAGCAGTCATAGCATGGAGAGATGGAAGGGACCTTATGCTATTTCCTATGCCATCATTTTACATACAAGGAAAATGAGGCCCCAGGGTGACTTTTCCAGAGTTACATAAGAAGTCAGTTTAGCACAGTTCCTGGCATATAGTAGACACTTACTAAGGGCCACTTGATGTGATTGATTGATTTGAAAGTGCCAGGAGCAAAATTTGAACCCAGATCCTCCAGCTAGTCCAAATCCTATTTAAAGCATAAGTCTCATACCCTTACAATAGTAGGAAGTTTTTTTGAGGTATGAGTGGTGAAGAGAATGGCAGATGACATGCAGCTGGTAGGTTACCATACTGAATTCCAGAGTCTGGATTGAGAAAAACCTTTACAGTCTGGATCAGTGTACTAGGGCAGCTAGATTGAACAGGGAAAGAGCACTGAGCTTGGATTCTGGCAAACCTGAGTTCAAATGTGGCTTCAGACACTTACCTAGCTATGTGACCTTGGGCAAGTCATTTAATTGTGTTTGTCTCAGTTTCCACATCTGTAAAATGAAATGGAGAAACAAATAGCAAACCACTCCACTATCTTTGCCAAGACAACCCCAAATGGGATCATGAAGAATCAGGAATAACTGAACAACAAAATTAACGTACTAAATCTAATAAATGAAATTCAAGAGGCAAAAAAGTAAATTTTATAAAATCATAGGATTGTAGTAACATGGGGGTACATATCTTACATCTTTCTTGTATGAGTGAGCATCTCTAGGTAATTTACATTAACCATCGGGTTATATCAGCCAGGAGTGAGACTTTGTCTTGATTTAAAGAAATTTCAGACTTGGTCAGCACTGGCCACTTGAAGCATCATGTGGAGGCTAATTATGCTTAATTATGCAAAAAAAGGACTGGGCTGGGAGTCAGGATACTTGGGTATTATTTCTTGCCATTAACTAGTTGTGTGACTTAGAACAAGTCATATAACCTTTCAACCATAGTTTTCCTGATTTATGAAATGAGGGAGTTGGAAAGTAGTGAGCTCACTATCACTGAAGGTATTTGAATAGAGGTTGGATGACTGTCCTTTACAGGGATACTGTAAAGAAAATTGGGAGGCTGAACTAGATCAGGTTGTTAACCTTTTGTGCATCATGGGTGCCTGTAGTAGTCTGGTAAAGTTTAGGGACTCTTGCTCAGAAGATGGTTTTAAATGCATGAAGTAAAATATGTAGGCTTACAAAGGAAACCAATCATATTGAAATATAGTTTTAACACTTCTCTTAAAAGTTCATGGGTCTGGGGCAGCTAGGTGGCACAGTGAATAGAGCATTAGCCCTGGAGTCAGGAGGACCCGAGTTCAAATCCACCCTCAGACACATAACACTTACTAGCTGGATGGCCTTGGGCAAGTCACTTAACCCCAATTGCCCTGCCCTTCCCCCCCCCCCCCAAAAAGGCTAAAAGTTCATGGATCCTAGATTCAGAAATACTGAACCAGATGATTTCTGTGGTCCCTTCTTCCCATTCTTTAAAACAACCACAACAACAACAATAATAAGTAGTATTTATATAGGGCCTTAAGGTTTTCAAAGCACTTTATAAATTTTATTAATGTGATCCTCCAACAACCTTGGGAAGTAAGTTCTATAATTATCATTCCTATTTTACAGATGCAGAAACTGAGGCAGACAAAGGTGAAGTCACTTGCTTTGGGTAACACAACTAGTGTCTGAGGTATGATTTGAAGACAGGCCTTTCATTCACTGTGTCACCTAGATGACCTACGAATTTCTGTTTGCGGAGCTAGAGAGAAAGTTCACAGTTCTAGCTGCTTCATTTAAGGAACATCTATTAAAGATCTGCTCTTTGAATTCACTATGAATGAATAAATAAAAAAAACATTTCTTAAGCTCTTACTATGTGTAAGACACTCTAGTAGGCCTTGGAGGAGATACAGGGATAAATCCATCAATATTTCAAGAGGAGGGGGTTTTGTTTGCTTTATGCCTTCTTATGCTTTATCTCCATAATAAGATTGTCTTTGCAAAGTGGATTTGCTCTTCCCATCTCTTTCCTGCCCTTCGACTCCCCTTACCCCAGCCCATACAAATTTCCTATCAGAGTAGCCAGACTCAGTCAGTTAGCCTCCTAACCTTGTCAAGAGCTGTAAGAATAAAGGAGCACTCAGTGAAATTAAAAGCAATCAATTAGAGCAAACAGAAGGAAATGCTTTTCAGTGTAGGATATCTATAGCCATTGCTAGGGGTTCATCGAGGAAATGAATGCTGGGAATGTTAGCAAGAGGAGTGTATAAATTAAGATCTCTTCATAGTTCCTGTAGCTAGGCTCTGCTCAGAGGTAAATTAATTAACTGCCATACTCATGGAGAAAGGAAAGATTTGTGTCTCAAGCAGGGACTGAACCCATCTCTTTCTGGTCCTAAGACCAGCCCTCTATCCATTAGGACATACTGCAGAAATGAAAAAGCATCATCTTTCTAGTTTGACCCCTATGTTTGATGCATGATCCTGGTCAGACCACATTGGGAGAATTATATTTAGTTCTAAACATGATGAGCACACTATATATGTCCAAGGGATGGCAGAGCTTGATGGGACCTTAGAGTCCATTTAGGCCAACCTCCTTAGTCTACATATGAGGAAACTGAGGTCCAGATAGGTGACTTACCCAAGGTGACACATTAGAATGTAAGCTCCTAGGATGTAAGCAGAAACTCTTCATCTTTCTTTGTATTGCTAGCACTTACAGAGTTCAGGACACTATTGGACATTGCTGTTCAGTCATTTCAGCTGTGTCTGACTCTTCGTGACCTTGTCCGGGGTTTTCTTGGCAAATGTGCAGGAGTGGTTTGCCATTTCCTTCTCCTGCTCATTTTACAGATGAGGAAACTGAGGCAAACAGGGTTAAATGACTTGCCCAGGGTCACACAGCTAGTAAGTATCTGAGCTCAGATTTGAACTCAGAAAGATTAGTCATCCTGATTGGACACAAAGTAGGTCTTAATCCGTGCTTATTGATTCACTGATAGGGAAGAAAGGGGAAGAGAATTAATACAGCATCAGATATGTGCAAGGCTCTGTGCAAGTGCTTTAAAAATATTATCTCATTTGACCCTTAAACAGCCCTAGAAGGTGGTGCTATTATTATTCCCATCTTACGGTTGAGGAGACATAAGGGATTTGTGTCAGAGTCACACTAGTAAGTGGCTAAGGATGGATTTGAACTAAGGTCTTCCAACCTCCAGGACCAGCTCCTTCTCCATCGTGCCACCTAGCTGCCACCATATTATTTAATATAAACAATATGATGATAAATCCAACAGATCGATTATGAAAAAATCCAAAGAAGGAGAGGCCTTTCAATGGGGGCTTAGAGAGAGGACTTGGTGTGGTGGAAAGAGCACTGGCTCTGGAATCACAGGGTCTGGGTTCAAATCCCATCTCTAATACCACTGGCGTGATCTGGGGCAGGTCACAGCATGGGTGTAGTGGCTGCAGTGTTTGACTCAGTGAATTTGAGTCTTGCCTCAGATACTAGCTGTGTGACCCTGGGGTAATCTCTCAGGGCCACTTCAAGTTTCTCCTCTTAAAAAGACTAGAAAGAAGGTTGTGGGTCCCCTTATAATGTAAGCTCCTCGAGGGCAGAAACGTATATAGCTGTTGTCTTTGTGTTCTCAGCACTTAGATAGTAGGTGTTTATTAATAACTTTAATCTTAATTAAGATATTTATTAATAATTTAATAATAATCTTTTATTTTCAAGTCTGCTTGCCAAGGTGATGCCTTAACTTTTTCACTTTTATCACCCTAATGGGCTGGAGTTTGTCCTGTCAGTTTTCTTTAAGGCAATCTCTTCAAAACTGAATCAACCTAGTCCTGGTGTTTGAGACATCAGATTGAGCCCACAGCCAGTTCTGCTGTCTTGCTCCAGGGCCTGTGACTGAGAGGAAAATCCCTGTAGCTAAGGAGGTGTCTGCAACTAGATAGATGTGGAGGATGGAGGGCAGGCATGTGCCAGGGCTTCCTTATCTAAGGCACTACCTGGTGTCAGAACGGCCTTCAGAGTCATCTCCCTGTGATCCCAGGACCAGGAGGATGAGCTCCTTTTTAATTTCTCTGAGCATTTCCTGGTATAAAAGCTAAGAGAAAGAGGGCCTTGGTGCAGGGAAGCTGTTTCCTGCAGACTAGAGGATTCTTTAACACTTTTTTCCCTTAAAAAAAAAAATTAAACAAACTTCTTGTATCCATGGAATCAAAGGCCATTGGCCAGTCTATCAATACTGCAATCCTTGTTTGGCAGAGCCTAGCAAAGTCTGGAAGGCTTCCTCTAAATTAGATTACCAGCAGGGCTACGGCAAGAATTTTGTACCACCCCACCAATGTTGTTGGCTGACTGAGCCGTCAATCAGCATCAGGCCAGCCAGTGACTGGCAGAACATCCAATTGGAATGGGAAGCTGGCTGGCCTGATGCTGACTGACAGTTCAGCCAGAGATGGAGGACAGTTAGAACACAGGAGAGAGCTAGTTGGAAAACTGCGCTGGGGGAGTGGTGTGGGGGAAGAAACGAGAAAGTGGGAGGATGGCTGTCTTCAAGTATTTAGAAGGCTGTCATATGAAAGAGAATAGATTTCCTATGCTAGGATTCAGTGCTAGAAGCTAGTTAGCCAGCCTCTTCATTTTTTGAAGGTTGAAACTGGGGCCTAAAGGGGTTTAGAACCTACCTCAAGGTCACACAGTAAACAGTGGCAGAGATGAGATTTGAACCCAGAGTCTCTGACTTAAAATTTAGAACTTTTCCCCCTTCCACTGATTTTTCTGCTTTGCCTATGCGGGGCCAAACAAGAAATAAATGCAAGTTGCTGAGGTTGCAGAGGCAGGTTTAAGCTGATGTAAGGACAAACATCCTCACCATTAGAACTGTCTAAAAATGGGGCAGCTAGGTGGCTCAGTGGATAGAGTACTGGGTCTGGAATTAGGAAGAGTCATTTTACTGAAATCAAATTTGGCCTTAGACACTTACTAATTGTGTGATCCTGGGCAAGTCACATAACCCTGTTGGCCTCGGTTTCCTTATTTGCAAAATGAGCTGGAGAAGGAAATGGCAAACCATTCCAGTATCTTTGCCAAGAAAACCCCAAAAAGGGGCCATAAAGAGTTGGACGTGGCTGAAAAACGACTGAGCAACAACAGCAACAAAGGTGAATGGGCAATCTTGCAAGGTAAGGTCTTCCCCATCGTTCAGAGTATTCGAATAGAAGCTGGTTTGTTGAAGGAAGGATCCTTTCTCAGGTATCGTTTGGACTTGGTGTTCTCTGGACTTCAGCTATAGGATGCTGATTCTTCATACGATCATAGCTTTGGAGATAGAAGGGACCTTAGAGGCCACCAAGTGCAACCCCCTCATTTTACAGATGATGAACAGACTGGTCCAGGGTCACACAGATAGTTAATTATCTGAGGTAGTTCTTGAACCTAGGTCTTAAGGATTCCAAGTCCAGTGTCCTTTCTCATTTCCCCTTCATGGCTGAACAAAAGACGACTGGATCACAGTCTTACAGTGCAAACTCTGAAAAGAACAACAGACACCACGAAATCCTCTTAGTGTCTCCCTTATTGCTCAAGTAATTAGGATAAGACAGGAGTAGGCTGGAGTTGGCTTGTCTCTTTGCAACTTCTCCCCCATGGCTCCTGGTTCTGTCGTCCTAGATCAAGCAGACCAGGTCTAATTCTTTCTTCAGATGACATCCCTTCAAACACCCAAAGACATTTACTATGTTCTCATTGTTGTATTTCCTCCAAGCTAAAAGTCCTCAGTTCATTCAAATGATCTTTATGGACAGGGACCCTTCAACATCCTGGTTGACCCTCTGTGTTCTCACCCCCTTGTTAATATCCGTCATGAAATGTGGCACCTATTCTATCTGTGGTCTTCCCAGGGCACAATTCAGCAGAACTCAGACTGTAATCTAGGATTATATGCCTCTCAATGTATGTGCCCCTCTTTATTCAGCTTCTACTTAGGGGCATTTTTTTGGCTGTCAAAAGGGGAAGAGAATAAGAATTTATATAATTCCTGCTATGTGCTAGCCTTTACAAAGATTGGTGGTGGTGGTGGTGGTGGGGTGGTAGGGGAGAAAAAGAAGGAATAAACCCCCAAATTACATGATAACTTTATTACAGGATCTTTTCCACATCATAGGGGCTGGCATACAGTGCCCCTTCCCCCCCAATTTTTTGGTCTCCTCTTCATACCACAGAATAAGTCTTAATTTTTTCTTTTTCTTTGATGAGGTGTTTAAAATACCTTATTGTAAAATTTCGGTTAAGCATTTGGCCACAAGCTCTGTGTCCTCTGTTGGCCTTTAAATGTTGTCTGTGGCTTCCACAAAACTCCCCCCAAATTCCCATTTAATTTCTTATGCTGACCTGCAATATATCTAAATTTTGATGGGGAAGGGATAACTGTACATATTTTTAAAGGGAATAACAAGTTGTGCATAATAGATTTGTAGTTCCATGTACAATTATTTTCCCCTCACCCTCATTCTACTATGTTATATAAATGCTTGTTTTATTTCTCAAGTTCAGAATAAAATAACTAAAATAAAAAAAACACAATTATTATCTTGATCCTCAGAACAACCTTGGAATGTAGATGTTGTTGTTGTTATTCAGTCATTTCAGTCACGTCCAACTCTTCATGACCCCATTTGGGGTTTTCTTGGCAAAAATGCTGGAATAGTTTGCCATTTCCTTCTCTAACTCATTTTATAGATGAAGTAACTGAGGCAAACAGGGTTAAGTGACTTCCCCAGGGTCACACAGCTAGTAAGTGTCTGAGACCAAATTTTAACTCAAGTCTTCCCGACTTCAGGTGCCAAACTCTATCCACTGTACCACTTAGCTGCCTTAAAGCAGCTATATGCCATAGTGTGCAATTGATTCACATTTAAGCTTGCAGAGCACTAAAATTTTAGTCAGTGTCTTATCTCATTTCCCCTTCATGGCTGAAGAAAAGACAATTGATCACACACAGTCTTACAATGCAAACTCTGAAAAGAACAACAGTCTAACTATGCCTCCTCTGTTCTATTCTTGTGAAGTTTGTTTGTTTGACCTTGAGTGTATTATAAATATGTAAATATTAAAAAATATATATCCAATATAACCTTATAATATTCTGTATTACATATAACTCAAGTATCAATCTATTACATTTCAGTAAAATAGACCTTAGGTGGCACAACAGATAGAGCATTGAACCTGGAATCAGGAAAGTCTGAGTTCAGATCCATCCTCAAATGCCTATTAGCTGTGTGACTCTGGGCAAATCACTTCACCTCTGGCTGCCTTTTTTCTCAGCTGTAAAATGGAAATAATGATAACCTCCCAGGGTTGTTGTGAGGCTCAAATGAGATGCTATTTGCAAAACCTTAAAGTGCTCTATTAGCATGCTTAGCTTATCTACCTTATTCTGTGATTTGTGATTTGTAAAGTGGATAGATGAGCTAAACATTCTGACTTCATTACAATCGGAATTTTCTTTAATCCTCATTTTAAGAACATATATTTAGAGGTGCAAGGGAACTTAGAAGCCATTTGATATATCCTCCCTCCATAAGGCCTTCCCTCAGTTCCTGCTCTACCACATTTTACAGATGAGGAAAAATATAGGGCCAAAGAGATTAAGTGACTTCACCACAATAATACACTTAGTAAATTGCACTTAGGATTTGAACTTAGGTCCTCTCATTTCAAATCAATTGTCCTTTCCCCTGAAACATCTTGACTGCCTTGGAATTGCTTAAATGTTTTATTTAGGTTTCTTCTAATAGTTTAGATTAGAGCCAAGAACCTTGGTAGAAAATGTTAAGGAGAAATGAACTGAGACCAGGCTAGGGAAATTCAGTTATCAGGTTAAAAAGACAACAGGGGCCTATCCATGGGCGTAGATGAATAGACTTGATAGCTATTTGACCTTGATCTCGATGAACTCAAACTCTGAGATTTGCTTTCCTCATTTATCAAATGGGGATATGAATACATAATAACTTCATGAAGTTGCTGTGAAGAAAGTGCTTTGGAAACCTTTAGATGCTAATGGTAGTCATGGGGGAGGGAGGTGAAGGAGGGGAAGAAGAGAGGGAAAAAAAAGAAAAAAGAAATTTACATAATAACTTTATTATGTATTTAAAAGGAATAGAAAGTTGTACATTATAGAGTTGCTGTTTCATGTGCAATCTTTTTTTTATCATACTATGTTATGGAAATGCTTGTTTTATTCATAAATTTAAAAAAATAAATACAATTTTAAAAAGATGTTATTTCTTAATGACTTATAATAATAATAATAATAATGTGATATTATTTGAGAGAGAGGCCTTCCTACCCTAAAAAGTGTTTTCCCTATAGAAGCTTGAAATTCTACTATTAACAATTTGTTCCTTTGTCTTAAGTATTTTTTTTTCTCTCTCTCAATGCATATATATATATATATATATGGGTAGAGTCATAAATTAAAAGTCCTTTTAAGATTAGTATGAATGAGTTAATGAGATTGCCTCTTATAAACTAGGAAGGACAGAGGGTAATCATAACTTTGATTTGAAGGGTAGATGAAAAGGATCAAGAAAGACAGTGAGAATGTGTGTGTGTGTGTGTGTGTGTGTGTGTGTGTGTGTGTGTGTATTGGGGTTCAAATCCTGGCTCTGCTACTTAGTAGCTGTGAATATAGACAAGTTGCTTCACCCCTCTGGGCTTCGATTTCCTCATCTTTTAAATAAGAGGTTAGCCTAAATGACTTTTAAATGCCCCTTTTAGCTTTAAATCCTATGACTACTTCCTACTTTGGCCAATGGCTATTTCTGTCCAATAGCTAGGCAAAGTTATTGGGGAATAGGACATGGAAAGGAAAGCTAAAGGGAAGGAAGAGAAGTCTCTTCTTTAAAAGAAGAGACTCAGAAAGTGGGTCATGAAAGGACTTATGGAGGCCTGCCATGATGCAAGCCTTGATGTTGGTAGTGTGAATAATGGATCTGGTTAAACCAAATAGGAGACTCCATTCTGAGCTATAGGGGAAATAGGAGAGATGAACCAGAGGGGCACCTCTTGTTCTGGTAAGTGAATTAATTGCTTTTCAGAGAGAAAGCCATTAGCCAAAAGAGGCCAGAGAACAGGTTTGGCTAGAGAGGAGTGCCTGGCTGATTGCCCTAGAAGCCAGTGGGAGCCAGGAGGCGTCTCACTGACAACAAAGCTTAGCCAGTAGCCAAAAGAATGAGTGGACTTCTGCCTATTATAAGGAAAAGGCAGGAACACAGAGCCAAGACAATATAGCTTGTGGCCATCAGCCATAGGAGAAGGGAGCCATCAGGAGTAGGAGCCAGCTGGGTCTTTTCAGAAGTGAACAAAATTTGGCTCTTCCAGGAGAAGCCAAAATTCAGCCAGGAATTTGAGCCCAGAGCTAGTGCCAATAAATGGGCCTCATCTGTACCAGCCAGGAATGTTCCTATCATCTTTTTTGGTTAAGCGGATTGTGAATTGCCCACTATAAATCATTTCTTCTGACACTTAGGGAGCATTATAACTTTTTGGTTAGCCAAGTAAGAGCAATCTGTCCTATTCGCAGATGGTGACTGGGTGGGGTTAGATTGGTTTAAGGGGGGTTTGGGGAATGAGACAACATATAGAAAGCTCTTTGTAAACTTTAAAGTCTTTACAAATAGAGTTAGAACATTAGAAACTTCAATTAAATGGAACAATACAACAAATATTTATTGGACAAGCTAGGTAATGGGGGTGAAGGGAAATATAAATAAAATAGAGTCTATGTGACTTCAAGGAACTCACAGTCAGGTAGGGCAATAGAGACAAAGAGAAATTATTATAATACATAATATTATATGATGTGTGCCTAGAGGTACAAAACAAGGTCCAAGCATGGAGGTTATATGAGTGGGGGATGTGTCGGAACGCTTCATGAAAGAGGTGGCATTTGACTTGTGCTTTAAAGGACAGATGTGGATTATAGAGTGGAAGAAGGGGACACAGGGACTAGAACAACTAAGAATGCGCTGGAATGAGGGGCAGAAAATCTGGGTTTGCACTTGGCGTTGTTTACAAGGTCACCTGTGTTGCTTTGGATGGGTGGTTTAACTTCTCTGTACCTCATTTTCTTCCTTTAAAATGAAGGAGTTGGGCTACGTATTACTACTGCTACTACTGCTGCTGCTGCTGCTACTGTTGCTACTACTACTACTACTACTACTACTACTACTACTACTACTGCTACCACCACCACTATTACTACTCTCACCTCTATCACTATGATAACCATTACTACCACTACCACCATGACTACAACTACTACCATCATTATGACTACTACAACTACAACTACCACCTTGACTACTACTGCTACTACTATTACCACTACTACTACCTAGACTACCACCCCCTCCACCACCATCATAGGACTATGACTATGACTATGACTACCACTACCACCACCACCAATACTACCACTATGACTAGTACCACCCCTACTTACCACCACCATTACTAGCACTATCAATAATGAAGTGACATTTACATAATGCTTTCAAGATTGCAAAACTTGATTGATTCAAATCTCATCTCAACTCTGGGAGGTGGGTGCCGGTAGCATTTTTTTATCCTCATTTCATAGATGAGGAAGCTGAAGCTCAGAGATTAAGCTCATGAAGCTAATAAGCTATCCCTTCCCAGTGGAAAGAGATGAACCCAGGACTTCCTGACTCTTAAGGTCCTCCTACCATTGGATATTCCAGACATAGGGAATGATGTCAGTGTAGAGGTTCTAATTAAGAGATTAAGGGAAGACATTAGGAGAAATGGATTCTAGCCTTGGATGTGCCACTAATGAGCTGTGTGGACCTGGGTAATTAGCTTAAGTGCTGTATGCTTTATGGGACATGGTTGACTCTGGCTCTATTTTCTCATGATGTTACCTCTCCTCCTTAGGGCTCTCATGTACTCTGACTGGGGTTGTGAGGCTCTCTTTTCTCTGCCATCTACTGGAGCCCCCATCAACTATTTCTCCCTTATTTTTAAGGGGCTGGTGGCTACACCTTCAATTCCATTTAATATTCAATTAATTTTTTAAAAGGCTATTTATTTCACAGATGAATAAGGATAAACATACAGTCTTTTCTCTTTAACACTTGGGGTGTGTGTGTGTGTGTGTGTGTGTGTGTGTGTGTGTGTGTGTGTGTGTATATGTGTGTGAGTGAAGCTGGAATTTAGGCTCAACATTTCACTCAATTAGCATTTGTTCCATTAGGTTCCCATCTTGTATTTGGCAGGATGAGCCTGCATTTTGGCTATTGTTCCAGTGGGTTCCTGAACATAATCCCTAAAGTAACTCATGCCTGTGGGCATGTGTTGTCTGAGAAGCTGACAGGTTCTATTGTCTTCAACAGACATCACTGAATTGCCCACAGACCTAAATTTTTGAAAGAGGGGCTGCTGAAGAACCCTCTGCACCTTTCAGACTCACAGGTAGCCCTTCAGAGTTCAACAAGCTCCCTCAATAATGTCGAGGCTAAAACAAGGCAAGTGAAGATTTGGAGACGATCAAAGAACTTCCTCTTTAACCCGTGGTTATGAGAACAGAACCAGTCATGCAGTGTCTACACTGTTTCTCCAAGGTACTCCCCTTACACACCATCACAATTCTCCTGGGAGCAGCAACCTCTGCTTTCCCGTGGAGAGTCAACATTTTCCTCTCTGTGCCAATGCCATCAGAGGCACGCTGGGCATGGGCCAGCCCCTCATTACTCTAACTACCCTTCTCTGCACAATACCTTCCCTTCCAAGGGCTACTCTAGGTGTTTTGTACAATGCTTCATACATAATGAGGGACATCGTCATATAATTAACCCTTTTCTTCCTCCACAGAAATGGGGAGACTTTAAGGAGGTGTAAAGCTGAGCATCTTTATGGGACTTAAGGAGCTTATGCTCCCTTAAATAGCTATATAGTTTATCTTCCTATGTGTGTGGGCTGGCTCTGGGAAGAAGCTCCTACCCCATTTACCGCGTAACTATCATAGACTTAGAGGCAGATCGTTTTTGGCCAGGAGAGAAAGGTGATGATCTTTATGGCATTTTATAATTTCATTCCTCTGAGCCGTGGTTTGCTCATCTGTAGTATGGATGTTACTGCTTCTACTACCCACCTTGCAGCCTTAATTTGGAGAGGGTGCTTTGTCAAACTTGATGTCTTGATGCAGATATGAGTTATTTCTATCAGTGTGTGAGAGTGTAACTTTCTGGGGCCATTCTTTTAAATCTCTTAACAATTAATGAGTCTGCTTTGTGGTGGTAAAGAACTGGAAACTGAGGGTTGCCTGTCAAATCTGGTAGGGCTGAATGAGTTGTAGTATGTGCATGGGATGGAATACTAATTGTACTGTAAGAAATTATGAAGAGGAGGCTTTTGGAAAACCTGGGAAGACCTTGATGAACTGATGCAAAGTGAAGTAAGCAGTATAAAAAATACAATTTACCTGCAATAGCCATGTTGTAGAGACATTTTATGGACATAGTCAGAACACACAGTGTGCCCATTTGTTATTCCTCATTGTTACTACATGAAAAACTTGCTTCCTTTTCTGAACATACACCACTCTAAAATAACTTTTATGCCAGAGAGGCAGTGTGCCATAGTGGACAGAGAGTTGATTTGGAAGCCAGGAAGATATGGGTTCAGGTCCTGCTGCTTCTGCATGTTGGCTATGTGAAATTAGACAAGACATTGAATTTCTCAATAATTTATGCAAACCTCAGACTTTGAGAAGCAGAGAAGGTGCAGACCTGCACTGGTAAAGGGAGATTCCATACTGGGGGTTCCTTTTATTCAATGAAGTCACAAGTCCAGTCCCCTATTTTCTATCTTTTATGCTTCATCTGCCATAATTCTTCATTGGTAATATTTTCATTGGTGTACTTTCACCCACCATATGTCACTCCTTTGCTCTTTGTGTGACTTGACATTTTAATTCCTCAGGAATTAACATTCCATGATTCCTAGGTATCTAACATTACTGAAAAACTATTGATATTAAAAAGTTAGTCTTCTGTTTCAGGAAGAAACTTGGGGATACTGAAAGGATTTCACTATTTCTCGAATGTAATTCAGCCTGTTCTCTGCCTCCAATTCCACTCTGGACATGGCAAGACATGCCCCAAAGTCATATATATGTATAGTTGAGTTGTCCTTGCATCACCAGAGGAAATGTATGCATTGATCAGATCATAGATCTCATTCTCATAGCTAGCTGAGAACATTCCCTATCAGAATGAGACATTGGCAATTACATTTTCAGGGCATCATAGCTCTACAGTGAATAGGATCTCAGAGGCTATCTAGCCCACCCTCTCATTTTGAAGACAAGAAAAGTGAGGTTCCATAGATAGTAAGCATCAGAAGGGAGATCTGAACCCAACTTGCTAGACTATAGAGTCAACATTCTTTTTTTTTTTTTAAATTTTATTATAGTTTGCATCATTCATTTCCACAAGATTTTGAGTTACATATTTTCTCCCCCTCTTTCCCCC
>CM053587.1:272942531-272959307 GCA_028646515.1 Pseudochirops corinnae
GCATTCTTCATGTTTATTGGAGGTCTCTGGTGGGGGCGATCTGGCTGCGCTCTCCTCCTCCCTCTCTCTCCCATGATCCTTCTTCTCCCGAAAGGAGGAGTCTAGGTTTTGGGAGCTGTTCTTACTTAGCTTCTTATGCTTATTCTTACTCATGGTTGTTCAGACCATGAATTTTTTTAAAATCTCTGTGGGGCTCTGCTTCCAGAAGGGAAAGCTCTGTCCCAAATCGCTGGGGTCCTCCTGGCTGCTGTAGACTTCCGGCTGACTGGATAATGAAGACTCCAGGACCGAGGCCCAAGACGATGATCCGGATCCAGGCCGCTCAACTCGAGAGCACTGGTCTGAAAACAATCTCAGTCCCGCTGCTGTTTGCAGGCCGAGAGCGGGAAGCTACAATGCGGAGGCAGGTATAAAACCTCCGCCTTTCGCTTCTCCGCTCTGGAGACCTTTCCACCGGAGGCTTATCTCCCTCTTTCACAATACCCCCTTGTGCAGCTGGTGCTAATCCCTCACCTGAGAGCTTTCTCTGCACCTCCCACCCGGCTGCCCCCGGGGCACAGCCATGGCTTCAGGCCAGGCTGGTTTTGGTTCGCAGTGCTGATATGGTTCCTCGTAGCCGAGCTGACTTTAGTGGGAAGTAACCTTGTGTGCTTTTGAAGTTCTAGGATTGCTCCAGAGTCCTATTCCATGGGTATTTTGGGGTGGCTATGTGAGAGCTGCGATATATTGCTACGCCATCTTGGCTCCGCCCCCGATGTTTTCTCAGCGACCACTGAGCTCCGCCCCTTTTCTGTCTGCTCCTTCTCTAGTCCCGCTCCTCCTCGACGTTCTGCTTCTCCCAAGCACTCTTCCATTTTCCCCCAGAGTCAGTATTCTTTCCAGTGTACCATCTTGCCTTCCCATGCAGGGAAGGGTGGAAAGAGCTGTCCAGAGTTGGTATACCATTTGAGAAGGGCAAGCCTGAGCTAGGTAATGAAAATGGGAGCTCTGTGCAGGGAGGGAACCACATGACATCATTGTCTAGGGAACAGGGAAGGATACAAAGGGAGGTTAAAAGGATATATGGGAGTGCCTTGAAGATAAACTATTTCACAAATTTACCTAGGGCTAGCCCTGGGAATATAGGAGGCAAAAATTATTTGGTCAATGATCCCCCTTTGGGTGGATTTCTGTTGAGGTTTTGCATAAGCCCAAGTGGCTTCATGTGGGATATGGCTGGATAGCTTCCCAGAAATGACTTCCATGGGTTCTGTTATGAAGGTTGGCATATCTTGGCGACTGGCTTCATATCTTGGTTTTGGCTCTTACTAGCTTCCCTTCTCTAGGCCTCAATTTCCTCATAAGGAAAATAAAGAGGATTTAACTAAATGATCTCCAAGATTCCATCCAACCCTAAATTTATGATATGATCTTGGGACTTTGATATTTTTAGAACTAGAAACTATCAGTTGGAAAATTCCTAAAATACAAGAAAGTCTTATTAATTCAGCTCCCCAAAGTTTAGACTTGGGGATTAGATTATAGATATAGAGCTAGAAAATATCTTTAAAAAGTCATTTAGTCCTCCCCCTCATTTTATAGATGGGGAAACTGAGGCAAAGAGAAGTCATAGAATCATAGACTTAGAACTGTAAGTGATCTTAGAGGTCATTAAATTTACCTCTTTCATTTTACAGATAAGGAAACTGAGGCCCTAAGAGACTTGCCCATAGTCATGAGGCTAGTTTTTAAAGTAGGGTTTGAACTGAGGTTCTTCTAACTCCAAATTCATTGCTTTTTTCCTTTCCTTACATGACTTCCAGGGGATGGTTGGAGTTGACTTTTGTACTTTCTGTGAATGCTAAGCAAATCCATCCACTTCATGGGGTGGGAGTTCCATTTAAAAGAACAAGGTGTTTTAAAGCACTTAGCAGAAACAATTTGCATACCATTAATGTATCCCTCCTGCTTCCTTCCAACTGGGCCTATCCTTATGGCTTTGAACTTCCACCATCACCTCATCTCCCTTTGAGAGTTGTCGATCCATTCTCATACCTTTGACTATTACCCACGACTCAGAAATTTATACCCAGAGAGAGCTCTGCGCTTTCACCAAAGCCTTGTCTGGTAATTCTAGTAGCAACATTGCATATTTTCACTTGGATGGTCTATCATCACCACCAACTCAGAATATTATAGAGGGGATTCACACTTCTGGGTGAAAATTGACCAATCTAATCCAATAAAATCCATTGACATTTATTAAGAACCTACTGTTTATAAGGCACCGAACTGAACAACAAATCCTGACCTTGAGGAGTTAATGTTTTATTAGGGAGTTATAACATGTATATTCAGCTCAGCTGCCCAGTTAGATTTTAAGCTCCTTGAGGACAGAGGTCAAGTTGAATACATTATCTGCTATTTCTTACTACATTCAACACAGTGTAGCCCATAGTAGGAACTTATAAGGACTTTTTTTATTGGAAAATGACAAGATCTAAATTGGGCAGAGAGCAAATAAGAATGTTACTAACATCTGAAGATACAGACTGCAACAGTCAAATAGGTATCAGGATTATAAAAATGCTGAGAGACCATCTATTCTAACCAGAAAAAAAGATTCTGTCAATAATATCCCTATGATGTTTAAAAAATTTGAAAGACATAGTTTTGGGGTAATTTATCATTTTTATTAATAATGCTAGCATTTTATTAATAAAGAGGTTAGTGGCACTCTTGAGTGCTAAAGAGCTCTCATGATGGTGGGCTCACAGTTTATATGCCCTTGGGAGAGTGGGTGTTCCTGATCAACTCTAATTAGTTAACAGTTAATGAGAAAATAGTATAATCAAGTGTGGGCTCATACTAATGAGGGTCTTGGGGGAATATGACTTGTATCACACAAATCTTGGTCAAAGAGACTTATCAATTTCCATATCACCTGTCTGATAAAAGGGAGAATTCACATTTTCCTAGACCTGTCTGAATAAACACAGTCAGCAGGAATCTACCCATTCTTCTAAACTTAGAATTTCTTTTATCGTCTTTGATTAGCTCTTAACCATCCTAGCTAGGTAAGTCTTTTGAGAAAGATTTCCCACACTGGTTGATTTCTGGATGAGGAAATAGAAAAGGGGAGAAACCTTGTTCCAAATTCAATAATTAGTTATGAATATAAGAGAGAAATCATCATTTCTCTCAATCCCTGACAAATGGAGCATCCAGCCTTTGCCTGAAAACCTTGAGCAAGGGGAAACCCATTACTTCCTGAGGCAGCCATTTCCAGTTTAGGATAACTAATTGTTAAGCTTTTCCCAACCTGAAGTCTAAATTGAACTCTTTGTAAATTCATCCCATTATACCTAGTTCTAATCTCTGGGACCACGCCAAACCACACCATCTCTCATACATGGTGGCCAATTGACTTTTAGTTTCTCCCCTCCCCCAAGTCTTCTCTTCTGAAGACCAAACATTTCTATTTTCCTCAACTTATGTTTATACAGAATGGATGTAAGGCTGTCACCATTCTAGTTGCCCTTGTCTGGGCTCTGTCTAGCTTACTGTTGTCCTTCCTAAAATATGGGCTTCAGAACTGAACGCAGTATTCTAGATGTGCTCTGAACAGGGCAGAGTATAAGGGGCTACCACTTTCCTCATCCTAGACTATGCTTCTGTTGAGATAATAAAACTCATATTAACCTTGTGGGCTGCTGTATCACACTTATATACAGCTTGTGATCCACTCAAACCCCGAGATTGTCTTCAGATTTCCCACCTTATAGAATAAATGCATTCCAATTGAGTTGACTCTAAAGTAAAATGTTGCAAAGCAAATGTCTTCTCATTGATTTTCACTGTAAAATAAAATCTGTTCTCAGGGATAAAAATATTCTCTAACAAAACTGAGTTTTAAAGACCATTTTTATCAATAAACATTTACTAAATGCCTACTATGTGCCAGGCACTGTCATTAAGTGCTAGGAGGCAAAAGACAAAAATAAAATAAGACTTTTAGCAAGGAAGGGATTACTACAATGGCCAGATACATAGAATCTCAGAATGGGATGGGACCTCAAGGTCCATTCAGTCCAGCCAATAGCTGAACATGTCTATATATGATTATTAGACTTGATTTGACGAGCTCTAGTGAAGGGAAACTCCTTATGAAGTAGGACAGCTTTAATTTTTAGGAAATTTTTCCTTACAATGAACTTTTACCCATTGCTCCTAGTTTTACCTTCTCAGGCCAAGCAGGACAAACCTTAGTCTCTCTTTCCCGATGTCAACCCTTCCAATCCTTTAAGATAGTTGTCATGAACCCTGATGGCTTGTTGGCCATTTTACAACACTAGTAGTATTGGGTCTGATGGGAAGTGGAATGATTATTCATCTCTTCATCCTTCCTGCCCAATGTTTTTAGCACCGATCTAAGTCTAGAACCTCTTCTCTGTTACTGATTAATCCTTTTACCTGCCCTGGAAAGGATGGAAAGGATAAGAACTTTTCCCATGCTTTCGTTGTTGTGCTGTTATTGTTACTTAAATCAAAGTCGAATAATCGCTCAAATCAAAATCAACTGAAAGTCGTGTCCTCATTTCCCTGATGCCGTTGTCCTATTTGAAAACAAAGGATGGACACAATTATTACTTATATCTTTTTGTTGGACTCCATGTGGTTAGGGACCTTCTTTTAGATAAACGTTGCACCTTCCCCAATGCTTAGTATAGTGTTCTGTAGTACAGTGGGTATTCAGTCCACTGTTGTTGAATTTAATTGAATCAACTAGAGTTTGTAAATGTGGGGCAACTAGGTGGGACCAGTGGATAGAATGCTGAGCTCAAGTCAGGAAGACCCGAGTTCAAATTTGGCCTCAGACAGTTATTAACTGCCTGGCAAGGCAGTTACTCTCTCTCTGTCTTAAGTTTTCTTACCTGCAATATTGGTATAATAATAGCATCTACATTCCAGGGTTATTATTAAGATCAAATAGATAATATTTATCCAGCACTTAGCACAGCAACTGGCACATTGTTGTTCAGTAATTCCAGTTGTTTCTGACTCTTTGTGACCCCATTTGGGGTTTTCTTGGCAAAGATACTAGAGTGGTTTGCCATTTCCTTTTTCAGTTTATTTTACAGATGAGGAAACTGAGGAGAAAGGTTAAGTGCCTTGCCCAGGGTCACACAGTGTCTGAGGCCAGATTTGAACTGAAGTATGCCTGACTCCAGGCCCAGCACTCGATCCACTGTGCCTTCGAGCCGTCTGGACCGCTACACTGTAGGTGCTTCATAAATGCTTGTTCCCCCATCCCCCCACCCCCTTTAACTGCACACAATACTCCAGAAATGGTCTGGTGAGGGAAGAAGAAAGCAGGATTATCGTTTCCCTACTCTTGGACATTGTACCTTTCTTAGTGCATCATTATTAGCTTTAGGCATTAGACTGCTGTCTCATGTTGCTGATTCATATTATGCTTACAAAACTCCTGTGTCTATATTGTGAATCATAGTTATGAGTGTTTACATTTTCTTCCTCTACTGATCTGTTAGGAGGGACTGTGTGTAATCTAAACTTTGCAACCTTTTTACTATTAAATAATTCAATGATCTCTAAGGTTTCTTTCAACCTTAGAAGTCTGTCTTTGGAAGTAGTGGGTTCAAACAGGAGTGCTAGGTATTACAGTGGATAAAGTGCTGGCCCTGGAGTCAAGAAGACTTAAATTCAACTCTGGCTTCAGAAGGGTACTAGCTGTGTGACCTTGGGCAAGTCACTTAATCTCTGCCTCAGTTTCCTCAACTGTCAAATGGGATAATAACACCACCTACCTCTCAAAGTTGTTATGAGGATCAAATGAAAGAACATGTGTATTAGCACAGTATTTAGCACATAGCAGTCTCTATATAGATTAGCTATTATGAGTAGTATTGTTTCTACTACTGCTACTATGACTATGACTCTAACTACCACTCCTCTTCCTCTTCCCATTAGATATCTTTAAGTATGAGATGGGTGACTACTTCTTGGGGATAGACTAGAAGGGATTATTATATGGTAGAGACTGGACTGAATGAACCTCCAAGGTTCCTTCTGGGTCTTGGGGTATTTAATTCTGTTTCTTGATGGACTCAATTAGTCATGGTTCTCTTGTAATGGTTTTGTGCCTTGATTTATCCACATTTGACCATTCATGTATTTTCTTTTGTAGTCAATAAAATGCTGAGAGGCTTGTCTTCCATTTGCTAAGCAGGCTGTTTTTTTTTTTAAAGAGCAAATGAAAACAATCAGATAAATGCTTCCTTGTTAGACAAGAGGGTCTGTACCAATGAAAGACATGATTATTGCATGGCAAGCATTGCTCACAAGGGGAATCAGGGAAGTGCAATTTCTATTTGCTGAGAAGCCCTCCAAGTTTTCCCCAAAGAGAGCCATGTTTAGGATGCTGCCTTTGTTTAATATTTGTCATGCCTAATTTATCATCCGAGGGGAAAGTTGTCTTCATTATTTGAGAAGAATATATGTATTCTTTTTATTTGTAAGCAACTGAATAAAGAGCACAGGTGCTGTTAATACAGATTCAACTGTGTTATGGGGCATGTAGATGAAACTGGAATGGGATATTGAAACTATTGAACTTGCTTTACCTGGTCCACCTAGGCCTTTCTTGCTCTGTCCTGTTGTTTAAAAAAATGATTTCTAGGAACCTGCCATTGACTTCTAGACAATGTGTGGAAGCTCCTTGCTCTAAGGCTAAACCATTTAGTTAGCCTATAATTACTTATAGAAAGGTATAAGAAGGCCAGAATGGCTACTGGTAGTGCCAATACAATATTCACAGTGCTGATGGCCACTGTAAATATGCTGGCATAGTGCTCAATCACAAAATATGACAGACTCTCCATATAGAAGACAGAAGCAAAACATATATTAAGACACCAGAAAACCAAATCCCAACATAAACCCACATCCCAACAGGAAACCAAATCCATTATAGCAACATAGAAGTTAATAAGCCATAACAGCAAGAGTCACAACATCCTTTAAACTTCCCACAAATTAACATTTACTCACAAGCCTAACTGTCTCCCTCAGATTCATCCTTTCTTCCCTCTAGTCTCTACCCATTCTGACTCCCAGCATCCCTGGGCTCTGCTCCACCCATCAGCAAACTCCTCCTACCACAGGTTCCATGTGATTACATTCAGCCTATTATGGGACAGGGTATATTTTCAAAGGAGAGAAGGTCTTCAAATTCCCTGAGGGTTATTAAGGGCCCGGGAAGATCTTCAAATTAGCATTCCCATTACACTACTTGAGTCTCCCTCTACCTCCACCCCTTCATGAAGAATAAAGCCATAAATGGTGAAATCCTCTTTTGGCCCACTTTTAGGATTACAAGATCAATACATTCTTTATCAAGGTATGGAGGTGATTCTCAGTTCTTGAAATCTATATCAATGGAGCATAACATCTGGAAGGTTCATTAATGCAAGGAAAGCTTTGTATGTGTCCCAAGTAACTATCGAGAGGAATACCAGTGGTAAGCTAGCTAACTGGGTATGAATTCTTTTGGCAGTGGCAATCTGTGAAACAAAGAAAAAAAATTGTTTTAAATGGCTCTTAGTCCTATGTAGTCCCCATCTGCTTCTGCTGTGCGGGATAAAGAGGTAGGAAAGGGCACAGAGAGTTTACATTTTTTGACTGTCAGTAATCTAAATGTGAGAACATTGTCCAACGACCAAGAAGTACACATATTGCTGGAGAAGCTGAATTATATCAACCTTGAAATTCTTCCTGTAAACAAAACCAGAAGAAAGAAAGGAGTTTTAGGTAAATGGAGGGGTAGTTCACAAGTATTCCTTGGAGAGTTGATTGAGTAGGTTTTATTGTATTCCTAAAGGCAACTAGAAACATTATTTCATGGGATATTTGGTTATTATAGATTATAGAACTAGTAATATATGTGCATACATATATACCTGTAAAAAAGACAAGTATGAAACTAATTGAAACTAATAAACTAATATCGACTACTGAAGACAAAATGGTAAGGAAATTCTACAAATAACTTGATATGAATATTGCAAACAAATAAATATATACTGTGATACTTTTGAATTTTGATTCAAAAGTGGAAAAAGGTGAGGAAGAGAAAATATATGGAAAAGCATGGATCAGAAAAGAAATAAAGAGGCCGGATACTTGTAGATTATACAGAAGCACTATGTCTTTACACCAAAATACATTCTTCAAGAAGAGAGTTGGTAGGTGTTGGACATGGCAAACACCACCCAACAACAACAGTTGTGAGTACCAAGTTTTTTAAAGCAACTTCCAAATGTATCAGTTATTTTCACAATAGTCATATAAGATAGGTGCTATATTATCTTTGTTTTGCAAATGAGGGAAATGAGGCTGAGAGGTTAAGTAAATGACTTGCCCAAGGCCTCATGGCTAGTGTCTGAAGCTGGATTCTAATATATATCTTCCTGATTCTAAATCTAGTACTCTATGGACTTTACCACAAAAACAAAGTATATTATATTTTGGTAGGTGGGAAAAGATTTGTTATTGTTGTGAAAGTTAACCCTGAATTACCTGTATAGTTAGACTACCAACTAATCCAAACTAAAATCAGAATTAGGAAACAACAATAAGAAAGAATAATAAAGTATGGCGTACTTTAATAAACAACTTAATTATAAGCTATTTTTAAAAGTTACTGAAAAATCAAAAATGGGAAGTAGACATAAAAAAGAACATTAACACCAACTATACTAATTTTATACAGAAGTTTAGCCAATGTAAATTTTTTTTTTTTTGCTTTTTGGAGGGGGGAAGGTAGGGCAATTGGAGTTAAATGACTTGCCCAAGGTCACATGGCTAGTTTTGTGTTAAGTGTCTGAGGCCAGATTTGAACTCAGGTCTTCCTGACTCCAAGGCCCGTGCTTCAGTCATTGTCCTAGCCAATGTAAATTAAATGCCACAACTAGGAGATGAAAAGAGACCAGGAAGTGCCTTAACTTTAACATAGTATCACAAAATTTAAGAGTTAGAAGGGACCTCAGTGGCCATCAAGTTAAAGACACCAATAGTATCCTCATTATAATGTAACTGCCAAGCTTTTGCTTTTCCTCTGCTTGAGAGGAAGGTGGAGTATACTACTTCTTGAGGAAATCTATTCCTCTTTTGGAATTGTTAGGACATTTCCCCTCACTTCTGACCTAAATTTGTCTCTTTTCAACTTCTGTCTGTTGCTTTGGTTCTGCCCTCTGAGGCCAAATAGACAAGTCTAATACGTAAGACAGCCCTTCATTGACTTGAAGATAGATATAATGTTCCTCTGTAGTCTTCTCTTTTCTAGGTTAAACATGACCAGTTCCTTCAACAGATACTCACATGTCATGGACTCAAGGGTCTTCACCATCCTTATTGCCCTGTTCATGACACTCCAGTTTATCAATGTCCTTCTTACACTGGGTTGCCTACACTGGGTTGAGCACCACCTTCCAAATGAAATCTGACAAGGATAGAGCACAGTGGACCTACCACCTCTGCCTTCTTGGAAGTTCTGGCCCTCTTAATGCCAACCAAGATCTCATTAGCTTTTTTGGTTACCATATCACATTGTTGACTCATATTGAATTTGCAATCCATTAAAACCCTCAGATCCTTTGCAGAACAACTGCTATCCATCCCTTTCTCCCCCATCTTGTTATTGTGAAGTTGATTTCTAGTATCCAAGCACAAAATTTTACATTTATCCCTATTGAATTTTGCATTATTAGATTCAGTTCATTCTTCGAGCCCAGAGGTACCAAAATCAGATTAAAATATAACTGGGAAATATTTAGCAAAATAAATAAAAATACAATGTAATATAGATAATGTTACAAGGTAGTTTTCTAAGTCAATATGCCATCTGCAGGTATCCTTATGTATGGTTTAGTGGCCCTATTTCTGTGTGAGTTTGACACCACTGCTATAGCCTGTCAAAATCCTTTTGGATCTTGGCTCTGTCATCCATTATATGTTAGTTATTCTCCCCAGCTTTGTGCAATCTGAAAATTAGATGAACATCCCATCTAGGCCTTTATCCAAGTAATTGACAGAAAGTGTTAAATAGTGCAGATAGTTAGGTCTTGTCACTGGAGATCTCTTGCCAACATATTGACCCATTAACAAGTATTCATTGAATTTGACCATTTGGCCATGTCTAAATCCATATGATTGTATTATCTAGTTCCCATATCTCTATCTTCTCCACAAGAAAAGTATGAGTACTTTACCAAAAACATTAAATGTAGGCAAACCATATTCACAGTATTCTCTTCATCGGCTAGTTTAATGATGCTATCAAAAAAGGAAATAAGGTTAATCTGGTGTGACCTGTTTTTGATGAAGCCAGGCTCACTCTTTGTAATCATCACCTCCCTTTCCAGGTGTTTGCCAACTATCTCTGTAATGACACATTCTAGAATTTTCCCAGGAATTGAAATAAAGATTGCTGGCTAATCATTTTCAGATTCTCTTCTCTGCCCCCCCCCTTTTTTTTTTTAAATCAGGACAATATTTGCCCTGGTCTAATCTTGTAGTATGCTTCTGTTTTCCATGTCCTTTCAAATATCTTTTACAGTGAAAACAATCCCATCTGCCAGTTCTTGCAGGACCTGAGAATATTCTTCCTATAACTCAGGTGACTTGAATTCATCAAGGGCAGCTAGGTGCTCTCTTACTTTTTCCTTACTTGTCTTGAATAGTAACTCCCTGATAGTCATTTTTAGTTCTGTCATTTCCAGTGTAGAGGTCATTCTTCCTTATACAGAAAACAGAAACAAAATAAGATTTAATCAGCTTGATGAGTGTTAAGACTTGACATTCAAAGCCCTTCATAATCTGGCACCCCCCTACCTTTCCCACCTTCTTACTCCCATGCTGCCATCTCAGTGACACTGGCTTCTTTGCTCTTTTTACCATAGGACCATTTATTTCCTGACTCTGCATTTTCACTGGTTGTTCCTCATACCTGGAATTCTCTCCCTCCTCATCTCTATCTCCTGGTTTCCTTCAAGTTCCAGCTAAAATCTCACTTTCCAGAGAAGCCTGCCTTTCCTCTATTGATTATTTCCCATATATCCTGTCTGTAGTCTGGTAGATACATGGTTGCTGAAATGTTTTCTCCTCCATTAGAATGTGAGCTCCTTGAGGGCAGGGATTATTTTTTACCTTTGTGTCCCCAGTTCTTAGCACATAGTGGGTGCTTAATAAATTGTTGTTGACTGACAGCCTCTACTTTCAACAGACTCCAACTTTCTCATGAAAGGAAAGGCACATCTTTTTTATATTAACATTCTTCTGGTTCTTCTATATGGCAGCAAGAGATGGAATATAGCTGCCCCCAAAGTTAAAAGGAAGTATTATACAGAAGGCAGTGGAGAGGTACTTGGTAGATGGGAGCAGGTTGCAACATACAGTCAATGAAGAACTTCAAAGAATGGAAAGAAAAGATACCATCACAGAATTGCATGATAGGAAGAAGAGATGTGCTGGTCATGTGGCAAGAATGGGGGATGGCAGATGGACAACTGAGTCTGAGTCAGGAGAGAGCACAGAAATCCACCCGTGTGTTGGCTGCACCCTTTATGGCCAAGGTATAGTAGGATATGGATAAAGGTCTCATAGAATGTTTTTAGAGTATGCAACAATGGAGGGAACTCTTGAATTGATCAGGCTACAAATCTGTTTGATTATCTGAGTGGTTCACTTGTTTATCTCTGGAAGTAGGAGACTTAGTTGGGTATCCTCTACTCCAGAGGTGTCGAACACATTGGGAAATATTTAACAAAATCAATAAAAATAAAACAAAACATAGATAATATTACATTTTAAAACTAATATGTAGGATCCTTATATGTGGATTGATGGCCCCCATTTCTATTTGAGTTTAATATTACTACAGTCATGTAATGCCCTCTTTTTTACAGATGAGGACTTAGTAGGTGCACATAGGCTTCCCCAAGGTTATACAGGTAATGAGAGGCAGAGTAAGCAGCAGGACCTTTGATTAAATCTAGTGCCCCATAGTCAAATAATTCTTTTTTGTATTTCTAGTAGGAAAGAACTTGGAACAGGGAGAATTTCAAGCTGGAAGGGGGCTTGGGATGTTGTAGTCCAATGTCCTCTCTTTACAGATGAGGAAACTGAGGTCCAGAGAGTTTAGTGATTTGTTCAATGTGACACAAGTATTCAGTAGCAGAACCAAGATGAAAATGCAGATTCTTTGGCTCCACATTCATTACTCTTTCCACCACTATGTTGTTTCATGTTTGTCTTCGAGGCCCATCTAGGAGGATCAGAATTGTTCTGTTTGACCCCAGGAAGCTGGTTGGTTTGTTGTTGTCTTTTGTTCTCAAAGAAGACAAAAATAACGTCATTATGTTAGGGTCAAGGTACAGTGTGTACAACTGTGACTCATCAGACTAACAGGAGCACAGAAAGCTCTACTACAGGTCAGGCACAAAGAGTCCACATGAACATTTGGAGGGGAGATGTGTCTAAATTTGCTCATCTCATGTTTCTTTTGAGCTTCTGCAATTCTGCTTTGCTCGTAGAGTACAGCACCTTCTTTGATGCAAACTCACCATCCTGTGGTGGTCCTGTGCCCGTGGCTCACGTGTCTCTGAATTGATTCTGAAGTTCTTCAGAAAGACCTTGAGTACTGCTTCTTCTGACCTTCTTGTGAGTGCTTGCCTTGAGTGAGTTCTCTGCAAAAGTCTTTTAGGCAAATGTACATTTGGCATTTGAAAAATGTGGCCATTCCATTGGATTTGCACTCTCTTCAGTAGAGTTTGAATGCTTGGCTGTTCAGTTTGATAAAGGACCTTAGTGTCTGGTACCTTATCCTGCCAGGTGATCTTCAGAGTCTTCCTAAGACAATTCGAATGGAAGAGATTCGGTTTCCTGGCATGGCGCTGGTAGACTATCTATCTTTCACAGTTGTACAGCAATGAGGTCAGCACCATGGCTCTGTAGATCTTCAGTTTGGTAGTCAGTCTAATACCTCTCCTTTTCCACACTTTCCTTTGGAACCTCCCAAACACTGAGCTAGTTCTGGCAATATACTCATCAACCTCATCATCTATGTGTATGCCTCTGCAAAGTATACTGCTAAGGTAAGTGAACTTATCCACAGAATTCTACTCCAGAGGGCAGAACTACTAACAATGTATGGAAATCATAGAGAGATAAATTTAAGCTTGATGCAAATTAAATATTGTCTTACCATTAGAGCTGTCAAAAAGTATAGTGGTGTGCTTTGGAAGTATGGTAGTATATTTCTTTTTTTTCTTTTGTCTCCCCCCTCCCCCTGCCATGGCTACCATTGGACACAAGTATATACATACATACATATATGTGTATTATATATATGTATGTGTATGTATACATATTCTATACATCTGTTTATCAGTTCTTTGGATACAGATAGTGTCTTTCATCATATATCCTTTATAGTTAATCTGGGTATTTATAATTGTCAAAATGACTTAATGGCTCAAAGTTGTTCTTAGAACAATATTGCTGTTTCTGTATGCAATATTTTTTGTTTTAATATCACTGATTTAGCAGGGATTGGCTTATGTCAGGCTCAGGCTAGAACAGGAAATAAAGCATTCTCCATCATTCATAAACTGAATAATTACTTGTCAAGGATGCTGTGGAAGGAGGTTCTGGTTCAGTTTGGTTGGTAGTTTGCCTCTGAGGTCCCCATCAGCTCTGAGATTCCAGGGGATGTGTGGGGTGAATGGGGGAGGGGAGGCTAGCCTGTATCAACAAGAACAGGCATCTTATTTACTTATCTTCTTCTGGTGATGTCAAAGCCACACTTCATGTTCCCTCCCAGAGTAGAGAATGGAACTTACTTAAGCCCAGAGCCACAAGGCCTTTTTCTTTGGGAGTCAAGAAACCTCCATAGTCTCCTTCCCATGTGCTTTTTTTTCTTTATTTTCCTGCAGCAGAGGTTTTAAATAAATTTCTGCTAGGCTTAAGTTCTAATATATCCTCTCTCCCATCCCTACCCCCCCCCCTTCATCCCATTTCTTTCTCCTTTTCCTCTATGGTATTCCTATGAAAAAACTTTTGTGCTATTTTTTTATTTTTTTGGTGAGGACAGGAAAGAGAAATTTGTGATTTGCCAGGGTGTCTGCAAGCAATGCTAATTGGGCCTGTACTTTGGGGGGACTTTTCAAATTAAACTCAATTTGTCACTGCAGTGGCATACAGCTCCAGACTGAGCTGGTTTCAAAGGGACAGAAGCAAAGGCTGAGGCTTCACTTGAAGCTAATTGCTTGCAGGCAGCACAGAGCAGCCTGGTTTACTAATTTCTTGCCATCCAACAGGGTCCTAAAACTTGCCCTGTTTTAAAGATGTAAAGAGGAGCCTTTCAGCACCTGACATTTCAGGGTAGATTTTGCTTACCCTTTCCTCCCAAGATGCTTAGTAGCAGAGTTTTGACTGGAATGAGATGAACTGATTTGTGGATGGTACACAAGATGCAAGAGAGTTCTGAAGGAAAAAGAGGAGACAGAGACGGAGTTAGTCCATTAGTCAGTAAATATTTTTAAGGAACTGAATATATCCCAGGCATTCTCTTAAGCCCTGGGGATACAAAGAAAGGAAAAAAAATCCCAACCGAACCCAACCCAAACAAATCCACGGTCCTTGCCCTTAAGGAGCTGACAATTTTAACAGGTGAGACAACTATGTACATACCAAAAAATATACACTATAAATGGGAGGCAATCTCAGAGGGAAGGCTGGGGAGACCCTTGGGAAGGTGAAATTTGAGCTGTGTGTTAAAGAAAGTCAAGGAAGCAAGAAGGCAGAAGTAGGGAATCAGCCAGTGAAAAGGCACAGTGTCAGGAGATAGGGGGTGTCCTTTTTGGGGAGCAGAAAGAAAGCTGGTGTAGCTAGATTTTAGAGTATGTGGAGATGAATAAAGTATTAAAAGAATGAAAAAGTAGAAAGGGTTACAATGGGGAAAGACATCCTCTATTCCCAAGTCTGCATTGCCAGACTGGGAACTCTCAGTTTTATTATCTTATGGCATCTTGGATATGAGCTGGGCCCTGGCAGGGCATTAGTATCTGGTGACCCAAATAGACTGAAACCTGAAGGAGTGGGGCCAGCAATGCTAACTTACCCAGTGAGAGTGAAATGAGATCCTTTTAATGAATTAATTGGTTTGAATGAGTATTAGAACTTCTGGTGTGTAGAGATTGGAGGTTTATATCAGGCAAATGAATATCCCGGTTGACTCTTCTGGAAATGGAAGACGTTTGAGGACATTAACTTTTTTCTGTTGGAGACTGAAACTGGGAAGTGACTGAAATGTGGCTTTCTATGATATATCTGTTGTTTCTTGATCTTGTCTTTATTTTACTACTTTAATTAAATTGCTTGTTTTTACCATGACATTGAAGTGTCAGTGAATATAACAGAGAGATCTACTAGACAAAGGGTAACCACTGAGTGGGAGTATATGTGAATGAAGGACTGACAGCTCCTTCCAGAGACCTGTCTAGGAGTTAACAGGGAGGGGTGGCTTGATGGACAATAGACAGTCTTCCCTTAACACTTGCCCATTTCATCCATCTATCCCAGGTTCCTGTTGCCAGGAGCATTGATCTCATTGCCTTAAGAGTTGGCCAGACTAATGAATTGTTTTGAATTATGGAATTTTTAGTGCCAAAAGGAAATTTAGAGGTAAACTAGTCAAGAGGAAACTGAGGCTTAGAGCAGGAAAGGGATTAGTCCACAGCCAAGCAGTTAATGATAGAATTGGGACTAAAACCTGGGATGTCTGACACCTGAACTAGTTCTCATTCTATCATACCAGGATATATAACAGAGCTAGAATATGAACCTTTTGAGTATCTGAATTTGGATTGAGAGAGAATATTCCTGGTAATTCCCACGTGGGTAATTCTCGTGTGGTCCCAAATCTGATTTGTGTACTGTTGGTAGTATTTTAAATCTTTATCTAGCCAACTTGGTCACACATTTCAGTCAGTCAGTCAGTCGTTAAACACTTATTAATCACCTCTTCCATGCTAGGGACAATGTTAAGAGCATAAAAAGAGGCAAAAGACAGTTCTTGCCCTCAAGAAGCTCACAATCTATTGGGGGAGACAATAACCAAACAAGTATGAACAGACAAGCTTTATACAGGAAAAAATTTTAAAAAAATTAAAAGAGGGAAGACACCAAAATGAAGAGGAGTTGGGGAATGCTTCCTGTTTCATAATTCCTCCTTGTGAGATGCAAATAGTGTGTGCTCAGAGAACACAAACTGTTTTATATTCACCTAATTCAATTCTCAGAATCACAGATTTCAGAGTTTGAAGGGACCTCAAAGTCCATTAAGTATAATGAATATTTGCACACAAGAATCTCTTCTTTTTCTTACCAGCACTGGGAAAAGGAATCCTGCTACACCCCCCTGAGGTAGCCCATTCCTTGGTTGGACAGCTCTAATCTCCAGGAAGTTTTCCCTGACATCAATTGACCTCTTTGTTTTTTTTTTTTTAATTTTATTATAGTTTGCATCATTCATTTCCACAAGATTTTGAGTTACATATTTTCTCCCCCTCTTTCCCCCACCCACTGCCCCAAAACAGCCATCCCAGTGTGTCCCCCCTCCCCCAGTCTATTCTCTCCTATGTCACTTTTCGGTAGGGCAGGATGGATCTCCCAACTGTAGTGCCTGTGTATCTCAAGTTCCAGTTGGATGTAGTAAAT
>CM053587.1:272959807-272986280 GCA_028646515.1 Pseudochirops corinnae
GGGAAAAGGAAAAAAAAAAAAAAAAGCAAAACCAGACATGAAAGAGAACGATAACGAGTTTTGCTTCAGTCTCCATTTAAACTATAGTCTTTCTATATCTTTCTCTGAGTTTAGGTATCTTCTTCCTCTTGAATGAAAAACTTGCCTTTAGTATTACACTACCAAAACCATAGATTTGTTTATTCCCTACCCAAAATTATACAAGTATAGAATAATTGTTGTTGTTAAGTTGTTTCACTCATCTGACTCTTTGTGACTCCATTTGGGGTTTTCTTGGCAAAGATATTGGAATGGTTTGCCATTTCCTTCTCCAGTTCACTTTGCAGATGAGGAAACTAAAACAAAGGGGTAAGTATCTGAGGTCACATTTGAACTCAGGTTTTCCTGACTCCAGGTTGGATATTCTATCCACTGAACTACCTAGCAGCTCCCATAGAATGATCACAGCCTCCATTAAAATCCTCCTCCAGCACAGGGCTGGCTGACCTTGGATTCTCTAGAGTTATGCCTATGATGTATGAGTTCTGGTAGACCATACCAAGATGAAAAGGCTTTAAGTATGGGCCCCATGACAGATTTGGTTTTTGTTATCCAAGACAAAAATCAGAGATGTCCATTTTTCATAGCTCAAATCGGAGATATTCATCACCAGAAGGTTAACCACCAGGTGCTAAATTTTTTTTGGCCAAAGCACTTTATGAAGACAAAGATATCCAGAGACGGTGATCTACAATGTCCAGACCAATTAAATCACAGATCCTAGAAATATTCACGTATAGCTTTGTTTACCTTATTTTTAAAAATCTTTTATTGGGTGTGTCTCTCAGTAGATTCAGAAGATGCCATTTCCCTACATAGCTGTCTTCTTGTTATTCAAGGCCTCTAAAGCTTTATCCACCCACCCCCCAGGCTGATTGTGGCTAGATTCCAAATAACAGCCATCTGAACATGATTTATTCTTTTTCTTCAGCACCACTGAGAGCCAAAGCTCTCATGGGACTAAGCCATTAACTGAAGCAACAATAGGCAAAACTCATCCACTTCCCAGATGGTCCCCTTGCTTTATGCCAGGGATAGAGCTCTAACTCTTTAGCTTGGTCTACAGCAAAGAAACCAGAGCCTAAGAAGGGTTGTAGGAAGTGGTGTCTTTGTGTTCTACCTTTTCCCAACTCCTTGCATAATACTGGCTTTGACCAAATCAAAGGGATCTTTTCTAAACAAAGGACACTTTATTAGATGTTCTGGAGTCATTTCCAGAGGCATGCTGGTTAATGTTTAACAACAGGCTTTGGGGTGAGGAATGTATGCATGACACATTTGTTAAGTTTAATCTGCAGTATTAACACTTTCTCCATCACTTTGTTAAGTCTAGACAATCAACAAAACAGGAAAGCAAAAGTGGTATTTGAAGCTTTCTGAGGTGTAAATGCCAACACTTAAAATTCAGTAATCGCAGGAGCCAGATGGCTCCAGCACACCCCTGAATTTCTCTCAGGTTTACTGGCCAAAGGAGAAGAAGGAGGAAAAGAAGGAAGGCAAGAAGGAGGAGGAGGAGGAGAGGGAGGGGGAGGGAAGGGTGAGGGGAAGGGGAAGAAACACATATTTAAGTAGCACTTTCCAGTTACAAAGGACCTTTCACAAATCATTATCTAATTTTATCTTTATGATGACCCTGTGAGGTAAGTAGGGCAAGTATTATTCCCATTTTATTTGTAAGAAAATTGAGATGCTAAGTCCAAAGGTCTTTCCTCTCTACTTCATTCCCCCACCCCACCCCACCCCATACGTTCTCTGTTGGAATTATACCATTAGAACATTATTACCTTGCCTTCATAATTTGTGTCCTTTTAAAATGCAAATATCCCTAAGGATGGTATCTTTTAGCCATATCTCACCTTAGTGTGACTGAGTTTATTTTTTTCCTTAGAGATCTTGAGAGAGAAGGATAAAAGGTCACCCATCCTGACATCACCCAAGGTGGGGAAAAGGTGCAAAAAAGGAAAGTAGGGCCAAAGACTGACTTTGCTGATTTAAATTTTTCCTAAGTCCTGCCTTATTCTTAGACCCCCTTATGTTTGACATATTTTTCCCCAGTTAACAATGTGAAGATCACAAATCTTCAATGATAAGATATTATCATTCTGTACTTTATTCATCTTTGAAGGACATAAATTTCACTGGACTTAAAATCTGGAAGACCTAGGTTTGAATCTTGCTTTAGACGTTTACTTAGCAGTGTGAGCCTGGCCAAGTCACTTGTTTGCCTCAGTTTCTTCGTCTGTAAAATAGGAATACTAATAACACCTACCTCCCAAGGTTATTGTGAAGGTCAAATGAGATAATATGCATAAAGCCCTTTGCAGAACTTAAAGCACTGTAATAAATGTGAGTTATTAATATTACTGTATTATAAAGGATAGTATCATAAAGTATTGAATATTTAGACTCAAAAGTCAGAAAATCACTTTTCTAGTTTTAGCTCTTTCATTAATACTTTCATTAATAAACTAACTGTAGGTAACTCACTTCATCGTTCTTACCTCAGTTTCTTAATTAGTAAAATAAATATAATAAAATATATCCTACCTACCTATGAGAATTGTTATGAGAATAAAATGAGCTGATAAGTTGCTACCTATTATCTAAGAAAATTATACAATAAACCAGTGTTTTGAAAATTAAAATGCAATAACAGATATTTTTTATAATTACACTCTTCTCAGCAGGTATAAAACCAATAAGAAATATCATCTCTCACTCTCTCATTCATCATCAACTTTGCAAATCCTATCTCCTACTTACAACCTGTGTGACCTTGAGTAAATCACTTCCCTCTCTAAAGCACAGGTTTCCTCATCCTTAAAATGGGGGAACTGAATTGGCTTTTCTTTAAAGTCCCTAACGAGTCTATATCCTGTTCTTCTATGATCCATACATGCAGAGCACTGTAATAGTTGCTGTGGAGAGCCCATTCCTCTTCTAAATTTCTTGATTTCTCTCCAGAATGCCATCTTCCTTCCTGTAACCAGTGGTGCATTCAGCTGCCTTGCTGGAGAGTTGATTATTAAACTTTTACTATGAGCATTTACATCTTGAAATCAGCAAATGCTACAAATTAGGGTTTAATTTATTGTTTTATTAATTGTCCAGACTTTCTAAAGTGATAGAAAATCTTTATAATGCAGATTAAATCAAAAAGTGAATCAAATGTACTTTTTGCTGAGAGCTGATTGTTAAACATTTCCTAACACGTTACAGCTTGTAACCCGTATTTATAACCTCCAGATCATTCTTGATTCTTCCCAGCCCCGCTTCTCCCCATCCTGCTTCGCCATAACCAATCAATTGCCAGATCATATAGACTAAACTGCCACATTTCTCACATCTATTCCCGACTATCCCCTCATATTTCCACTGCCTTAGGTCAGGTCCTTATCATCCCCTGTCTAGACTAGCAATATAGCCTCCTAAATGAAGTCTCTTCCTCAAATATCTCATCTTTCCAATCCATCTTCCACATAGTGAACAGAGAAAGCACAAGTCTAACCATGACACTTCCCCATGAAGCAATTTCAATGTCTCCCATTGCCTCTAGGATAATATGCAGATTCCTCCAATTAACTTCTAAAGTGGTACATCATCTGGTCCCAATCTCTTTTTTTTTTTAATGTCATAGTAGTATAATGAGGTCATCAACTTAGCTCGACACTCCCCATCTGCCAAACTCTGGGACACTTCCAAGAGACCCCATGTGGAGGTTAATAGTAAAGGCCTTGCGGATTTGGGATGGCACAGCAAGCCCTTGGTTCCTATGACAGCACCTGGGAGAGGGAGAGGCATCAAAGACATTTGACTGGGAAGAGGGACCTATTTAGTACACTTTAAAGGGGTTCATAGCTTCTGTTCTCATTCTTTTCCTTCCTCTCCCTTGAACTGCATGTAGCAAGGAATTCTTTCTTTATTCTTGGGAGAAGGGTTAGGGAATGGTCAAGAGAGGAAACGTGGGCCTCTCTCTCACCACCTTTCCATCTTCCCTATTGTCAGCTATGATGACTGACCACCCAGTAGTTAATGAATATGCTATCTACAGTGAACAGGGAACAGAGCTAGGGTCCTGGTCCCTGGATGCCTCTTTTACTTTATGTATCTTTCCCCCATCCTAGGGGATCAAACCTCAATTACAGAGATAAATTTTTGGGGAGTGGTTAACTAAGTAGTCATGAGTTTCTGGGTACCTTAGTCAGTGATTGCTGCATCTCTGGAGCATCCCCCACCCCCTGCAGTTGTTACAACCCTTGTGAGACAAGGTTTCTCACCTTTTTTTTTTTTTTAACGTCACAGACCCATTTGAGAGTCTGGTGAAGCCTACAAACCCCTTCTCACAATGTTTTTAAATGCATAAAATAGGATTACAAAAGAAACCAATTATACTGAAATGCAGTTAGAAAAATATTTTTTTAAGCAACAGATGCCCTGGAATCTATCTACAGATCCCCTAGGGATCCATGAACTCCAGGTTAAGAACCCCTATTTTAGGAGATGATTACTCATGGAAGAATGAGTACAAGCCGTGGACTAGCCTTCCAGAAAACATGGAGGCAATTGGTTAGCACAGAGCCAAGGCGAATGCAAAATATCTGTCAGGACTCCCAATGTTTCCCAATAAATGTATCAAGTTTTAATGCTTTAAGTATCATTTACTGGAGAAAGCATAATAATGGCTTATAATAGTTACTATGTCATGTTTAAGTCTTTGTCAGTGTGTGTTTTGGGATCTTTTATGGTTTGGGTTGTTTTTGTTTTTGTTGTCATTTCTTATTGCGGAGGAAATAAATAGCTGTCTTCTACCTGATATACATTGTAGCTTTCTACTCCCTTTTAGGGAAAGCATATACTTGAATCCAAACCTAAGCTTTATTTGATTCTTCCTGTGGCTCTTGGTTGAGGGGATAGAGTCAGAAACAGCAATAAAAGGAACTTTATACTTCTTTAGAGGAAAGACTCCCTCAGGCACGTACCCAGGTTCATCCCCATGAGGCCAGAGCTAGATGACCCTTGGTGGGAAAGGGCCAGCACCCCATCATCTCCCTTCTCACACTCCTGATCTCAGTGGTATCTTTTGTCATAGTGGGAAAAACACTACACCTTAGAATCAGAAGAGCTAAAAAACTTTGGGCAAATCATTTAACCTCTCTTTAGTTTTCTCAACTGTGCAATGAAGGGGTTGGACTAGACCTGTAAGATCACATCCAACTCTAACTCCTATGATTCTATCTTTCCAAACCTATTTCAAATTACTCCCCCTCATGCACTTACATTCCAGCCAAATTGGCCTACTTATCACCCACGTACATTCTATCTACCACCTCTGAGACTTGACATAAGTTGTGTCCTATGCTTGAACAACATTCCTTCACTTCTACTTCTTAAACTCCCACTTCTTTTTTTTAATTTTTTTTTTTTTGCTTTTTGGAGGGCAGTTGGGGTTAAGTGACTTGCCCAAGGTCACACGGCTGATTTTGTGTGTGTGTGTGTGTGTGTGTGTGTGTGTGTGTGTGTGTGTTAAATGTCTAAGGTCACATTTGAACTCAGGTCCTCCTGACTCCAGGGCCAGTGCTCTATTCACTGTGTCACCTAGCTGCCCCTAAACTCCCACTTCTACATGAATTGTTCTTGTTTTCCCCTAGTTCTTGATGTGCTCTACCTTTTGAAATTATTTTGTATTACTTTGTATTTATCTATCTATACATTTTATATCCTAGCATATATATAGTGTGATCTCCCAAAAGGGAGAGCATTTATTAAGGACATGCTATGTTCTAGGCACTGTGCAAGGCACAGGAGATACACTAAGAAATAACAACATTAAATAGTACCAAGACCTCAAGAAGAACAGAAGATCCTCTTGGTGTTTGTAGGGTGTCTCTTCTCCTAGTTTTGATATCCAAACCCCTCCACAATTGTAGCACCAATGCAATATTTAGAGCGCCCACAATCACAATAAAGACTGTGACTATAAGTATTGCATGACGTTAGATCACAAAATGTACCAAACTCTCCAGACAGAAGATAGAACTGGAGCATTTATTTAGGCACCAGAAAACCCAATCTCAAAAGCAGTAAGCTGATTCCATCATAGTACCAAAGATATTCAGAAGCTGTAATGACGCTGAGAGCCACAGCATCCTTCAGCCTTCCCACAAACCAATACAAGATCAATATTTACTCACAAACCCCTCTATCTCCTTAATGAGCGTCCTCTCTCTCCGCCACTGTCTGGCTAGCTCTGACCAGCTTCCTGTGGGCTCTGTTTCCCTTCAGCAAACATTCCTACCACAGGCTCCAAGTGACTACATTCAGCCTATTAGGGAACAGAGTTTATCTTCACAGCAGGGAAGCTTCCTGTGGGCTCTGCTGCACCCTTCTGCAAATGCCCTCCACCACAGGCTCCATGTGATTACATTCAGCCTATTAGGGGGCAGAGTTTACTTTCAAAGCAGGGGAGGTATTCAAACTCCCCCCTAGGTCTATTAAGGGGCAGGGAAGATTTTCAAATTCCCATTCTCATTACAACAGTCTAGTCCCAACAAAGCCAAACCTTACATGAATACTTCTGGTGTAACAGTCCTCTCCTTCAAACTTTTCATAGAACTTTGGGCAAGTCTCCATCAATGTACTTTCAGTATTGTGTGAATTACTTAGGTCATTAAATAATTTTGTTATAGTTTCATTTTATGACAGCAGCAATTATATAAGTGCACTGCTAGTGACTCTCATATGACTCAGAACTCCTGAGCTTGACCAGATGAAACCAGATTGAACTGGTTTCCATATTTTTAGTGAGTTCTCTGATCATCAAATCCTAAACTTCATGCAATATGCATGTGTTTCATTGCTCTATTCCATGGTGATTTTAATTTGCTGGGGTTGGGTTTTTTTCTTTTTTGGAAGAATGGATGTTACTCCAAGGAAACATGCAAAAAGTATAACTCAAAGTGTATATTTCGATGACTGTTAGCGATATTACAGTAGAAAGTCAAAGGTTTCAAGGATCATTCAAGTCATCTATGAAACAGGGTAAGTTACATCAAAGCACAAAGTAAAGTTCATTGAAAAATGAAAAAAAAAACATTGTCAACTATCAATATTGTTCACTGTAGTAAAATATCCTAATTCTTGGAAAATAATTAAAAACTTTCAGAGGGATCTGGCAGCTGGAGGCACTGTTAATGATTCTTCTATAGCACAGGCTAGGCTTCCTGACTTTTAGAGAATAGTAAGAAGACCAGTGAAAACAAACATACAAAAAACGGCTCTAATCTTTGACATGAAATAAATAATGCTTGTCTTAGGCAAGATAATACAAAGGTTAGAGAATTAAAGACTAGTAAAAAGTCATTTTTAGTGATGAAGCTCACTTTTCTATACTAAAACCATTATCTGAAGACATCCAGTCAGAGGTGTGCTGGTAAATGTTTAAGCATCAGCTTTCTTAAAGAAAAAGTAGTTATAACACATTTAAGTTTAATTTGCATAACATATTTTCCCCATCACTTTCCAAGGGTCAGCATATTACAGCTTCCAAGTCAAATGCTACCTGCAACCTCTTTTTGTATAGCCTGAGAGCCAAGAATGGCTTTTGTGTGGCCACAGGCCATAGTTTGCCTAATAAATGAAACAATAAATCAAACCCTCATTTGTAGCATTTGTCAATTTTGTCAAGTTTCTGAGGTATAAAAGCTCACACTGAAAATTTAACAATCAGCTCTCCAAGGCTCCAACGTACCCTTAAATCTGGTTTAGCCGGTAAGATCTGAATATCTTCATTGACTTGTAAAAAATATGTGCCCAAATAAATATTTGAAGGATCGTGTTTGTTTTTTACTTCCAGTAGAGAGTCTTACCCCCTCAAAGGGAATGATGAACTCATAATTATATTGCTATTCTGAGAATTATAATTGTTCTAGAATTGTAGAAATTCCCCCATGGAGATGGAATATTGCAAGACCACCTTTAACCCTGCCACATGTCATGAAAGATTTAAAAATGTATCCAGAAGATAGAGCAAATATGCCTCAATGGCCTGAGATTTAAACCTCAATGAAAACCTTTGGACTAGACTTGAAAAATGGACTGATCATCAAATGTTTATCGACATTTATTATCCAAAGTAATCAAAATATGGTTTCATGGTGAAAATGTGTCAAAATCTGCTAGGTGGCACAGTGAATGGAGCACTGGACTGGGAGTCAGGAAGATCTGAGTTCAAATCTACCTCAGAAACTTACTTAGATATTTGTCTCTGGGCAAGTCACCTATCTTCCCTGAGCCTCAATTTTCTCTTCTGTAAAATGAAGAAAATAATAGAACTTATCCTTCAGTGTTGCTGTATCAAATAAGATCACATATATACTTTGAAAACCTTAAAGAGCTATGTAAAATCTATTATTATTATTATTATCTTGCGACCTGAATGCTAAACCTTATAAAGCCTGTGACTGAAGCAAAAGGACATATTGCATATATAAAAGTTTTAAGATGTGAAAAATTATAAGATTTCATTTCAATAAATTTTAAAAATTCTGTCCCACATAGGAGAGAATAGACTGGGGGAGGGGGGACACATTGGGATGGCTGTTTTGGGTGGTGGGTAGGGGAAAGAAGGGGAGAAAATATGTAACACAAAATCTTGTGGAAATGAATGATGCAAACTAAAATAAAATTTAAAAAAAAGTGTGTTATTAACACACACAAAAAAAATTCTGTCCCAGTTAATTTACATGCCACTATCTCACACTCCTTCTTCTTCTTCTCCTTCTTCTTCTTCTTCTCTTCTTCTTCTCCTTCTTCTTCTTCTCCTCCTTCTCCTTCTTCTTCTCCTCCTCCTGCTCCTCCTCCTCCTCCTCTTCTTCCTCTTCCTCCTCCTTTTCCTCTTCCTTTTCCTCCTCCTTTCCCTCCTCCTCCTCCTCCTCCTCCTCTTTCTCTCTGTCTCTGTCTCTCTCTCATTTGTATGCATATCTTCTCCCACTCCAATCAATCAACAAAAATGTATTAAGTACCTACTACTATATCCATCTATCCCTTTTAAATTGTAAACTCCTTAAGCTCAGGGTGAGTGTTACAATTATCTTTATATTTAGAGAACCTTAGCAAAGTGTCTTGCATTTAATAAATATTTGTGAATAGATGGATAAATTTTCTCATTCTTTTTTTCTCTCCTGCTTTCTCACTCTTACATCTTATTTCTCCTGATTCTTCTCTGGTTTCCCCTTCTGTATTTCTCTTTCTGCCTCTCCTCTCTCTTCTTCTTCTACTCTTCCTTTATTCCCCCTCCAAACTTCTTCTCTGTACTCTCCCCTCTTGGGGTCTATTTGAGGGTCTTTACCTGAAGCAAGCAGCAAGCAGGCCTACCTCAGGCCGGGCCTGGCATCTGCAAGGGGGAAAGAGGAAGGAAGTAAGAAAAAGAAGGAAGAGAACCATTCCAGTTCCTCTTCCTGTTCCCATTAGGCTCTCTGCCAGATGATACAGGGCAATTTAGAAGCACTTGCCTCTTGCAATCATCTTTTCCACCCACAGCTTTTAGGCTGTATCTAAAGAAAGGCACAGCCACATCAGTGATGTCCGCTGGGCCACAATCCTCATACCAAGAGCCCAACATCTGGAGGGCTCAAGTGAATGGTGAAGGCAGTTATTAGGGCTGTCTCTGATTTATTTTATAGCTGCAGTTCCGGAGCATTTGCGTTAGCTGTTACTTATAATATGGAATTTCCCTCTCCAGCAATCGTTTATCTTTGGCAGCATGCTAGAGCTCAGCTTTGGCAACATTCCTGCACTGGGGCAGGAGTTTAGCATTGTGCAAGTAATCACAGGACAGCCTCTGGCTCAGAGAAGCAAGGGTTCAGTGGGTATTCCACAAATGCTTCACTGGCCTAGGGATAACCTTTCTCAGATGTGCCTTATGTACATACTGTTGTTCCTCAGTCGCTTCAGCCATGTCTAACTGTTTGTGACTCCATTTGAGGTTTTCTTGGCAAAGATATGGAAGATATTTGCCATTTCCTTCTCCAGCTCATTTGACATATGAAGAAACTGAGGCAAACAGAGTTAAGTGACTTGTCCAGGATCACATAGCTAAGTAAGTGTCTGAAGCCTGATTTGAATTCAGAGAGATGAGTCTTCCTGACTTTAGGCCCAGCACTCTAACCATTGTGCCACCTAGCTGACCATGCTTACGTACATATAACCTCATGGACTTTGAAGAAGGCCATCTTCTCCAGCTCCCTCATTTTACAGACAAGGAAACTGAGATCCGGGAAGTTTAAGCAACTTTCTGAATGTTACACAAATACCATGTGTCAAAGGAAGGATCTCAACCCAGTATTGTGACTTGAGCTCCTTCCACTGGACCAACTTTCAGCTACTGACGATTAACCAAAAACTATTCCTATTCACAGAATTAGTTACATCAGTCCAGTAACAGATCAAAGGCAACCTTCTTGGTGTTGATGGAGGGAAGGAGGTGGTGAGACAGGGAGAGACAGGAAAAGAAAGAGAGACAAATACAGAGAGGGAAAGAGGGAGAAGGGGGAAGAGGAAGGAAAAGGGAAAGATAGAGACAGAGAGATGGGGGAATGGAGGAAGAGGGGAGGAAGAACGGAGAGGAGGGAAAAGAGAGAGAGGGAAATAGAGAAAGAAGAAGTGGGAAAAGAGCAGAGAGAAGGAAGGACATACAGGGGAAAGACAGAGACAAAGATGAAAAGGGAGGAGAGAGAGGGAGAAAGGAGAAAGACAAACAGTAAGAGACAGAGGGGAAAAGAAATGAGGAAAAGTGAAAAGACAGAGAGAAACAGACAGAAAAGGAAAGAAGAGAAAGAGAATGGAGGGAAAGAGAAGGGGAAGAAAGAAACTGAAAAAGGGGAGGAAAGAGGAAGGACAAAGGGTAGGGAAGAGAAGGGGTGAAGAAACAGAAAGAGGAGGAAAGAGAGGAGGGAGGGAAGGACAGTAGGGGTGAAAAGGAATAAAAAGAGACAGGGAGAGCAGGAAAGAGAGAGGGAAGGAAGGAGAGAAGAGAGTGAGAGAAGGAAGAACAGAGAAGTCAGAAGAGAGACAGAGCCTTCCAAGTATTGTGTATGTTTGTTTATCTTGTTAAACTGATGTCAAAGTTTTCAGCACAAAATCTCTCGATTCCAAGACTTCAACTTCCCCAGGAGGCCACTGGGAAAGGGCCTCTCCTGAAGGCTCAGAGCAGCACCACCACCAGTAGCAGCAGCAGCAACAAGCCCCGCACTGTCAGAAGCAGGAAGCACTGAGCCGCCACCGCCGCCGCCCGCCGCCTTCGGGTCTATCTGTATTCTGCATGAGTCAGCCCCAGCTTATGCACCTGCTGTGATTTACAAATCTGAATGCACTGAATCCTCCCCGAGATGCTGCTAGCTCCTGCAAACAGATGGCTAGGGTAAAACCGGGGAACGCTTCTCAGTTCTGGGTGTCGGGGCCACACGACCCAAAGGAAACATGTTTATGTGAGTACTACATCCACTTACCTTCATTAATTTTTTTTTTTTGCGGGGGGGGGTGGTGGTGGTGGTGGTGGTGGTGGTGGTGAGGGCAACCGTGGCTCGGTCTTGCCAAGGCTGAAGATATAAATAGTCTGAGCTTTCCGAGGAGCGGGCTGGGTGATTTCTGCTCTGAGAATGGGAGAGTCTCAGGAAATTACAATTTAAATTAGCTCGATTTCCATAGCTCTCAGAAGAAAAGACAAACAGGAAAAATCTGGGGAGGGGCCCAAGCTGCAGGGAACAGGGGTGGAGCTGGCTGTCTCCCCCAGCTAGTTGTGAGCACCCCTGGATGTTTTCCGGTCTCTTGGTGGCTTTGCTGCATCTTTCTGGGCTTGGTTTCCCTCAAAGTTCCGTCATTCCTACAGGTTCCCGACCGGCTGGTGAAGGGAGGGCTGCAGCCAGCAGCTGGGATTTTTCTTCCCGAGCCAGGCTTGGTCAGGGAGGGGCGGGCTGTCCCCGAACTCCGGCTGGGCGGGCCCAGCTGCTCGCAGGGACTTGGGCAGGGGCGGGGAAGTTAAGAAGGAGACCTCCGAAGGGACCTCCACCCTTACAGTAGAAGAGAAGCCCCGCCTGCTTGCATGCATAGAATTGATTAATCCGGAGAAAGGCAAAGGGAAAGTGTTGTAAATAGTCCGTGGGATCCGTGATTTACATATAAAATTACGGGCACGTTCTCCATTCATCAGCTGGGGGTGACACAGCTACATCAACACTGCCCAGTTTTTTTTTTTTGGAGAAGTGACTCCGTGCAAAGGGCTGGGTTCAGATTGTTAACTCAATTGGGAAGAGTCCCAAAATATATGAGCCACAACCCCACCCAACACACAAGATTTCTCTCTCCCCTTGGGGTGCAGAGATTCTGCGAGGTTAAGCCCCCATTAAAGCCAATGGAATTTGAAGAATTAAACCCCCGTAGAGCAGTATTTTTTCAATGATGGGTTAGAAAGGCCTCCTCTGTCAATTTCCTTGCTCCGCTACCCAGAATGTAATAGAAGGTGGTGCTTAGGTCATTCAAAAGATGTCTACTTCCCCTTCCCCACTCCCACGAGCACACAAACTTTAAATTCTTTTCTGAACCCCTTCCCTCTCCAATTATAACCACCATGTTTACCCATCAACTCAACAAGCATTTATTAAACACCTGCTTTTTGCCAGGCACTGGGGATACATAGAAAGGAAAAAATTTCAACTATGTGTTCAAACAAGTCTTCCATCTCTGGCACCAGGCCATGTAATGAAGTAATTGTGCAATTAGAAATTAATTACTGGATTTGATTTCTTTTTTCTCTTTTTTTCCTCTCCCCTTTGGAATTGCTAAAAATATGTTGTTCCTAACTTGGAATGTCTGACCCAGGGAAGGTCAGAATTGGGAAAGAGTGAGGGGGAGGGAAAAAAGTAGGGGGAGGTCTCTGAACAATCTTTAGCTTCCTTTTCAAATGGGGATTTACACTGTTAACCTTCCATTTGGAACCTGAAGTTAAAAGCTAGAACAAAGATTTATCTCAGAGTTAGGACACCCTAGAGATTTTTCCTTGGGGCTCAATGTTTCAAAAGCTATATAACTTAATGTTCTGCTTTTGGAAGTGAAGCTCCTAGTGGGCAGGAAGTGTTTCTGGATGGGTTTGTTTTTTTTTTCCTCAGTCTTTGTATCCATGTATGGGCCACAGGGTTTGGCACATTGTAAGTAACTTAGTAAATGCCTGTTGAATTGAATTCTTGGCTTCAGCTGCAGGTCTTATAAATGGGAAAGTATTCTGGAGTCTAAAGTTGTGACCTTGAAAGTCATGAGACCATCCAGGTGACCCATTTACTAGCTTTTTGTGTTTTCTTCAGCCCAGACCTGTACTCCCTTCACTGATGCACACCAGAACCTCCTAATTCATAGTCTTAGAGAGTTTCTTAGGGCACTGAGGTTAAGTGACTTGCAATTAATCAAACAAACATTTATTAAGTACTTATTTTACAGATGAGGAAGCCAAGGCCCAGAGAAGGTCACAAAGTAAGCAGCATAACTGAAACTCCTTATTTCAAGGACAGCAATCTTTTCTCTATACCAGGTGCCCTTGAGAACCCAACATGAACAGATTTTTCAACTCCCACATAATATGGCTCCCCCCCATTGTCTATATGCAGTTTCTGATTCCATGGCTCCAATATTTTCTTCATGGTATTGAAAACAAAGGACTGAGGTCTTTAACTACTACTCTACACCTATCCAGAGAGGCAAGTAAAAAATGAGAGGGTTTGGTATTACAAAAGGCAACATGGTATTATAAAAAGGATGCTGAATCTTGGAGTCTGGACATCTGAGTTCAGATCCCTTATATTTACTAGGCTGTGTGGCCATGGGCCCCATTAACTGCTGGAACATTCATTTATTAGTCCACTTACCTAGTGAACAGAAAGAGAGAAGTGGTTTGACCCTCGTGGGTTACCAGACAAATAAATGGTTCTGTTGAATTTCTAATAGGTGGCAAGTTGAAAGAGATTCCCTTTAAAGAGATAGTAGAAAATATTATAGCTTGCTTTAAAAAAGAAAGCACCAAATAATAAAATCGATATTACTTTTTTAAAAAGTCATTTGACCTCTCAGAGCCTCAGTATAAGATAAAGGTAATGTATCCACTTCCCAGGGTTATATTGAAAATCAAATGAAATAGTCTAATTGTGGCCCCAGGTGTCAGAGACCTAGGTTCACTGGGGCTTTGTAAGGCTTTCCCAGGATGACAGAATCTTTGAGCTAGAATATTTGCAGACATTCGGGAGGATTATTTTACTTTGGGTTTCTGGGGTCTTGAGGAGTTAGGGGTGTCATGTAGGAGAGATGGAGAGGCAAGAACAAGACCCAAGTGGATGAGTGTGTGGACCAGACAGTAGGAGGACACAAGATACATATGGAACTGAGAGCAAGCCAGGCTGGCAGTTAGGGCAGTTGGTAAGAGTGATGTCCAGTAAATAGATTCTTCTGTTTTCCCTGTTTTTCCAGAGCACAATGCTAGGGACTTTTCCTCTTAGAAGAATTTAAACCTCTACTCCTTTCTTCAGAAACCCCCTTCACACAGACTTGGAGGAATATATAGGAAGAAATAAGAAGATGATCCTCACTACAAACCTCAACTCAGCCATCTATATCTCATTTGAATGTTTATTTGTGTTTTCATTTTCTGGTACTGCTATTAAATGGCATGGCCATTAACTGTGATTTTGTCTAAGTCTGTAAGCTAGGGCGGGTAGGTCACACGGTAGATAGATCACCAGGCCTGGGATCAGGAAGACTTGAGTTCAAATTTGGTCTCAGACACTCCTCTAGGTATGTGACCCTGGACAAGTCGTTTAACCTTGTTAACTTCAGTTTCCTCATCTGCAAAATGAGCTGGAAAAGGAAGTGGCAAACTACTCCAAGGTCTTTGCCAAGAAAACCCCAAATGGGGTCATGAAGAGTTGATCACAACTGAATAACTACAATAAGTTCACAGTTCAAACTTAAGGGAAGAAAAGCTTGCGTATCAGAGAAATATTTTCCCGGTATTCTCTGGGGTTGGTGACAAAGCTATACAGAGGGTTTCTACAATATTGGTTAACCTGGAAATATTCCAGAGCATACTGTCTAAGCTTCCTTTGAACCCAGAGCAAGATAATAAATAAGGCAATGAACCAGTAATGGAAAGGAATGGTGAGGGATGGTATGACTGCCATCTAAGCAAATACAACTGAAAGCACTGTATCATCATTTCTCCTGCTGCCTCTCCAAAAGCTATAGAGATAAAGCACTGCATCAATGTCAGCTGTTATTATAGGAGGAAGAACACTATACCAGGAGGAATTGTGGTCTGGACTTTGTCACTAACTGTGTAACCTCAGTTATCATTTAACCCTTCCAAGTCTCTGTTTTCTTAGCTGTAAAAATAACACCTGCCTTGCCAAGCTCACAGAGTTGTCATAGGGATCAAATGAGGCAACACATGTGAAGGATCATGCAAATGTTTGGTGTTTTTATTGATTTGGATTCAATATATCATCATCTACAAGGTGCAGGGTATTATACTAGGCAGTAGGAGGCATATCAAGATTTGTTGCTGCTGCTGTTATTGTTGTTACAGAAAGGCATCCTCTAAGCACAAGGGAATTGTTTTCCATACACGAAGCACTATATGAAGACTGTCAGATGTAGCACACAGACTTGCTTTAATCATGCCACAATTCCATCATTATTGGTAAATGTAAAGAACTATATATGTAGGTCCAAAACATCAATGACACAAGTACAAAATGAGAGAAATTTGTCTAGATGGAAGTCCATGTGAAAAAAAAACCTAGGACTTTTAACAGACTGCATGATCAATAGGATTCACCAGTGTGAGAAGCTACCAAAAAGAATAAAAAGCTATTGTGATCTTAGACTGAATTCATAGAAATACGGTGTCCGTAGTGCAGGAGGTGATAATTCTACTGCACTCTCCTTTGGTCCAGTCACATCTGGAATGTTATATCTATTTCTGGGCACTACATTCTAACTATGGTATTGACCCTTTGGAACGTGTCCAGAGGAGGTTGACCAGGATAATGAGGTGTCTTGAAATATTGTTATTTGACGATTACTTGAGGGAACTCAGAAAGAAGAGGTTTAAGGAACACATGATCATTATATATTAAAATATTTGAAGGGTTGTTGTGGAGAACACTATTCAACAAACATTTATTGAAGAAAAAATTACACTGTTAGGCTACACTCCCAGAGGTCAGAAAACTAAGAGCAATTTTTAGTTCAATATAAAGAAAACTTCCTAATAATCCATTATGTTGTGAGATCCTCAAGGGTAGGGACTGTCTTTTGCCTTTCTTTGTATCCCTAGCCCAGTGCCTGGCACATAGTAAGCACTTAATAAATGCTCATTGATTGACTAGTTATCTGAAAACACAATGGTTTGTGCCTGGAGGTTCCAGGAGCTGATTGACAATTCTTAGGGATATTGTAAAAGAGATTTATGCACTGGACAAGGAGTTAGACTAGACAATTTCTGGAGTGGTTTCCAGTTCTGGAATTCTGACTCAATAACCATCACTTTTGATTTTTACACCAATTGCCTGGCCGTCATACTCAGCCATTATTTTCTTGACACGATATTGTATATATTTTGTTAGTTTTATTAGTGTCAAAAAAACATGAGCTAAGATGCTACCCAGCTAATTCACAGCAACAGATATGGCGCAGATATTGGTGGGCACCTTGCCAAAGCCTTTAAAGAGGGTTTTACTTTCTTACCCACTCTTATGCTCTTAGATTAGTAGAAAGTAAAAGGTGACAGGCTGCAGCATCAATATGCGTTATCATTAATTTATTTATTATCATTTTTATAATTTATCATTATTATCATTATTATTATCATTATTGATAATAAATATAATATAAATATAATAGATAAATAATATAATAATAAAAATAAGCTATATGAAGCACAGGTACAAATGAAAATCAGCCTTTTGTGCTTTGATAGCCAGTACCCATGTGTCATGAATGAAGAGAGTTCAGAAATAGAATTAGAAGGAGCAAGACTTGGGCAATTCCATTTTATTTTACATTCACACATACCTACACATGGATTTGTGGAGGTACCCCATCAGAAATCAGTTCTTAAGTCCCCACCCACTGATGAACCCTCTCTTCCTTCTTGAACTTGCTGTATTTCAAAAAGCCTTTATCATGTAATTTTGGCATTACAGCTGTTTCTACAGAGAAGACAAACATGTTTGGATACTGCAAATAGTTGATTTAATTCTAAAAATAAGACAGTATGTAATAATAATAAGACCACAAATAATAAACATCTAGCCCATAGACTTGAACCTACTACTGTCCTACAACCAGCTGCTTTGAACACAGGAGTATTAGGAAATGTTGAATTTGACTCCAAGTTTTGAGGAAGCAAGAATGTGAGCAACATTGTTCCCATGGGTTCCATTGTTCCATGGTTCAGCTCATATATCATGTAGGACCTCCAATGAAGCCTCAGAAATTGTGGACTCAACAGTTTTGGATCCGTCTGTGGTGCTTGGAATCTGATGTGAAATGGAACACATGAGTTTTGGTGCTTTCTAAAGCAATAGTTGTCTGGTCATTGACAGGAACCTCTGATCTCTTTTGGTCTCAACTCCATAGAAAAGAATAAGGAAACTCAGCAGCTAGTTCTTGCAAGGAGTGGTGCAGAAATAATGCCACCTTGGCATCCTTCTTTTCATCCTTGATCATGGCCCCTCTTTCTGACCTTGACCATTACTTCCTCTGCCTCCCAAGTCTCTTTCCACCTCCTGTTAATATACCTCAGCCAAATCCCCAGGGATCCTCAAAGAAGAGTGAAGAGAGAAAGAAGTGCTTAATAAACATTGGTTCCAATTCTAATAGGCTAGGTTCCAAGGGACCTTCCATTTATAATAATCCAATTCTGTTATGAATTTTTCAGTTACCTTCCCTTTTTTTCTTTTTCTTTTTTTGTTTTTTTTTTTGCATTTCCATCCTTACCTCTAATAGTCAATGAAAGGCCTTGTCCCTGTTAAGATTATTCCAAGCATCCATAGATAGGTTGGAAGAAGGAGTTATTTAGAGGGACAGAAGTCCCTGAAATCACATCACATAGGTGGTTACTTACATAAGGCAGAACTTTACCCCCAAATCAACCTCTGGAGCTGAATGAAAATACCTTTAAAATGCAAGAAATTCAAACTGCATCTGAAATAGTCCCAAGATCCTGATAAAGGGGCTTTTAAAATGCTTTTCCAAACCTAAACATGAACATAATGGTCCAGATAGTTAATTCTGCATACAAATTGCAGGGCTGTGGCCTCTAATTCTACAGTGGCATACACAGAACAATCCTCAGATGGCTCACTTGATGAGGTAGCAGCTTTAAAGAGGCCTTATCTCTGTAAGTGGATACCACCAGAAAGTTTGGCCCATGGGGTCTAATTCGAATCCACCAAAGCAAGGAAATTGAAAATCAATCACTTGTGGGCAATGCAGCAGCGCTTGGAAATTGCATGTTGCAAAGTGCAGAGTTTGCAGAAACCCCTACCATCTCTTCCTGAGATTGAAAACAGGAACAAATAACCTGAACCTAAAATACAAGCTATTTAGCCATCCAGTCATTCATTCACTTATTCATGTGTTCTCATCAGCCAGTCAACACACATTTATTAAGCACTTGCTATTTATGCAAGATACCATGCTAGGCCCTCAGTTACAAAGATAAAAGCAAAATATACCTTGTTTTCAAAGAGCCTACTGTTCTAATGGGGAGATGGCATGCTGATATATATAGGTAGATGCCAGGGCTATATGCAGAACACATGTAAAGCAGATATATGGGAGGGTGTTAAGGCTCTAGAAGCAAGGGGAAAGGCTTCCTCCAAAAGGTGGTTCTCAGCAGACTCTTGGAGGATCCCAGGAATTTTAAGATGCGGAGGTGAGGAGGGAGAATATTCCAGGGCATGAGGTACAGCTTCTGCAAAGACCCAGAGACAAGAGACAAGAGAGTTAGCCAATGTGGCTGCTCTGTAAAGTATGTGAAAGGGTAATGTGGGTAACAATGTGTAATAAGGCTGGAAAGGTAGGATGGGACCAGGTTGTAGAGGGCTTTAAATGCCAAACAGAGCATTTCATTCTGGAGATAATAAGGAGCCACTGGAGCTCATTGAGTATGATGGGGACATGGTCAGATCTGTGTTTTAGAAAAATCATTTCAGCAGCGGTGTGGAGGCCAGGGTTGAAGTAGAAGAAAAATTGAGTCAGAGAGGCTAATTAAAAGGTTATTGCAATAGGCCAGGTGAGAGGATATGAGGGCCTGAACTGAGATGTTGGTTGTGTGAGTAGAGAAGAAAGAGAGGAAAGAGATGTTGGTTGTGTGAGTAGAGAAGAAAGAGAGGGAAGAGATATTGTGTTTATCATCTATCTATCTATCTATCTATCTATCTATCTATCTATCTGTCTGTCTGTCTATCTGTCTATCTATATACTCTCTATCTGTCTTATCTCACTATCTGCTATCTACATATCTATTTGCCTATCTGTCTATCTGTCTGTGTTTATTTGCTATCTATCTGTCTGTCTCTGTCTATGTGTCTATCTGTCCATCTCTATCTTCTGTCTGTCATCTACCTGTCATCTATCTATCATCTGTCATCTCTCTGTCTGTCTGTCTGTCTTGATGAAGGGAAGCCTAAGAGAGTCCATGATTTGAGTAGAGGGCTAATCTCTCTGCTTGTCTTTTTCTGACTGCCAAAGTTCTTTCTATTTCCTGTCTTTCTGGAAAGGAAATGTATATACATGTTTCCTGGATTTATATACCAATGATATTCTTAGATCTCCAGCCTTTGCTCCAAAATGGTCTTTTATTTCCCTGGGGGAACAGTGCAGAGAAAAAAAAAAACTTGGGAGGAAGCTCCAGAGCTTCTCTTTGCGGAGTATGTTAATTAAGGAGCTCTGTCCCCACCTCCACCCCCACCCCCCTCCTTCTGTGCCTTTTTGACAACCTGCTCCTCCCACATACAGGAGGAGAATGGGGCCGCATGAGTAAGAGACTGAAATATCAAAACCTACAGTCATTTAATGGGTAGGACTGAAAACTAACATCCATTGGAATCAGAAAGTGCAGGTGGTAGTGCTGAATTCAGTTCCATTCAACAAGCGTTGATTGACCACCTTGCAAAGCAACACGCAGGGTCTTGCTGGGGAAATGGGAAGTTGAATAAATCCGAGTTCCTGCCTTTGAGGGGGATGAGATGAGAACACAAAGAATCATAACACAGGGAAGGAAATATGACAAGTACCACAAGAGAGGTACAAAGTGCTATTCAAGGCTGAAGAAGAAAAAGCATGCTACCAATCAAGAGGGGCTTGATAAGGGAATTGTTGTTCAGTCATGTCCTACTCTTCCTGACCCCATTTGGAGTTTTCTTGGCAAAGATCCTAGAGTAGTTTGCCATTTCCTTCTCCAGCTCATTTTACAGATGAGGAAACTGAGGCAAACAAGGTTAAGTGACTTGCCTACGGTCACTCAGCTAGTATGTGTCTGAAGCCAAATTTGAACTCAAGAAGATGAGTCTTCCTTACTCGAGCCCCAGCACTGTACCCACTGTGCTACCTAGCTGGGCATCAGTTCAATCCAGTCCAATTAGAGTGCATGCTAGGTGCTGTGAATACAAGACACAAGCAAAAGAGCCCCTGACCTCAAAGAGCTTATATTGTACTAGGAAGTCTAAGAGGTATACACAGTTGAGTATGATACAAGGAAGTGTATGAAAGGGGCAAAGGAGAAATCCAGGCAAGATAATTTGCAGAGGGAAGAACTTTTAATAGGGGAGAAAGGAGAGAAGGTTTGTGGAGAAGTGGCATTAAGGTGGTTCTTGAAGGGCAGGTAGGATTTAGAAAAATAGAATTTCCCTCTTCTCAGTAAGGAGGTAAAGAACCTTTGGGAAAGAATGTTGCTTAGGCTTTTTTTATTCATTGTAATTTGTTATTTTCACTTAACTGTTCTTTGTGATAAGGAAAGGTTCAATGTAGTGGGAGTTGGTATATATTGGGGAATGACTGATGCAAAGGAAAAAGTATCAATAAAATAATTTATTTTTTAAAAAAAAGAAAAGTAGAATTCCAGGGATGGGGGAGGTGTTCCAAGCAGAGGGAACAAACATGAAGAAAGGTGTGGAGGTGGGAAACCGCATGGTGTGTTCTGGGAACAGCTAGTAGCCCAGTTCACCTGGAGGCTACAGTTATGCATAAGGGAGTTATGAATGATGAAACTAAAAAAAGGTAGAGTGTATCTTCAGTCACTCACTCCAGTCACAATTTTCAGTGACAACATTATTAGAGTCGATACTATAGATAGACCACTGTGACAATTTCAGATACTTCCCAAGTGAAACTTTATTCCCATTTTTAGAAGTCATGGAAGATAACTAAGGAATTCAAACCCTTTAATCAAATTCTTTGATATGATGAAACAGATTACACTAAATTCTAGTCTCCTCAGCCGTAGAAAAAAACATGTTGTCCTCCCTCAAACCTTACATAATCATAAAATTTATTAGAGTAAGAAAGGACCAAATAGAAGGATTCATTGAAGTGAGAATTGATAAGATCTTCAGGCAAAAGAATGGAAAGAGTGAAAAGGACCAAGGGCAGCATGTTAGGAAGCAATTTATGGGACAAGAGGAGGAGGATGTGCTAGTGAAGGAAAACAGAAGTAACCTAGAGAAGGAAAGGGAGCATGCAGGTACAATTTAAGCAAGTAAAATAAAATCAGTCCCAACACTGGGGTTTTATGACATATATTATCAGAGCAATTTCATGACAGGATATCATCTTCTCCGATGAAACTCATAGCATTTCACAGAAAGAACATGGGGCAGCTAGAAGGGACAGTGGATACAGCACTGGATTCTAGAGTCAGGAAGATTAGAGTTGAATCTGGCCTTAGACACTTACTAGCTATGTGACCTTGAACAAGTCCCTTAACCCTGTTTGCCTTAGTTTCCTCATCTGTAGGAATGGAGAAGCAAATGACAAACCACTTTAGTATATTTTCCAAGAAAACCCTAAACGGAGTCACAAAGAGTTGGACATAACTGAAATGACTGACCGACAACAAACATTTAGTCCATAACTCCTCCTTTTATAGAAGAAATTGACACCCAGAAATGGAGAGTGATAAATGATTCAGCAGCAAATAAAAGCAAAGTATACAATGTGGTATGAAGTTTTCTAACTTCATGGTTACTTTGAGTAAAGCATATTACCTTTTCTCCAGGGTATGTCAAGAACACATTTAGAATATAATAGAAGGAAGAGCTTGTGCATTTAACTTCTGTCTCTAAAAGGCCAGTGAATAACATTACTGTCAGATTTAATTATCAGGTTCATTAGTGATGAACATAAGAAATAAAACTAGAATATTCTCAATGTAAGTTTCACTTCTCCCAAGACAAAAACATAACAGACAAGTAAATAAACGTGTGTGTGTGTGTGTGTGTGTGTGTGTGTGTGAAAGTGATACATCCTTAGAACTGGAACTGACATTAGTGAACACAGTCCTGATCAATTCCAATACGTGATCCTCCCACTTCCTCTTAGAGACATTCATCAGTGGGGAAATCCTAGTATTTAAGATAGACTTCAAGGGTCTTTGATAGTCTCAGAGTGCATGGTTCCTTCACTGATGTAGATAGCAACTTCTCTGTGCCTTAGTAAAGACTGATTGGAAATTCCTATTGTCAACTTGGTGATAAGCCTCTCAGAACTTAGGTTGGCAGTCTTTAGCAGACATTAAGTCCTTTTATTTCTGTCTCATTTATTCTCTACCTCATCCCCCCCAAAAGCTACTGTGCTTTTGAACTTCCCTGTTTCTATCAAAGTTACCGTCCTTCTTCCAGTCTCTCAGGTCTATATAACCTCAGCCTTATACCAAATACCAACACCCTCATTCCAAATATCTTGCAACAAGTTGCCAAATTGTGTCTTCCATAGCTCTGCGACATCTCTCACATTCAACCCCTCCTCTCTCCTCACTCAGCCACTACACTCTTTCAGGCCTTCCTCACCCCTTACCTAGATGATTGAAATGGTTTCCTCATTCTCTCAGGCAACAAGTCAATTGTCAAACATTTATTTATTTTTAATTTTTTTTCCAATTACATGTAAAAACAATTTTCAACCTTTGTTTTTTACAATGTTGAATTTCAAATTCTCTCCCACCCTTCTTCCTGTCCTTCCCATTGAGAAGACAAGCAATTTGATAACAGTTATATGTGTGCAGTCATGCAAAACATATTCCCATATTAATTGTGTTGTAAAAGAAAACACAACTACAAAAAAAACAAGAAAAATAAAGTTTAAAAAAGTATTCTTCGATCTGCATTCAGATTGTATTGGTTCTTTCTCTGGAGGTGGATAGCATTTTTCATCATGAGTCCTTTGAAATTGTCTTGACAATTGTCACTCACCTTTGATCATAGTACTTCAGCAAGCTTTCGTTAAGTGCCTTCTATGTACTGGTGCCCTCCCTCACCATCTTGAATTTAACTCACTTGTATTTATTTTGTTTTTATTCTGCATGTTTATATATGTACATGGTGTTTCCCTCAATGTAAGCTTCTTGAGAGTAGGAATTGTCTTCCTCTTTGCCTTTGTACCTTCCTGAGCCTGGCACAGAGCAGGGGCTTAAAGTCTTGTTTGATAAAGTCTGGGATTGAGTTTGCACTTGGAGTCTTCAGCTTGGTAGGGTAGTCTAGGGCAGCGGTTCTCAACCTGTGGGTTGCAACCCCTTTGGGGGTGGAACGGGGTCGCCTAAGACCATCGGAAAACACATATTTTCAATGGTCTTAGGAACCAAAACACCGCTCCTCTATCAGTCTCCAGGTGGGTCTGTCCACATGCAGATACGCCCACATATGAATATTAAAGGGTCTTGGCATTAGGAAGGTTGAGAACCACTGGGCTAGGGTTTGCTTTCATTGGTACAGCCTTTGACCAGAGGAGGAGGACTCTGTTGGAGGCTTCAGATAGAAGAGATAAACATAAAACTCAGTTACTCTGTTTGGGTCTATAACATTTCCAGTTCTACAAAGCACTTTCCTCACACCAACTCTATGAATTGATACAAGCATTATTCTCCCCTTTTGCTGGTGAGAAAATTGTCTCAGAATAGTTAAGTAATTTACCGACAGTCCCATGGGTAATAAATGCTACATTCTGGATTCCAACACAGTTCTCTTTCTTCAAGGCCACTCATTAAAATTGAAATTCAAAATTAAATTTTAAGATGTGATATACAGATGTACACATATATATGTGAATAGATGTGTGCACATACAAAAAATATTACGTCTCTGTATACCTATAAACCATATACATACGTACCCATAACTACATATACATATATGTATTATACACAAACATATGTAACTATATATATACATATCTGTATATACAAATACATGTACACATTTATCTTTAGCCCATTAACAACTGATAAATCCAAAGTGTGCTAAATGCTTCCCTTCTGCTAGTTCCATTGAGGTCAACACACAGAAGGCTTTGGCAGCTTCCTTCATTACAATGCATTAAGTCCAAGCTATTTGGCATGAGAACAAGCTGATTTTCAAGCCAACTTCCAAAGTACATGGAGCTCTCACCTTGGCACCAGGAGCGTCGCTGTCCTAGGACTCCAGAATTTAGAGGATGCTAGCAGCACTTGCACTAGTTCAGCAGGATAGGAAGAAAGAGTTTAGTGCCAAGTTATCAAAAAGAGTTAGTTAAAATAGGAAGTTAATTAAAAGTCAAATTCATAAGATCACAGCTCCATTAGAGAAAGCGATCTTAATGTATTTGGGTCATGAACTCCTTTGTCAATGTTGTGAAACCTAATAGACCTCTTACCAGAATAATATTTTTAAATGTATAAAATGAAATATATTGGATTGAAAAGAAAAACAATTATGTTGAAATAATTATCCAAGCATTTTTTTTTTTGCTTAATTTTTTTTGGACGGGGGAAGGCAGGGCATTTGGGGTTAACTGACTTGCCCAAGATCACACAGCTAGTTTTGTGTAAAGTGTCCGAGGCTGGATTTGAATTCAGGTCCTCCTGACTCCAGGGGCTGGTGCTCTATTGACTGTGCCACGTAGCTGCCCCCAAAGCATTTTTTAAAAAGTTCAAAAGAGTCCAAGTTAAGAATACCTGGGAAAAAGTAATCGGGAGGGGGGGGGGGGTTGGGGCAGAGCCAAGATGGCAGGGTAAAAGCAGGAACCTGTTTAAACTCCAGCACCAACCACCTCCAAAACCTGTAAAATATGACTCTAAAAAAATTTTAGAGCTATAGAACCCACAAAGTGACAGAAAGAAACAAATCTCCCACTGAAGGCAACCTGGCAGGCTGACATGAAGGGTCTGTAGAACTGGGCTGGGAGCCCAGCACAGTCCTGCATGAGCAGCATGGACCCAGACCCAGGGTGGCCCCAACCAGCAACCCCAGCTGGCCGGAGCAGACTTCAGGAGAGTGAATCACTGGCAGCTATGGCACTTTCCAGACTTCTCAACTCATAAACACCAAATAGAAAGTAAAATGTCAGTGGGAAACCCTGTTGATCCAGGGTAAGAGAAGAGCGTGGTCCAGCCCCTCACTACCAGGTGAGAGGTGACTCCCAGGTGAGCTTCCTCCAAAGCTCCTGGCCTGCAAATCATAGTGGGACCAAGTGACCATTCAAAGGGTAATCACTCTTGCTTTGACCTGCTTGGATCTGGGTTGCAGTTTTGGGTGGTGGTCCTGGGCTGTGTGGCCAGTGTGCCAGAGCTTCTCTTGGCTATAGAGACAGCACCCTCCTCATAGTTCTGACAACATATGCGAAAATCCCAGCAATTTGGGACACAGTTCTCTCCACTCTGGAAATAGAATTCTACTGCGGTAAAGAGTTCAGAAGTCAAGTAATTGGCTGGCAAGATAAGCAAGTAGAGGAAGCACAATCAGACCATAGAATCCTTTTTGGGGGATCAAAAAGGATCAAAACATAGAACCAGAGGAAGACAACAAAGTCAAAACTCCTTCATCAAAAGCTTCCAAGAAAAATATGAATTGGTTACAGGCCATGGAGGAGCTCAAGAAGGATTTTGAAAATCAAGTAAGAGAATGGAGGAAAAATTGGAAAGAGAAATGTGAATGATGCAAGAAAATCATGAAAAGTGAATCAATGGCCTGCTAAAGGAGACTCAAAAAAATACTGAAGAAAATAACACCTTAAAAAATAGACTAACTCAAATGGCAAAAGAGGCCCAAAAAAGCTAATGGGGAGAAGAATGTATTAAAAAGCCAAATTTGCCAGATGGAAAGGGAATTTCAAAAACTCACTGAAGAGAATAATTCCTTCAAAA
>CM053587.1:272986780-273005751 GCA_028646515.1 Pseudochirops corinnae
CATCCTGCCCTACTGAAAAGTGACATAGGAGAGAATAGACTGGGGGAAGGGGGACACACAGGGATGGCTGTTTTGGGGCAGTGGGTGGGGGAAAGAGGGAGAGAAAATATGTAACTCAAAATCTTGTGGAAATGAATGATGCAAACTAAAATGAAATTAAAAAAAAAACTTTCACTGGTTTCCCAATTACCCATGAGATAGATAAAACAAAAATTTCTTAGCCTAACACTGAAGGCCTCTTTCCCGCCAGTCTATACTCTCTTTCCTAAAACAGTCCTTTTGTGAATTGTAAACCAGAGTACTGCTCTCTAAACTCAGTACTTCACCTCCCACCTTTCTGGATTCACATTTACCACCATACCTCCCCAACCCACCTACTTATGGCTTAGATGCTTGGAATGCATTCTGTCCCTATCTCTTTCTCTCTGAATCCTTGCCTTCCATTTAATCTCAAGTCAGGTGCCCTCCTTTTTCTTTCCTAAGGTCTCCCCCCCGGAATTCCAATCCCCCATCATTTGTGTTCTCTCTCCTAAATTTTCTTTGCAAAATATTTTCATGTGTTATTATCTCTCCTTTATTTTCAAAGAGGACCAATGACACGAGGTGATGTCTTGACTTGTGCATGAATTGGATTTTAATGAGGCAGAGTTGCATGAAGTCTTCAGCCTCACTCTCTTCCAGAGTCATCAAAGTCCAGTGGCAAGACAAATGTCAAAGGAACTGGAGATGGCCCGGGATGTAGTAGACAACCTTGGCATCTTTGACCAAGCTCTAAGTGCTCCACAGCACCTGCTTCAGCTGCCACCTCTGACTCCACGAAGCTATAGCAAGTGCAGCAATCACATCCTAATAAGACCATCTAGGTAGACAGGCTACACCAGGAGGAAGGCAACCCACAGACATTTAGAAAAATGTCTACCCCAAGCATGTGAAGACTTTCTCCAATGGAATGGGTGGATGAGAACAATTTGTTCCTACTTACATATGTACATCACTGGTGTCAAATTCAAGTAGAAACAGATACCTATGATCCACAGATTAATACTATCTATGTTGCATTGGGTAGGTGGGTAAGTTTGATATCTCTGACATACATGTTGTATTCCCTCTCCCCCACCCCAAAAAAAGAATGTGAACTCTTTGAGATCATATGCTGCTCGGTTCCTCTCTGTGTATCTTCTGAGCCTCACACATGGTAGATGCATAGTAAATGTTGAATGAAACTAAATTGGCCAGATGGGAGGAAAATGACCCTGAGATATTTCAAGGAATGGAGGAAGAGAGCTGAGCCTCCTTGACTTGAGAAGTCAAAACATTCTCTTTAAACATTTGAGGGAAAAGAAAAAGGCTAGAATAGAAGTAGTAAGAAATAGTTTGAGGAGTCTATGAGGACTGACAAGCAGCAGGGAGGACCCAATTAATAACACTAAATACAAATTTGTTGTGAGCGAATCAGTAAGTATAGGACAAGTTGTATAACAGCAATCAGAGAATGATTATAATAAACCCTTCTTGTCGTTGTTGAGTCTATCTGACTCTTCATGACTCCTTTTTGGATTTGTTAACAGAGATATTTAAATGGTTTGCCATTTCCTTCTCTAAATCATTTTACAAATGAGGAAACTGAGGCAAACAGGGTTAAGTGACTTGCTCAGACACAGCTAGTGTCTGAGGCCAGATTTGAACTCGGGAAGATGAGTCTTCCTAACTCCAGGCCTGGCACTCTGTGCACTATGGAACCATCTAGCTGCTCTACCCTCTTTCTTACTCAGACCTTAGCAATTATAGCAAGAACTGGGATTTGCCCACAGGCACTGACATCCACAGGGGGCACACTCCCTGTAGTTATCCAGAAACATCTACCCCCACACCTTGCAGTCTTTGTTACAGATAAGAAGTATGAAGAGCAAATTGAATTAGTTGCCATGGAAAATATGTATTAGAGAGGAATACAAACAAGATCAGAGAAAGAAAGACTTCAGGTAGAAAGCTTTGAATGCTACACTGAGTTTATTATTCCCTCAAATATTCCAGGTAATTGATGTTGATGTTGCTAACTCCAGATGGAAAGTATCAAACTTGTCTCTAAAGTAATTTCCTTGGCGGTTAAAACATTTTATGGCACCACTTAAATTCATTTTTCTTTGTTATTCACCAGATACAAACATTTCCACTATACTGTCTGTGGTTAGGCAATTGAATTTTCCTGAAAATGAAGGTTAGTTTTCTCCTCTGAGGTGTTAAAACTACCCTAAGCATGATATTCTTACATTTCAAAATGGAAATTTCCTACTATGCAGTAAAAAGGAGTGTAGACCCCTTAAATCCTTCTCAGTATTAAGTATAAGATTACATGGAAAGGAAATCATAACAATGGGCCAAAAGTTGAATCTTATAAGGACCCTACTGGAAGAGCGTTTTACTCACCCACTGAGGGTCCCTGATTCAATTAATCGATCTCTTGAGGCAGGTGATTTAACACAGGCTGAGCTATAGAGAAAGTAAAATTCATTGGAAGAACAGTATGAATTCTGGGAAAAGTTCATGTGAAAAACCAGGCACCTCCACCTATCAATTCCTCTTTCTAAATATTATTAAATTTAATACATAGGACTGCTGAAATAATCAATACTTTTAGAGATTGTAAACTGTAAGTAGGTTGCATTTATATTTGCACACATGTACAAATATACAGAGAGAAGAGAAGAATGAGAGGGACAGAGGGACAAAGGGGAAAGAGAGAGAGAGAGAGAGAGAGAGAGAGAGAGAGAGAGAGAGAGAGAGAGAAAGAGAGAGTGAGAAAAGGAGATGGGAGGGAAGAGAGAAAAACATAACATGATATTTCCAAGAAAAAGTTTGTATGATTTTACCTCTACCTATGTGGAGTCAATTCAACTTAACAAATAATTTAGTAGATACCAGGAGGTGTCTTTAACCCAGTGATACCACTAACAACCATGTGCTCCAAAGAGGTCAAAGCAGAGGGAAAGTGTCCATATATGCCCCATGGATTCAATTAACTCTTTGCTGATGATTCTCAACTCTGCTTAGCCAACCCTAAGCTTTCTCCTAACCTCCAGACTTGCTGCTCTACCTTCCTAATGCATGTCAACAACAGCATGTCTTATAGACATCTTAAACTCAACATATCCTGAGGAGAGGAAAAACTGTATTCATTATTTTCACCCAAAACTGTCCCCATACCTGGCCCTATTAGTGTTGAGGGTACCACCATCCTCCCAGTCATGTCCCTATTAATGTTGAGGGTACCACCATCCTCCCAGTCACTCAGGCTTGTAACTTAGTTGCCATCTATGATGCCTCACTCACTCTCAGTTCCTCCCACCCACTCCCCATTCAATCTGTTGCCTAGACCTATGGATTTTCCTTTCCTAACATCTCTCACATATGTTCCCTTCTCTGCTCTGATCAGCCACCACCCTATGCAGGCCCTTATCATCTCACACCTGGACTATTACAATGTCCTGGTGGTAAGACCTAACTCGTGACTCTTCTCACTCTAGTCCAACCTCCAATCAACTGTCAAAGTGATCTTCCTAAAGTGCAGGTTTGACCACATCCCCTCCCTGGTCAAAAAACTCCAGTAGCTCCCTATCACTTCCAGAATCAAATATAAAATCCTCTCTTTAGTATCCAAAGTCCATTATAATATGCAAAATTCTACCCTATATTTCCTGTCTTCTCATTCCTTGCATACATGTGCAGAGCACACATGTGCATGTACACACACACACACACACACACACACACACACACACACACACCCTCCCTCACCCATACCATGAAATGTAGTGGTACTGGCCTCCTTGGACTCTTTCTTGAGTGAGACACTCCATTTCCACAGTGGGTAGAATGCTGGGCTTGGAAGATGCGTCTTTCTTACTCCAGGCCCAGCATGCCACCCACTGTGCCACCTAGCTGCCCATACCAAAGTAATGTGAAGTGAGAACAACTAAAAGAATGACCACAATATTGTAAAGGAAAATGACCCTGAAAAACTTTAGAGCTTTCATCAGCTTCTTGAGAAGAAATAGGTCTCCCATCTCTTGGCAGAGAGATGATGGACTAGGGGTACAGCATGGGACACACACATTGTCAAGATATGGGTAATTCCGAAATTGAGGGGATACCCGTCATTTGGGGAATGGCTGAACAGGCTGTGGCATATGAATGTAAGGGAATACTATTGTGTTGTAAGAAATGGCAGATTTCAGAAAAATCTGGACTTACCTGAATTGATGATGAGTGAAGTGAGCAGAACCAGGAGAACATTGTACACAGCAACATCAACATTGTAAGATAATCAGCTTTGATAGACTTAACTCTTCTCATCTGATCCTCACAACAACCCTGAAAGGTAGCTGCTGTTCTTATTCTAATTTTATGGTGAAGGTTAAGGAAAATGAGACAGACAGTGATCAAGTGACTTGCCCAGGGTCACACAGCTAGTAAGTGTCTGAGGGTGGATTTAAACTTACTTGTCTTCCTGACTTTAGGCCTAGTGCTCTATCCATTTTACCACCTACTTTCTTACTCTGGACTAAGGGTTCATAGCCCTTCATAAGACTGCCCAAAAGGGCCATGACATTAAATAAGGTAATCTAGTCCAGTACCCTCATTTTTATAGACTCTGGTGACTTCTAGGATTAATTGACCAATTAAAATGAAATAAAATAGGGAACTAATGAATGACCTCTGGTGAATTCTGTATTTGAGTCCTGAGTCTGCCACTGATCTTGGGAAAGTTCTTTTATCCACAAGTGTCTCAGTTTCTTCATCCACAAAATGTGATTAAACTTAAATGACCTCAAGGCCACATGTGGCCGTCGACGTCCTCAAGTGCAGCCCTTTGACTGAATCCAAGCTTCATGGAACAAATCCCCTTAATAAAAGTATTCATTCTGTAAAACTTGGACTCAGTCAAAAGGGCACACCCAAGGACCTAGAAGGCCACATGTGGCCTTTGGCTAAAAGTTCCCTACCCCTGATTAACTCAGTGCTATTGTGAGGAAAGTGCTTATAATTCTAAAAGTACCATAGAAATGAGAACTACTCTTGTTACCTCCCAAAGCTGCCTCTCCTCATGGGCTGGAAACCCCCAAGTAAATTGTTACCTTTCCATTGACTCAATGATTTTCCTGTAAAATAGCTTCATAATACAGCTTTGACTCTGGTAACTATGTCAATGGAAAAGCAGTATGGCATAATGGAAAGAATTCTGAATGTAGAGTCAGGAAAACCTGGGTTCAAATCCAGCCTCTGATGCTTATAACCTATGTGACCGTAAGTTCCAAAAATGTTATTAAAATAGATATTGACTGTAAAATTTTAGTGATTAGATGGTTGTGGAAAGTAATAAAAGGCTTACAGGCTTGTGGAAAGAGCACTGGATTTGGTAGCAGAGGATGCAGGTTTCAATCTCTGATATGCTACTAACTACCTGTGTGACCATAGGCAAGTCACTTCATTATCTGTGAGACTCAGTGTCTTCATCTGTAAAATGAGACAAAATGTTAGACTAGATGCCTGAACTGATGTCCAATTCCTCTCTCAGCCCCTCTCTTTCTTACCTCTGAAGGCTACAGGTTTTTACTAAAAGCAAATTGGATTGTGATTCCAGGCTGCTTTCAAGTTTGGGTCAGATTTGGAGTAGGGTAGGGAAGGGAGCACAATTTATATTTGAAACAATGGGGTCATAATCAGACTGTCCCTGGACCTCCCCAAGGACAGCCTTTGAAGTACTCAGAAGAGCTACTTCTCTTTTGTCAAAGTCATGTTTCATCAGAAACATCTGCTGTGACTCCCTGGAGGATCAGACAAAGAAGCTCTATCCTAAATCTTGGACTATGGTCTCAGTGTGCCTCATCCTGCCAGCCCTCAGAGAGTCGGAACAGCCCCTGCCTCAGATGCTGGGAAATAATGGGAATGATGGAGCATGAGATGAGGTGTCAAACTACAGCCCCTTTGCCAAGCACTTTATAGAGGATCTTTTTCCAGTCTGATTAGTTCTTTACAAGGTCTGAGTCTTCCTCCTTCCCCAAAGTTCTTTCCTTTTCCCAGGCTTTTCCCCTCTGGGAGAAAGAGGACAGAAGTTAGCTTGTGCTATATTTGTAAGTTGTTATAAAATTCACTAGAAGATTTAAAAATCTGTACTGTAAAGCCCTGGGTTAACAACATGAGTCTCTCCTCCTCCAGCCACCTTTTCCCCAGTCTACCCACTTGAAAACTAATAGAGGAAGTATATGCTGTCTGACGTTCCAATTATTTTGCCCTCCCCATCTTTATCCCAGGTCCTATCTGTCTCACTTTGTTTAGTTTTATGTACTTCACAGTTCTTTGACTCATCCTACCATATATTCAAGTGGCATTAACCAAAAGAATGTCCTTTGGGGACTAATATTGAGGACTCAGAAAACCTGGGTCCAAGTCTACACTATTAATCATTAGCTGTGTGATATTGAATAAGTTCATTCGCCTATATCTTATATAACTTATATGTTTTCTCATCTTTAAAGTGTAGCTAATGTTTGTATCATACACTTCTCGGGCTTTAGGCATCATAATTGCAGAATCACAACAATTTAGAGTCATAAAAAAATCATGTGACAAAATAAGCACTGTGGGTAGATGATGTATGAAGTTTCATCAGTAATGAAAGGAGAAAAGTTGAAGGACATCTGAAGGGCTCAGATATAGAAAAGGGATCAGATTTATTCTATTTGGCTCCATACGGCAAAACCAGGAGCGCTGAGTGGAAATTGCAAAGGAGCTAAATTAGGTTTTATGTTAGGAAAAAAATTCCTGGCAATTGGAGCTGTCCAAGATGGGAATAGGCTGCTTTGAGAGGTGGCAAACTTCTCGCCCATGGAGATCTTGAAGCAGATGCTGGCGGACCATTTGTCAGATATGTTACAACAGAGATTCGTTTTGTATGTAAGTTGACTAGATGGCTGCTGAGCTTCCTTCCAACTATAAACTCTGTGGTTCTCTGAAGAGATAGGAAATGGCTGCAAACTAGATTCTGTATGAGACATTCTAGAAGACTATGATTAAGGATATCCTCTATTTATACAAAGGTTTTGTCAGAAGTGTTCTAACTTAGGATCGAAAATATGTAAGTGAAAGAGCAAGGAACATAAGGAGAAAAATCAGAGAAATCCGCCCCCACTAAAGATGGGAAAACTCACTATAGATATAAAAATTCAGGAGTCCCAATGGCAAAGCCAACAGGCAATGTACAAGTATTTCTGTCAAAAGAATTAGTCACAAGAGGTGGCAAAAAGTTGGAAGCAAGGTTAACAATGAATTGAGGTTCCTTATTCCAGCAAGAATAGAGAGTAAAGGGAATTTCTCAGAGCCTTTCAGAGATCGTGTTATGGTGAGTTTCTACCCATGTCTTGCCAATATCCTACCATCCACCTGCACCGGATGTACAATTCACAGTTATGTATCTCTCCTAGAGAATGTTAAAGAGCTGCGGGAAAATACCTCTTCTTGCCAGGGATCCAAGAGGATGAAGTGTTCTTTGAAAGAATCAAAGTACTTTAAAGTGAAAATACAGGGGAAAAACGAATCCAAAACAGAAAGAAATCATAATTTAAGAAAGAAAGGACCACTGAACATACAGAAATATACAACAGCCCTACTCATAAAGGGTGGAGTTAGATAAGTGGAAAGCAGCTTCTCACCTTCCAGGGAAGGTAATGGCAAAAGTTCACAGGTGTCGCCAGGACAGAAACTATGTAATATTGGTCACAATGAGAGGAAAGGAAATCATAGAGGTTAGTGACTCCTTGATGAGGTAGACATGCTGTTGACCAGACAGGAATGATAAGGAGGGGTAATGTCCTCGGATGTATTCAGGATGTGACTGAATCATGCCAAGAATCATCAGTTCTGTTGCCCACCATCCACTACTTTTGATTCCCATCGAAACAGATGATATAACCTGAGGAAACCTAGAAAGCATTACTTAGGATTATTAACTCCTAAACAATATTTTCTTTTTTTTTTTCTTTCCTTTTTTCACTTTTTGGAGGGCAATTGGGGTTAAGTGACTTGCCCAGAGTCACACGGCTAGTAAGTATGTGTCTGAGGCCGAATTTGAACTCAAGTCCTCCTGACTCCAGAGCTGGTGCTCTATTCACTGCACCATTTAGCTGCCCCCTAAACAATATTTTGAAAGTATTAGGAACATAGGCATTGTTTTCATTCCTACTGCTAATTGTAAATAGGGTCTTCATAAACAATTATTGAATTAATGAAGGACAAGTTTCAGAATAAAGGAGTATGAAAAAGTCTTTCAAATTGGGTTGCAAGTTAGACTCAAAAACCTCTAACATCCCTTCCAATGGTAAAATCTCATGTCTTTTATATTGCAAGCTCCTTGAAGGCAGGGACTGTCTTTTGCCACTTTTTATATTCTCAGGACTTGGCACAGTGCCTGGCATATAGTAGGGGTGTGATAGATGCTTATTTGCTGACTGATTGTGAGTGGGCATGATTGGAGACTTGATTATACCACTGTGTGGTGCCTCTGGAACCACTGACTGATCAAGAAGAGGGAAGTGGTCTCAATCAGAGAAATATCACATCTGGAAATATGTTTTGAGGATGAGTGAGGGGGAGCAGTGAGGGCGCAAATTAAAGTCTGAAAAGGAGATTATAGAGATTGTGAGCAGGAACTAGAGCTAACCAATTCAAAGAGAGGACCCAGGTGTAATAGGAATGGAAGACACTGCTTAGTGCCAGGTAAGATACAAGGATGTACAGGTACTTACATACAGGTACATATGGTACTTGTCCTCACGGACGACATTCTTTCATCCCTATTTCCCCTTAAGAGGTGTCCATAAGATATCCCATATAAGTTTGGGATTACATTTTCTTACTGAAATGAGGAATTAACAAGTTACCTTGTTATGTCTTCTGCTGTCATTGTCTACCCGCCTTCCTCACTGGCATCCCCTCCAGCATCAGGCTGGAGATAGCTGTCCTTAGATAACTGCTCAAGCCAAAATCGCACCTTGATGGAATAACTGTGTCACTTTGAGTTAGACTTGTATTTATATGCTTTGTCAAGTCAGTAAGCACTTATTAAGCTCTCCCTAAGTTCCAGGGGTACAAAGAAAGGCAAAAATATGGTCTTTTTCTGTTAAGAGCTCACATACCAATGGAGGAGACAGCATGCAAACCACTATGTACATATAAGACTACCATACAGGGTAAAAATAAAAAATTTCTGTTCAACTTGATACATGTTAGCTATTGAAAAAACAAAAGAAAATAGCATAACAATTTAATTTAATAACCACTTATTAAGTGACTACTGTGTTCCAGGCTCTGTGCCCAGGACACAAAGCAATTACAAAACAGTAATTATCCTCCAGGAGCCCAGGTCCTACTGAGGAGATACAAGATGTACGTATATAAGTAAATACAAAGACTATACAAAATGAATCATTTTGGTGGAGAGCACTAACACCTGAGAAGACATAGAACCAGAAAGGCCTGCTAGGTGGTACACTGGATAGAGCAGCAGGCCTTGGGTCAGGAAGACATGAGTTCAAATGTGACCCTGGCCAGATCATTGTACCTCTGCCCCCATTTCCTCCTTTATAAAATGAAGATAAGACTAGTACTTACTTCCCAGGTTTGTTGTGAGGGTCAAATGAGATAACATAAAGCACTTAGCACAATCCTGGCAAAAATAGGTACCATATAATTGCTTGCTTCTTTCTCCTTCCCCTTCTATTAGAGCAGCAGTTCTCAACCTGTGGGTCATCACCCCTTTGGGGGTCAAATGACCCTTTCACAGGGATCACCTAAGACCATTGGAAAACACATATTTCCAATGGTCTTAGGAACCCAGACACCGCTCTTCTATCTGTCTCCCGGCAGGTCCATCCACATGGAGATACGCCCACATACGTGTATTAAAGGGTTACAGCATTGGAAGGTTGAGAACCACTGTATTAGAGAGATGGTGTTTGAGATGACCTAAGGATTCTAAGAGGCAAAGGTGATAAGAGAAACATGTGAGGACAACCAGTAAAAAGGCACTTAGAAGAAAAAACAGAACATTGTGTCCAGGGAAAAGCCAAAAATATATATTTTTTAAATAACCTAAAAGAATGATCCCACAATGAGACAATCCCTTTCCCCAAGTATTCATGTTTTTTCCCTAACTCTTGAAAATAATCTCTAATCTTTAAACTTGGTCAATAGAAAGGATAAGGCATACCTGAGATTTAATAGAATAATAAAATTTTAAAATTGGAAGAGACCTAAGAGTTTACCAATTTAAACCTATGTACTATTATTGTATTATGTATTATTATTCCTACATCAATTCAAACAACTTAAATTCAAAAAAATTATGTAAAAAAAAAATATTCAATGAACATCTACCATGTGTAGATCTCTGTTCTAAAACCTGGAGAGGATACTAATTTTTGTGAGATACAATTTCCCTATATAATCTAGCATTTCCTTTGGGTTAACTAATTTAATTCAATAGATATTAAACAAACACCAACTTTTTTCAAGGCAATCAATAATTAATCAACAAGCATTTAGGAAGTGCCACTTAGGTGCTAGATATGGGGATGCAAAGATAAAAGGGAAACAGTCCCTGCCCTCAAGGAGCTTACAATGTAAGAGGAGTTAGTGGGAGAACATAAGCACATACTTAGGAATATACAAAATACACCTAAGATAACCTTGTTGAGGGGTAGGGAAAGGGACAGTCTCTAACATCTGGAAGTCAGTCAGATAGTCAATAAACATTTAAGTATCTGCTATGTGCCAAGCACTGTGCTAAATACTGGGGAGTAAAAAAAAAAAAAAGTAAAAATTAATCCTTGCCTTCAGGGAGCTCACATTCTAATGGGAGCCTTCATGGAGAAGGGGAGACAAGCTAATTCTTGAAAGACACTAAGGATTCAGAAGTGGAGGTAGACGGAGTACATTCAAGGCATATGGCCTGAAGAGATATTACAAAGGTATGAAGGCAAGAAATATAATATCATGTGTGAGGGATAGTAGGAAGGCCAGTTTGGCTGTACTACAGGGGAATGATGTGTAATATGGTTGGAAACATAGTTTGGGGTCAGATTTCCAGAAACACCAAATAGAGGAGTTCACATTTGATCCTGGAGATAGAAGGGAGCCACTATTTATTGAAGAGGGTATTAACGTAGTCACTTTGGCATCTTTGTGGTGGCTGGATTGGAATGAGGAGACACTTGAGGCAGGAAAGTCAATTAAGAGGCTATTGCCATAGTCCAGGTGAGAGGTTTTTTCGGGTCTGAAATAAGATGGTGACAGTGTGAGTGGCAATGTAACCAAGAGATGTTTTGGAGCTAAAAAGGACAAGCTTTGACAAATAATACATGTGATGAGTAAGAGTGAGGAGTCAAGAGTAACACCAAGTTTGCAAACCTAGTTAACTGAAGTATGGTATTTCCCTTAACAGAAATGAGAAAATTCAGAGGAAGGGTAGTTTGGAGAGAAAGATAAAGAGTTCTATTTTGGATATGTTGGGTTTGAGATGTCTGTAAGCACCTCTTTTCCAAAATGTCCAACAAGCAGTTGGTGTTAAAGGATTGAAGTTCAGAGGAGAGACTGGGATTCAAGATATAGATCTTGAGTCATCAGTATTGAGATGACCTTCTTTTGTTCTTCTTTAATATTTTATTTTCAGTTCTAAATTGTCTCCCTCTCTCCCACCCATTGAAAAAAGAAGAAGAAAAATGAAACTCATTACAAATGTGTATAGTCAAGCAAATCAAATTGTCCACATTAGCCATGTCTGAAAAAAAAGCAAATATGCCTCAATCTGCACTCCCGGTCCATCACCTCACCTTCTGGAGGTGGGTAGCATGTTTCATTGTGAGTTGTCTAAATCCATGATTGGTCATTGTATTGATCAGAGTTCCTAAGTCTTTTTAAATTGTTTGTCTTTACACCGTTGTTTTTATTGAATAGATTGTTCTCCTGATTCTTTTGACTTTAAATCATGTCATACCAGTCTTCCCAGGTTTCTTTGAGGCCATCCTCTTCATCATTTTTTTTTTCAATAGTTGCAATCAATTTATTAAAAGAGATGATTTGTTAGGCATCTGCAATGGTGACTTCAACTTCTACACCTGATTCAGTGCTGATAGAAGTGATCTGTTTAACAATTTCAGAAGGACTGTGCAAATTAATAAGGTGTTTGTGGATTGTCATCTGGAACCAATCTCATCTTTGAACCTTCACGGCAAGTTCTTCTAGGTGTGATTCGAAGTGTCTTAGTGGGCATGTGAACAGGGTCCTTCACTTTCAAGTTCTTTTCTTTGGCTCCTCTAATTAGGTCAGCACACACTTTCTCAAGTGATTTCACATTGCGGCTGGTGATGGTAATTTGAATCCGGTGAATGACCACTTCGGGCTCCACAAATGTCTTGTCGGTGTCTTTGCATGTCACGGCAGTGGAGCTGCTTTCTGACCAACTTATTGTTCAGTGAGAGTGAACAGTGGTTAGTCAGGAGGAGAGGCAGAGACTACTGACTTTATGGGGCTACAGCAGCGATACCTTCACTGAAGAGCCTCTTCATCCCTTTTTTTGTTTGTTTTTTTGTTTTTTGCTTTTTGGAGAACAATTGAGGTTAAGCGACTGGCCCAAGGTCACATGGCTAGTAAGTGTGTCAAGAATCTGAGGTCGGTTTGAACTCAGGTCCTCCTGACTTCAGGGCCGGTGCTCTATTCACTGGGCCACCTAGCCACCCCCTCTTCATCATTTCTTACAGCACAGTATTAGTTTATCACCTTCATATACCATAGCTTATATAGTCATTCCTAAACTGATAGGCACCTCCTTGATTTTCCATTCTTTACCACCACATAAAGAACTGCTATAAATATTTTTGTACAACTGAGTCCTTTTCCTCTTTCTTTGATTGATCTCATTAAGATAATAATTCAATTCAGGGGAGCTGAAAAGGTCACCAACAGAGTGAGTGTAGGAAAAAAAGAGAAGACCTAGAACCAACAGGTTGGGAGAAATTATATAATTTGAAGGGACATATCCAGTTCTTCATAGGATTTCTCTACATCTTCATCACCCGCAACAGGTATTAGTACCATAGCTTCCATTAGGTTCACGGTGGTCTCTTTCCAAGTATTTGTCATAGGCATAATATGAGATGACCAAATGTCCTATGCAATAAAGCCCTTGTTGCCTTTGAATGTATGATAAAAATCGACCCTGCTATATTGTTCATCCTTTGTTTCTGAAGACCAAACATCTAAGTCACATGCATCATAGTAGCATTGATTATAGTTACATACAGAGCACAAATACTCTTCAACAAATATAGTTCAGCTACCTGAGGAAGGGTTTTTTCCTTTCTATAGTGCCATAATTAAGCTTAGTCATTGGCCTTCTGGCCCTGGCACTTCTCTTAGGACCTCCTGAGGTTATGAATATCCCAAACTGCTTGTCAGAATCCTCAGGCCTACTGGCTCCCAGTCCCGATTCTGAGCTAGTATATCTCTAAGGATGATTCTGTTTCTAGGCCCTGTGAGTGGTGTTCATATGCTGCAGGCCTCTATACTAGGGATTGGGCAAGAAAGTAGTTGCCACTGGCCCAGACCACCATTAGCACCACCTGTTGGCCTGAAGTTCTGATGTTTTTCATGTATAACTAAACTGTAGAAAGGCTCTGACCCTGGGATTTAGAAAATAATGCTAGATTTTTGACTCATGCCACCTTAAATGTAAGACAGAAAAGACCTCAGAGGTCTTCTAGCCCAACCTCTCATTTTACAATTGAAGAAACTGAGGCTGAGGAAGGTTAAATTTACTTCACTAAGCTTATACTCAGTGTCAAAGGTGGGAATTAAACCCAGATCTTCTGAATCCAAAAAAAAACCCAGTGCTCTTTCCTGAGTTTGAATCCCATCTGTGATACTTTCTAGCTGTCACAAAAATAAATTACCTAAACCCCCCCACTTTGAGACTCAGTTTCCTCTTCTATGAAATGGGGCCAACAGTGCCCTGAGTAACTAGCTGCCTCACTGGGTTTTTATGAGGCTTAAATGAGAAGTGTTAGAGCATTTGGAAAACTTTGAAGTACTATAGAAAAGCTAGCCATTGTTAGAGCTGTTTTAGCTATCAGCAGCAAATACGCTTGGCTTTGGCACTGCAAGCACAAAAATCGTGCACAATGATTTTTTTTTTTTTTTGCTATTTCCTTTTCATTTGCACAATACCAAAATCTAACTCTTCATGAAGCCCAGAGAGGCTAGATCACACCAGTAAATAAATCCAAAAACTGTAGTCAGGTACTCAGGTGACATAGTAGATGGTGTGTCGGTCTTGGAGGCAGTAAAATTTGAGTTCATATCCAGCCTCAGATGCTGACTGGGGACCCTGAGCAATTCACTTCATCTCTTTAGGCCTCAATTTTCTCATCTGTAAAATAGAGATGATAAGAATAGCCCTTACCTCTCAGGGTTGTCATGAGGAACAAATGAGATAATATATTTAAAACGCTTTATAAACTATAAAGAGCTATATAAATTTGCTATTATTAATTTCAAGACGCATACCTGTCACTAAAGAACGTTAGTGAACGTATTTTTTTCCCCTTTTCATTTCTTCTTTTTGTTTTGTTTTGGTTTTTTGGAGGGGTTAGGCAAGGCAATTGGGGTTAAATGACTTGACCAAGGTCACACAGCTAGTAAGTGTGTCAAGTGTCTGAGACAGGATCTGAACTCAGGCCCTCCTGACTCCAGGGCTGGTGCTCTATTCACTGTGCCATCCAGCCACCCCTCCCTTTTCATTTCTAGTAATGAACAGACAACCAGCTTCATTTCAGAAGAATCTTTGAATCATTTATCTCTTCTGCTTCTTCCCCACTGACAAATGTCCAAACTTCTTCTCTCCTCATAATCTACAGAAATGTGTTTGCTAATATTTTTAGACTGTTGTCACTGACCAGTCATGGTGTGATAAAGTAGAATTGGAGCTCCATAAATCTTTGGTAGTCATAAAAAGACTCTCAGGGTTGACCTAGATGGTCTCAAAGGTCTCTTCTAAGGTTCCATGACTCAAATATGTCAAACCAGTCTGTTTTGGAGTATGGAGGCAGGTCAGAGAACCGTGAAGAGGTGAAAGAATGGCTTGTCTTTGTATGCTTTGGGGAGTGGTTTTGTATTCTGTTTTTTTAAGTGATAAGAGCTGTGCCTGGCTGGGTTTATATTTCTCTTTGATACATGAGAAAGGAAGGTAAATAGCAATGGTACAATAAGGACCACGCCCATTCCGCAAGCAGGAAAGTTTCATCAAGTAAAAGCAGAAGTCCCAGAGTAGGGATGTGGAAAAGATACATAGTGGCAATGATGAGAGCAAGACATGATAACCTGCTAAGGAGAGCAGGCTGTCAATAAGTCCGGGTATTTGGAAATGGATTGAATGAATCAATTTCCAATAGCACAGGGAACAAGGGAAGAAGTGACTATATTTCTCAACCCCGCAACTTGTAAAGAGAAAGCCAGAAATTTTATTTCATTTTTAATTTATGGAATAAAATGAGCATTTCCATAACGTAGTATAATTTTTAAAAGATTATACATGAAACTCCAAATTTATTATGTACAACTTGCTATTCATTTTAAATATGTAATAAAGTAATCATGTAAATTTCATTTTTTTCTTCCCTCCCCTAGAGATGGCTACCATTAGACACAAATAGGTATATATACGTAAAATTGTTCTATATATACTTCTATTTATAGTTCTCTGGATGCAGATAGCATCTTTATTCATATGTCTTTTATAGTTAATTTAGGGATTTATAATAGACAAAATGACTCATTCACTTAAAGTTGTTCTTAAAACAATACTGCTATTGCTGTATACAACATTCTCTTGGTCCTTCTCATTATTTCATGCAAGCCTTTCCATGTTTTTCTAAGATCACTGAGCTCATTATTTCTTATAACACATTATATTATATATTATTATATTACACAGTAGAACAATAGCATGGAATCATTCCACCCCAATTTCACACTTCTCTGAGATGGAAGTCACTGTAGTCAAGACAGAGCATGAAGGACAAGGAAAGAAATGGCCAAGAATGATGGGGAAACCTCCTGATTGGCTTAGATTAAGTCTACAATTGTGGAATGAACTTATGATCTCAGAACCATACAAAGGTGGGGGTGGGGCACTCCATTTTGGCAAGGAGTATTAGGGGATGAGAAGAATTTTTTTTTATCTTGTTCTGGGATAGAAGAAAACAGTTGGTCATGAGGCTTGGGAAGTTATAATAAGAGAGAATAGCTTTAAAACTTAAGATCCATCTCCATAGGAACAAGGCAGTCTGTTTATTTATACTTATGATTACCTTGCCCTTGTATGCAGCATTTACAAATTCTTGATTTTGTATATACAGTTATCCCTTCCACAGCTGACTTTCCCCAGTGGTTTAGATGCACTGCAGGTGGGTATAAGAAATTAAATGGGAATTGTGGGGGCAGTGAGCGTGTGGAAATCACAGACAACACAAACACATTGCCAATGACCAAAGACTTAACCCAAACTTTACAATAAAGTATTGTAAACATCCCATAAAAGAAAAAGAAAAGTTCAGACTTCTTCTCTGGTATGAAGGGAAGGCCAAAAATTTTGTGCAGATTTCCAGATGGGGGAAGTATTGTGCACCTAACTCCCAAGATGTGGAAACTATCTCACTGTATGATCAATATTTTTAAACATTGGAAAGGTTTCACGTGGGAAAGAAAGCCCTTTTACTCTGTGTAGTTCCACTGGGGAGAATAAGAATAAAGGGAAAGGAAGAAGAGAGGTAGATTTCAATTCATTCTAAAGAATTTCCTAACAGAGCTACTGAGCTATCCCAAAACGGGGATTTGCAACCTTGTTAGATAGAAAGATAGTAAAGAAAAGCTCAGATGATTGAATAACTCCCTCATTAGTTAATTAAAAAGGGAATGCAGGGCATTGAACCAGACATCATCTAAGGATCCTTCCAATTCTGAGAATGAAGAGAACACATATTCTGAATCAAGTCTGTGATATTGGGGAATGACATGTGTTTCTAACACTTTGTAGACTGGAATGAGTCCTAAAAGATTCTTTAAGTTTTCTTTTTTTTTTTGTCTATACAGTCATCCCTTCCACATCATGACTTTCCCCATTGTAATTTCAATATATTGCTGGTCAGCATAAGAAACCAAATGGGAATTATGGGGAAGTTTTGTGGAAGCTGCAGATGACCTTCAAAGGCCACCAGATGACACAGAACCTAGGACCAAACACTTAACTCAAATCTTACAATAAGATACTATAAACATCACCTAAAAGAAAAAGAAACAAATTCAGACTTCTTCTCTGCCACAAGGGGGAAGGAGCAAAAAAGTTATGCAGATTTTCCAGATCATGGGGGCACTGGACCCCTACACCCCAAACAACGTAGAAGGAATAACTATGTTCTTTCCCAAGACTGCTGCTAACAGTGGCTAACTGTTTTTACTTATGAGTCAAGCCATTAAGGATGGTATGGGAATAACCCAACTCCTATTACTAGGAATATAGGAATATAATGTTATTAGGAATATAATCTCAATGTCCGGATGATTTCTACTCCATTTCTTGAGCTGGGGATGATTGAACACTTTTCTCTCCTTCCTGCTTTCCCCCATCTAAAGGTAACTAAGGGAGGAAATTATAATTTAAAGCAAAACACCCCAAATACCAAACTAACAACTGCTGCCTTGATGTAAAAATGTGAGCTTTTTGAGAAAAGAGACTTTTTATTTTTCTCTTTTCCCTTGTGCCTAAACAGGTACTCAACATTCACTGAATTTTTTTTTCTTTATTTTTTTTGGAGGGCAATTGGAGTTAAGTGACTTGCCAAAGGTCATACAGCTAGTTTCTGTGTTAAGTGTCTGAGGCCACATTTGAACTCAGGTCCTCCTGACTCCAGGGCTGGTGCTCTATTCACTGTACCACCTAGCTGCCCCCATTGAATTTTTTAATGAAGAAGCAACCTGGTTGCTAAATTCAATACAATCCAGTAATCATTTAATAAGTAACTACCATGTATAGATGTTGAGGATACAAAAATGAAAAGACACAGCTTCTGCCCTCAAGGAGTTTAAAATCTAGGAGAATGTTTTGCAAATTGTCTATTAGAATGTACATTCCAGGGGGCGGAGCCAAGATGGCAGCGTAGGAGCAGCAACATATCACAGCTCTCACATAGCCACCCCAAAATACCCATAAAATATGACTCTAAACTAATCCTAGAACTCCAAAATGCACACAAATATACTTTCCACTAAAGTCAGCTCGGCTACGAGGAACCATATCAGCACTGCAAATGGAAACCAGCCTGACCTGAAGCCCTGGCTGAGCCCCGGGGGTGGCTGGACGGGAGGAGCCTCGGATTAGTGGCAGCTGTGAGCAGCATTCAGAATTAGGTCAGTGGGCCTTGTGAAATCGGGGGAAAAAAGCGGTACAGCCAAAAGGCCTCCAGGCCGGAAAAGCTAAAGGCAAAGGTTTTGCACCTGCCTATGCATTGCACCTTCCCGTCCGCGGCCTGCAGACAGCAGAGGAACTAAGTGATTGTTCAGAGGACAAGTGCTCTCGTGTTGAGCAGCCTGGATCCGGATAGCGGTCTTGGGCCTTGGTCCTGGAGTCTTCATTATCCAGTGAGCCGGAAGTAAGTAGGAAAGGAACCCAGCACCTTCCTGAGAGCTACGGCAGCCGGGAGGACCCCAGCAATTTGGGACAGAGCTTTCCCTTCTGGAAGCAGAGCCCCACAGAGATTTAAAAAAAAAATCATGGACTGACCAACCATGAGTAAGAATAAGCATAAGAAGCAAAGTAAGAACAGCTCCCAAATCCTAGATTCCTTCTTTGGGGAAAAGAAAGATCA
>CM053587.1:273006251-273038594 GCA_028646515.1 Pseudochirops corinnae
GGAAGACATAGGAGAGAATAGACTGGGGGAGAGGGGGTACACTGGGATGGCTGTTTTGGAGCAGTGGGTAGGGGAAAGATGAGGAGAAAACATGTTATCAAAATCTTGTGGAAATGAATGATGCAAACTAAAATAAAATTTAAAAAAAAAAAAAGAATGTACATTCCAAAGAAGCCCATCAAAGAGGTTCTGTCTGGAATTGCATGTTGGCTTTTTATAGTCATTGATTTGTTTTTTAAAAACCATTTCTCGATCCCATTGGTCCCTCTAGCAAGAATACAATTTTGATGTTCAGAGAAAGTTTCTCCTCACAACAGTACTAAGTAAGGCAATCAATATGACTTTAATACCACATCTCCCTTGATACATAAGTGAATTTGTACATTTAAGAACTCAGCACCAAAGTTCAATTGTTTGCAATGGAGTGCCAGTTTGCTCCCCATCAGGGCCTTGCACTTATTCAGATGGAAAGTCTAACTATGGCTTATAAAATTATTCCCAGTACATGCCCCATATGCAAATTAATGGCACACTGAGGACTCACTGTTCTCTCTGCTCTTTAGAGCAGTTGTTTATAGATTCCAGATAAGGAGGATGTCAAGGGAATCTTTCTTCAAGCCTTAAGGCAGAGGCCATACTGAGCATATTCCTGAGCTCCAGGATCACAGGATACATGAGTGAGACAGATTCAATATACATTATGGCCAAGGAACAGTCCTGAGCATCCATCATCCCAACCTACACAGTAAGCAGTGCTACCAACATGGCCGTCTTTGTATGAAGATAAAATGTATACACAAGCACTACTTAATTGAAAAAGTGGTAGAGATTTCCACCAAATGTCAAGAGAAATTCAATCCATTTCAATTCTATTCCACAAGCATGTATTAAGTATTTGTGGTATGAAAGTCACTATACTAGGTGCTAGGGAGATAAAGAAAGATAATACACAAGGGGCAGCCAGGTGGTGCAGTGAATAGAGCACTGGCCCTGGAGTCAGGAGAACCTGAGTTCAAATCCGACCTCAACAAAAACTAGCCATGTGATTTTGGGCAAGTCACTTAACCCCAATTGCCCTCCAAAAAGCAAAAAAAAAAAAAAAAATTAAAAAAAAAAGAAAGAAAGATAATACACATTCCCCTCCTGTCTCTATTTCTTAGCTTCTGCACTCCAAAACCAGGCCTCTGTCACTGTCCCATCTTCAGTGTCTGAGGCCTCTACATTAGAACATGCAACTATTCCTATTGCCTTCATAATCTGGAATATTCCTCTAAAGACACACTTCTTCCACTGGTGATTTCTTCTTGGGGTCTACACTTCGTGGAGGGGCCCGGGCTGGCCTTCATTCCCCTCTCAAACCTGTTTCAAATTTTCAGACATCATAGCCATATCCCCTTCATTCATCCATGCCCTTTTCCCTGCACTTTTCAACTCCCTCTTATAAAGTAGACGTCTTTCCCCCATTAGAATGGAAGCTCCCTGAGGGCAGGGACCATCTTTTTGCTTGTTTGCTTTCTATCTCCATTACTTACACAGTACCAGCCCATAGCAAGTGCTAAAGTAATACTTGTTTCCTTCTTTCTTTCCTGGCCTCAAATACCTTATAATCTAATGCCACAGAAATGGGGGAAGGGAGTCTGGAAGGTGATGAGCACACTATCAATTATCATATAAGGAAGAGTGAGCTAAGTACAAAGAGAGGGTCAGACAAAGTGCTCCCACATAATAATAAACATTTATACAGTGCTTTACATCTTATCTCATTTGATCCTCACAATAATCCTAGAAAGCAGGTTTTATTATTATCCCAATTTTATAAACTGAGGTTGATACTTATCCAGGAATCACATAGCTATTAAGTGTCTAAGGCAGGATTTGAACTCAGGTTTTCCTGACTCCAGATCCCACACCATATCTACCACACCAGTTAGTTACCTGGTGTGGTAAGGGAATGCTTCAAAGTGAATCTGGCATCTGTTTTGGTCTTTGAAAGAAGTAGGGGCTTCAAAAGACAGAGGGAGGTGAGGGGAAGCATCTGCTTCAGGGACTGAAGACATTGTGATCCATTGTGATTCAGTTCAATTATTTTTCAGTCCTGTCTGACTCTTTGTGACCTCATTTGGAGTTTTCTTGGCAAAGATACTAGAGTGGTTTGCCATTTCCTTCTCCAGCTTATTTTACAGATGAAGAAACTGAGGCAAACAGGATTAAGTGACTTGCCCAGGATCACACAGCTAGTAAGTGTGTGAGGTGGGATTTGAACTCAAGAAGATGAGTCTTTCTGATTCCAGGCATGGTGCTCTGTGCACTGTGCCCCCCAGCTGACCTGTGATATAAGACATAGAGATAAAACAAGGCAGAATGAGAACAAGAGATGGAGTCTGCCCATTTGACCGGAACGTAGACTATCTGAAAGAAGGTAGGGTGAGATAAGGCCAGAAAGGTAGTCTGGAATCAGATTATCTAGGGCCTTGAATGCCAGGATCAGGGAAAGGGCACAAACATTTATGTAGCCCCTACTGTGTGGTGGGTACCAAGCTAAGCACTTTACGAAGATCATCTCATTTTATTTTCACAATCCTGCTTGGAAGGTGTGTCTCTCTAGAAGTCATACCTGGGAATCATAAAGAAGCAGATTCAGACTGGAAAAAAAGAAACAGTTCCCTGACAAGTGGAACTGTCCAAAGTGGAATGGGCTGCCTTGGGAAGCAGTGAGATTCTTGGAAGTGTTATAGAGGGAATCCTGGTTCAGGTGTGGGTTGAATTCAATTCATGAGTATTGATTAGGTGCATATTCTGTGCAAGACACTCTGTTAGACTAGATGGCCTCCATGATCCCTTCCAACTCAAGCATCTCTGATCCTCTGAACTTATTATCTTTTCCCCAGAATCTAACTCTTCTTCCAGGCTTCTCTGTTAACAACATGACAATTCTCCCAGGCATCCAGGCTAGAAAATGTAATATCATCTTTGACTCATCTTTCTCCCTTCACATCCAATCAATTATCAAATTCTATCAGTCTAGCACTATTTAATTTAATTCGACAAACTTTTCCTAACCACTGTGTAAGTCAATATATTATGTGCTGGGAATACAAAAATGAAACGTTGCATTGTCCCTGACTCAAGGACATTACATTCTGCATGGTAAGGGGGAAGCATAACATATGCACAGATTAATAATAACAATAATAAATAGCATGTATATAGTGCTTTAAAGTTTGTAAGGCACAGTACAAATATTATTTCATTTTATCCTCATGACAATCCTGGGAGGGAGGTGCTATAGTTATCCCCACTTTACTGATGAGGAAACCGAGGTAGGCAGAGGTCAAGGGTCACACAGCTAGCAAGTATCTGAGGCCAGATTTGAATTTTAATTGAGAGATCTAGAAAAAACACTCTAGGAATATTTGCAGAGGGAAAGAACACATTTAGAAACAAAAAGGGAGCACCATGGAGCTCCAGTAGAGTCAACAATAGCCCTAAAGTCTTTCTGAACTTTGACCTTGTCAGACCCCATCCTCAGTATTGTGTTCATGTCCAGGGGTGACAGCTTTGGAAAAATATTGCTAAACCAGAATGTCTCCAGAGGAGAGTGATGAAATGGTGACTAGCCTCACTTTCCTGTTATGTGTTTTAGCTGAAAGAGCAAGGAATATTTAGCCTGAAGAAGAGAAGACTTGGAGGGGGCAAAGACGTTAGACAGAACATGGTAGCCATGTTAAAGTTTCAAAAGGCCTGTCAACTGGAAGACTTATTCTTCCTGGAACAAAGAGCAATGAATGCAAATTGAAAAAAAAAAAAAGACATATTTAGGCTTGACATCGGAGAATACTCCCTAAGAATTAGAGCTGTCAAAAAATGGAACCACATGCTTCTTTTCTTTCAGTCTGTACCTTCTTTCACAACATGACTGATATGGACATGTTTTACATGATTGAACATACACAACTAATATCAAATAGGGAGAGAGTGGTGAGGGAGGAAGATAGTTTGGAACTTATTTTTTTAATGGATGTTAAAAATTATATTTACATGTAATTGGTAAATAAAATATTATTAAGACTGGGCAAGTGGAATGGAATAGTGGGTTTTCCCTTAATGGAAGTCTTCAATGAAAGCTGGATGACCACTTGTCAGGTGTGTTGTAGGGGCCCTGGGAAATTGGAGTGGGAGGAATCTTGGCTCCTTTCGCCCTCTGAAATTATATGACTCTACAATTCTCAGACCCTTCTTGTGATGACTTCACACCTGCAATCCATCCTTGGAGACTCTTCTTTAAAAAAGTAAGTCTAGTTTCCTCTTGGATTCCACAAGTACGATGACCTTTAGGAAGTTATCAGATTGGAACTGACCCAAAGCAAAATTGAGACCGTTGACAAAGTTTGGCAGAGAAACATGGAATGTTGGAGCTGGAAGAGGCATTGAGGGCACCACCTAGTATTAACTCCTCATTTTACAAATGAGGTAACTAGGGTCCAAAGACCTGCTCAAGTGCTTCAACACCTATAGTCCCATCTCTTTGTCCTCAATCACTGCTCCCCTGACCTGATCCAAATCTTTATCCCAAGGCCCCATCTGTTCCCTGAGTATCACCACTTACTGAGATTGGGAAATCACACCCAGGTCAGCTCTCCTTGTCAGCTCCCCCATGCTCCCTGCTTCCTGGTCATAAAATCAGGATTTCGAACTAGAAAGGCCCTTATAGGTCATCAATTCTAATCCACTCATTTTACAGATGAGGAAACCAAGGCCCAGAGGAGTAATGGTCACATAGGTGATTTGAATACACATCCTCTCACTCAAAATCAAATATTCTTTATACCATACCATGTTATCATAAAGCAACAATCTGTATCTGAGACACTTCAGGGAAGGGGGAAGGGAATCAGCATTTATTGAGTGCTAATCATTTGCCAGGCATTCTGCTAAGCGCTTTACAAATATCATCTCATCTGATTCTCACAAAAACTCTGTGAGGCAGTGGTATTCTCATTTTTACAGCTGAGAAAACTGAAGCAGATAGAAGTTAAGTGACTTACCCAGAGTCACACACCCCATAAATGTTTGAGGGTAGAGAAGAATATCCAGGCACAGAATCTATCCCTGGAGCCACCAAGCTGCTGCTGGCATTCCAGGGAGGAAAATGCTGATCTAGCAGTAGGTGTTCCATAATTAGTAATTCTTGTTTGGTATCTGGGGATTGGCTAGCCTCTCAAGCGCCTCTCAAACCAGGCCTCTGAGGCTGCTTGATAACACTGACAGCCTGTAGAACTAGCCCCATCCCTTAGTTGCTCTCATGGCCCTTTAACAAATCATGGGTTGAAGATCATGATGGTGGACCCTCAAGAGACTCTTCCAACTTAGCCTTCTGATCTTTTGGCCCTGGATGCTCTCCTTCATGGGCCCTATGCTACAGTCAAAAAACAGGAAACTATTCCATTTCCCTGTCTTTATACTTTTGCTCAAAGGAAGCTAGACAGCACAGTGGATAGAGGGCAGAGCCTGGAGTCATGAAGACCTGAATTTAAATCTGGCCTCAGACACTCACTGTGTGACCCTGAGCAAGTCACTTAATCCTGTTTGTCTCAATTTCCTCATCTGTAAAGTGAGCTGGAGAAGGAAAGGGCAAACCACTCCAGAATCTTTGCCAAGAAAGCCCCAAAGGGGGTCACAAAGAGTTGAACGTGACTGAAACAACTGAGCAACAACATACTTTGGCTCATACTGTTACCAATGTCTTAAATTCCCTTCCCATACATATTTCCCAGTTGAAGCCTCAGCCAGCCTTCAAAGACCCCAGACCCAAAGCCATCTCCTTCGTGAACTTTTCTCAAATTCCCCATGACCTCACCAGAAGTGACTCTTCTTTCTGATTTTTCATGGTGTTTCGTCTTTATCTTTCATGCATTTGTCATCTTCTATACCATGCTAGTTATGGCTTATTCCCCAATAGGTTGTCAGCTCTTTGCTGCAAAGGACTCCATCTTATTTATCTTGATTTTGTGTCATTTATTATGTATTTTTAGAATGAATTAATTGAAACTGCAAGACTTGATAGTATGGACATTGTAGAAATTAGTACCTACTATATACAAGGCCCTGAGCTGCATTAAAGGGGATACAAGGGTGAATAAGATATTGTCCTTATTGTCAAAGAACTCAGAATTTCATTGTGAGATAAGACAAACATGATGAAAAATTAAACAATTTACATTGTGCTTTCCATCTGTCTTCTCTCCTGATGCTCACGACAGTAATGTAAGGTAGAAAGCATAAACATTATTATCTCCATTTAAAGATTCAGATACTGAAAATGAGAGAACGGAAGCACTTTGATCAAGGTCACACAGCTAGCATGTTGGGTAGCAAGGATTTAAACCCTGCATGTTCTTTAAAACACATTCTTTACTGATCATAAAGCAATAAAATATACATTCAATCAAATGTATTATTTATAACACAATTCTAAATTTGAGTATATGCTTTAATTTCCCCAAAAATTGAAAAACAGTGAGACAACATAGGAAAACTTTTGGGATACAGACAAAGCAGTCACTAAGAAAAAATATATACTTCTATACTTTTTTTTAGTCAACAAAAATCCATTTTCTCTCTCTCCTATTCTCTCCCCCTTTAACTGAGAAAGAAGGAAAAAATGAAAACTCTGTTACAAAATGTAAAATCAAGCAAAACAAATTTCCACATTGGTCATGTCCAAAAATAAAAAATGTTTCATTTTGCATTCTGAGTTTTTTACCTCTCTCTCAGGAGGTGAGTAGAGTAGTTTTTCAAAAAAATAAACAGTGCAAAATGAAAATCCATAGTTTTATGTTAAATCTTTTTCTTATGCTGTGCTGTGTACATATTAATGTTCTCTTTTTTGTCCTTATGTATTTAACTTCAAAATGAATAAAAATGTAAAAAAAAAAAAAAGAAAAAAACCAAACATGGAGTCTGCCAACAGCCCTGGATCTTGCAACGCTTGAGTGCTGAAGGAACCAGATAAAAATGTAATCAGGAAACATTTAATAATTAAAATAGAATAGAACATTTAAAAAAGAATGTAAACTTCTTGAGCAATTGACATTTAACACAGTAACTACTTAATAAATGAATAAGGGATTGTTGATTGATTAAAATCCCCAGATCTTTTACAGGCAAACTGCTTGTTCACCCACGCTTCTCATAATAATAACTGAGCCTCTACAGGCTTTTGGAAAGAAGGTTGTTGGCAGGTGGTATTATTTAACATTGGTTCTGTTATGAGTTTGTAAATAAAACATTTTTTGAGTTCTGTGAAAAAAAATAGTGTCCCACAAACCTTAAAGTACAGCAGCTATGATTGATGAGGAGGAGGAGGAAAGGATGAATCAATAGGACCAAAAGCTGAAGAGAGCTCAAGAATGATAGGATAACGAAAAAGGCCTTTGTTTTTGGCAATTAAGAAGTTACTGGTGACCTTGGGCCTCTACAGATTTTCCAGTTTTAGTCAAATGAGACTGAAAGCCAAATTTGCGGGGAGAGGAGGAAGGGAGATGGAAAATGAAGGGGGAATAAGTAATCAGTCCCATTTAGTTTGAGAATACTCCTCTGTGTCTCCTTTAAAATGAAGCCGTTTTTCAAAATCCTGGAGCGAGGGAATGAATCACTAGCAGCTGCCTGCTTTCAAGGTGGAGGTTGGGAGGGGAAGCAGATCAATTATTATTATTCTATCTAGAAACCCTTTGTCATGAAAAGGCCATGATGGAGTATAGTCTTCAACTGACAATCAAGCCTGTCATGACATTATGACCATAATGGATACTTTGCGAGTACAGCTAAAGTCTCCTCTACTGCTGCAGAACACTCCGTCAAATTCCAACTAGGCAGGAGCCATGAAGAGTCTCTAAAGAAAGGTCTTCAGCTGAATGGATTTCTCAGACATGCAGGTGTTTCACTTCAAAAGCATAAATACTATCATAACAGACCTAAGCCTGGAAAGGATCTTAGATGGCATGTTGTCCAACCTTCTCATTTTATAGATAAGGACCCTGGGGCCCAAAAAAGGGAAGAATCCAAGGAGCTTGTGGTTCAGAACGGCCCCTAGTCATAGCGCTGGTGTCAGAGAGAATACTAATGCTAATGCTAATATATCAAGATAGTTCTTTTATTTATATTTATATAAATATATTGCTTATATTTATACAAATATAAAAAGAATTTATATAGTGCTGAGGTTTGCAAAGAGCTTTATAAAAGTTATCTCATTTGATCCTCACAACAACCCTGGGAGGTAGATGTTATTATTATCCCCATCTTACAGATAAGGAAACTGAGGCAGACAGAAGTTAAGTGACTTAGCCAGGGTGGCACAGTCAGAAGTATCTGAAGCAGAATTTGACCTCAAATGTTAAGTGACTTGCCCAGGATCATATGGTGACCCAATGGCCAAGATGGGTTGTTTCTTCTGAATCCAAATCCAACACTCTTTTCCACTGCACCATGATGCATTCCCTTTCCCCCTACACACACACACACACACACACACACACACACACACATTCTACAACTACTATCCTACATTTAAAATGTGCTTTCATCACAACAACCCAATGAGGAAGAGAATACAACCATGATTACCTCACTTTAGAGATGAGGAAACAGGGTCAAAGAGGGAGAATATTCATTCAGGGTCACATAGTCAATAAGCATCTGATCCAGGACCTGCACCTTGGTCTTCTTGGTCTTCTGAGAGTCAGCATAGCGCAATGGATAGAATGCTGGACCTGAGTTCAAATTCTGCTTTGCACACTTATTAGCTATGGGACCCTGAACAAACCACTGAAGTTCCTGAGCCTATTTCTCCAATTGCAAAATGGGAATAACAATGATAATAATAGCATCTGCCTCCTGAAGGGAGGATTAAAATTCAAATGAGATTTCATATCTCATATTTCACATGTAAATATCCTACCCCCCCAACCCTCCCCAGGAGCACGCAAGATCCTTAGTGACAAAGCATATTTTCACTCTTGTCTTTGCATTCTAGTGACTAAGAGCATTTGGGGTTTGGAGCTGATTTAACTATTTAAAGATTACCCAGATGGCCAATCATTTCGTAACTTCTTGTTTTAGGGAGTCACCCTGGGCATTTTAAGTGACTAGTCCAGATATACACAGGCATTCAGTGTCAAAGGTAGGACTTACACCCAGACTTTCTGGATTTGAATCTGGTTCTTGATGCCCCATGCCATAATGTCTGGTGCATTTTAGGTGTGAAATAAATGTTCTTTTGCATTAAATAGATATAAGCTGTTATTATTCTGACTTTCAATCTAGTGGTATCTGACTTCCAGACTAGTGGTATATACCATGCTAAAAGGCAGCTAGGTGGCATGTTGGATAGAGTGCTGAACCTGAAGTCAGGAAGACTCATCTTCATGAGTTCCAACCTGGCCTCAGATACTTTCTAGCTGTGTGACCCTGGGCAAGTAACTTAACCCTGTTTGCTCAGTTTCCTCATCTGTAAAAGGAGCTAGAGGAGGAAGTGGCAAACCACTCCACTATCTTTGCCAAGAAAATCCCAGATGGGGTGACGAAGAATCAAACACAACTGAAACCATTTAACAACAATCACAACCACAATGACAAATGCCACACTATGCTATATTGTCTCAATTGACTTCTCTTGAATAAAAAGATTTAAAAAGCACAGGACAGGACCAATTTCTGACCATATTGAGGGAAACTTAGTATATAGCTCCCTTATTGTTATGGGCATTTGTCTAAGTGGGTCATGTACCTAAGTGAAATTGGTAACTCTCCCAGAGTGGAATGGTCAGAACTTGATTGATTTAGAGGTAAACCATAGAGGCCACCTAGTCCAGTGCTCCCATTCTACAGACAAGGAAACAAAGATCCAGAAAGGGGAAGCAACTGACCCAAGATCACATAGATAGTGCCACAGCAAGAATGAGAACTCAAATCCTCTGACCTCAAATTTGGTGTCCTTTCTCCCGTCCAAAAATTCTCTCCTCACCAAAATTCAGTCATTAGAGACTGATACCCTGGATTGAAGAATTATCACAAAATGAGAATTTCCTAAGGATGCCTTTTCTGATGTGCACAAGAGAAAATAATCTTTCCTTCCTCAAGCTTCACAGTAAAATGTTCTAGGTCTCATAGTTGCCCAGGAGCAGAACCTAGATTAGAGTCTAATTGGAACTAACAGTTCCCCTTGGGTTTCTCACTGCACCATTAAGTACTGAAGGTTCTGATCACAAAATCCTCCCTTTGCCCTCTCATTCTCATTTTGTTATAGTCTGAGTTTTTCAAGGATGTTTTAAAACACATTGATAATATTAAAATTCTGCCACCAGGTGGCAGGAGATCCAGTTTATTCTGCCTGGCCTGGCCCATCAAGCTTGGAGAAATCAAGAGTTTTTAAGTTTTCCACTACACTTTCAACAAAAATATGTCTCTTTATTAAAATAGTTCAACTTAATGAACATTAAAGAAAACTATTAATAACTCACATTCTTACGTCCACTTTACATTAATTCATGAAAGAGCTCTGATTTTGCCAGTAAAATGACTTGCCCTTCATCACATAGCTAGTGTCTGATATAGGATAATAATAATATTAATAATAATAAATTTATGAAGAGCCTTAAAGTTTCCAAAGTAATCAGTTACGTTATCTCTTCCTGGCCTCACAACCCTGCGAAATAGGTACTATAAAGACTATTATTGCTTCCATTTTAAAGACGAGGGATCTGAGCTCAGCGAGTCTAAGTGACCAGCCCAGAGTCACAAAGCTGGTAAGTGTCAGAGGTGAAATTTGAAAGCAAGGTTTTCTGCCTTTAAAACCTGTCTTTAAAAACATTATACAGTACCAGGGTATCTCTCAATAAAAGCATTCATATAACAAACAATAAATCCTGTGAATTTCAAAAATCATGGGAACATCAAATGATATTTCATACATTAGCCACTTTGATGATCATAACTGACCTATGAGGTCTCACTACTAATAATAAAGCACTCTCATTCACAATCGTAATAGCTAACATTTATGTATCCCTTTTAAGTTTGAAAAGCACTTTAAACACACTATCTCATTTGAGTATCTCAACAACCATGCAAGGAAGGTTCTATAGATATTATCATCTCTTTTCATGGATGAGGAAATAGATGCAGAGAAGGGAAATAACTTTCCCAAAAGCACTCAGTTCATAAGGGTAAGAGGAAGAATTAGAATTCAGGTCGTGTCTTTCTGACCCCAGGTCCAGTAAGCTATCAGCCATGCAATTCTCCATCTCAAATTATATCATAATTATTTTTCTATTATTTCATCCCAAGCATTAGAGGCAGCTAGTTGGCAGAGTGAAGAGTGTGATGGACATGGGAATCAGGAAGACCTGAGTCCACAGGCACTAACTTCAACAATCAATAAACATTTATTAAGCAATTATTATGTGCCAGGATCTGTGCTAAGTGCTAGGGATAGATTATGTGTGAGTGTATTGTGTATGTTGTGTGTCTATTTGTTTATATTATATATACTAATATGCATAATTACTAATATGTATATAAGTACTTGGAATGGATATTTTATGTGTATATATATATATATTATACATGTGTGTGCTAGTATATTAACTTATATATAAATGTATATGTGTGTATTAGCATATATTATCATATTGTGAAAGAAAACACAATTTAAAAAGTCTTTTTTAAAAGTACATTTCAATGACCAAGGGGGATTTATACTAGGAACATATGGCTGGTTCAACATTAGAAAAAGCATCAGTATAACTGATCATATCCATAACAAAACCAAAGAAATCTTATCTCAATAGATGCAGAAAAATCTTTTGACAAAATAAAATATCCATTCCTATTAAAAAAAAACATTAGAGAGTAGAGGAATAAATGGAGTTTTTCTTAAGATGATAAGCAGTATCTATCTAGAGCAGGGTGGGGAACCTGAAGCCTCAAGGCCACATATATCCCTCTAGGTCCTCAAGTGTAGCCCTTTGAATCCAAACTTCACAGAACAAATTCCCTTAATAAAAGAATTTGTTCTATAAAACTTGAACTTAGTCAAAAGGCCCACACCCAAGGACCTAGAAGGCCACATGTGACCTTGAGGCCCCAAGTTCCCCACCCCTGATCTAAAACCATCAACAAGTATTAATCTGTAATGGGTATAAGCTAGAAGCCTTCCCAGTAAGATCAGGAGTGAAACAAGGAGTCCCATTATCAACACTATTATTCAATATTGTACTAGAAATGTTAGTTTTAGCAATAAGAAATTGAAGGAATTAGAATAGGCAGTGAGGAAAAACCTATCACTCTTTGCAGACGATATGATGGTATACTTAAAGAATCAAATAAAAATGTGATTGTAAATAGCAATTGTTTCTGTTTTAGCTAGAAACTTCGAGGGTCTTCCCCTCCCAGAATGACTCTTTTTTTTTAACTAGGTAATAGAGGCCATTCTCTGCCTCATTTCTTACCTAGCCTAATTACTGAATGGGCATTGCCTCAGTCAAACTGAGACCTGTTAATGACCTTAGCTTAAAAAGGCCAAGGTCTCCTACTGCATCCAGGGCCATCTCTAGTCATCCAGATCTATATCTTGCTACTGTATCTAGATGGCTCCAGAGAAGAAAGTGAGGCTGGTGACTCTGCACAGCCTGGCCTCACTTGAATCCAATTCACTTAAATGTCATGGATAGACCATCACCCTGATATCATGATCCTCTTTGAGAACAAAGGACAAACAACAACAGTATACTTATATATCTATCCCTAGCACTTAAATCATTATATTTATATAATTTGTATAATATAATTTATTGCATATAATTATATAGAATATACTATACAGAAATATTATATCATATACTATTATATCATATATAATGTTATATAATAATATTAGCATATAATATATATATACTCTTCACTGTGCCAACTAGCTGCCTCTAATGCCTGGGATGAAATAATAGAAAAATAACTATGATAGAACTTGAGAGGCAGGACTGCATGGTTGGTAGCTTACTGGACCTAGAGTCAGGAAGACAAGACCTGAATTTAACTTCTCTCTCCATAAATAGCACCTCTGTCACAGAGTTATTTGCAGATCATTTGAGATGGCCTATGTAAAAAAAGTGTTGCAGACCTTAAAAGCACTATATAAATGCTTGCTGTTACAAACATTGTTAATCTCATTTTCTAGCTGAGCAAACTGAGGCCCAGAGAATTGAGGGTACTTGACCATCATTTCCTTTAGCTGCAAAAAAGGGTCTGGGGGTAGAATACATGATCTTTAATGTCTAGCTCCAATCTTCCTAACTATATTTTCTTAGAGGTTTCTACTATTCTTCTAGTGGCTTTTATCTTCATAATCTTTTGATAGAATGCCAACTCTTTCAACTCACCTTGTATTTTAACTTGGCATCAAAATCCTACTCTCGACTATTTTTCTGCCTAAGCTAAGATTCTTCAGTTTCCAGAACCATTCTGCATCTGCCCTCTTTCATACACTATTCCTGAAAGAATTTCTCCATGGGATTTCAGCTCTACTCAGCTATCTCTGCTCCTCAGCCTCCTTCCACAAGGACAAAGAAGAAAGATCCACAGGGTCTCTCTGCATCCAGTACTGCTGAAGCCCAGAGGCAGTTACTGTATATGCTGCCACAACCCTCTGTGAGACTGTTTTCAGCCATGAAGACAGAGAGTATGTCTCATCTAAAAGCTGTAGTTTTGGGAGGTGGAGCCGAGATGGCAGAGTAAAGTCAAGGACTCACCTGAGCTCTCCCCAAAACCTCTCTAAACCCCTTTAAGTAATGACTCTAAACAAATTCTAGAGCAGCAAAGCCCAGAAAAAGACAGACAATTTTCCAACCCAAAACAACTTAGAATGTTGGTAGGAAAGGTCTGTTATACCAGGATGGGAGAGGAGCACAGTACAACACAGGCCACACCAGCACAGACCAGGGCCTAACAAACCAGGAGCAAGCCTTGGGAGCCAATGAATCAGCAGCAGTAGTAGCTGCTTCCTAGAATTCTCATGAGGCCCACAGGCAGTAAGGGGATAGGACCATGGGTCAAAAGGAGATTCACAGGAGTCAACTTTGCTGGCACCAGGGGCAGGACTCTGTTGCATTGCCTCTACTTGGATCTGGGTTGCAGTCCTGGTTCTTAGTCTCAGTGCAGGGAGGAGCACTAGCATAGCAGAGCTTGAGGTGGTAGGGAAACAGGGACCCTAGTCATACTTCCAGGATAGAAAAGATTGCTCCTGGACACTCACAAACCAGTGTACAGTATAGGAGAAACACACCTTTCCCTAGAATCAGAGGTAGGGAATCTGTAGCCTCAAGGTCACATGTGACCTTCTAGGTCCTTTGGGTGAAGCCTTTTGACTGAATTCAAGTTTTATAGGACCAATCATTTTATTAAGGGGATTTGTTCTGTGAAGTTTGGATTCAGTCAAAGGGCCACATTTGATGACCTAGAGGGGCATATGTGGCCTTAAGGTTGCAGGTTTCCTACCTTTGCCTATATCCTACCATCCTGGAAGCACTAAAAACTTATAGGTCCCCAGAACTACACCCTGAAAACAGCTGCACACACAAAGAAAACCTGAAGCTTGGGAAAGTACTCCCTCCACTTGGAAAGCAGAGCCCCACTTCAGCATAGAGTTAAAAGTCAAGAAATAGACTGGAAAATGAGCAAATGGCAGGAAAAAAAAATTCTGACCATAGAAAGTTACTATGGTGACAAGGAAGATCAAAACACATACTCAGAAAAAGACAACAAAGCCAAAATTCCTGCATCCAAAGCCTCAAAGAAAATTTTGAAATGGAAGAGCTCAAAAAAATTTTAAAAATCAAGTAAGAGAAGTAGAGGAGAAATCGGGAAGAGAAATAAGAGTGATGCAAGAAAATCATAAAGAGCCAAGTAAAGGACGCACCAAGAAATACTGAAGAAATTATCACCATAAAAAACAGAATAGGCCAAATGATCAAAGAGGCACAAAAATCCAGTGAAGAGAAGAATATCTTGAAAAGCAGAATTGACCAAATGGGAAAAGCTATACAAAAATTCCCTAAAGAGAACTCCTTTGAAAGTAGAATTGGTCAAATGGAAAAAAAGGTACAAAAGCTCACTGAAGAAAATAATTCCTTAAAAGCTGGAATTGGACAAGTTGAAGCTAATGACTTTATGAAACATCAAGAAACAATGAAACAAAATCAAAAGAATGAAAAAATAGAAGAAAATGTGAAATACCTCACTGAAAAATCAACTCATCTGGAACGTAGATAAAAGAGAGATAATTTAAGAATTGTTGAACTACCTGAAAGTCATGATTTAAAAAAAAAGAGCCTAGATATAATCTTTCAAGAAATTATCCAGGAAAACTGCCCTGAAATTCTAGAACCAAAAGGTAAAATGGAAATTTTAAAACCCACTGCTCACCTCCTGAAAGAGATCCCAAAATGATCCCAAAATGAAAACTCCAAGGAATATTATAGCCAAATTCCAGACCTCTCAAATCAAGGAAAGCCTTGATTTAAGAGAAGCAGCCAAAAAGAAATAATTTAAACATCATGGAATCACAGTCAGTATAACACAAGATTTAGCTGGTTCTATACTAAAAGACTGGAGTGCTTGGAATATAATATTCTGGAGGGTAAAAGAGTTAGGATTGAAGCCAAGAATCACCTTCAAGTATTCCTGATGAAAAGACAAGAAATGAATAGCAAATGAGAATAGTAACTTACGAAACTTTTCTCAGTATGAGGATAGGTAAAGGGAATATAAATGTACATATATATATATGTATACATACATATATGTCTAAATAGAAGGGTATATATGTATATATACATATGTGAGTATTTGTATATATGTGTACATGGACAGAGGGCACAGGATCAATTGAATAGGAAGGGATGATATTTTAAAAGGTGAAATTGAGAGGTGGGAGAGAAATAGAAGGAGAGGAGACAAGGAGAGACATAATCAGTCTCTCACAATATGCCCACTGTGGAGATGTTCTGCATAACTACATATGTACAGTCTGTATTGAATTGCTTGTCTTTCTAGTGGGGGTGAGTGATGAGAGAGGAAGGGAAAGAATCTAGAATTTAAAATTCTACAATCAAATGTTAAACATATATATATATATATATATACATACATATATATATATATATATATATTATCATTATTATTTACATGCAACTGGGAATTAAGATATACAGGCACTGGGGTAAGGAGATCCATCTCACCCTACTGGAAAATCAGTGAGGTGATGGAGGAGGATATAAGAGAGAGCAGATTGGGGGAGAGGGTATACAATGGGATTGCTGTTTTGGGGTGGTAGGTAGGGGAAAGATGGGGAGAAAATTTGTAACTCAAAATCTCATGGAAATGAATAATGTAAACTAAAAATAAACAAAAGTTAATTTAAAAAATAAAGTTCTATAATCAAATGTTAAAAATAAAAATTAAATTAAATTAAGGGATGAGAAAGAAGAGTGCACTGAGAAAAGGTAAAAGAGAGAAGTAGAATAAGATGAATAATCTGACATAAAAGTGTCCTAAAATTCTACAGTGGAGGAGAAAATGGAGTAAGTGGGAAGGGGAGCATATGAACCTTACTCTCATTGGGATTGGTTCAAAGAGGGAATAATGTACACACTCAGTTGGGTGTAGAAATCTATCTTACCAAACAGGAAAGTAGGAAGGGAAGAGGATAATAGAAGGAGGAGGTGGGAGCTGAAGAAGGGAAGGCAGTTTTGGAGAGGTAAAAGTCAGAAGCAAAACACTTTTGATAATGAGCAGGGTAGTGGAGGGAGTCCCCCTTATAGAGTCATCCCCCTTATTTGAGCATCTCCCTCTAGCAGGAGGTATCCTCCTTAATTTGTAGGAGCTCTTTTAGTTGTGACAAAGAACTGGAAATTGAGGAGATATCTATCACCTGGGGAATGACTGAACAAGTTGTTGTATATGATTGTGATGGAATATTACTGTGCTTTAAGAAAAGATGAGCAAGATGCTCTCAGGAGAAAAAAAAACATGAAAAAACTTACATGAACTGATGCAAAGTGAAATGGACAAAACCAGAAGAACACTGTACACAATAACAGCAATGTTTTATGATGAACCCTGAATAACTTGGCTATTCTCAGCAATACAATGATCTAAGACAATACTATAGGACTTACTTATGATGAAAGATGCTGTCCATATCCAGAGAAAGAACTGGTAGAGCCTTAATGCAGATGAAAGACTTTATTTTGGGGGGTGTTTTTTTCTGAATTTTCTTTCACAGAATGACTTACATGGAAATGTATTTTGCATGACTGCACATGTATTACCTATATCAAATTGCTTACCTTCTCAACTGGAGAGGAGGAAGGAAGAGAATTTAGAACTCAAAATTTTAAAAAAAGTGTTAAAATTGTTTTTACATGAAATTGGGGAAAATAAAATATAAAAAAGAACAGAGGTAACAATAAAGACATGGGATAAGAAAACCTTAGAAGTGGCAAAAAAAATAAATAAATAAAAGCTATAGTTCCCCCAGCACCCAGCACAGCAATTTCTGCACTCAAATGACACTTAGTTCGTTGTTGTCTCAGAATTGCAAAAAAAAAAAAATTCCATTCACTTTCCAGAAGAGAATACCCTCCCTCCTCTTTCAGCCTAAGCCTGTAAAACAATAGGTCAGCAGCCTATTTCCCAGTTTGCCCCTCGAATTAGCATCAGATATAGATTTCAGGAGTAAGTGGAAGAATTTCAAAGAGATGCAAATTAAAGTGCAAATTGTACAGTATATTAATAGGTTCCAACAGAATACCATAGTCATAGACCCATCATTACAAGTGTCAGAGGGTCTCATTTCAATTCCCAGCCCTGCCCAGTTACTAGATGTGTAACTTTGAAGCAGCTGATGGTGGTATGGGGCCTTGAGATCTGGCTCTGGGATCAGGAAGATCTGAGTTAAAATGTAGCCTCAGACATATACTAGCTATGTGACCCTGGGAAAGTCACTTAACCTATATCCCTCAGTTTATTCATCTGTAAAATGGGAATAATATCACCTACCTTAGCAGAGTTGTTATGAAGATCAAATGAGATAATCAGCACATAGTAAGAATTGTATAAATGCTTATTCCCTTCCCTCTAATATAGGCTAGTCACTGAACCTCATCCAAAAGATGTTAGTTCATTTGTAAAAGGGGCAGCTAGGTTGTACAGTAGATAGAGTGCTGCGCCTGAAGTTAAGAAGACTCATCTTCCTGAGTTCAAATTTGATCTCAGACACTTAATATGTGTGTGACCCTGGATAAGTCACTTTACTCTGTTTGCCTCAGTTACTCATTGCTAAAATGAACTGGAGCAGGAAAAGGCATTATCTTTGCAAAGAAAACCCAAATGGGGGCATAAAGAATCAAACACAACTGGACAACAAAATAAGGACAAAGATATGTATCCTACCTCACTGGGTCACAGCATTAAATAAATTGTAAAGTACTATAGGAACGTAAACTGTAAAGATCTTTGTCTCTCTGCCTGTCTTTGTTTCCCTGTGCCCCTGTGTCTGTCTGTCTGTCTCTCTCAGAGTGCAGCTCATCATAAGCAAGGAAAAGTGACTAGCCTGGGATCTTTTATATATGCATATTTTTAAGGTAAATCATTGATTTCCTCCTAGAATAACCAGATGTGGTATGGAAGAATAGAAAGCATCCTGGACAAAGAATCAGAAGGGTCTGAACTTGAATTCTGCCTCCATCACTTTTAGCTGTGAGACCATGGGCAAATCATTTAACTTTTCTGTGTTCCATTTTCCTCATCATCAGGCAGGGAGTTGGCATAGTGAGTAGAACTCTAGACTTGGAGTCAGGAAGACATGAGTTTGAATCCTGCCTTAGACATTTATTAGCTGTGTAACTCAGGGGAAGTCACCTAACCTCTGTGCTTCAATTTCTTCTTCTATAAAATGATGGGATTGGGCTTAATGGATTCTAATACCTCTTCCAATGCTAAGTCTGAGGTCTCATAAGCCTATAGGTCCGTTTGCCTTCTTTAGTCTCAGCTTCCTCATCCATAAATGTAGATATTATTGCTAGGGCTACCTATAGTATGTGATCAAATGGGACCACTTATGTAAAACACTTCAGAACTAAAAATGTGTTCCACAATATAAGTCGAATCCTAAAGCCCAGTGCTATGGGACCCTCTCCTCCTTGGTAAAAATCAGTATCTCAAGCCTGTGTCAGAGACATGGCAGAGTTGGAAAGAGTGGGAGAGGAGGGCTTTAATTTCTTTGGTCTCTTGATTTTCTCCAAGTTTCTTCAGTCTCTTTGGGCTCTGCAGTTGCTTCTAGCTCTTTTGACTTCCATCTTCAAGGGAGAGAATAAACAATGCCAACCTCTTTTCAAGTTGCTGAAGGGAAAAAAAATGTTCTGGGAAGAAGTTGACATGAGAGGTGCTAGCTGTATCCTTCATGTATCTATCCCCAGCTTGCTACAGTAGAGACTTCAGAGAATTTCCCCTTGGGTGAGATCTGTACCATCTCTCAGTTGGCCTGAATTATCTTACTCCCAATGAGAGAACTCTTTTACTGCATATTATCTGGTATATATTCTCCTATGTATACTTTCTCTGTTTTGCTACAGACTTGGATAAATGGATTTCTTTGTTATTTCCTTTGTGTTGTCATTGTAGAACTGGTATTTGGTGGGGAGGAAGTTAAGCCTTGGATATAAAGCTTGGGGTCTTCCTTTGCCCATCTGAAAACCACCTCTTCTAGAGTCTAGACTAAGAAATATTTAATAGAGTAGGTAGATATAATTCCAGCCCAGTACCCCTTTTCTCTGAGGATAACAGAGTGGCTTAGCTTCTGGTCCCAGGATCCTGTTTTCCCTCCTGGCAAGAAATAAAGTCTCCCTAAGAGAAGAGTACAAATAGAAGATGCTAGAGATGTCGATTCTGTCTCCTTTCAATCCACACGATACCACCAAACCACAGGTAGGGGGCAGCCCTCCTTACATAAACTATTATTATTTTGCATTAACTATTTGGTAATAATTAACAATTGCATTTGGTGTTAATTATTTTGCATTAAATAATTAGGCTTGCATTAATCAAATCTTTATTAAAAACTGTTAGTCAATCTGCCAAGGAACTGGGATTTTATTATTTTAGGAACTCTCCCTACCAATGAAGATTGCAACTCTTCTATAACTTAGTTGAGTCTTAGGGAGTCACCTGAGGTTCAGTGAGTTTAAGAGATTTTCTCCATGGTCACACGGCTAATAAATGTCAGAGATAGGATTTGAACTAGATCTTTCTGAGTCCAAGTCCAGCATTCTACTCAAGATTCCTCTTCCAAAGCCATTATGACAGTAGAGTGAATAAGAAGGCATTTGAATTTCCACAAATAAGCTTGACCTTTTATGCATCAAGCTTTTTTGGTAAGTGCCATTAATCCCTGAGGTCTCACTTCCGTTTATAATAACCAGCCTTCACAATGATAACTGACATTGAGACCACATTTTACACACAATGCTGCATCTCATTTGAGTCTCACAACCACATTGTGATGGAGACATTATTATTCTTACCTATGAGGAAGTCAGAAATGTTAAGTGACTTGCCTAGAGTGGCACAGCTCCTGTCAAAGGCCAGATTCAAAGCCAGGTCTCCCAGGCGCCAAATTAGACACCCTATCCTCTCCAATACCCCCACATCATCTCTTAATAGAGGTAGAAACAAAGCCAGGCTTCATGGATTTGCTAATTGTTTTTCCTGGTTTTTTGGTCTTTAGCCATAGCAGCTGCCACACATCAAAGACCTAGGAAAGGAGTTGGCAGCGGGACAAATGTAAGATGAAAGAAGGAATTACTCTTATTTCTTTTAACCATTCAGTCTTAGAGAGATGGGATCAAACTGGAAGCCATTAATACATCTTCTAAGAAATGGGAGGAAAGAGGAGGGGGAGGACTTTTCCAAAGGAGGCTGAAAGAACACAGGCACCTGGTTACCAATGAAGTCCCCCTATCATGGGCTCAAAGACCCTTTGAGGGCCTCCTCCCTGGGGGCACAGGAAGCATACATTGTGGGTCACAGCTGGCAGGCCCCTGGAAGACACAGGGGAAGGAGGAGAAGCCTGGCACTTGGACACTTGGACATCACACAAAACTAGAAACTGCCTCAAAGGTTCAGGACCTTCTGGCAGCACAGCCACCATCTGTTCCCTGCCCTGTATAGTTCATGGAGGGCAATGAAGATGGTGGAGGCAAATCAAAGCAGTGTTGGGTAAGGCTTGGAGGGTTGTACCTTAAAACTCCCATGGGCTAGGGAGGCCTTGAGTGTGTCCATTGAATCTATTGATTTAGAAGCATTCACTCCCTGAAGGCAGAGGCTATACTTCCCTTTGGTTAAAAAAATAAAGATAGTTAGCCTGGTAAAGACAAGACTCAGGGGGGACAAGATGATTGTGTTCAAGCATTTGAAGGTTGGTCATGTGGAAGAGGAATTGGGCTTGTTTTGTTTGACCCCAGTGGGCAGAACCAGCAATCATGGTTGGAAATTGTTAAGGGTCAATTGAGGCGTGAGATCATTCCCAACAATTTTGAACTATCCAGAACAGAAATGAAATGGGCTGTTTTAAGAGGTTGGTGGGTACCCTGTCCTTGAAAATCTGCAAGCATAAGCTGGTAAATGCAATAGTGAGGTTCCTTTCATGGATGAGCTGGACTGGATGCCTGCTAACATCCCTTCAAATTTGGTGATTCATTTTCCAATCCCTTGCAAAAACTACTATAGTTCCTTGCCCATATGAGCTGTTTCATAAATTCTGAATTGTCTCCCTACTACATTTCTTATTGAATTCATATTTCTTATGTTCATTTTTTTCAATTTTCTTTTTTATTGACTTATCAGCAAAAATTCGGTTGTACAAAAAAAAAAAATAAGGATCACATATGAAACTAACTCACAGCTTTTCCAGGTGACTGTTCCATTCCTGGCCATTCCTGTTAGAAAGTTCATCTTTAGGTTTATCTCCAGTAAGTGACTTGCCCAGGGTCATACAGTATGTATCAAAGGTAACATTTGAACCTAGGTCTTCCTGACCCCCAACCCAACTGTTTGGAGCACAAGGGCTATCTCATCCAACCCTCTAATTTCACAGATGAGAAAATGAAGCTAGATATACTTAGGAATTTGTTGTTTTCCTTCATAATCAAAGAGGTCTAACATGACATCATGATATTGGGGTCAACGTACAGTGTGTCCAATTGTGGCTGATCAAACCAATAAGAGCTCTGAAGGTTCTACCACAAGTGGTGCACAAAGAGTCCACATGAACACTGGGAAATGAAATGTCTCTAAATCTGTGCATCTCATATTTATTTTTGAGCTACTACATTTAATTAATATATGACGAAATCTCATAACAAAAGGAACCTCCATCTGCTGCCTCTAACCTGGATGACTTAAGAAAAAGTTTGAAGGTTTTTAGCCAGATATCAGCTTAATCACCACCCTTTGCCTGGAGCATGCCTGCAGGCACCTTTTACAGACAGTAATCTACTTTCTGCAAAGGTTTGGATCTGTTCACAAAGAGTCACAAGGTGGCAGCAGGTGGGAGTTTCCATCTACTTCAGGCCTCTAGGACATTAAGAAAAGGACTATTCAGTTAAAAAATCTCATAGAGGGAGGAAATAATAAACACAGTAAAGAAGGTTTTGTGATGCCATATGCATGGGGATCTCCTGGTGGAGAAATTCCCTCTACTCCTGAGTACAACTGGTCCCTGTATATTAATAGTTAGGTCTGAGTGTTGCCCTAGGCAAATGACTTGACCAAGGTCACACTAACTGGGTCAGAGGTGGGATTTGAACCCAAGTCATTCTGACTCCAAACACAGACAAGCTAGAGCACACAAAGAATCAGTGCTTTAGCAGCGCTTCTTAAACTGTGAGTCACAACCCGGAATGGGGTCATGAAAAATTAATAACAGTAAAACAAAAAAATTAGACAACAACCAAAAATTAATTCAAAATCAAATGCTTAATGAATCCAAGGTGCTTCTGGTAGCACCTGCCCGTGACAAATCCAGCAACTTCACTGTAGCCTTGGTTCTGAACACAAAGCATTTGCACTTTGCACTGGGCATGCCCTCAGGCCATGCAACACCAAAGAATGCTGCTGAAACTTGAAAAGAGGTCCCTAGTAGAAAAAGTTTAAGAAGCCCTGCAGGATCATTGAAGAGATCTTGTATATTTCATAAATGAAAAACTGGGTCCCACAAAGGTTAAATAACTTGTCCAAGTTCACCAAGGGAGTTGAACCAAGGCCCCTGAACTCCAAATCCAATATTTTTCCTGCTGCCTACCACTACCTGTGGCATACATAAACCGCCACTTATGGTCAATGATGACTGGATTCAGCCGAGAAGGAGCGCTCACTCCATGTACATGAAGAATCTATGGGGGGGAAAAAGAAGAATCTATCAAAAATATTTTATTTGTCCAAGTGCCACCTGATACAGTTGAGTGTATAGACCAGAAAAGATCATGTTTAAAGGAAATAACCAGTAGATTTTAGTACACATAAATTATTTTGCTTTTTAACTATATAAAAATTCGAAACGGAATCCAATTGTATCAGGGACTTTAATTAGACAGCTTGTTGGAGGAGTAAATACAGAGCTAGGCTTAGACTAAGAAAAACTGAAGTTCAAATCTTGCCTCAGATATTTAATTAATTATACAACCCTGGACAAGTTTCTTAACTTCTGTCTGCCTCAATTTCATTACTATAAAATGGGAATAACAATAGCACCTAGCTCTCAGGGTTGTTGTGTGGACCAAATAAGAAAATATTAATATATTCATTAAGCTCTTTGCAAACCTCGAAGTGCTTTCTCTCCCTCCATATACATATATATACACACATGCAATATATGTATATATATATACACACATACACATATACATGCTATACCCATTAATATATGACAAAAGCCCATAACATGAGGACCCTGTAGTCCCTAGAATCTAAGGGAAGCAAAATAGAATATTTAAGCAGGTGTCAGAAGACCTCATTTAATGACTTTTGTGATATAAGCCAGCTAATGTCTGTGCTGCCCTCCTCACAAGGTTCTTGTGAGGAAAGAGTCCCAGACATGGTGCCAAGGGAGTTGAGACGCAGTCTCAATTCTGACAGGGGGCAGCTACATGGCACAGTGAACAGAATATCAGGGCTAAAGTCTGGAAGACTTTATCTTCCTGGTCTAAATCCAGCTCCAGACACTTACTAGGTATATGACCCCAGGCAAGGCACTTAACCTTGTTTGCCTCAGTTTCTTCATCTGTCAAATGAGCTGGAGAAGGAAAAGACAAACTATCCAGTATCTTTGCCAAGAAAATCCCAAATGGGGTCGCAAAGAGTTGGACACAACTGAACAACAAAACAAACTCAGCTCTGACACTGACAGGATAGTACACTGAGTGAAAGAATTAATGTCTCTGGATCTGGGTTCAAATCCAGACTCAGACATTTACTAGTTGTGTGACCTTAGGCAAGTCACTTAAATCTCCCTCCTGGGTCTCAGTTTTAGATTTATAACAATATTCCTCCAGCCTTCCTGTTATACACACCCCATTACTATTTTACAGATGAGGAATTTGTGACTCAGAGAAATTAAGTTATTTTCCCAAAGTCAAGGGTAGGGTTGAAGTCAGGTCTTCCGAGTTATATCCTCCTATGATCTTGCATGTGATTAGCGGCTGCTTAGGCTCTACGCAACTCTGGATCCCTGATCCCTATAATTAGGGCCTTTCTGAGCCACAGTTTTCTCATCTGAAAAGAATAGGGACAAATATATTACATGACTTATTTCATGAGTAGTTGTGTGGAAATCATTTTGTAAACATTAAAATGCTATCAAAATAGATATACATTTAATACATTTAAATATAAATATATTTATTAAAATATAAAATGTCATTTGCAATTTTTTAAAATTTCGTTTTGTTTTGTTTTGAGTTTTTTTGTGAATGAGTTCCCTTATCTGACCCACACTGGAAATGCAGCTCCTGGACTGATTGCATTGCTGATCAGCCTTGAAGCCCTGAGACAGCGCGGTAGATAGAGCTGGACTGGAATCAGGAAGACCCAAATTCAAATCCAGTCAGACATTTCTTAGCGGTATGACCCTGGATAGGTCACTTAACCTTTATAAGCCTCATTTCCCTCATCTGTAAAATGGAGCTAATAATAATACCGTCCTTACAGGTTTTTTGTGAGGATCAAATGAGAAAATATTTGTAAAGTGCTTAGTGCAGTTCCTGGCACATAGTAGGCATTTAATAAATGCTTCTTACTTTTCTCTGACCTGATCCAACCTGGGCCAGTTCCTCTTCCTCAGACAGCTTAGTGGCCCTGCACTCCCAGGGAGTTCATCATATTAGTACCAGACTTAGAATACCTTATTAGCATTAGCCCTGTTACAGCTCATTACGTCCAAATTCAAGCAATCACCAGTCTTGGCCTCTCCAGGATCAGGTACTAAAGATATAGGACACCATGACTAACCCTTGATGTTTTCAAAGGACTTATAGCCACATCTAGCAGGCAATGAAGACAGGACCAATGTTCTTTCCATTCTTCCAGCCTGTCTCCTGATCTATTAATTAAAAACCCTGTGGGTTGTAAGCTTATGGAGAAAAAAAAAAATCTTTCAAAGGAAGAAAATGAATGATCAAACTAAGCCACAGGAGCCCTGCTAGAGTGCTCGATTTGGGAGGGGTCCATACAGCTAGTAAGACTTCCTTTCCAGGATGTGCTTGGTCCCTCAACATCACTTCTTAGCAAATTAGGAGGGCTTTACCTGTGGCACAGGTGGGGTAATATGAGCAGTGACCACTGGGGGGTAGCCAAGAGCCAGGAACAGGTAACTTGATTCTGTACTTGTACTAGGCATCAGTCTAGGGAAGGGACCAAGTTCATAGATGGCAGCAGCAAGGAGGGAATCGGAACCGCACTAGGTCAGCACCCCACAGCATGCACTCACAATCACACGTCCATGAGCCAGAGATCAAGGTCAATTACTGAAGTATTCACTGGGAAGAGCCAAAGTTGGATACAAGTGTCAAAGTCAAGTCAGAAAGCCCACAGATCATTTAGGGTTTGAAGGAAGGAATTTTGGGTGGTCTCAGCAATTCGCTTATATCCACCCTGTTTTTAAAGCAAGAGTTTAATTCTTCTGGTCGTGGGAGTCAGGGAATTAAAAGATCCTTTGTCTATCTGGAGTCTGATTTTTGTTGTTGTTTAGTCATTTAGAATTGTTTCCAATTCTTTGTGACCCCTTTTGGAGTTTTCTTGGTGAAGATATTGGAGTGGTTTGCTATTTCCTTTTCCAGCTCATTTTATAGATAAGGAAACTGAGGCAAACCGGGTTAAGAGATTTGTCCAGGGTCGCACAGCTAGTAAATGTCTGAGGCCAAATTTGAACTCAGGTCATCCTGACTTCAGGTCCAGTACTCTATGCACCATGCTACTACAATAACCAGGTGCTAAATCCTATCAAATGGGGTATAAAGCAGACTAACCTACTAAATTATGTGAATAATGTCATTGCTCAATTTCAGTGAAAGAGTCCTTTACAAAGTAAAGGAGGAAGAGAAAGAAGGACCAAGAGAGAAATAAAGGAGGAGAGAGGGAGAAAAGTTAATCAATCAAATATTTAAGTGCCTACTATGTGCCAGGCACTGTGTTAAGCATTGCAGATACAAAAAGGAGGTGAAAGATGGTCCCTGGCCTCAAGGAGCTTACAATCTAATGGGGGAAATAACATTAAAACAAAAATATACAAAGCTATGATAAATAGGAAATGATTGGAGAGAGAGAAAAGGAATGGGGAGAGGAAACCAGAAGAGAAGGGGGGAAGGTAAATGACAGAAAGGGAGATGGTTGAGAAAGGAAAAGGGGGAGGGGAAGGGGGGGAGAGGGAGAGGGAGAGATCTTAAACTTAACATTATTGCTGGAAGAAATGAAAGTCACTGATCAAATTTTATTAACTCTTGTCACATTGCATGACTCCCAAGTTCATGGGAAAGACTCATCTATCATCTCCCAAAAACATGTCCCTACTTCCCCACCCACTCCACCATGCATGCATATATATATATATATACACAAATAAATAACATGGATGAAGTACGCATAAACAAACTGGATTCACATTAAAACCATTATTTAGAGACCAAACAGTGTGTGTGAGTGTGAGTGTGTGTGTGTGTGAGTGTGAGTGTGAGTGTGAGTGTGTGTGTGTGTGTATACACCTTCACTCTCTTTGCTCCTCACTCAGCTCCCCACTAAGATTCAGTGCTTGATGGTTTGTTCCTGGAGAGGCAGTTGCACTATCACAGCAAGTGAGTTAAGAGAATCCTAAGCCAACAACGGGAAGCTCTGGTTCCAGAGCTGCACTGAAGAGAGTTCCATTCAGGACACCAGCAGAGCACCTGTGGAAGCTTTTGCTTCGCCTGCCCACATATTCTTCACCTCAGTATGGTACTCCCAATTATCTGATCTCATCTACTGGGTGCATGTTAGCCGCTCTAGACAAGCGTCTTGTCTCCTCATTCATTCATTCATTCAAGAAACAGGACTAGCACCTCTGCAGTAAGACCTTGTGGAGCCCTTTCATCCACCTTTGGTGTCCACTTGCCACCCAGCTCTTGCCTGTGGCTCCAAGAAGCTATGACATGTGCAGCAGCCATACCTTGGTAAACCATCTTGGCAGATGGGTTAAACCAGGTTGAAGGTAACAAAGAAGTTAATACACCATAACACAGCAGGGACCCACACCATCTTTTAGCCTTCCCACAAGCTCTCACAAGCTTAGCTGTCTCCTTGACTGTGTCCTCTCCTCCCTCCAGCTCTAACTGCTCTGACTCCCAGCTTCCTGTGGGCTCTGCTCCACCCTTCAGCAAACTCCTCCCATCAGAGGCTCTGTGTGATTACATTCAGCCTGTTAAGGGGCAGAGTTTATTTTCAAAGCAGGAAAGATCTTCAGATTCCCTTGGGTTTATTAAGGGCCAGGGAAGATCTTCAAGTTTCCATTATCATTCCAGGGGAGTGTCTACCCCAAAAATGTGAAGACTTCTTCTCCCTGGGGAATGGATGGAAAAGAACAATTGGTTCTAATAGCCATAAAGGCAGCTGAAGCAATTGCTGTCAAGTCGTTAGAGCTTGGTCAGGCATTGAAGATTCCAAGGTCATCCACTGCATCCCAGGACCATTGCCAGGCATCTTGATTTTTTTCTTGCCACTAGACTTTGATGACTCTAGAAGAGAGAGCAAGGTTGATGACTTAATGCAACTCTGCCTCAGTTAAATCTACACATGAGTCAAGACATCACTGTATGATGTCATTGATCCTCTTAGGAAATGAAGGACAACCAACAACTATGTATCTGACTTTAACTAGGTGCTAGATATACAAAGATAAAAAGAACACCCCTCGCTTCAATGGTCTTCATGAGCAGAGGACTGAGAGTGTTGGACTTATGCTGGCTCTTCATCCATAGGTGTCCTTTAGGTGTCCATAAAGGTTCTGTCCTAGGTCTTCATCACTTTTCACAATATTATTTCTCTCTCTCTCTCTTTTTTTTGGAAGCAAGGCAATTGGGGTTAAGTGATTTGTCCAAGGTCACACAGCTGGTAAGTGTCAAGTGTCTGAAGCTGGATTTTAACTCAGGCCCTCCTTTCTCCAGGCCTGGTGGCCCATATTCTTTCTCTCTTGATGATCTCTATTCAGAGAATTCTCAGCTCTATTTATACAGTTCTCTATTGAGTTGAAGTCATAGATCTCCCACTGTCTTGTAGACATTTTAAACTGGATTCCCATAGGCATCTCACACTCACTATGTCCAAAAAAAAGCTCATTATCTTTTCCCCAAAACCTTTCCCAACTCTCCTATTACTGTGGAGAGTATTACCATCTTCCCAGTCACTCAGACTCACAACCTTGGTGCCATCCTCAATTCCTTACCCTCAGCCCACATATCCAATCTATTCCAAAAATCTTGTCATTTCTACCTTCACAACATTACTCACATAGTCCTCTGAGAAGCTAGGTGGCCCAGTGGATAGAGCACTGCCCATGCAGTCAGGAATAAATGAGTTCAAATTCAGCCTCAAACATTTACTAGCTGTGTAACCATGGGCAAGACTCTTAACCTCCTTCTAGCCCAGTTTCCTTAACTGTGAAATAAGGACAATGATTGTGCCTATCTCCAGAGCTGTTATGGGGATGAAATAAGATAACATTCATAAAGGGCTTAGACAACAGCTTGTTGTTGTTGTTCTTGTTCGGTCATGTCCAACCCTAGGTGATTCCATTTAGGATTTTCTTGTCAAAAGATCCTAGAACAGGGCACTTTCCTTCTCCGGTAGATTAAGGCAAATAGAGGTTAATGACTTGCTCAAGGTCATACAGCTAGGAAGTGAGTAAGTCCAAATTTGAACTCAGGTCTGACTCCCAGTCCTGGATCACTGCCTTGTTTTGGCAGAGGGGCTTCTGTAGCTCAATGAAATGATGAGCTATGCCGTGCTGGGTTACCCAAGACAGGCAGGTCATAGTGGAGAGTTCTGACAAAAGGTGATCTGCTGGAGAAGGAAATGACAAACCACTCCAGGATCTTTGCCAAGAAAACCCACTAACAGTATTAAGATGCTGAAACACAGGACTGCAAAGATGAGCCCCTCAGCTTAAAGGCCTAGTATGCTATGGTCAGCAGGGTCACAAAGAATTGGACATGATTGAAAAACAACTTCCTGACCCCAGGCCCAGCACTCTATCACACTGAACTCCCTAGTTGCCGTCACAATGGCACATGGTAGGAGTGTAATAAATGCTTATTGCCTCCCCTCCCTCTTCTTTCCACTTAAATATAGCCACAACCCTAGTTTAGGCCCTTTCCATCTCTTACCTGGATTACTGCAATAGAGCTAGTCTCTCTGCCCCACCTCTCTCCCCACTCCAATCCATCTTTGACTTAGCTACCAAAGTAATTTTCCTAAAGCATGGATCTGACCTCATTACTCTCCTGTTCAGTGAACTGCAGTGGTTCCCCTTTATCTCCTACCTTTCCAGTCTTTGGACACCTTTTATCACTGCATAATCTCCACAATCCAGCTACAGGATCCTATTGGAAGTTCCTCAACCATGACATTCAATGTCGTATCTCCTTCCCTTTGTACTGGCTGTCCTCCATGCCTAAAATTCTCTACCCCTTTCCTCCGCCTCATGGTTTCCTTGCTTTTCTTCAAGATTCCCCTAAAATTCCATCTTTTGCAAGAGGCGTTTGCTTTAATGTCTTTCTGTTTCAACAACCTTCATCTCCTCGGTATATTTTGCTATGTACCTACCATTTATATGTTTTCTCCCCCATCGGAATGCATGCTTCTGGAGGGTTGGACTCTTTTTTTGCCTTTTTTTTTGTATCTCCAATGAGTGCCTGGGATATATAAATGTTTGTTGACTATACTTTAGGAATACCAACTTGACAGATTGTGGAGAGTGGCTTGGTCAAAACAGAGGCTGTAGACATGGAGATTAATTAAGAAGGTATTTCATTAGTCCAGGCAAAAAGTCATCCTGAACTGAGGTATACTTGAGTGAGTAGAGAGGTGAGGAATGAGACAAACTTTTTGTAGGTAGAACTGATAAGACTGGATAGGGAGGTTGAGGGAAAATGAAGAGTGAAGGATCACTCTAAGGTTGTGAACCTGGACAACTGGATTGATGGTCCCTTGATAAAAAAAAAAAAAAAGGAAAGGTGAGAAGTTCAACACAAAATCATTAGATAATTCATTTAGAACTAGAAGGGACATTGGAAGTTATTTAGTCCATCCCCTGTTTTACAGATGAGGAAACCCAGGCACATAGTGACTTTGTTGTTGCTTAGTCATTTTTCAGTCATGTCTGACTCTTCATGACCCCATTTGGAGTTTTCTTAGCAAAGATACTGAAGAGGGTTGCCATTTCCTTCTCAAGCTCTTTTACAGATAAGGAAACTAGGCAAACAGGGTTAAGTGACTTGCCCAGAGTCACACAGCTAGGAAGTATCTGCGACCAGATTTGAACTCAGAAAGATGAGTCTGCCTGGCTCCAGGCCCAACACTCTGTGCACTATGGCACCACTTAGCTCCCGTAGTGACTTATCTGAGTTCTAATAGCTAAGAAGTAGTCGAGCTAGACTCTTAGAACCATGTTAAGATTTGCTGACCGAGGAAAGGGGCAGCTTTTGTTACCAAGCTCTGTCTCAGTCTTAGTTTAACAGCTATTCTGCTTGCTTAGGTAGGCCCTTTAAGCTCTCCAGGATCTTTGGGATCCTCAGTGGTGACTTGGACCTTTGATCACTGCTCTATGATATTTGTGTCATGCTGATTCCTGAGCAAATGCCTATACTTTTGATCTCCCATTTTTCTCTCAGATACCTTTGTTCTCCTGGAGGCAGTGAGATATAGGTGGAGGAGCACTGAATTTGGAGTCAGAAAGCTTAGATTCAAATCCAACATTGGGTACAAGTCAAAATCTTTCTGGGCCTCAGTTTCCTCATCTGTAAAATGAAAGAAGGAGTCTTACACTAAATAAACTCTGTGGAGGGGGTGAGGTTGTCTTAATCTTTTTTGTGTGTGTCACGGTCCCCTTAGGCAGTCTGATAAAGCCTAGGGACCCCTTTTCAGAACAATGTTGTTCAATAATCAAAGCAATCATTAAATTTCAGTTAAGGATTAGTAAAAATAGGGATGCAATTTTTTTTCCATCCAAGTTCACAGGCCCCCTCTGAAATTTATCCATAGACTGAATTCCAGGTTAAAAATCCATGCTTTTAAGTCCCTTCCAGACTTAATTTGTATGACCCTAGCTACCTAACTACCTGCCTTGCCTATGACCCCCTCATTCCACTAACCCTCACTAACTGAAGCTACCCTAACCCTGACTTGCCTACTTAGTCCTTTCCAAAAGCTTGTCTAGTGGAAGGACAACAAGAGACAAGATGGGCAGCACAGTCATTACATTGTTTCTTGATATCAATTTATCATCCCTAAGTCTATGTGAATATAACTTATATGAATTTATCAACCTTAAATCTATATGAATTTATCTTATATGAATTTATCACCCCTAAATCTATGTGAATTTATCTTATATGAATTTATCATACTAAAACTATGTGAATTTATCGTATATGAATTTATCATACCTAAATCTATGTGAATTTATCTTATATGAATTTATCACCCCTAAAT
>CM053587.1:273044874-273070504 GCA_028646515.1 Pseudochirops corinnae
TCTTCTTGTTTACATCATTCATTTCCACGAGATTTTGAGTTACAAATTTTTCTCCCCATCTTTCCCCTACCCAGCACCTCAAAACAGCCATCCCACTGTATAACCCCTCCCCCAATCTGCTCTCTCCTATGTCCTCCCCCTCGTCCCTCTGACTTTCCAGTAAGGCAGGATGGATCTCCCTACCACAGTTCCTGTGTATCTTAATTCCCAGTTGGATGTAGTTAATAATAATAATAATAATAACTGTGTGTGTGTGTGTGTGTGTGTGTGTGTGTGTGTATATATATATATATATATATACACACATATATATATTTTTAACATTTGATTATAGAACTTAAAATTCTAGATTCTTTCCCTTCCTCCCTCGTTACCCACCCTCACTGGAAGGACAAGCAATTAAATACAGGCTTAGGGTCAATTCTGAAAACCCCATGGAGATGCTAGGTCCTTCATAGAATTTCTGGGTTTAGGCTCCAAGATAGCTCCAAGTGGTAAAGAATCTCCCAGATTAAAGACCCTTCCCAGCCATGAGAGAATCCTGTGGCTAGAACTTAAGAAAGTTGAGAAGCGAGGAATTTTTTTTTTCCCATAGAACTTTAATTATTTCATGTTATGCCCTTTAGGAAGTACTTGAAGAGTACTACAAGAGTTGATCTAATGAGTAATTTGGGTCTCCAGACTTTGTTCTGGTGTTAGACCATATTTGGTATAGGGCTTTCAAGCTCCAGGGGCCATCTTTAAGAAAGGAAAGAGTTCAGAGGACAGCGACCGTGGTGGGGAGATGCCTGGAAATTGTACCATATGAAGATTGATTGGATGAACTGGGGGTGGTTAGAGAAGAAACACCTGTAGAGAGACATGATAGTGGAAATAATGAAATGATTAGACTTGGTCTCCTTGGTACCAGCTGGTAAAAGGAGATAAATTAATAGACACTGCAAATCGTGAGGTTTCAGCTTGATGTAAAGAACAGCTGTCTAATGAAGCTATCCAGAAGTAGAATGCCTGCCTGAGGAGGTTAGATTTCCCCATATCTGGACATCTTCAAGGGAACACTGTATGATTCAGTAGAAGAAGGGATTCTTCTGAATGTAGTGATTGGATAAAAACATTTTCTGACTGTTTGACCCTGGGCAAGTCATTTAACCTTTGCTTCAGTTTGCTCTCGGAATAACAATGGCACCTGTCTCTCAGGGTTGTTGTGAGGATCAATAAGCTATTATTTGTAACATGTTTTGCACAGTGCCTGGCACATGGTAGATGGTTAATAAATGCTTGTTTCCTGTCCCTTCCAACTCTGAAATTATGTTGGAGGAGTAAGGTGGAATGAGATGGCACTTCAGAATGGAGAAGATCAGTGCTGAAAGGGGAGAGAAGACAGCTTGAAAGGAAAGTGGCGTGAACTTCTTGATTTTGCCTTGCCAGCTCTTATTATCTTGGCAGATGTGGTTAGAGGCCGGAGGAGCAAGTTGTGTGCTCTAGACAAGGTTTGAAAGTTGTACAACTCCTTGACTTTGAAAAATGTGTACTTTGGTCGTTTTTGTTCTTTTTCTTTTGTCATTTCAGTCGTGTCTGCCTCTCCGTGACCCCATTTGGGGTTTTCTTGGCAAAGATATTGGAGGGGTTTGCCATTTTCCTCTCCAACTTCTGTTACAGATGAAGAAACTGAGGCAAATAGGGTGAAGTGACTTGCCGAGGGTCACACAGTGAGTGTCTGAAGCCAGATTTGCACTCAGGAAGATAAGTTTTTCTGACTCCAGGCCAAGCATTCTAACTAACTACTGGACCCCCAAGTGACCTTGGTTGTTACTACCCAGTAAAGCCTTTATTCTAATACTTTTGCCTTGACTAATCAGATCAACTACAATACTTCCATATTCCTTGAAGTTATGAAATATCTGTTTGTTAAAAAGAAACAAGTGAGGATTTTGGCATTTTTTTTAAAGTATGTATTTAGAAAATCATGTTTAAAAGTGTCTGTCATTTTGTTCCCAGGAGCTTCCTACCTTGGGGGTGAGGAGGCTGCTTATCTTAATGCCTAATCCCAGATATGACTGTAATAAAATGACTACAGTATTGTGATTTGTAGGACGTTTGAACATAAAGGGATATGAAATGTAAAATACTGTAATAACCTGAGAAGCTAGCTGTTTTGGTAGCATCAGCACTTGCCTCACAAGGATCTTTTGGAGTTCCTCAAAAAATGAAATATAATTTTTTTTACACTTTCCCCTGCAGTCCACGGCCAAATTTGTTTTCTCCTAATCTACAAGCAATTAATTCAAATAGACTTCAGTGTACTTATTGGGTCAGACAGAGCCTGTCTAATAAGTAAGTTACTACAAGGACCCAATTTTAGATGGAATAACCTCCAGTGCAATAAATGGCTCTTTTGTGGCAGGAAAGCGTTAATACACTTCACAGAATGCTTAATTTATACCAGGGAGTCACTTACTTAACTGCTAGGAGCTGGCTCATTATTTTAATTGGATTTTCCAATGTGTTGAGCAAGTCAGCAGATTTGTATTAGCCTCAACTTCAAGAGGAAAAAATGTTTCATTTTGCAGGGGAAATAAAAGCAGTGGGAAATGGGGAGAGGATATATCAGAACTGATGCAAGATGATGAAGTTAACAAATACTGCCCTCATTTATATTGCTTTATGAATCTCTGGGAAGCTCAGTAAGGACTAGGATAGCAAATTATATGTAGGCAAGGGTACGTTGTGGACTCTCTACATTAGGATAGCAAATCATGTGTAGTTGAGAGTACATCGTGGACTCTCTCTTCACATGTTTTCAGGATTCCTAAGGTCCAAGATCTTCTCTGTCTCATCTCTTGCCCTCAGTACACAAGCTACAGAAACCCCATTCATTGACCAAACCCAAGGGACCCAGTGGGTGTCTTCCCCTCAAAGGAGGCAGGAACTAAGGAAACTATTAGATCAGCTGCATTCTTCCCAGGATTGTTCCAGCTATGAAAATCCCAGGACTGTTTCTGCTTAGTTCTGGCTCCATTGTGGCTCTTGGCTAAGTCTGTAGAAGCTGGCTTAGTGAAGTCTTCAACTCATGGCCCTGCTCCAGGACTTGGTGACACCTTGCTGGTCTTTCTGCTCTCTGGCTTTATCCTCCAGCCCCGGTGCTGTCTCTCAGACCTTAACTCTAGGCTTTACTCTGACTTGTGATGTATACATATACATTCTTTCTAAAAGAAAAAAAACAACAACCAAAAACCTCCACCCTTTCAACTTTAGCTACGAGAACTATAGACCTTCTTTAAGAAGGTAACAAAAGCAAGTAAAGCTACATAAAAAGCAACAAGACCTCCTGTACTTTCTCCTTATTTATCTCTACATAGTTGAAGTTATCTAACATGGTCCTTTTTTGCAGCTAAGGTATAGATATAGTATGTAATAAAGGGACGGGGGAAATACCTTCAGGGAACTTGATGGCATTTGGTTGGTTTTCTTTACAGAGGGATTGCTAAGCTACAGGCAGCAACCTTTGAAAGATCAATGAAAAACTGGAGAGGTACTATAGGATTGAAGAAGGGCAGATGTCTCGATTACCACCACCAACACCACCACCACCCAAAAAAACCCAACCAACAGCAGGGAGTGGGATTGATCAGGAAATGGAGTCTGCAAATTACAGACCAATGAGCCTGACCTTGATTCCCAAGAAAATTCTAGAACTTATAATTTAAAATGTGGTTAGTTTTAGAAAAGGAAGATAGTGGCCCCAAAGCATAGTACCACTTTATCAAGAATGTCATGGCAGAAAACCTCATTTTCTTTTTTTGATAGAGTTGCTAAATTGGTAAATCAGGGGCATGTTATAGATTTTGTTTACCTACATTTTGGCGCCGTGTTTTAAGTCTGTCGTACTCTTCACGTAGAAAGGAAAGAAATATACACTAAACAGTGATTGTTAAGTGGTATCAGAATTAGTTGAGTTTCTAGACCCATTGTTGACTTGGAGAGTTAGTGGGTGTCTGACAGGGCGAGTGCCCCAGGGATCTTTGCTTAGCTCTTTTTTGTCAGCAGCTTTGACTGAGGCAGAGATGATAACAGATCATATCGGTTGGGCATGGCAGGGAGAGATGAAAGGCAATACATTTTCAAATGGCACAAAGCTGGGAGAGATAACTACAACACAACTGATGACTAAAATGCGATTAGAAAAGGTCTGGATAGATGTTTGTTTAGCTCCTCCACCCCTCAGTTGGGTGGAGGTGAGTGGGATGAAGAAATGATAAATGCTTATTAATACAAACTTAAATTTTAAAACATGGCACAAAAACAATCTTGACATACTGGAACAGTGACCTGAATTTAACATTTAATCAATGAGCACTTAGTGTTATTAAAGCACTTATTAAAGCACTTAGTGTGCCAGGACTATACTTACAAAGAAAAGAAGATACAGTTCCTGCCCCCAAGGAGCTTACATTTTAACAGGGGAACAGCCATGTAAATAAATAGGTATGTGCTATGTGTAAAGTAGATGGAAGGTACCCTTAAAGCATAAGGTCCTGGCAGCTAGGTGAACCAGGAAGGGCCTCCTGGGGAAGGTGGTACTCAAAATAAATCTTGAAGGAAGGGGTGCAAAGGTGAACAGGGAGAGCTTTCCAGGTAGGGTGAATAATCTGTGTAAAAATATAGATAGGGATGGGTGGCTAAGTGGCACAGTGAATAGAGCACCAGCCCTGGAGTCAGAAGGACCTGAGTTCAAATCCAGCCTCAGACACTTAGCACTTACTAGCTGTGTGACCTTGGGCAAGTCACTTAACCCCAATTGCCCTGTCTTCCCCCCTCCAAAAAGCAAAAAGATAGAGAGAGAGAGAGAGAGGAAATAAAGGATCATGTATGAGGGAAAGCAAGGAATCTTTATAGTGAGATCAGGCTAAGGAAAGCATAGTGTCAAGGCAAACAGTTGGATAGACCAAACAACCTAAGAGGGCCTTTTTTCTTTTTATATTCCCATATCAGATAAAAAAAAATCTAGAGAAATCTCTAAAACAAAGTTTAGGTATAGCCCATATCTAGGGTTACATCCAAGTAAATAATGGTTCTCCAAATATAGCAAAAAATCAGATCAAATCAATAAGTATTTATTAAACTCCTACTCTGTGCCAGACACTGTGGTAAGCACTGAAGATAAGAAAAAAAGGATAAAAGCAGTCCTTGCTCTCAAAGAGCTCATGGTCTAAAGGAGGAGAAACCACGTAAACAACTATGTATTTACAAGAGTCTGGGGGGGGCAGGGCGGAGCCAAGATGGCAGAGTAAAAACAGGACCTCTGCACGGCTCCAGCTCCCACCACCTCCCACCACCTCCAATACATGTAAAAAAAATTACTCTAAACAAATTTTAGAGCTATAGAACCCACAAAGTGACAGAGAGAAACAAATCTCCTACTGAAGGCATCCCAGCAGGCCGACAGTAAGGTCTGTCAAGGACTGGGAGCCGAGTACAGTCCTGCGTAAGCCATGGGGTTCTAGCCATGGAGTGGCCCAACCAGTGGCGGCTCGATCAGCGGCAGCCAGAGCAGACTTCAGGAGAGTGAATCGCCAGCTGCTGTGGTGGTTGGTTTCTTGGCTTCTCAACCCATCAGTGGCCAAAAAGAAAATAAAAGGTCATTTGGTAACTCTGCTGGAACTAGGTGGAGAAGAATGCAGTCTGACCCCTGCCCCCAGGGCAGGAAGTGGCAGAGGCTGGGCAGCTGCACCTACTGCCATGTGGCTGCCTTCAGAGCTCCTGGCCTGCAGATCATAGAGGGACCAAGTGACCAGTCAGAGGATAATTGCCCTTGCTTTAATGTACTTGGATCTGGATCGCGGTTTTGGGTGGCAGTCCTGGGGTGTGTGGCCAGTGTGCCAGAGCTTGTGGGGGCTGCAGAGAGGGCACCCTCCTAATAGCTCTGGCAGCTGTGAAAACCCCAGCTACCTGGGACAAAGCTCTCTCCATTCTGGGAGCAGAGTTCTACCATGGCAAAGAACTCAAAAGTCAAGTAGTTGGCTGGCAAGATGAGCAAGCAGAGGAAGCACAAACAGACCATAGACTCCTTTTTTGGGGACAAAAAGGATCAAAGCATGGAGCAGGAGGAAGACAATGAAGTCAGAACACCTGCATCAAAAGCTTCCAAGAAAAGTATAAACTTGTTACAGACCATGGAGGAGCTCAAGAAGGATTTTGAAAATCAAGTAAGAGAAGGAGAGGAAAAATTGGGAAGAGAAATGAGAATGATGTAAGAAAATCATGAAAAGCGAGTCAACACCCTGCTAAAGGAGACACAAAAAAATACTGAAGAAAATAACACTTTGAAAAATAGGCTAACCCAAATGGCAAAAGAGGCCCAAAAAGTCAATGAGGAGAAGAATGCCTTAAAAAGAATATAGGCAGGAAAAATTGAAAATAATCAATATGTTAGGTACTAGTATTAAGGAAGACCAGATCACCTTGTAAGAGGTAGGATTTTAGTTTGGACTTGAAGGAAGCCGGAGGGGTGGAGGTAAAGAGGTAGAAAATGGGGCACATCCAGAAAAAAATACCTGGAATCACGAGGTGGAGGGTCATGTTTGTGGAACAGCCAGGAGGCCAATGTCACTGGCTAGCAGAGTGCATTGGGGACAGGGAGTGGTGGTATAAGGTATAAGGATATTGGAAGAGGAGAAGCAAGAGGACAGGGTATGAAGGACGTTTAAGTACCAGGGGATTTGATATTTGATCCTAGAGGTAATAGGGAATCACTTGTTTATTGAGTAGAGGGGTGACATGGTCAGACCTGTATTTTAGGAAGATCAGTTTGACAGCTGAGTGGAGCATGACCTGGAATGGGAGAGGGAGGCTTATGTTAGGGAGACTGACAAGCAGGCTATTACAACACAGTCTAAGTTCGAAATGATGAGGTTGTGTACCAGGATAGTAGCAGTATCAAAGGAAAGAGAGATGTGATGAAGAATTTGATAGCTGTTTGAATAAGGGGAAACAGAGGGGAAAAGAGATTGAAGAATGAAGGATTAGGCCTAGTTTATGAGCCTGGGTCTCTGGGAGGCTGTTGATGCCCTCTTAAGGCAGTTAGGAAAGAAGGAAGGTTTGGAGGGGAAAGATAATGAGTTCAATTCTGGACATCTTATGTTTAAGATGTCTGTGGAACATCCATTATGAGATATCTAATAGGCAGTTGGAAACGGGAGACTGGAGGTCAGCAGAGAGGTTAAGTCTGGATAAATAGATCTGAGAAGCATCTGCATAAAGATTATAATTAAATACATAGTGCACAATATGGGTTTTAAGTATAGAACAACCATCCATCACAAAAAATGCATAACATACAGAGGATACACAGAACTCCAAAACAGATATAGAAATACAAAACATTCAGATAGCCCATTCCACTCAATCCGCTTCAGTGGAAGCTAAACACCTTTGAGATAACCTCCAAGGTAAGTAACTCCTAAGCCTGAAAAACATCCATTTTCTAGACCTCTAGCCTCTGAATATGTTCAGAAAAGTTAAGGAAAAGACAAAAGAAAACTGCAAAAAATTGGATAAAACTAAGTTAGAAAGAAGCAAATTTGGTCTAGATCAATGGTTCTCAATCTTCCTAATGCCATGACCCTTTAATACTTGTATGTGGGTGGACTTGCCTGGAAATGGATAGAGGAGCAGTGTCTTGGTTCCTAAGACCATCAGAAATGTGTGTTTTCCAATAGTCTTAGGCAACCCCTGTGACCTCTGTGAAAGGGTGGTTCGACCTACAGGTTGAGAACCGCTAGTCTAGATGAAAGAATGAATTTAATAACAATTACAGCTATCCCAGAGTGGAGTGGGCTTCCTCAAAGTAGTGAATCCCCCCTTATCAGACGTCTACATGCAAGCCCTAGCCTGGAGGAACACTTAGTTGGTATGTCAGAGAGGGGATTCTTGCTCATATATGTGTGGAACTAAATGGCCACTGAAGTTCCTTCCAAGTCTGACATTCTGTGATTCTGTGAAAGAAAATTTACTCAGAATTTTGCTAGTTTACAGATTGGCCCTTTTCTTTAGAACGGATGTATGTACATTTATATGTGGGGGGAGGGTGTAGTTAGGTGGTGCAGTGGACAGAGAGCTGGGCCTGGAATCAGGAAGACTGGAGTTCAGATTCAATTTCAAAGTTCATGTGCAGCTGTGTGACCTTGGGCAAGTCACTTAACCTCTGTTTGCCTCAGCTTCCTCAAGTATAAAATGCAAATAATAGTAGCACCTATATTTCATGGTGGTTATAAGGAATGAGTGAGATAATATTTGTGAAATTCTTAGCACAGTGCCTGGCACATAATAGGCACTTATTTAATGCTCCTCCCCCCCCCACTTCCTTTCTTCTTTCTTTCCTTCATATATATGATTAATATAAGTATCCTTCATATTTAAGATGGTCCCATTAATAATGTTGTACTTAATTATGTAATGTAATTAAATTAAAGCAATTAAATATGTAATGTAATTAATTACATTAATACTATAATTAATAATAAAAATGTGCAATTTGTTTGTATTTGGCCAAAAAGATGGTACATTATATCTTTTCATTCATTATAATCATTCAATCCCCTGAATGTTCATTTATTCCATAACTACCATTGGTACTGCCTGTTGTAGTTTTTTTCTCTGTCTCATCACTTACCTGATGCCATTTCTGTGAACATTTAGCTTGCAAACTTAAGAGCTTTAAAAAACAACTACTAACTCTTTAACGTGCAAGCAAAAAAGATTATAATAAACCATCCTGAATGCAAATATTTCTTCAGCTTAGGGAAAGAATCTTCCAGAATGAGGTTTGCACCTGATGTTTCTGTATACAAATCATAGAGAGAAAAATGGTTTGATTCATCACTTAGCCTCGCTTTCACAGGTAGACATTCTTACATCAGTAGTACCTTGAACTGTGAGGTGGGCCACAGTGATCACAACAGGGTATACTGGCCAATAAAAAACAGTGTCCGTCAAAGACAGTAAGGGAGAAACTAATTCTTTCAACAAACATTTGTTCATAACCTGCCAAGCATGCACAGCAAACTATCATTTCATGGAGCCCTTGCTATTCCAGAGTGTAACATTCCATTGATGTTACATACAAAATCTTAAGAATTAAAAGGACGTAGAGATCACCTCTCTCTCCAGGAATCCTTTCTAAAATGACTCTCCCTCATGGTCCTGTAGCCTCCAATGATTGCTCCCTGAGGCAAGACTTTTTTCATGGTTGACAACCTGTAGTGATAGAAAATTCTTCCTTATGGTTGAGCTCACCTCTGCCACCATGTTTATCTTTTTTTGTCTTCCCCCAGCATCAAGCATATTACAAGTGCATAATAGCCACTTAGAAAATATTTATTGAATTAAATTGCAATGTCTGCCCATTGATATTAGTTCTGCCTCTTGGAGTAACACAGAGCAGAGAGAGGCAAGTGTGCTGCTGTTGAAAGGGTGCAGGATTGGGCTCAGAGCACTTGAGTTTAGACCCATGCTTTGTCTCTTACTACCCACTATGACCTTGGGCAAGTTAGTTCCCATGTCCTAACTTCAAATTCTTCATCTGTAAAATGAGAAGGTTAGATTGCAAATGGTCCCTTGCAGCTCTAAATCTGTGATAATGATTAGCTGTTTCCACTTCTGCACAATAGCCTTTATGATGTTCAAAATGACCCCTATATTATTATCTTTTATTATCTTCTTTACTTAGATAATGACTCTCCATATATGATCATAGGATTTACTCACTGGTACTAAGCAGCCAACCCAGGATTCAAACCCATCTCCTCGGAATTCTAATCTGGTCTTCTTGCTCTTAGTCTCTTTCTCAAGTAATCAGTAATCCATTAAATCTCCACACAGGGGTTTCTCCTAACATATTCTAATTTGTTAAATGTGCTTACCAGTATTCCAAAGGATTTAAAGTACAATAACTCAAACTAGCAACTCAGTTAGAACTGTCTGAGCATCTGCTGTAACAAATTACAGGAATGATATCAGTGATTAGCAAAGCAGGTGCTGTGTTTGGATGAACAAAATAAATCTGAAATGCTTAATAATTTGTTCAGTTAAATAGGTTAAAGGTTATACCTCACTCCTTTGCTTTAATCTCCCCTATCTTCACAAAGCAAGAGGAACTTCAATCTCACCCCTGGTGGATTATCATAGATCCCACTGAGCAATCTAGATTAGCAGGTTTTTACAGTACCAGCAATGAAAACATGATTTTTAGAGGAACATCCTAGCACTGAAGCTTTCCTAATGATAAGAAGTTTTTATATATACTATACTTACCCATTATTTCCTTTTTTTTTTTTTTTGAGGAAAACAAACTGCAAAAGTGACTTTTAAATGTATCCAGTGAAAAGCTAATCAGTAGAGATATTTGACATCATGCAGTCTTTGATTCGTTAGTAATTTAAGACTGTTAGAAATAATATTAATCTTTATCGCAAAAGAAAAATAAATTGAAGCAGAGTAAGTGGAAATGAAGTAATCAACAGAATTTTAGTAGCATGAATGAAAATAATTATTCAATAGATGTGAAAACTGTTATTTAAAAGATCCATTAAGGATAATGCAAACTACTATGAGAATTAAATGCAATTATTGTGTTGCCTTAGCTATGTTATAATTAGCTATGGAGGCACTTCTGGTGCAAGCTCAGGCTTTTCTGGTAGCTCTAGACTTAATTATCCAAGCTTGCTTTAGGTCAAGAATAGGATTTGTTTCAAAAACAACAACAAAAACCCCACAACTTTGAATAAACAACAAAAAAGAAAATTTCAGGATCAAAGCCTGAAAAATATGGCGTCCAGCTCCCTGTCACAAAGTCATTCAGTGAGTGTATGGAATGCGGGAGTTGGAGTCGGGAAAAGCTGCGTATAAATCCTGCCCGAGACACTATGTCAGTTAAAACTTCCTGCTGCAGTTTCCTTGTCTGTAAAGTATGGGTAATTATGGTATCTGCCTCCAAAGAAGGCCAGAATGAGAAGATCAAATGAGATGATATTTATAAAGCACTCTACAAACTTTAAAGCCCTTTGTAAATGCTGCTGGTGGTGATACAGGTAGGTAGCACACATACTGTTATTCCTAATTTACAGATGTGGAGACTGAGGCTCAGAAAGTAAGTGATTTGCCTAGGGTAATATAGCTAGTAAGTGTCAGAGCTAGGATTAAAACCCAGTTCTCTCCTAACTCTTAAATTCTGTGGGTTTTTTTTTTCCTACAATAGCACATCTGTGATCTCATCGAGATCATTGCTCCCCCTACTGGTGTAAATTCGAACCCATATTTCCACTTTCTGTAATTACTCAGCTGTGTACCTGATTGCTGGCTAATCAGGCAACCAGTAATCATTTACTAAATACTTCGTATCTGGATAAAAAGGGGAAAATGAAACAGTTTTTATCTTCAAGGAGTTTACACTCTGTGGGATAGGACAACATGAATGTAAAAATACATACAAAGTAATTACAAGGTAATTATTTTTTGAAGGGGGCAAAAATTCCTCTTACCTCTTCTCTGAGGTTGGAGAGGAGAGGAGATCAGAAAAGACCTCATGTCGGAAGTAGTGTTTAAGCTTTGAAAGAAATTGGGGATTCTAAAAGGTAGGGGCAAAAAGGAGTGCATTACAGACATTCAGGACAACTTGTGCAAATGTAGAGATAGAAAACAGTAAGAAGGTTGATTTGAAGCAGAGCACATGAAGGAGAGTAATGTATAACCAACCTGTTAAGGTAGGTTAGAATTGGTTTGTGAAAGGCTCTGTATTTGATCTTGGAGGTAATAGGGAACCACTAGAGATTATGGAGTGACCTAATCAGGCCTATGATTTAGGAATTTTGTTTTGGCAGCACTGTGGAGGATGAATTTGGAGAGAACAGAAACTTGAAGCAGGGAGATCAGTTAGGAGGATGTTTGAGTGGTTCAGGCAAGAAGTATTAAGTGATGGTTGCCGTCTGAATAGCAAAAAGGGGAAAGAAATGGGAGATGGTATCATTGGATTTCTGGGGTCTGGTCAAGTAGGAAGTCAAGGCTGCCTCCATGGCTGTTAATTCAAGTGACTTGCAAGGATGCTAGTGAAGTTAAGAAAAGGAATATTTTTTAGGGAAAGAAAATCATTTTTATTTAGCTTATATTGAGTTAGAGATGTTTTCAGTTTAATATGCCTCATAGACAAGTGATGATATAGGAGGAGAACTTAGGAAAGACACTACAGCTGAATGTGTAAATCTTAGAACTGAATGTATAGATCTGAGAATATATATAGATCTATGTTGAGATTATCATTGAACCCATGGGAGTGGATGAGGTCTTTAAGGAAGAAGGTATATAAAAAGAAGAGACAAGGGACCCTAGACTGACTCTTGGGGTATATTCACAGTTAGGAGAAGGGCATGTGGACAACAATCCAATGAAGGAAACTGAATTAGAATTTAAAAGAGGTTATACTTTTGTAATCTCACTTCAGTTGTAGAGTCATCAAAAGAGATGGTGAATATAGAGCATTTTGCAAACTTTAAAGAGGTTCACAAATGTCAGCTATTATTATTGTTTATTATCATCCTTTTTTTAGCCTTTCTGTGGTCATCCACAAGGAAAACAATTATGAATTCATGACAGAGTACATTATGTCTCTTATCTGCTCCTAAGTGTATAAATGTAGATAACCACATATTCAAAAGTCTTCATTCCCAAGACTTTCCATAAACACAAGATTTACTCATTCTTGTTCCTTCTCCTCACTTCTCCTAAGCCCAAACTCATTGCTAACCTTTACTGAAGATACCAGAAAGTGGCTTAGAATGTGAATTGTGCAGTTGGTTGATGTTTCTGAGGGAATTGTGCCTTTTTTCTTACAAACATTTCCTCATTTCCATAGGCAGAACTAGCTAGTGTTTCAGAATTATCTCTTTGGAGGCTCTTAATGTAATTTTAAAGTTTGAGATAACGTTAACATCCCACTGAAGTACATATATTGTGAGGGATATGTAAGAAGCTCAGTAACATAGTAGAGAGAGTGCTGGACCTGGAGTCAGGAAGCCCTGAGTTCAAATCCTGTCTCACATACTTTTTAATTGTGCAACTCAGGGCAGATCACTCTGCTTCAGTTTTCACATCTGGAAAAAAAAAAAAAGATCATAAGAGCACCTACCTCCCAGGGTTGTGAGAATCAAGTGAGATGATATTTGTAAAACCTTAAAGCTATGTATGAATGCTACCTATTATTATTAGCTATACTTTTAATTATTAACTATTTTTATTAGTTAAAATAGTTATATTGAACTATTTATTGTTATTAAGTTGTTTTTCAGTCACGTCCAACTCTCTGTGACCCCATTTAAGGTTTACTTGGCAAAGATACTGGAATATTTTGTCATTTCCTTCTCCAGTTCATTTTACAGATGAGGAAACTGAGGCAGACAGGGTTAAGTGACTTGTCACTCAGCTAGTAAGTGTCTGAGGCCAGATTTGAATTCATAAAGATGAATCTTACTGACTCCAGGCCCAGTACTCTATCCACACAACCCTCTAGTGGCCCCTTTTCTCTAAAATAATAGCTAAAAGTATCAGAGTCCCCCAAAAGAAGAAAATAAAGAAAAATGACTCATTCTAGTATTATAATGTATTTGAATTTATGTATGTGTATCTATGTATGTATAAAAATTGAATATAATTCGGGAGACCCAGGAAAGCAGGAGAATTTTGAAACTAACATTTTGAATTTTTTTTTTAATTGAAATAAAAGCTGTGTTGGGGGCAGTTAGGTGGAGAAGTGAATACAGCACTGGCCCTGGAGTCAGGAGGACCAGAGTTCAAATCCATCCTCAGACATTTAACATTTACTAGCCATGTGACCTTAGGCAAGTCACTTAACCCCCAATTGCCCTGCCTTCCCTCCTCCAAAAAGCAAAAAGAAAAGAAATAAAAGCTGTACCTAATAAGATCAATGGTATCATATGCAACCTTTATTTATTTTCTGTTTTGTGCATATGGAAACATTTTTAAAGTTGAGAATAACAAAAAAAAAATACAAATTTAAATTTAAAAGATTATTTGGGAAAGAACACAGCTTGAATCATTGAGCCACTAAAAGAACATCTCTCAGATCCTAAGCTTTTTACCTCCCCTTAGGGGTAAGACAGTTTTTTTTCCTGTCATGATTTTGGCACTTGAGACTATGTAGGTAGACTTGCATAGTCCCACTGTTTCTTGTTTTTTGTTTTTTTTCTTGGATTTTTTTCCTAATTACTTCACAATACAGCCCACTCTATTGTTAGCCAGCTCTATTTAGAAAGTCTTTGCGTGTATCAGTTAAGTGAATCTCTCCCTCCTTCTAACTTCTACCCATTTTGGTTTTGATAAATACAAAAGAAATCTTTACCCACTACCCATTCATGGACTTGAAGACAGTAACCAATGTTTCCCTTTAGTTTTTCCTTCATCCTAGTATTCCTACAACATGTAATAGAGGAGCCTTCAATAAATGGTGGCCATTCAGTAAATATTTGAATATTAGGAAGTTCTTTGTATCTTTCAAGTTGTTGAACAGCAAACATCTAGCCAGACTCCAGTTATCTATTTGCATTTTTCCTCAGACCCAGCGGCTGAGATCCTTTTGTAAAAAAAGCTGGCAGGTTTAGTCAGTTTTATGGGGAATGTGTTAATTTTTATAGGCCAGTTCCTCCTTCCTGTGGCAGGTACTAACGCATGAAGCCGTTGGCATTATGTGGCCTGGAAAGAGGCAAATAAATGTCTGTTATGTCTGACAGACTCAGGAGCCTGCAGCCATTGAAAAGTCTTATTCAAGCTTGGGCTCTCCCTTACTAGAAGAAACTTCTCCAAGGGAAGAGTCTATAAAGTAGCAAGCAACAGAGACCCATGCTCAGCTCTGCCATTCAGCAATCCGGGAAGACTAGAGAAAAATCACTTAATATCTTAAACTGAAAGCCAAAACAAGTAGCTAAGAGGCAGTATTCATTAGGGAATTAAATCAAGATGAAAGTGATTAGGATCAAAATGTATATCGTTAATTTGAATTATCAGTGGAGGATTAATCAGTCAATAAGCATTTATTAACACTTGCTTTGTGCCACAGTCTCTGTCTCAGAAAGCACACATTTGGAGGGACAAGACAGTATGTACCTAATGTAGGTGTATGAAAAATAATACAAGGTAATTTGAAAAGAAAGGCCACTAGCATTTTGGGGAAGGGGGTGAATCAAGGGTTTATGTAAAAGATAGAACCTGAGCTGAATTTTGGAGGGGGGGGGGGGGAAACAAGGATTTTGAAGGCAAAGACTAGGTGGAGTACTTTCCCAGTTGTTGAAAGGCAAGGATATGGGAGTGGAGGTTTGTTCAAAGAACATTAAGATGGATCCATAATTATAACCCTACTTGTTATTTTTTTTAGGTTCTTAGTGAAATAGGATTGGCCTTATTGGCGGCACTGTTCTTTGGAAATCTCCCCCAAGAATGTGATTCCCAAAGAGAATGAATGAATGAATGAAAAAGTACATTTATTAAACCAGGCACTATGTATGCTAAACACTGGGGATGCAAACACAAAGAAAATAAGACAACCTCTCCCCTCAAGGAGCTTTCAATCTAATGGGAAAACAACACATTAAAAAAGCCATTAAAAGGAGGTACAGTTTGGGTGTAGGTAGGCAGCATGATTTAGAAATAATCAGGAAATGATGTAGAATCCTGATTCCAGGCAATAAAAGGCAAAAACTCCTTTTATCAGAGCCTAGAGTGAAAGAACCCAGTTCCAGTGGGAGGTAGATGAAGAAGAGGACCAGAAAATAGACCTCAAGGTTTGGAAATGTCTGAAAAGAGATCTTAAAGAGAGAAGGCCACCCACAGGACTACGTCCTTCTCTCCCATGATTTTCCATACTCCTGGAGTATGGAAAGTGTGAAGTATGGAGAGTGTGAAGAATGATTATTTCCAAGGTCTAGTAACCAGAGGTCCTCTTGGTCCACTCCCTGCCATCCTGGTATAGACTTTGTTGGCAAAAGTGGGTGCCTCCAATATTAAGCCATATGCTAGGTATTTAGTAAAAATTAAATTGAATTGTTCTCGACTCCTTTGAAAATAAATACAGTACGTATGAGTAAGCAGTCTGCTTCTCAACTTGTTAACAGCCCTTAAGATTTATTACCTGACATTCATGGAATGCAATGCCTAAATGAAGCTTTTTCTATAGTTGCCTTAAATTCTAGGAATTGTCAAAATGAGTCTGATCATGAAAGTAAATAGTTGTGGTCCCAACCCACCCTAACTTAGGACTGCCTCTCTCCTCTATTTCTCTGTTTCCCCACAATTTCTTGACAGTCAGTTCCTTACCTTGACCCTTCCTTCCTTAGCCGTAATTCCTTTGTTTTTTTTTGCCTGAAATAAAGAAAAAAGCTTTCTGCTTTGAAGGATGGGCATAGCAGGTCATTGTGGGACCAGTCCTGCTTCTTCTACAAGCAAATGGAATGTTCTGCAACTAGTCTGATTTCCTGAGAGCCCTTAGGAAGCTAGCAAAGGACCAGATGTGACCTCTGGAAAGACTTTTTTTGTTTTGTTTTGAATTTCTGACTCTTTCCCTTAAAATTTATTCTAGGACAGACAATATTCAAAAGTCTGCTGTGTCTTCAACAGGCTTTGGGCCACAACTAAATTGTTTTCTTATTGATTAAAACACTTGCTAGAACTTTTCTATTATTGGGGTATGTGTCTGCTTTAATAATATTGGGGATGGAGGGGTGGCTAACACCAGCATAATTGATTACTCATATTGCTGAAGGATTTTAATATGTACTTGTTTTGAGAAATTAAATTTACTTCAGAGATCTGTGATTTTGTCATTGTGCATCCTGCTACTGACACAGGTGGCAAACCCTCTGTGACTTAGGAAATGGTCTTTGAGAGTTGCTGGGGCTGGAAAGTTCATTTTTCTGGGGCCTGCCTCATGCTGTCACCCAGAACTTAGCAAGGCTGGTCCTCAGACAGTAGACATACAGCCTGTCTCCTGGTCCATATTCAAAGCCTTTCCATCATGGTGTAGGAATTAACCCTGGCAGAGGCTTCAAAATCCCAAGGTTACCATTCGACCATGGGAAAAGATGGGGTAGGGCTTTAATGATGCAAGAAACAATTAACTCATATTATGTCCTGGGCTTTGAAGACTGCCTTGCAATACAATGTGTTTAGTAGAAATTTGTGTTAGTAGAAATTTCTCTGTTGGGATCCCCGTATACTATTGAAATCACAAATCCCAGACTCCTTTCCCTCCAGACTACAGCACATGATCTGCAAGATAAAAATTGCATTCCATGATTTTTTTTTTGAAGTATGCATAGAATTGACATTGAGTTCTAGATGGTGATGCTGGCAGACTGCAAACTCCCAACAGATTCTAGAAAGCGTGAAAGTCTTCATGTATGGACCTGACAACATTTATTCTTCAAGGTCAAACCTAATAAATCATGGAAATGTTTGGCCAGTAGGTGATTATACAGGATATGCAAGTGAGTGTGTGTGTATGTGTGTGTGTGTGACTTTTCAATATTCCCTGAAGGATGTCAGTATGTTTGTGTATGTGTATGTATTTCCCTCAGTAAAAGTTATAATTTGGTAAGCTAATAATGTAGAACTCACTATAATATGCACTATTCTTAGATGAGATATCTATCTATATCTACCTGGGGAGAGTGATTTCATACACACTGACATACCTTACATTTTCATCATATTGGAGCATATAGATACCAGATACAGATACATATATATTTTGTTGTTATTGTTCACTTGTTTTCAGTCACGTCCAGGTTTCTGGGATCCTATTTGGGATTTTCTTGGCAAAGATACTGGAGTAGTTTGACATTTCCAGCTCATTTTACAGATGAGAAAGCTGAGGTAAACAAGGCTAAGTGGCTTGCCCAGGGTCACACAGTTAGGAAGTCTCCGAGGGCTGAAATTGAACTCAGGAAGATGAGTCTTCCTGACTCCGTGCCTGACACTCTCTGCACCACAAATCTTTATAATAATCATGCATATTCTAGTGCAGCAGTTCTCAACCTGTGTGTTGTGTTCAATTTGTAACAATGAAAATATATCCTGTATATCAGATATTTACATTACTATTCATAACAGTAGCAAAATTACAGTTATGAAGTACCAACGAAAATAATTTTATGGTTGGGGATCACCACAACATGAGGAACTGTATGAAAGGGTCGTGGCATTAGGAAGGTTGAGAACCACTGTTCTAGTGAGTTCTGTGTTATTATATTGCCAGGTGATAAGTATTATTGAGGCAACTACTTTGTGCTTAGCCTTGTTAGGCACAAAAAATAGCCCTTATAAAATATTCGAACACTTCAAAAGATCTTTGATTTTATCTTCAACAGTTTGTAGCCTCTCTATAACTTCTTAAGTTGCAGTTCAAATACACACACACACACACACACATCCTGTAGAATCACCTAGTGACCAAACATTGCCATGATTAATTAAGTTTGACCTTGAAGAATAAATGTTGCCAGGTCCATGCATGAAGACTTTCACGCTTTGTAGAATCTGTTGGAGTTTGCAGTCTGCCAGCATCACCTTCTAGAACTCAATGTCAATTCTATGCATACTTCAAAAAAAAATTATGGAATGCAAGTTTTTATCTTGTAGATCATGTGTAGTAAGCACTGAGTGACTGAACTGGAAATCGATCCAGGAAACACTGTTATTTTTTTTTCTTTCTTGAATGTTTATTCATTCAAACACCAACTAGTATTGATCTTCCTTGTTTCCTGCATTATGTATTAGTTAGAAGTGCCAGCTTATTCTCTTTCCCTCTAAGCTGTGTTTCCACATGTTTGTGTAAATGGGGATCTAGTCCTTTATCCTTTTTTATTGACTTGTAATTTGAAGGCAGTGGGCTTTGAATACCCATTCATGCATATTATCTAAATAGCAATTATCTAACAATTAAGGATAGGGGAACACCAAAAGATTTCAGTTCACCTGGGAAAAAGTAATTTCATTGTTAAAATTCACAGCTTTTCCATTGTATTTCTTCTGAAGTGCTTGATTTTAATGTATCAGGTTTAATTTTTTTCCCTCAAATTATGTTGTGCTCTTTCATCTATTTCAATCCACATAATGTTCTGGTTTAATTCTTATTGACTTGGAATCAAAAGACCTGAGAAATCCTGGTCCCAACAATTTCCAGTGGCTACATGACTAACCCAGCTCTGTGACATTTGGCAGGTCACTTAGCCTCCCTCAGATTCTAGCGCCCTTGTCTGTGAAGTACAGACAGTACCGGCTGGGTCATCCTGGGCATCTCCCAGTGCTATAAACAACTCTCTTAAAACTAAGTTTCAAAGAAGAAGCCAGCCTAGATTACGAGAGGGAATTTCCTATATCAATGAAATCACAGGTATACTCTATCCATTTTAGTATCATTAAATTTACCTGCAGCAGTAAACAGGACATTTCCCTGCCCATGTGGGCCATAAGATAATCAAGAACTTTTCCCTGCTGCTTCTGCTTCTTTATCTCTTGTGTATCATCTGAGATAGATGACACATTGCCACTAGAGGGAGTAATTATTTTGGCTGCTTCCTCATTGGCTTGATCAGAATGGGATTTTTTTTTTCTTCTTCCCAACTAGACTCATCTTTTGTATGTAGCCAGCTTAGAGCTTTTAGCCCTGGGAGGTATCCTGAAAATGTACATTTGTGGAATCATGAGGAAAAGTGTGTAGAAGAATACATTGTTCTACTACACTATTTCAGAATGTACTAAACTTGGAACTCAAAGAATAGTAGAGCTGGAAACTTAGCTCTGATATCCTATGTTCTGACCTTCTAAGGGGGAAAAAAACCCAAAAACCTTAGAACATACTGTTAAAACTAGAAGGAACTTTAGAGAATGTCAAAGCATAAAAAGGACTTTAGAATATATAATACTGTAAATGGAAGGCACCACAGTACAGAGAATCTTAGAAGTGGAAGGGACCTTAGAATGAAGAACATTAGAGCTACAAAGCACTTTAAAATAGCAGATTGGGAACATAAACTGTTTGAGTCTTTGGAGATCATCTTATGGCTTCTCTCTGGTTTTGCAGATTATATCAACAACTAATGAGCAGTTCCAGCGACAAGTACAGTGGCTGATATGACCATTACTATAGTTATAAAATTAAGTTAAAGAAATAAAATCACATATTTTAAAAATAAAATGAAATGAACTAACATGGCACTCTCATTCTTTTCCCTACAGCTCCAAGGTCTAAGCCACAATGTGATCTTCACCTTGGATTCCTTGTTAAAAGGAGATTTGAAAGGAGTCAAAGGAGTAAGTGGTCAACAACGTGATTTAACTCTCTTTGAAAACTCTTCTCTTCTTGGCTACCTGTTACAGTCAAGGGAAGTGCTTCTGGTCACTCAGGTTCAAAACTTTGGGATCATCCTTGATTTCTGTATCACTCATCCCACATATAACATCAGTTGCCAAATCTTTCTCTAAAACATCATTTGAATACATTCCCTTCTCTTCACTTACAGGGCTGTCACCCTAGTTCAAGCTCTTATCATCTCTTGCCTGTACTATTGTCTTAGTTTTCTAATTGGGCCATGTTGCTCAAGTCTCTCCACTGTACTCCAGCCTGCTGAGTGATTTCCCTGAAGTGTTGGCCTGACTCTGTCACATACCCCACGCTGCCCAATATACATCTGTGGTTCTCTATTACCTACTTCAAGGAGTAAAGATAAAGTCTCCTGTTGGCTTTTCAAGCCCTTCACAACCTGGCTCCTTTCTTACCTTCCCATTCCTCTTAACACTTTTCTCTCATCGATGCACTCTGTGATCTGGGTCTTTGCACTGTCCACCTGCCTGATGTGCTTTTCTTCTCAGCTTTCAGCTCTCAGCTTCCTTGGCTTCCAACACTCAACTCAAATCCCTAGTTCTGTAGTCCCTGTGTGTTCACCCTCCCTTGCTGGGATCACGCTCTCCCCTGCTTGCTTTCCCCTTCCACTTTATCTTCCATTTATGCTGTATCTATCTTGTATATGCCTGGATATTTACATACTGTCTTCCCCAGTAGAATGTGAACCCCTCCAGGGCCAAGACTGTTATTTTTTCCTTTCTTTGTATTCCCAAGTGCTAGTACAGTGGCAGGCACAAAGTTATCATTCAGCTGCTTGTTAATTGATTTTTAAAAGTACACAGTTTCAGTTCCTCTTGAAGGAATTTATTTTTGAAGGTAGTAAAAATTAATCATGTAAAAAGTCCAGTAGCAGTGACAATTTGAAAAATTAGTTGACTTAAGGTAGGAAAAATTTGGCAGTTAGGGGCTTCAGTGAGAATTGCAGAAAGAATTATAAGAGTCTTGAACTAAGGGTAAATTGACTTAGGTTTTAATTCTGACTGTACACAGTTAGTACACTGGTTAGTTTTATGACCTTTCAAAGCCTCATTTTCTCTACTTGTCAAATAGGTCTAGTGATATTTATTTAACCCTGTCATTCTCATGGGAGTTGATGATCAGATGAAGGTTATCTCCTTGCTCTATCTATGTTTGAAAAGCATAAACTACTTAAATACATAAATATATATGAATAAAACACATATGTGTATGTATAATATTATAACAGTTTTAGGACCCTTGCCTCAAAATTATACATTTATCCTGAGCCAAAGATGAATATAATTCCAGTTATATTTTCTCTTTCCTAAGGATCTTAAAAAGCCATTTGACAAAGCTTGGAAAGATTACGAGACCAAATTGTAAGTATCTTTCACTTGAGCATTGCTTTCATGAGGGGAAAGTAATGAACACAACTTTAGACTTTGACTACTTTTTCTTGTTCAATACATGCCAATGCTATAGCTATCTTGGTTCTGTTTTAGGTTAACTTGAGAAACCTGGCAAAGTGTCATGTCATTTATATTTCACTGGGCACACAACTGCTAACCTTTTTTAAGATGGAAATTATATTCTTTCTGCCAATGGGTTGACTGCCTAACAATGTATCTCACTATGGCTGTATGATATTTATCACAGCTTCTGTTATGCTACAAGAAAAAGTAATTTTGGTGGCTAGTTTGGTGTGAACATGTACACCTTTGGCATTTGACTTGGCAGAGCAAGTACTACATTGTGTAAACACATGGTCTAGAGCAGAACATAACTGCGGGTTATGTTCGGTTTGTAACAATGAAAATACATCGTGCATATCAGATATTTACATTATGATTCATAACAGTAGCAAAATTACAGTTATGAAGTAGCAACAAAAATAATTTTATGGTTAGGTGTCACCACAACATGAGGAACTGTATTAAAGGGTCGCGGTATTAGGAAGGTTGAGAACCGCTGGTCTAGATGATGCAGGTACATTTGATAAACTCTCAGTAGATTCCAGAGATACTAGCAAGACCCAGGCCTTTTGGAGAGCCAGGGTAAAAATCTTAGGATGGCCATAAATTTAGACAATTTCTAAGATAATAGGATAAAAATGTTTGTGTAGACAGCAATAATAGCAGTATGAAAATAGATACAAAAAGAATCAGAGAAAGCTAAGAATTAAAACATTTTTTAGCTATTTTCACCATTGTATATGTAATAAACTTTGTCTTTTGCATATTTTAGGAATATTTTTGTGTTTTGATGGTTACAGTCCTAAAGCAACTAAGAAGCAAAAAGATTCTTGTAACATTTCTAGACATGCAAATTAGTACAGCGATTCAGAGATAGTACTCAGAGATTTATTTTAATTGATCAATATGCGCTTGTTCCATTATCCTGGTTGCTGAAGATGTGCGATGGAAAGGAGAAAGACGAAATTGAGGGGAAGATAAATAAAAGCGAACCACAAAACCCTTTTTGTTTCAGTTCTTCTTGTTGAAAATCTTTCCAAAATATCTGAGTCTACTTCCTTGGTTATGGTGTCATGTGTAATGAACATAATCATGTCTTTGATGGTTGAGGATCTTATACTTTCTGGTTATCATTGTGAAATATTAGTGCTCATTACCCGGAATGGAAGATGGAGCCAATAGGGATTGAGCATGTATTGACCGCAGGCTGTTTCTTGAAAGTTGATTTTTTAAAAAGAACATTCTTGCTTTCAATATATTTTCTCCATATTTACCTCTTAAGAGTTCAGTGCAAAGGGAAAAAAAAGTCTGGTTTATTTAGGACTTGTAATTAAATCATAATTTTATGGTACATTTTAATAACATAGCTCCTTAATTTATGAAGTATGTCTTCCTAAAGAGAACCCAAGTTTTGCAGAAAAATATACTAAGGATGAGTTTAGGGATAGTGTCAAATAGTGGAAAGTACAAAGATTAGGACTCAGAAAACCTTGGTCCTACTTTATACAAAAAATATTGTAAAGACAAGCAACTTTGGAAAAATTCAGAATTCTGATCAATGAAATGATCAGTAATGCTTCCAGAGGACAGATAAGGACTCGTGCTGCCCATGTCCTGATGGTGATGATGGATTTAAGATGAAGAATAAGACATAACGTTTTTAGACATGGACAGTGTGAGGATTACTTTTACTTAACAATCCCAATTTATTAAATGATTTTGTGGTTTTTTTCTTTTATATTGGAGAATAGGGTGGGAGGAAAAAAAATAGATATTTGTTAATTAATCCTGGTTTTACTATTGTCTTTAGAAGAGGTCCTCCCATTCTATTTTTGTGGTTCAGTTTCCTCAGTTTCAAAATGGGGTCTAGTGCCATCTTTCTGCCCCTATATGGTTGTTTTTAAGGAAAATTTCAAGGGTATAAGGATAAAGAATGTCTAAATGTAAGATATTGTTTCTGATTGATTGGGTGAGTGAACAGTTCTTGTTTGATTAGGTTTTGCCTCAGAGCAATAGTATGGATGTTACCCAATTATAAAAATGAAATGGTGCATATCATATACCTAGATAATACTCTCGTTTCACTCCTACCACTCATACCGATGGAGTAAGGCCCTAGGATGATTTATTACTTTTGTGTTATCATGTTGCTGTTGCTGCAAGAGCCAGCCTGTTGCAGTGGATTTTTGGAGTCAGAGAATCTGGGTTCAGATCTTGGAACCACCACTTTTTTTAGTTGTTTTCAGTCATGTCCAACTCTTTGTGACCCCGTTTGGGATTTTCTTGGCCATACTAGATAGTACAGTGGTTTGCCGTTTCCTTCTTTAGCTCATTTTACAGATGAGGAACTGAGGCAAACAGGGTGAAGTGACTTGCCCAAGGGTCACAAAGCTAGTGAACTCAGGTCTTCCTAACTTCAGGCCTGGTGTTCTATATACACTGCCCCACCTAACTTCCCTCTTATACTGCCTTTTACTAGCTGCCCCTTTGACTACCTGTGTAACCTTGGTGAAATTATTTGATTTCTCTGGGCTTCATTTTGCTCAGCATTTTAAATTGGAGGAGATATGGGGGAAGGAAATGGGACCAGATGATCTCCAAGATCTCTCCTGTCATAAGGATCCCAGTTAAGGAGTTTTTTTGTATGAGCCATTTTTGTAAGAACCCAGGATCAGTTATTACCTCTAAAAAAAATTTAGTGTAGCACATTTTAAAGGGGGAAGAACTGGCATCCAGAACTTGATTCATCCAAAGTCACAAAATAACAGGGACGGGAAAAATATCAATTCACATTCGTCCCATGCTTTCAGGCTTATTAAGTGCTATTTCTTAACTCTATGAGGTGAGAAATACAAATGCTCTCATACTTACTTTACAAATGTAGAATGTGGGGAGTCAAAAATATTTAGCAGTCTGACTAATTTTACACAAAATGAGGAAGATTTGAGTTTGTCCGCATTTGTTGATTGATTACTTGATAAGCTGTACAAAACTAGGCTGGATCTTAATTACAAATACAAGGGGAAAAGCACTCAAAATAAGAGAAAATTTTATATGGACTTTTTTCCCCTAAGGATCAGCCTAACCTTTGGTCCCTCAAAGTAATTTTTAACTACCTGACATGACATAAAATACTATTGAATTCAGCTCTAAATTAATAATCCCATAAGATAAATACAGAGGAAAAGGGGGGAAAACATGTTGGTAGAGCTATATAGGAGACACACTTCAGGAAAGATCAGAGAAATTTTCAGGGAGAAGTTGCCCAGTAGAGGGTTTGTTGTGTTAAACTTTCTCGTATTTATAGTGTTTTTAAATTTACAAAATCCTCTCCATACAGAATTGTTGTGATTATGAGGAAATTAGAACTAGAAGGACCTTGCAGGGCATTCCTTCCAATCCTTTCTGTTGGTGGCAGAACCATGAATCAAACCTAGGTCCTTCAACTCCCTTGGATCATGATGTATCTTTATTTCAATTTTTATATGACAGCAATCCACATACATGCCTTATCTTCATGACTAGGTTGTAAATTCATTAAGAATACTTATGGGGGGGGGGGCGGAGCTAAGATGGCGGAGAGTAAGCAGTAACCTGAACAAGCTCCCAAAGAATTTCGTCCTTGGGAACTAAAAAGTAAATTTCAGCGGATTTAAGAGTGACGGAGCCCGGGGGGACGGAGCCAAGATGGCTGCGTAGCAGCAGCAATATATCGCAGCGCTCACATAGCCACCCC
>CM053587.1:273071004-273087090 GCA_028646515.1 Pseudochirops corinnae
AGAGAATAGATTGGGGGAGGGGGGACACACTGGGATGGCTGTTTTGGGGTGGGGGGGGAAAGAGGGGGAGAAAATATGTAACTCAAAATCTTGTGGAAATGAATGATGCAAACTATAATAAAATTACAAAAAAAAAAGAAAGAATTCATTTAGAAGGTGGCATTTGAGTTGACTCTAGAAGGGAGGCAAATATTGCAAGAGATGGATGTGCAAAGGCAGAGTATTCCAGGTGTAGGAGACCACTACACAAAGGTAGGAAAAAGGGAAAAGATGGAATGTTGATTGTGAGGTCAGTTTAGCTAGAGCACAGAGTGCATGGGAGGGAATAATGTGAAATCAGTGTAAAAGGAGAAGATGGAATTGGATTGTGCCAAAAAGAGTATTTGTTATTTTAACCTCACTCACCAATGAGCCTTCTGAGCAAGGGAGTGACCCGAGCTTCAGAAATATCAATTTAGTGGCCATATGGAGTCTGAATGGCAGAGATTGGAAGGAGGAATGTTAACTAGAGGCTATTGTAAAAGTAAGGTGAGAAACATTTTGGTGATGGAACATCCCTGATTAGTGGTTACACAGGCCCTGGATCAGATACCTCCAAAGATGGGAAACTCAATATTTTGTTCACTAGGCAGCTCATTCCATTTCAAAACCACTCTGAAAGTTCTTCATATCAAACTGATATCTGCTTTCTTATGACTCCCACATTTTGGTTCTACTTTAATTGACATTTCACAGTCTCTGAATGAATCATGATCAACTCTCAGAACCCCTAATTACCAGTTTTCATGGATGTCTTCTACAATTTTCAATGTTTAAACTAAAAGGATACCAAAATGTAAGTGATATTAAATCACATTTTCTCTGCTTTAATTAAACATCTCTATCACTGAGTTAATCATTGCCATATACTTTACTATACTTCAAGGTCCCACGATTTCATCAATATGCAGTTTCCCTCTTCCACTGATGCAGACAGTAACCCCTCCATAATTTAGTAGCTGATCTTTGTGAGTTGCTAGAGCTAAAAGAAAAATCATGACCCAGTGACCAACCATCTGGGAATGGAGCTCTTCTCATTTAGCTATGCTGATGCTCAGAAAAAAGCCATACAATGCTTTTGTATGACAGATCACTTTCTAAAGGCCACCCAATTTTGAAGGACCTATTATAACTGGGACTTTGCTGGTGGAGCTTCTAGAAGCCTTGGGTCACCTCAATGGCATCAAGAGTATTTTTAATGAGGGAGATGATATTTGTTTTAGTAAGTCAAAGAAAAAGCATTCACAAAAAGCCTATGAGGTGCAAAGTACTGTGTTAACTACCAGGATTAAAAAACAAAAAACATCACCACCACCATTAAAACAGTCTCTTGCCCTCAAGAAGTCCCACATTCTAGTAGGGGATACAACATGCAAATAACTAGGTACGTAAAATATAATGGAGTAAACTGGAGGTAATCTCGGTGGGGGGGCACATTAGTACTAAGAGTTGAGAAAGGCCTCCCATATTATGTGGTATTTGAACCGAGATTTGAAGGATGACAGGGAAGCCAGAAGGTGGCAATGAGGAGGAAGAACATTCCAGGCATGGAAGACAGCCAAGGAAAAAGTCACATGCAAGAAACAGCAAAAAGGGGACAGCTAGGTGGCAGTGAATAGAGCACTGGCCCTGAAGTCGGGAGGACCTGAGTTCAAATTTGACCGCAGATACTTGACACTTAACTAGCTGTATGACCTTGGGCAAGTCACTTAACCCCAATTGCCTTGCCTCCCTCCCCCCCCCAAAAAGAAATAGCAAACTGGCCAGTATTATCAAATCATAGAGTGCACTGAGCTACTCTGAGCACACTATTACAACTTGGTCTAGTGGATAGGAGGGACAGCTTTGGATTTGAGAAGACTTTACTCTGAACAATAGTGTGTGACCAAGGTAAAGTTACTCTCAGCGACTAGGGCAAGTCTCTAAAACTGTAAATTACAGAAAAATTGTCAATCTGCTTCAGCAGAGAAGGCGTCCACAAAAGAAGTTTCTCAGACCAATGAAATCCCAGATCTGGATCAAACTCTAGCCTGAGAAAGAGGGAAACAAGCCTTATTTTTAATAGAAGAGTGATACACTATAAGAGATAGTAAAATTCAGAAATGATCTGATCACCATCTTATAGCTGTAACAACCCAATTTACATTTCTATAGTACTTTACAGTTTTTAGAAAAAGTCAAACATACTGGGATAGCCCACTTTATGATGTGTCCCCTAATCATAACTGGCAGCCAGGTGTGCTAACTCCTGCCTGAATCAGTGTTCCCCTCGGAGGCTTAGCCTGGTGGATTCCTGAGCTTGGAAGATCTAAGGTGCTGTAGGGATAAAACTAATCTGGTGGGTATCTATAAGTCTAGCATCAATATGGTGAAACTCCCAGGAGCACAGAGTCACCAGGCTGCCTGAGAGGTGAACTAGTCCAGTCTGAAATGAAGCAGGTCAAAGTTTCATGCAGATAAGCTTTGGGATTGGGTTTGGGAATGGCTCCTGCATTTTCAGCCTGGGTGAAATACGGAGACACTAAACAAAACAAAAACGCTAATTGGCATTGAAGCTTGACAGAACATAATGTGAAATCTGACAGATCAAAGGTTTTATCTTTTCAGTCACAGTTTAACATCAGGTAAGAAGATGAAACTTCTCATGTATAATACAGCATGGAATCCCTGGGATGTTGCCAATTTATAGCTCAGAGATCCCATATTCTTCCAGCTTCTCTTAGCTACTAAAGAGAAAAGGGGAGACAGGTGGAGGGGAGGGAGAGAGAGAAGCGATGTGGGGAGGGAGGGAAAGAAGGGAGCCAAGATCTATTTGATATGAAGCTAACCTCATAAAATTGTACTTTTTCATCTATCTCTGGAAATCTGTCATGAGGCTAGGAAAAAACCCAGAAAATTTAAAGGGGGGGGAGACCCCCCCCCAATCTAACCACAATACCACCATAGTCAGAGATTGCAAACAGGAAATGTTCTACAGCTGGAGAAATCTTTGCTTTACTTCAACAGCTCTGAAGCAATAACTGCTCTTTAACCGTTAAAAAAATAAAAAGGGATCCCAGCTCTTGTGCAAACTACGGGAGACTCGCAAAAGCTCAGCTTGGAGGAGAAACCAGGGAAAGGCATTAAAAGCCTGGCAAAGCTTTAAAGGATCTGGGCACTTCCCACTATTTAAAAAGAGGTATTCTTGTGCCTATGCTCTCTCTCTCTCTCTCTCTCTTTCTCTCCCCTTCCCCCTTTCCATTTTACTAAGCAATTGTTAAGAGGGATACACATTAAGATGGTTTTCCTTGATATATTGCCTTTGAAACATATTGATTCCAAGCCACCATTTATTCCCTTCCTGTCCCCATTTTGTGGTTTTGGAAATCGAAGTAATGGAATTCTCAGTTCACTTGCCTGATGTTTCAGTGGGGTCACAGGCAGTAATGGCATAATTCAGGAAGCCAAGTGAGCTAGGAAACATTTAGTCATAACATTTTCATGTCTTCTCTTTTAACATAATATTTTCAAGGACAAAATGACATTAAAATACAAGAGGCCAGGAATGATGGCCCTTGTCTGTAATCCCTGCCCCTTGGGAGGTGAAGGCTGGTGGATCTCTTGAGCTCAAGAGTTCTGTGCTGCCAATGAATGGGCTAAGCCAAGTGGGTATCTACACTAAGTTTATTATTAATCTAATAAACACCCAGGATTGGGGGTGTGGGAGAGGAGCAACAGGGTTGCCTAAAGAAGGGTGAAATGGCCCACATTAGAAACAGAACAGTTAAAAATGTCCGTGCCAATCAGACCGGGATTAGGCTCATGAGTAGTCTGTACTTCATGACTGGGAGAGAAATGGAAAGCTGTAGGTATACTTGAGACAGCACAGTCCAATGGAAAAACACCTAAACAGCACATAAGAGGCCTCTGAGCTAGTTCTAGTAGTTTACTTGACTGAGCAAATCACGCAATAATGGAAGCTCATATTTATGTTATGCTTTGTAACAGTTAACAAAAGCATTATTTCATTTGAGCCTTACAACAACTCTATGATATAGACTGGGAAGGTCTTATTATCTACTCTTTACATATCAGAGTGCTACAGGTGAGAGGGGAGAAGTGACTGCCAAGGTGTTATGTGACAGAGACAGGATTCAAACCAAAGTCTCCTCCAAGAACAGTCTGTTTGCCTTAAGCCATGGTGCCTCTGTAATTTAAGGTAGCACAGGTAGTCACCTTTATTAAGCACCTATTATGTGCCAAGCACTGTGTTAAGCACTGGTAATATAAAGGCCAAACACCCCACCACCCACACATACACACACACACACACACACACACACACACACACACACACACACCCATCAGTCCCTGCTCTCAAGGAATTCATGGTCTAATGTACACAAGGGAGTGTAGTCTCGGAGAGCAAGAGAGCAGGCACCATAGGAGAATGAGCACTAGATCTAGGTCAGAGGACCTGGGTTTGAATAGGGACTGCTTTTTAATATCTGGGTACTGTGGAAAGTCCCTTAACTTTTCTGAGCCTCAAATTTTCATCTGTAAAATGAGGGGAATGGACCAAAGGACCTTCTAAAGTGCACTGTAGCTCAAAAAATGGATGATCTCATAATCTTAATCAAGCGCTCAGTTTTCTATCAGACATCCCAGAGTGCTGACTCTCCCTGTAGGGATACTACAAGAGCAATGATTAGTATTAGCTGGGAAAGAAGAACTTACAGAAAATCAAAGTATTCTTGTGCTCCAGAATAGGTTTGTTAGTGTATCTTGTCACAAGATCTAGAGCTGGAAGCAAACTTAAAGGCTATCTAGTAAAATCTCCTTGTTTTACATATGGGGAAACTGAGGCCCAGAGAGATTAAAGGCACTGGTTCTTTCCATCTCACTATCCAATCTTGAATTAATCATATGATCATCGGTACAAGGGTCAGTTAATTTTGAATAAACTGTGAGGAAATTTCCCATTTATAGCAAGTGGAACCATAAGATAAAGGCTTGCTTCTAGGCTCTGATACTAATTGTGTAATTTGGGGCAAGTCACTTATACCTCTGACCCTCTATTTCCTCATCTGTAAAATGGGGAAAACATACTTGCTTTATACATACCTTGTGGGGGTGATAAATGAAGAAAGAGCTCTGAAGTATGGGCTGCTCTTGCCATCCCACAGGACTCACTCTTTCAGACCAGAACTGTCAGACTGCAAGGCCCCTTAGATATCATTTAACCCAACTCTCATTTTATCAATGAGGAAAATGTAGTTCAGAGGGACAAATCAAATTTGTTTAGACTCTCGACACCAGTCAACAACAGAGCCGACAATGGAACCCAGTGCTCCCAATTTCAAAGTTCTGTGTTTATTTCATTTCTCCTCATGATATCCTCCTGCTATATGCTCATTTCATTTCTAACAGGCTGAGTTACACACACACACACACACACACACACACACACATACACACTCACTCTAGTTTCATAACACCCAATGCTACAAGGGCCCATAGTATTACAATGCATTATATCACAGTGTGACAACTCATTTCTATTCTTGTCAGAGCTGATTCAGAAATAAGGCAGGTTTATCAAGAATAACTGATTCTGGTAGGAAAAGAGATGAGATGAAAGGAAAATACAGACTAAAACAGCAAGGAAAATTTCCAGAGAGGGAGACCTCATGGGAGAAGGCCCACAGCCCCTTCAGCAAGAGCTGAAAGCCCCACCATTCGAGAAATTTAACACTGAGTTAGAACACCCAGGAGGACTGGAAGCGGGCAGTGGCTTCATCAGATTCTGTAATAAAGGAGCAGCTGATCCCTCCCCACAGAAGGATGAACCCACAGTCGTGTGGTCTTAGTTGCTTAAATGCTGTTTTGGAATTGTCCCATCATGTAATATGAAGCAATTGCAATAAGTGAGCTGCTGACTCAAATTTAGTCAGAAAAATAAGCTTAGGAAAAAAAAGAAAATAATGAACAGCATTAGCTTCATCTGTTACTACTACTACATTTTTTATAGGCAGCTAGGTGGTGTGGTGGATAGAACGCTGGGCCTAGAGTCAAGAAGACCTAAACTCCAAGATGGCCTCAGATTTACTAGCTGTGTGACCCTGGGAAAGTCACTTAACCTCTGTCTGCCTCAGTTTACTCAACTGTTTAACAACAATAATAGCCAGGATTTATACAAGGCACTAGGCTAAGCATTTTTCAAATATTATCTCATGTGACCCTCACAACAACCCTGGGAGTTAAGTGCTGTTATTATCTTCATGTTACAGGTAAGGAAACTGAGGCATAGAGCTTAAGTGACTTTCCCAGAACCACACAGCTAAAAAGTATCTGAGGATAGATTTGAACTCAGGTCTTCCTGATTCCAGGCTCAGCTCTCTATCCAAATGGGGATAATAATAGTACCCTCCTCTCAAGATATTATTAAAATGATCAATTTAGAGAGGGACGTTTCAAGGCAATCTTGTTCAACCTCTCATTTTAAAGATATGGAAACTGAGACCCAGAAAGTTTGTGACTTAAGAGTCATAGGGACACAGACCTAGAGCTGGAAAGGCTCTTAAAAGTCTTCTAGGGGCAGCCAGGTGGTGCAGTGAATAGAGCACTGGCCCTGAAGTCAGGAGGACCTGAGTTCCAATCTGGCCTCAGACACCTGATATTTAATTAGCTGTGTGACCTTGGCCAAGTCACTTAACCCCAAATGCCTTGGTTTCCCCCCTCCAAAAAAAAAGTCTTCTAGTCCAATTACCTTCTAGAGATGAGAAAATTAAAGTCCAGGAAACATAAAGACTTACTCAAAGTCATATAGACATTAATCAATACAGGAGGTAACTGAACCCAGATGCTCATTCCAATCCCAACCCCAGCCTGATGATCTTTAGTAGTTCTTACATTTACAAAGGGAGTTCCCTTCTCCTCACACCCATCCTGTGAGGTAGGCACTTTTCTCCGTTGTACTGATAAAGATACTGAAGCTCAGGGAAGTTATGAAAAAAAAAAAAAAGGGAAAGGAAACAAAAAAAGAAAAGCAATAGAAGAGCAGAAATAGGTAATGGTAGAGACAGAAAGAAAAAGTATAGATATTTTTACAAAATTAATGGAGAATACATCGAATAATGTCACTCCAGGAAGCCAGTGCCTACAACGCACTGATGACTACATTTCCCCTTCATTGTGCAGGAACACTCATACTTTCTGCATTAGTAACAGCTAACATTTATATAGATCCTATCATGTGTTAGGCACCTTGCTAAGTGCTTTACAAATGTTCTCTCATTTGATCCTCATAACAACTCTGGGAGGTAAGTGCTATTATTATCTCCACTTCAGGATGAGGAAACTGAGGCAGAGATTAAGTGATCTGCCCCAGGTCACACAGCTAGTATCTGAGTCCAGAGCTGAACAGTAGGTCTTCCTAACTCCAGGCCTAGTGCTCTAGCCAGTGTGCCACCCGAAATAGAATATTTGTAGACATTTAAAAATTCATTCAAACTACCTTAATAATTAACACCCTTGTGTTTAAGAGTAAATGAAAAGATTGTGCCTCTGATCGACTACTTCTACCCTCTCCACACCTCTATCAATTTACCAGATTGTTCAAATGGTTGTTATTGGCAGACAAGGAAATTGTTGATTATTTTGTTACATGCTAAATTTTAGTGCCTTGAGAAACTTCAGTTCTAAAATTTCTTACCAGATTTTTCAGCAGGGTGGATAGTTCCTTAGTAAGCGTGGAAAACTTTACAAAGGCAGTGCCAAGATCTGGATTATCCCGACTTAAAAAATTACTTCCAAATTTATCTAGAATTTGTGCATAGTTTTCTTCATTCTGTACATGATCTGAAAAAGAAGAGACAAAATGTCATTTTTTTCATGATTAGTTATTTAAAGTACTGATCACTTAGAAAGTAGCTCAATCCTACAAGCAACTGAACAAGGATATATTAAACACCTACTACGTGAGAGATACAGTGCTAGACCCTAGGGGATGCAAAGACATAAACGAAACAGCACCTGTCTTGAAGGAGGCTACATTCTTCTGGGGGAAGGATATATACATGATGAAGTTTAAAGATGGATTAGAAGAGTTAAGAAGAGAGAGGAGAGAAAGTGGAAGCACCTACAGCCAGCTTTTGGGGACAGGAAAGTGAGAGGCCCTCTGTAATACCCTCATCAAACACTGGGAATATTGTATTCAGTTTTGAGAGAGAGAGTTTAAGAAGGGCAACATTAAGCTAGAATGCATCCAAAAGATGGCAGCCAGAATAGTGAAGGGCCATCAATATGAGGACCGGCTGGAAGAAATTGGGAACGTCTAGTGTAGATGAAAGAAGATTCAGGAGGGATGTGACAGGGTAAAATGTCATTTTTTTCATGATTAGTTATTTAAAGTACTGATCACTTAGAAAGTAGCTCAATCCTACAAGCAACTGAACAAGGATATATTAAACACCTACTATGTGTGAGATACAGTGCTAGACCCTAGGGGATGCAAAGACATAAACGAAACAGCACCTGTCTTGAAGGAGGCTACATTCTTCTGGGGGAATGGGTAAAAGTGGCAAAGAAGCAAATTTAGGTTTGATACTAGAAATTTTTCCCAAGAATCAGAGCTACTCAGAAGGGAATGGGCTGTCTTGAGAAACGGTGAGTTTCCCCTCCTCAGAGGTATTCAAGTCAAGACTGGATGACACTGTTTGTCAGGCAAGTAGGGAGTCCCTCTGGAAGAGGGCTGGATTATGGGGTTGCTGGAGTCTCTTGTAACTCTCAAGTTCTGTGACTGTATGGGAGAGGTACTATTCAGTCTGGATATTAGAAGGGATCTTAGAGGTCACCTACCACCTCTTATATCCCTCTTATATATACATACCTGGACAAGTGATCACCCAGACTTCACCTGAAGACCTCCTAACCTCAACTATTCAACCCTTTAGTTTACAAATGAGAAAAATAAAGGTCTAAGGTCTAAGCTGCTGCAAGGACCTAAGGCTTTTTACTTCTAACTACTTCTAATTTAGAATACTTTCCACCCTTCCCAAGTGAGAAAATTGAAATCCAGGGATGAAGTGATTTGTCCACAATAAAGAGTCTTAGAGGGTTTTTCTCCCCATTTAATATTTTTTTTCCAATTACATGTAAGATAGTTTTCAACATTTACTTCTCTAAGATTTTGAATTCCATATTTTTTCTCCTTCCCTTCCTCCCCAAGATGGAAGGCAATCTGATATATGCTATACATGTACAATCATATTAATCATATTTCCACATTGGTCATGTTGTGAAAGAAGGATCAGAACAAAAGGAGAAAACCCCAGGATAATGAAGGCACTTTAAGCTAAGAGAAAGAGAGAAGACATCATCATGGAGGAATATCACTACAGCTTGGATCTTGAAGGGGTAGGATTTCTAGATTGATTAATAAGTTCATAGACCTACACAGAGCTAGAAAGGACCCCAGACATCTAATCCAACTCTCTCATTTTACAGATGATGAAACTAAGGCCCAGGTAGGTTAATTTGGTTGTCCAGAGTTATACAGGTAGTGTCAGGAGCAGGAATTGAACTCAGATCCTCTGATGCCAGAGTAACTGCTCTTCTTTTTGTACTATGATGCCTCCCTCAGAGTAAAAGGGTTGGGGATTCCAAGAAAAGAGAATGAGGTGAACGAAGCAAACTGAAGAAAATGTCTAACTGCTTTACACACCCATGTAGCAGGATTCCATTATAACTGTGCCTGGTGAGAAGCAGGGCACTGTATCAAAGAAATGGACAAAAGAGCTAGGAGACTGCAGTTTGAATCCAAACTGTTACTATCTCTATACTCATATATGTGAGAAGGTATCAAACTTAGGGACAACTAGGTGGTGCAGTGGATAAAGAGGTGGGCCTGGAGTCAGGAAGACCTGAATTCAAATCCAGTCTCAGTCACTTACTAGCTGTGTGACCCTGGGCAAGTCACTTAACCCTTTTTGCCTCAGTTTCCTCATCTGTAAGATGAGCTGGAGAAGGAAATGGCAAACCACTCTAGTATCTTTGCCAAGAAAACCCCAAATGGGGTCACAAAGAGTGGGACGTGACAAACTGACTAAACAAGTCATGCTTGGATATGAACTAGCTAAGAATTTAGTGTAAGCTTCTCCTACCTCTTAATAACATTAAAATAAAAGAAAGGATGTCTGGAAACAAAGAAAAGTCCTCCACTTGTGCTGCTTCTGCTCAAACACTGCCTCAGACACTCACTAGTTGTGTGACCATAGAAAAGTAATTTACTGTTTGTCTCAGTCTCCTTATCTGTGAAAGGGGGCGTGGGGACATAAGAGCACTCACCTCCCAGAGATGTTTGGAAGATAAAATGAGATCTTTAGAAAGCATTTTGAATCCTTAAAGCATTGTATAAATGATAAGTAGTATTATTATAATGATTACTGTCACCAAAAATGTTATTGCTCACTAAAACCTGGAAGAAATTTAGGGCAAATTAAAGTAAAATATATAAATGCATATGCATATACATACACATGTATGTGCATATATACAATACAATACTCATACAAACAAATATTCTGAGAAATGAATCCAGGAGTGATGGAGAACTTCCCCAAGCTCATCAAACCTGATGGTTGCTCAGATGACTCTGCCAAAGGAGTCTACTACTTATTGCTAAGGCAAACAGCACAATGAATTGAAAAGAATGCTGAAGTTGGACTCAGAACCTAGGTCTGAATACTGAGTCTGCCAATTTCTGCCTGTGTGACCTTGGGCAAACTCCTGCTCCTCACTAGATCCCAGTTTCCTCATCTGTAAAATGAAAGGTTTTTCCCGGAGGAAGGACCCTTAATATTCCTTTGGTTATAAATCTCTTATGCTATGATTTGCATGATCCTAGGTAAGCAATTTTATCACATGGAGATTAAGATGGGGATAATGAAACTTACATATTACCCATCTCACAGGATTGTGACAAAAGTATTTTATAAACTTTAAAATGTTACAGAAATGTCAGTCATCATTTATTTTCAAAGTACATCATTTAAAAAAATCATTTTCTTTTTCTGGTTGTGTGTTTCTTCCTAAAGTATTATGCTTTTTTTAGACCTATACTTTCCTCTTAAGTTTTTCTAGCTGTTCAGTAACTAAAATCCAATTTGAAAACATTTTATCTTCCTACAACTTCAAACGCACTATTAATAGACTGCAGTATGAACCTGATAAAGCATTGGCTCAGATTCTGTACCAGGAAACATCCAAAGAATAAAAACAGCGCCTATTTCTATCAAGTCTTGATGTTTGCAAAGTGCTTTCCTTATAACAACCCTGTGAGCAAATATTTTTATCTCCATTTTACAGGTGAGAAAACTGAGGCTCAGGGCAATGGAGTGATTTGTCAACAGTCATAGATGGGCAGCAATGGAGCCAAGAAGAAAAACCTAAATACAATAAAGGACACAAGGAAAAACAAAACAAACCTAATGCAGATGCAGTTTTATAATAATGATGGCAGTAAGAATCTGTGAAGCTGGGGTGGCTACATGGCGCAGTGAATAGAGCCCAGCCCTAGAGTCAGGAGAACCTGAGTTCAAATGCAGCCTTAGATTCTTAACACATACTAGCTGTGTGACCTTGGGCAAGTCACTTAACCTCAATTGCCCTGCCCTCCCCCCTCCAGAAAGCCAAAAAAAAAAAAAATTCATGAAGTTTCCAGTTAGTGTAAGCATTTCAGTTTGCAATTTTGAAAAAGAGAAAAAAAAAAAATCCAATCTCACTACTGACCAAGTTCTCTAGGAAAACTGGCTCAGAAAAACACAAAAGAAGTTGGATCAGCCAAAAAGGTAGTGTGCCCATCAAAACACCACCTATCTATGGGCAAAATGAGTATTTACCACCCCATACTTTATCACGTGTAGACCTTTTCCTTGGTAGGGGGTAAGCGGAAACAATTAGAGCTTTCTAAATAAAATTTCATCTGTTTCCAACTGCAATAGATGAGAAATCTCACTCAAACCTTACTCTATTCCTCCCAATCAAGAGAAACAGAGAATCCCAGGTCTGCAAGGCCCCCATAGTTACCTAGTCCAATTCCTTACCTGAAGTAAGAAACCCTGATCTTTATTATAACTTATATTTATTTAGCTTTTTATGGTTACCTAATCTTATTTGAGTCACAAAACACCCTTGTGAAGTAGGCAGAGAATTAGTCACTGTCTCCACTTTAATAAGAGTAACTATGATAGATGGTGTTTATATAGGGCTTTAAGGTTTACAAAGTGCTTTTACAGATGAAGAACGACAAATTTTACAGGTAAAGAAACTGAGGCTCCATAACATCAAGTCAATTACTTTCTTAAGGCCATACATATATAAGTAATAGAACCAGGATAAAACCAGGAGGTTTTCTGACTCCAAGTCTAGTGTTTTTATGTGAAACTTCCTTTCATATATAGATATAGATATATACATATATATACATATATAGATACACACATATAGATATATAGATACATATATACATATGTAGATACACATATATAGATACACACAATATATATGTATACGTATATGTATATATGTATATATATCTTCACACACATAAGTATCGTACATAGGTAGAAGAATTAAAATATTACATCAAAAATGGATGGGCAGTAGGGTGGCTATTAATACACTGTTGAGGTAGAAGGCAAAGATAAATAATTAGTGGACAAATCAACCAATAAACATTTATTAAGGGTCTACTATGTGCCTGGCACTGTGCTAAACACTAGGGATATAAAAAGAGGCAAAACACAGCCCCTACCCTCAAGGAGCTTATAATCTAATGGTAGATAATATGCAAATAAATACATACAAAGCAAGCTCTATAGAGGATAAACAGGAAATAATTAAATGAAGGAAAGCACTGAACTTAAAAGAGGTTAGGAAAAGCTTGCTGCAGAAGGTGGGATTTTGGCTGGGACTTAAAGGGAAGACAGAGAGATCAGTAGTTGGAGCAGAGAGTGGCATGGGAACCAGCGAGATAAAAAGACCAGGCAAGAGGTACATAGTGCCTTGTTCATGGAACAGCCAAGAGGCCAGTGTCACTGGACTGAAGAGTATGATTACAGGTTGAGGAATAAAATTTAAGAAAACTGGAAAGATGGGAAAAGGTAAGGTTATGAAGGGCTTCAAATGCCAAACAAAGCATTTTTGTGTTTGTTCCTGGCAGCAACAGGAAGCCATTAGAGTTTACTGAGTGGGGGGTGGGAAGGAGATGCAAAGGGTGACGTGATGGGACCTGTGTTTTAGGAAAATCGCTTAGTGGCTGAATGGAGAATGGATTGGAGTGGGGAGAGACTTGAGGCAGGCAGACTCACCAGCTATTGCAATAATCCAGGAATGAGGTGATGAAGGCCTACAATAGACTGGTGGTAGTGCCAGAGGAGGGAAAGAAGCATATTTGAGAGATGGTGCAAAAGTAAAATTGGTAGGTCTTAGCTGGAAACAGATTGGATGTGGAGTGAGGAAGGGGTGAGAGATAGTGAGGAATCTAGCATGACTCCTAGGCAGGGTCCTAGGATGAGGATGGTGTTATCCTCTACAGCAAGATTTAGGGGGAAAGATAATGAGTTCTGTTTTGGATATATTGAGTTTAAGAAGTCTGAAATGCAATTGGAGATGAGACATGAGAGGACACTAGAGAGATTGGGGCAGGAAAGGGAGATTTGAGAAGCATCAGCAGGCAGATGGTAATTAAATCCATGAAAGCTGGTAAGATCACCAAGTGAAGTACTCTAGAGAAGAGGGCCCAGGACAGAACCCTGAAGGACTCTATTCAATAATTATCAGAAAAGAATTTTCTCATAAATGCAAAAGACAAACTCTATCAACAGGATAAAAACAATAACAAAAGCAGATCTTATTCCTATCTCATTTTTTGTCTTGGATTTTTAGGTTCAAGTCCACCTAAGATACGGTCATCAAATGACAGAGCTAGAAGAGTCCTTTAATGACCACTTAGTCCAATTCTTCCATTAAAAATAAAATATTAAGATACAGGAAGTATCCAAAGTCTTAACACAGTTTTAATCACTAATAATATCAATAGCTTTAAAAACTACATTAGGACTTTTGGAACACTCAGTATTTAATCTTTATGCAAAAGTCACTTCTCAAAAAAACATTATGCTCTGGCTCTGCTTTCTTCCCTCATAAAAGTTTTCCCAGGGGCAGCTAGGTGGTGCACTGGCCCTGGAGTCAGGAGAACTTGAGTTCAAATCCAGCCTCAGACACTTGACACACTTATTAGCTGTGTGACACTGGACAGGTCACTTAAACCCAATTGCCTTGTCTTCCCCCCTCCAAAAAAAAAAAAAATAAAGTTTTCCCGATTTCTCTGAATTCTTTATACTTGCCATTCCTTACCCTGCAATAATATTCCATTACATTCATCTCCTATCCTTTTTTTTGGTGATTCACCAATTGTAGGGAACATATTTTATTCCTAATTTTTTGTCATCACAAATATCTGTACATACGGGTCTATTCTTGAACCTCATTGTCATATATCTGTAATTGGAGTATAAAAGTCATTGGGGTATAAAACGCAATAGTGAGTTTTTAGGATACAAACAATTTAGCAACTTTTCTTGCATAATTCCAAATTGTTTTTCAGTAGTAGCTCCATCCTTGATTTCCCCATCTTTTAACATCTGTGCAGCTAGGTGGCACAGAGGATAGAGGGCCAGGTCTGGAATCAGGAACACTCATCTTTAGCAGCTCAAATCTGACCTCACACACTGACTAGCTGTGGCACCGCGTACAAGGCACCCTGTTTGCCTCAGTTTCCTCCTCTGTAAAATGAGCTGGAGCAGGAAATGGAGAACCATTCCAGCATCCTTGCCAAGAAAACCCGAAACAGGGTAACAAGGAGTTGGACATGACAGAAACAACTCAACAATAACAACAAAGAATCTGATGAGAAGTGATAACTCAGATTTCTATGAGATTTGCATTCATCTGATTATTGGTGTCTTTGAACAATATTTCAGATACTAAGCTCCTCATTAGGAAACTGAGATTATGGACTTGTATAAAGTCACACAAGCCAGTACTAAAATCACATGTATGTTCAGGGCAGCGGGTGGTGGAATGGATGGGGTGTGCTAAATTGCCCTTAGTTATTCTTGATCTCTGTAAATTAGTTATCTGTAGAAAATTAATGTGCCTTACTGGTTAAGTATAAGACTAGGAATTGGAAAAATGGGTGATGGAGAAAGAAATGAAGTAGAAAATAGTTTGCTTAAAAAGTAAAGCTTTTCCACACATACTTTGAGGCTATGGAAAAGTATTCTTCCCTTTTTTTCCTGGAAAGAAATAAAATGGAAATTTGAGGGAAATTGAAATAGATGCATTACAATAAAACCTCAGTTATCTGGAGATCAGTCTTGCCATGACCTCAAGCATCTGGAACATTCCCAAATCCAAAAGCAGGCCAAATTAAAAAAAAAAAAAAAAAAGCATTTTTTAGTGAAGACTATCCCTTAAAATCCAGCAAAGAATATAAGAGAAGCTGAAGACAACAGAAGAAGGGTATACTTAATATACTCTTGGGCCAAGAGGAAAGGAATGTTTGGATTTGCTACTGTTAGTTTGCTCATTCCACAGAGGCCGGAATAAATTCCAGTGAGAGAAGACACAGGAAAGGAGAAACATACAAGGAGAAGGAAGAAGCAGAGATCCTAGGTTCCTCATTTCCTCCTAAGCAAATCCTTTGGACTAGCAAATCAAGCCAATGTTCATCAAGCCTCTCATGTATTCAAAGGAAAAGGGTTAGAAAGACAAAAATTTTAACAGTCCTTGCCCTAAAGGAGCTTGTATCTCTCCAGGAGAAAATAACACATCAAAAGCGTAATACCAAATAACTTGAGGAAAGAGAGACAGACAGATGGAATGAGAGAGAGAGAGAGAGAGAGAGAGAGAGAGAGAGAGGAGAGAGAGAGAGGAGGGAGAGAGAAGACAGATAGACAGAGACAGAGAAAAAGACAGAGGGGGGGGGAGAGAGAGAGAGAGAGA
>CM053587.1:273087590-273124446 GCA_028646515.1 Pseudochirops corinnae
GGGATAAGGAAAGTTTTAAGCAGTATTTGTATCTGAGCTGAGTCTTAAAGGAGGCAAGGGGTTCTAAGAGGGGTAATATTTTCCAGACTTAGAGTGACACCCTATGCAAAGGCATGGAGATGGGATAAGGAATGCCAAGTTTAAGGAATGGCAAGCAGATTAGTTTGGCTATATTTTGGAAAGCATGAAAAAAAAAACAATGAAGACGGAGCTAGATTGTAAAGGGCTCTAAATGCCAAGCTGAACGGTTTGTGCTTTGTCTCAGAAACAAGAGGGAGCCATTGACAATTCTGGAGTAGACTAGTGCTTAGAAAGATCATTTTGGCAACTATATGGAGGATGGATTAGTGAAGGACCAAGTAACAACATGTAAAAATACATTCTTAAAAATTTGTATTTATTTTAAAATTCTCTAGGGTTTTGAAGTCACCAGGGGGAAAAATCAAGGAAAAAAAGTCATTTAATCTTGAAGCTTGCCTTGGTCCTTAACTTTGTATGACAGAAGACATCTACTGATATAATACTTCTAACACTTCCACCCTATTTTCATAGCAGGCTTTATATTTTCCAAAGACCTTTTTATCATAAAACGGAAAAAACCCTGGACTTGGAGGAGTCAGAAGATCAGGCATTTAGTAAGGACCCTGTCATTTTAGAATTAAATGACTGTGGGCAAGGTCATTTTTATCATTCAGCAGGTCTCAGTTTTCTCACTGCAAATGGAACTAATTAAACATGCACAGGGCCACAGGACAAATGAACTAAGATTTTTTGTAAACTACAAAGTATTGTATAAATGTTAAGTTATTTTTAGCCACCAATAACCATTTACTAAGGCCCTACTATGTCAGGCGCTATGATAAGCACTAGAGATACAAAGAAGGCAAAAGATAGTATCATATACTGATGTTCATTGACCTTCTTGTGCTGTAGATAGATCAATTGTAGAAACTGGACAAGACGACATTAATGGTCCTTATAAACTGCATATGAAAAATAATGAATAATTTTTAATAAAGCAGGTACATACACTCCAAATAAAGTTCTAAATAACAAGGGAGCCACATCCCACTCTTTGCATGTCCCTATTTTGCAGACAGCACTGTCAGTCCTTTGTCTATCGCATTGATCTCTTTAATGTTTTAGAAGCTCCCAAATTCCCTACTGTGAATCTCTAATTATTTCCCCTGAAATTTTTAGCTGTGACTTTCCATCTCCCAGAGTTACTGGCCAACATAATGGCAAGGCCTCCCTCCAGCTTCCTTCTGGTAGTTAGCAGCTTTTCATCTACATAAAAAGGATAAACTTTCAAGCTTATGCTGCTCCTGCTTCTTTTATTTAAAAAAGCAGCTGTACCAAAGTCTTTATGGGAAATGTTGCCCCACTGGAGCCTTCCACCTAGTCTACTCAGCCCGGGGGCCATTATGGATTCCTGAATAATGTTTATTTTTATTTCTCAAGAGTTTTCTTTCTTTTTTTTTAAACAGTAAATGGTATATTTACTATATTTGTATTATATGAAAAATATTTTATGCCTGTTTGACAAGCTTAGAGACATTTTCATGTTCTCTTTTGGGAGATGTATTTATCTTTACTCTGAGAAGGTATTTCTCCTTTCAGAATATTAACACAAAGCATGAAATTCACCACACAGGGGTGGCTTGACCAATGGCAAATCTTTTATCACCTACAAGGTCATGGCTTCACATATAAAGTCAAGATTCTTCTGGAGACCCCAAACCTTACTAGTTACATCCTTGGAGAACTCTCCAGATTAGACAGCATACAAATAGCATTGATTAAGCAGGTGACATATCCGTAATAAATAAAGTTGCAATTATAAATCATATTGATCCTGAGAAGAAAACTTCATCAGTCACCATACCTACTCTTCAAACCAGAGGAAATAGAATGGTAACATACTGAACATCTGCCCTCTTCTCTGGCTCAGAATTTTTCATCACATAAATCCAATCCAATAATATTAAGAGCCAAAAATGTACAAGGTACTGTCCTAAGTGATGGAGACACAATGAAAATAAGTTACAATAATACAGATAAAAGTATACTACTGCATGCCCAAAGCTACCATGGATTCTGGAGAAATACAAAGTTTGCATGATATAAGCTCTCTTTCTCTCTATGGAGCCTGGCTTAGAAGGAGTATAAGACACAAATACAAATAATGGTACACAACGGTATGAGCATTAGGGTTTTTTTTAAAAGTAAGGTCTAAGAGAGAAAGTGATTAATTAGCTAAGAAAGATTGGGGAAGGCTTCCTGGTAGAAGTAGCATTCATAATGACCACTATAGGGTGGCTGGGAATTAAAAGAATTCTAGGATCAAGTATATATTGCTGAAATTGTTTGCTAGGAAATTATAATAGTTCCAAGCTGGGCCCCCAGGAAAAGATACTAGAAGATACTTGCCTCTACTTCTTTGCAGAGCTGAAGGACTATGGGTACAGAACACTATTAAAAAAAAAAAATCTCCTGCATATAATGTCAGATTTTTTTCATTAATTAATTTTATTAAACTGTTTCCCTCTCTCCTCTTTTTAATTTTTTGTTACAAGATAATCTTTGGAAGAATTAGTGAGGAGGAATACTTTGGTCAGTGTAGATGATTTAAAACAACATATATCAATAACACATTAAAAAGAAGAATAATGGTTTAAAGATTTACAAATCTAGTTAAAAGTGCTTTAAAGTGAAAAGGAAAGGTGAGAGAGAACACAGGGTAGCTTCAATGTAGGAAGACAAACAGCTGAAATACCCACAAATTCATGTGAGATTAAATCCAAAACAGGATCCAGTAACAAAATATGTAACCTCCAATGGTTGCATATAAACTACTGCCAACAGACAAGATGAAGAAGAGATTGTCATGCATAAAGAAAAAACTGATCTCACAGGTATCATTAAGATCAGTGAGATGAAGTTCATGACTAGACTATGGTTCTAGAAGGGAATGCTTTATTCAAAAAAGAACAGAATTTAAGTAAAGAGGGGGACAGAATAACATTGTATATTTAGATATGCTCATGTTAGGAGATTGAGAAATCAGAAAGGTGAGAATGGTAGAAAAATTGGGATGAAGATCAGTGGAAGCAGAAAAAGAAGCATAACTATTATTGGGGCATATTATAGACTATCTAGAGAAAGAGGAAATTATTGAAAAATTCAGGAAGAAGACTGCAAACCTGGAAAATCATAATGGTGATGGGAAACTTCAATTATCCAGACAGATGTTAGAGCTCTTTGCCAAAAAGCAGCAGGACTAATAACTTCCTGAATCACCTTAATGATAATTTCAATCTTCTAAAAGTAAAAACAATGAGAGAGAATTCTTATCTGAATTTGATTCTCACAAACAAGGAGAATGGACTGTTAATCTGAGGTTACAGATGCAAATCCTGGCTCTACTTACTACCTGTGGAACCTTGGGCAAGCCTCTTAACTCAAATGGACCTTGGTTTTCTCAGATGTAAAATAAAGTTACCAGATGAGCTCCCAGGTTTCTCCTAGTTCTAAGGCAATGACCCTCTAGTGAACTAGGAAAGATGGGAAACCAGATCTAGAAGCAATAACTCAGCCTTACAATTTGTGGTATAGAAATCTGGGAATAGTCTAATATGTGAAACAGATTTGGGAAGAACAGATTTCAAAGTTTCAACGAAAGGACAGGTGGTATATCTCATAGTTTAAAGTTTTGTAGGGGATGTTAACCCAGAATTGGAAGCTTTTACGAATGAAATTCTGAGGCCGACTGTGGTGGTATACACCTATAACCCCTACTACCTGGGGAGGCTGAGAATGATGGATTAGTTGAGTCCTCAAATTCTGAGCTGTAGGAGGGCTAAAGTCAATCTGGTGAACACACTAAGGTTGTTACCAGTATGTTAGCCCCTGGGAATAGATGGCTGCCAGGCAATCTAAAGACGGACAAACCTTTCTAGGTCAAAAATGAAGCTGGTTAAAACATCTGTGCCCATCAGCAGAGGATCGGGCCCATGAATGGCAGTTGCACTTCCAGGCTGGGTTTGAGAGAGGGAAACCTGATCTCAAAAAAATAAAGAGAAAGAAAGGAAAGGAAAAAAGAAGGAAAGAAAAGGAGGAAAATAAATTTTGAAACAAAGAAAATCAAATCTGATGAAAAAGAACAGGCATGAGTGTCTAAAAACATTGATGCAGATCCACAGGGAACTCACTAACCACCTTCAGTTTTAAAAAGGCATGTATAGAAAATGGATGGAAAGGAAGGCAATGAATGGCATAGCACAGGGCAAAAAGCATGGTATGGTCCTGGAAGAACACTATCAGAAGTGCTAAAGCTCCAAATGAGCTGAATCCTAAGAGAAAAACAAACCAAAAGAAGTTGTTAGTGCATGACTGTTTTTATTAGGGTGCGTTGGGACATACAACGTCCAGGACTGAGGGGATGATCGTTTTAGTGTACTCTGCCCTAGTCATAAAGCATGGACAGTAATGTGTTCAGCTTTGAGTACAACATCTTAGACAAAAGATACTATTCAAGATGACAATCAGAGATGATAAAAGACTACAGTCATGTCATATGAAGATAAGGTTAAAGGAAATGGGGATTTTTAACTTAGAGACAGAGAAACTTGGGAGGGGAGCCTATAAATGTCTTCAAATACATAAAGTGCTCTTATAAAGAGAATAGGGAATAAACCTGCTTTGGTGCAAAACTAAGAGCAAACAATAGAAGCTACAAAGAGGCAAATTTAGGTTGTGAGGAACCACAATTGCAAGATTTGAAAAAATTATTTTTATTTTCAGTTTCAAATTCTGTCTCCCTCCACCCCTCCCACCAATACTCATTATTCATATGACGTCACGCAAAACATTCCTGCATGAGACACACTGAGGAGGGGGGATGCAAGAAAAAGAAAAAAAATGCTTCAATTTGCACTCAGAGCATCATCCATAAGTTCATCAATTCTCCTATCGGGAGGTAAACAGCATTTTTTATTATAAGTCTTTTGGAATTGTCATGGATCATTTGCACTGACTGGAGTAAGAAAAAACAATTAGTTAACCGAAGGTAGAACAGGCTGTTTGGGGAGCAAGTGTATTTCCTTGCTAGAATTATTAAGGAAAGGACTATTTGTCAGGGGTATTGTAAATAAAAAGATTTTTCAAGTTCAAGTGAAGGTTGGAATAGCTGGGAGCTTTCTTTAATTAAAAAAAAATTCTTTCTATTATTACAAACCTTACAACATAGGCATTTCCTTATACCAAGGACAGAAAAAAAACACTACATGAGACTCTAAGTTCCCTATTTACATCTTGATTTTTTTTTTGCATTAGCACTTTAGTGCACATAGTAAGGGCTTAATAAATTTGTTGTAACTTACTATATATTTGACTTAACTCAGCAATTCTAGCAATACCATGCTTCTGTATGTCTCATTCTGAATATCCTTTTGCTTTTCCTTGTGTATTTTTAAAAATTCTTTGACCCTCTTCTTTCTTGTCTTTTTGAGGAGAGAATTACTACTACTACCCTGGTAATGCTTTCCTTGCTTCCCCCTTTCAGTGTAACAAATATATATGGCCAAGGAAACAAATGTACATACTGGCTATGTCTGAAAATACATGATGCATTCTGCATACAAGTTCTCTTCAAACTCTGAAATCTCATGACATTAGTTCAACTCTCTTGTTTTATAGCAGAAAACTGAGTGACGTGACTGGGCATTCAACAAGCGAAGAAGCCAAGATCTTCAAGGACATTCCAAGACAACTTAAACTAAGATGCAAAGTCAGAGAAGAGAAGAGAATAGCATTTATTAAGCATCTGCTGTGCCAAGCATTGTGCTAAGAGTTTTAAAAATTTTACCTCAACTGATCTTTGCAATAACCCTAGGAGGTAAGTGCTATTATTACCATTCTCATTTGATGGGTAAGGAAACAGAGACAGAGATTAAGTGACTTGCCCAGGGTCACACAGCTAATAATTGTCTGAGTCTGGATTTGAACTCAGGAAGATGAGTCTTCCTGACTCTTGGTGCTCTATCTACTTCACTATCTAGCTGCCTAGGCAGGACAATGAAGAGGGTACTTGGAAATGATGATAGTCCAGATCTAGAAGAGGACTTAGAGACCATCTAGTTCATCTCCTACATTTTATAAATTATGCAAATGAGGATCAGAAAAGAAAACTGACTCACCCTAAGAAACGTAAGAAATTAGTAGTAGAGCTGAGATTTGAACCCAGGTCCTCTGAAGTTAGACCCAGAACTTTTTCCACATCTCCCCTAGAGTCAGGCATATCTGGTCAAAATCTGGCCTCTAACCCTTACTACCTATGTGACCCTGGGAAAGTCACTTATCACGTCTGCCTCAGTTCCCACAACTGTAAAATTGGTATAAAAATAGGACCTACCTCACAAGATTGTTGTGAGAACCAAATGAGATATTTGTAAAAGCATTCAGCACAGTGCCTAGTACATAACTGGTGTGATGTAAATGCTTAATGCCTTCCCCTCCTTTCCCCCTTTCCCAATTAATTTCATCTGTATAGAAGTATACTATAACAGAAGGCCCCAGAGGGCAGAGACTTTTTCCATTTTTGTCCTGGGATTCTTGGTGCCTGGCACACAGTAGGAACCTTTAAAATATTTCTCGAAAAGAAAAAAAATTTCATTTTTCAACTAAATACCATTCATCTTATCTCAACTCAAAACGCATTCTTAGTTAAGTAAAAGGGGTTTATGTAAAGAAGGATCAGGAAGGAACAAGTCTAGTGCCTCCGAAAAAACCAACTACAAAGTTTTTAGAATTTGGAACTCCCTATCCAAGGTAGAAAGATCATCAGATGCTGTCAGCATAGTGATTATAAATCAAGCACAGCCATTTTTCAACTACCTCTTGAAAACGCATCTGTTTGAAGGCATATACCAGCAAGAATAATGATTCACTGACTCCTTCATTTGCCAAACACTTAGGTTACTGGTACTGGTGGATGACACACACCCTCTCCTGCCTTGGGGACAAACCTGGGAGAAGCAGGGCTAGCACACGCAGGAGGCCAGAGAGGATATCTGATGGGGTAGCCTTTGTTTCCTCAACTGTAAAATGATAATCACAGAAACACGTGTGATATAAGAACCAAATGAGATCACATTCGTAAAGTGTTCAGCACGGTGCCTGGCACACAGCAAGTACCTCAAAATCCTCATTGCCTTTCTTGCTTTTTTATGCTATGCTCAAAACACTGGGGGAAATACAAAGATGAATAACACATGGCTTCGGACTTCAAGATTATAATCTTACAAACTGGGAAAGGTGAGTAAAATTACACTGGGATGCAACACTTCAATCACATGAAATCATGAAAGAATTAAGAACTAAATCATTTTAAAATCATAGTCTACTTGTTCTTGGTGCATATTCCCTTTAAAGGGGATCAAATGGTGAGTGGTTATATCTAAAACTATGGCTTCATCCCATGATTTCAACAAGAGACTCCACTATCTCAAATTCAGAGCCAGGTTCAAAATTACCAATGGGATTCACTTTATGAAAAACAGCTTTCCAGAAGTTACTTTTGCATAGATACTTTGAAACTGTTTCTTACATGGAAGGGCTTTTATAATTTCCTGTCATGTACTATCAAACATGTTTCCATATGAACATCCACTGGAATTTAAGGAGGAGTGCTATACATAGTGCAGAGAGGTAGGCAAATTGAAGAGATACTGGCCCCGCCTCCTCATAATTTACAATATAAATTGAACAGTAACAGCGGCAGCAACAATAGCTAGCATTTATATAGTGTTTTAAGATCTGCAATGTCAGTGTTTACATACGTTATCTCATTTAGACCTGACAACGACCCTGGGAATGTTACTATTATCCTTAGCTATAAAACGAGGCAATAAATAATAGTCTCTAAAATCTAGCCTTAGAGGGGTTAAGTGACTTTCCCAGAGTCACATAGCTGGTTAACAGCGTCTGGAGCAGAAACTGAAATCGGGTACTTCTGAGTCCAAGTACAAAACTCTACCCTCTGTGCCACACAGAAGCCATGGGCAAGAAGAAACCAAGACTAGATGACCGGATAACAGAACTCCTCCCAAGCTGAATGCGCTGCCTTCCCCTAACTGCTGCTGACCACCTGTCAGATTATGCAATGAAGTAGTCAAGTTGTAAGACATCATCGTCACATTCTGGGACATGGCTAATATGGGACACTGAAAATGCCTACTATACTGAAAATGCCACTATAATATATGGAATGTCATCATCATCATCATCAATTATCTCATTTATCTTAATGTTTCCCGTAGGATTCAGATGGAAATGATTTGAAATAAATGACTGCCTTCTGTAACTTAATGAAAATATTGGGGTACAAACTCATTTTGCATGGGAAAATTCCAGTAGCACAAAGGTGAGGGATGGCACTTAGTTCTCAGACAGTTTTAATTTCTCTCCATTATGTTTCTATGCTTTTAAAGCATTTTCATTCCACATACTTTGAAGATTAAAAGTATCAAACATGGAGACATTTATTTAAAATGTTTTTAGATTTTTGTGGCTCCATGTTCTTTCTGGGTAGTTTTGGGCAACAGTTCTCTATATTCAACAATGCTCTGCTATCATGACAGTTTGTGTTGAATTCTCAAGAATATTTTTGACTTTTTATTATGAGAATCTGTTGTCCATTCATAAAGAAAGTTTCAGGTACATAATTCTAGCTACCTGATCTTTCTAGGTAGATGGTAGGAACTAATTTCTTTCGTAATCTACAACGATACCTATTTTTATTTCATTAATTACATTGCTTTTATTGTCTTTCCAATGACCAAGCATTTATTTTTTTTCTTCCTCCCATCCCTTCCCTACTGGAAAAAAGAAGAAAAAAAAAGAAAAACAAAATCTTAGTAACAAGCATAGTCAAGAAAACAAATTGCCATATAGTCCCAAATGCCCCAAAATGCTACAATGATATCTTACGGCTTTACCTACTTCATTGCACAATCTATATAGATCAATAAATGTGAGCTCCTTAAATATAACTTTTCTGTAATTTCAGAGAGCAATCACCAGATCCCGAATTACTCTAAAAAAACTCTTCATTTCTATAACAAATCTGCATGACTCAGACATTTGCTCAACACTATTTTATCAACACACTGTTGGATGAATCCACGTGGCCATTTCTAATGGAGTGTGCTTTGTAATTCTGCTCTTGGAGCTTGGCCACTTCGGAGGCTCCATCCAGAGATAAACACCTTTTGGTTAAATCTGACAAATCCAACAGCCTAGACCTGCTGTTAATATTTACTATTGCTTTGTGAAGTGAAGCCTATTTGTTTCCAAAATACTTCTGTATTTTAACACGTTTATCATGTACTCTGAGAATATTCTTCCTCTTCTGCTCTTTGACAAGAATGTGTTCTTTCTCTGGCTACTTGGAGTTGAGAAGGCTTTCATTCTATAGGCCCTGTATATAGTTTTCTTTGAATAATTTCTAGATTTGTTATCATCCTGCTATGGAGGGACTACCCACAACAATGAGATCACAAATACACCAAAGTTTTCTATTTTTCCAAGGAGTAAAAAAAATTCTCATCAAAGTATACAGGCAGTGTGTCACACTCGACAGAGTGTTCAGCTTGGGAATCAGTACCAATCCAGGTTCAAATTCCACTTCTGACATTTCCTGTCAAAAAGCATTTATTGAGCACCTACAACATATCAGACACTGTACAAAGAGTTAGAGACAAAAGGCAAAAAAGTCAGCCAATAAACATTAAGCGACTACTACATACCAGGCACTGTGCCAAGCACTAGGGAGAAAATGAAAGGCAAAACTCTGTCCTTGCTCTCAAGGAGCTCACAGTCTAATAGGTAAGAGAACAGGAAAACAAAGAGATACAAAACAAGACAAAGATAGGATAAACCGAAGGTAATCAACAAAGAGGAGCATTCAGGGGGATCAGGAAAGCCTTTTCACAGAAGGCAGGGATGGGAAGAAAGCCAGGAGAGAAAGACAAGGAGGAAGAGATTTCCAGGTGCAAGGACAGCCAGTGTCACTGGACCGCAGAGGATGTTGAGGTGAGTAAGGTGTAAGACCAGAAAGGAAGGCAGGAAGCAGGTTAGGAAGTATCTGAATGCCAAACAGGATTTTACATTTCATCCTGGAGATGAGAGTGAGGAAAAAAAAAAAAAAACTTTCTTTATGAATAGATGACAGATTCTCATACTACTAATAAAACTGCAATTTAAATCACCGTCTTTCTGAGTCACAGTTTCTTCATCTCTCAATTGTGAGATGCCTTAGCTCTAAATCTATGATTATAACTATTTTCCCCTGGAATTCTCAAGGTAATGGCTGAAGTCCTTCTGAAGGAAGAGGCTCCAGACTCATTCATATTTATTGTGATTTCAAGAAGATGTTTATGCAGAAAATCATAATTTTAATTCACATATATCACTTGGCAACCTGGTAAAGGATGATGAAAGGCATTAAAGCCAAGCCAACTGTTTAATCTTTGGTCAAATTAGACTCGTTACCAAATGACATTTATCATCATCTAAAATACCTGTAAATGTACTGGAACCTTTGTATGGTGAAAAAAACAGCATTTAAGCTACTTATTAATGTACATTAAAAGAATTTTTAGAAAATATATTAACATCAAAGTTGGTAAATGTTTTAATCTTATTAAATAACATTATTCTAGTGCACCTGCCATATTCCAGGAAGATCATCCATAACCAGATGTTTCCTTTAACATTCATTAACTGGTTTTTTAAAAAATAATAACAATAGCTAGCATTTATACAGCACTGTAAGGTTTGCAATGTGCTTTACATATATTATTTCTTTTTATCTTTACAATAACCCTGGGAGGTGGGTTCTATGACAATGTGGAAAGTACAATAGCCAGTAGGCCTTTTCATGGTACAAGATGCCATCAGGCAACAAGCATTTATTAACTGCTTACTTTGTGCAAGGTATTATGATAAGGGCTGGGAATACAAATGAGAATGAACAAAAATACAGTTTTGCCCTCAAAAAGCTCACTCAAGGAATGAGGGGAGGGGGCAACTTGTAAAAAAAACCCAACTGTACATATGAAATACATATAACATACAGTCTAAATGGCAAGTAAGCTCAGAGGGGACATGTTGGGAGAAGGGGCATGGGGGTGGGGAGGAGAACAGTCTCTTCCTGGAAGTGTTACTTAATTTGAGCTCTGAAGGGAGCCAGGAAAGCTGGAAAGCAGAGATCTGAAGGTAGAGCATTCCAGGAACGGGGGTCAGCCAATGAAAAAGCATGATGTTCTAGCTAAATATACAGGGAATAGCAAGGAAGTGGAATCATAAACTATGTGTGGGGAATAAAAAGTAAGAAAAATGGGAGGAAAGAAAAGGCCAGATTGTGAAGGACTTTAAGAACCTAAAAGAGGGTTTTATAGAATGATTCTGGAGGTAATAGGAAATTACCTGGGGATGACCTGGTCAGAGCTGCACTTTATAAAAATCACTTTGCCAGTTGAGTGGAAGGTAGCTTGGAGGGGGCAGAGATTTGAGACATGGAGGCCCAGGAGAAGCCTATTAATAGTCAGGTATAAGAGTGTCTATGTCAAAGGAGAGAAGAGGGCATATACCAGAAATGCTGTGAAAGTAGAAATGGGAAGACTGAGCAATATAATGGATATGTGGGGGTGAGTGAGAATGAGAAATTAAGGATAACACTGAGACTGTCAGCTTAGATGCCTGGGATCATGGTGGTACCCTTGACAGTAATAAAAAAAGTTCAGAAAAGGGCGATGTTTTAGAGGGAAAGATAACAAATACATTTTCTATGCATCATCCCCACACCTTGAAACCTATTCATTTAAGTAAAATTAGCTAAAATGATCTCATTTCCTATATAAGCTAAAGCTATATTCACTAACATACTTGAAAGTTTAATTCTGAAATCTTCTGTTTTGTTTTATATCATGTGTGATCCCCCTAAAATATAAAAACTAGCTTAGTACCAAAAATTTGGGGAGAAAATCACCAATTAATCTGACAAACACATACAAACACAGATTTATGGAATCCCTAAGAAATGACTCCTTATGTGCTTTCAACTTTTATCTTTCTCCCTAATTTCAAAATTTAAAAACTAAACTGCTTTCTTCCCAGCTCTGTATAAATGGATAAAACCATCCATGATAATTTGACTGTATTTTGGAAACAAGACTTTGATATCATATGCTTATAATCAAATTACATACCATTGTCTTTTTTTTTTCTCACACACTAAAATTAAAGGATTTAGGAGTTCCAATTTTCAGTCATATGATGTTATGGACTTGCAAGTGATGCCATGTGTTGTTAATAAGACTGTTCTGACAGCATGTGCTTCTAATCTTTTAATCAAACAAAATGTCTTGGCATAAAACTTAAGGAAGCCACTATATAACTCTAACATTAGCTTCAATAGTCTCTCTCACCAAGGTTATAGATGCTGTTGCTCTGTCTTTAAGAGAGGCTATAGAATACTGAAGCAACAGTTTAGCTGCCATTCTATGAGAAGTCATCCATGAAGAGCCTGTTTTCCTTTTGTGACTGGAGAGAGACTTAACACTCAGAAAGTCAATGAAGAGGATTTTTGCAAAAAGACTTGATTATTTAGTCTGAAGGAACTGAATGAATGCCATGGGATTGTGTTTTCAGAAGTGAAGTTCTCTGCAGTTACAGTGAGGGTTTGAAGTGACTGGCTGTGATCAGTCTCATAACTGTGAAATAAGTTTTTAAAAAGCAAAGATGGAAATAAGTAATTATAGTACTTTAGATAACTGCAAAAATAGAGAGCATTTATGTAGTGCTTTAATGTTTGCAAAGTACTTTACATATATTATCTCATTAGATACTCACAAAAATCCTGCTGGGTAGGTGTTATTATGATCCCTATTTGACAGATGAGGAAACTGCTCAAGGTTAAATGACTTGATCAGGGACCTAGAGCTAGTACCTCAGGTACCATTTGAACTCAGGTCTTACTGGCTTCAATCCACACTCCATGTACACCACCATTTAATTATTTCATATATTGAATTTACATTTAGAAATTTCAATATGTGTTTAATACAAGAAGACTAAGGAACTATGTTTATATATAAAAAGTAGCTACTATTAGGAAGGGAAACTTCTATTAATTAAATAAATAATATTTTATGAACTGGGCTGGCAACTCTGAGTTTAGTTAATTGAAAGAGGTGTTGAAATTGTATTGACTAATGAGGAAATATGCATACTGCCTAGATTATACTACAGCTTGAGGTGTTTAAGATTAAATTAGGGAATGAGTTAAGTAGCAGGATGAGGAGTGACCTACAAGTAAAACTCATAAATCTTAGACCCTATTTAACCCTGCAACATAATAAAATACATAATCTGATTTTTTGTAACATTATGCTGCAAAAATTCATAGAAGACCCAGTCAGCATTATCTTGCTTCCCGTGAATTCTTAAACTAAGGAAGTAAATGTTCAAAGTGGGCTAGGAAAGAAGAAATGGTAAAAATTTATGAAGCTACTGAATCACAGATTCACAGAATTTCAAAGCTGGGAAAAAAAAAACTGCAAAGGTCATTTGAACTCCTGCTAGAAGCAGTGAAAGACAGGGGGTGCTATGTGCCAGGTGGTACATACCACTGCCATCACTTCAACTACTTCTTTCTCTCGGACTCTAATGCAGACAGCCAATACTCCAAAGCCCAAGAGTTGAGAGAATTGTAATGCTCTGCAGACCTCCAATAATGCTTCAAGTTCAGTCCTCACAGCATCACCCAGGGAATCCTTGTGAATATCTGACTTGTCAACTGCCTCAGCATCTATTACAGTGTCAAGCTCCTTAACAGCCACAGCTACTGAAGATCCAGAGAGAAAATTCTCACCATAAAAGTCTTTGCAACTATCAAATAGATCAATATCAGAAACAGATATAGTTTAATCAGTGGAAGAAGATCCATTGCCATCTGCTTATTGTCGCACCCCAAGGACCAATGGGTCTTTCCACCCTAACTTGCAGCTGAAACCTCCTTTATGTGTCTCCCCCATTATAATGTGAGTCCTTTGAAAAGCAGGAACTGTCTTGCTCTTCTATTTGTATCCCCAGTACTTAGCACATTGTCGTTCAGTGTTTCAATCAATTCTTTGTGACCCCATGGACCACAGCAGAAGAGGTCTTTCTATATCCCTTACTATCTCTTGAAGTCTGTTCAAGTTCATGTTTGTTATTTCTGTGATATTATCTAGTTTATCCTCTGCCATCCCTTTTTTCCTTTTGCCTTCAATCTTTTTAACATTAGGATCTTTTCTGATGAGTCTCATCTTCTTATTATGTGAATAAAGTATTTAAACTTCAGCTTCAGTATATGACCTTCCAGCAAATAACTTGAATTAGTTTCTTGACATATTGATTGATTTGATCTCCTTGCTGTTCAAGGAACTCTCCAAAGTCTTCTCCAGCTCCACAATTTGAGAGTGTCAATTCGGCAGCTCTCAGGTTTCTTCATAGTGCAACTCTTACAGCCATACTTTGCTACTGGAAAAATCACAGCTTTGACAATATAGAACTTTGTCAGCAAGGTGATGTCTCTACTTTTTAGTAGGCTGTACAGATTTGCCACAGCTTTCCTTCTAAGGAGCAAGCATCTTTTAGTTTCACAGCTGCAGTCACAATCTACAGTGATCTTTGAGCAGGTTTTAAATACATGGTTTTTTCCCCCCATTTGTTCATTTATTTATCCAGCCTCTATTTGGAGACTTTTAATGTTAAGAAGCTCAGAATTTATCAAGGGAGTCCATTCTGGGATAGCTGACTATAATGACTAAGGAACAAACAATCCTGAGCACTACTGTTGGATTTTTTTTCCTGTTTTGTGTTTTTCTGTGTTTGGGATGAAACTAACATATACACTATAAGAAGAGATTAAACATGCTGAAGAGGAGGCTTCTATAGGAATATGGGAATGATTTGGCCTAAACCAATTCAGTCTGAATTGCAAAATTTTTCTGGGAAGGAAATCTAAGTAGACTCTTCATAGCTTTATAGAAAACATAAAAAGCTGGGGATATTATCTATAAAGAACCACAATTTATTTTGCATACTTACCAAAATTTTAAAAAAGAGTTTCATTCACTCTTACCCAAGCAAATTCAGTATTACAATCAAATAAACTAAGCTCTCTTAATCATTATAAGAGAAGAACACAGGGAAAGTAATTTTTAGAAGTTGTCTACGTTGTGCATGGGGAAATGTATCAACATTTTACATAACTTCACTAATTGTGCTTTCTCTAACAGCTATACAGGTCATATGACAGATATCCAGAATTATAAAAAAAAAAAACCAAACTACTAACATGCAAAATGAAACCAATAAATTAACACACAGTAGATAAGAGTTTAATTGAAATTTTTTATAGCTGTTGGCATGACTTTTTATAGCAAAGTCTGAATTCATGTATAATATATTTATAGCCAAAAGGGACCTAAAGGATTGTCTAGCCTAAATTCCTTATGTTATAGATGAGGAAACTGTGACCCAACTGAAGTGACTTGTCCAAGGTTATGCAGGCTAATATTTGAATTCAGGTCCTCTTACCTCAGATAAGGATTCTATAGCACCAAGAAAATTATGTATAAATAATTTTCCTAAATTAGGGTTCATATTAGTTATACAATCTACATTTAATAAATACCTACAATGTGTCAGGCACTGTCCGAGGTGCTGAGGTTATAAAGGCAAAAATGAAAATAGTCCCTGCCTTAAATGAGTTTATCTTTGATCACAATACATAAAAGGCCCCAAAATCTAAAAAAACAATACATGAAAATGAAATGTAAGCTCCCTGAGGGAAGATGTCTGTTTTCATTTTTTGTATCCACAGCACTTAGCATAGTGCCTGGGCAAATGTTTACTAAATGGTTTGGAAATTTATTCATTTGTTGGCTAATCCAATAAACAGCTAGTAAATGTCCTTCATGTACAAAGTCTTATACTAGGAACCCCTGGACATATCAGCTTATAGGCATAATAGCGAATTTTATTGTTATTGGCAAGAATAGAATCAGAAGGTCTCGGCTCTAATTCTTGTCCTGTGTGAACTTGGCTAAGTCACTTAGCTACACTGGGTCTCAGTTTTGTCATCTAAAATATGAAATAAAATGAGGAAATCAGATGAGAGGATTTCTAAAGACGCTTTCTAGTTCTAAATCCTATAATGCTAATGGTTAGGAAAAAAATGTTGGTTTCTTTCCTGTATGCCACTCCTTCCCTGAACCTATCCACAAAGAAGTATAGTAGGAAAAACAACCAAGTAACAAATTCTCAAAGTAATTTCTGAATCAAATGGCTGCCATGTACAGTAATGACTTTTTTATGTTAAAAGCTGTCTCATTAGACTTTTTTCATTAGTGATTGCTATCAACAGTAAAGCTCCTGAAGGATAAAATAAAAAGTATTTTAAAAGAGACTTAAAATTTTTTTTAAATGACTGTCCTCCAAAGAACATTTCTAATCTTGGGAAACAAGAATATTGACTTATTTCATAAAATCTTTTACAAGATCAAACCACATTAACATAACTTTAGCTCTGTGGGAAGATGGAACTGAGAGGCAAGGATGGAAACATACCAGGAAATGGATACCAGGAATAAGACCTCATGTGGCTTCTTTGGACAAGACCAAAAGCCCTTTTGGACGACAAGAGCCTAGATTCCATTGAACATATATCATGGAAAGATATGAAACACCAATGGTTCACTCATTTGGTTATTTTTAATGGATAATAAGCTATAGAGCCATTCACCCTCATAAAATGATGAAAATACATACCTATACAGCCATATAATTCAATTCTATGTTTTAAAGATAGTAGGTACCTAATTCCACTTCCTTTTTGACAGAGTAATTAGACTGGTAAATCATGGGAATTCTATAGAGAAAGATTACATCAAATCATTTAACAAAATGTCTCATGTTACTCTTGTGATCGAAATGACTGAATGTGGGTTGGATGACAGTGCAACTAGGTGAATGGCAACTGGTTAAATGACTGGAACCAAAAAGTGGTTATTAATGGTTTGGTTTCAGCTTGGAAGAAGGGCCCCAATAGAGTGCATCTGGGAGTTGTCCTCGGACCTGGGTGCTTTACCATGTTTACTATTAAAGGCATAAACTGCATGCTCACAAAATATCCAGATGATTCAAAACTAACACATTAGATAAAAGAATCAGGGTTTGAAAAGATGTGATAGATTAGAAAGGCTGCTCCAAACTAAAAAGATTAAATATAAATTTCCATACTTGGGGGGAAAAAAAAATCAACCTTATGAGTTCAAGATGAGGCAAATAAAAAACAACAGTTCATGAGAAAAAGATCACATGAGGGAGGCAGGAAGGAAATATGGTTACTGGACTGTAAATTCAAAAGGAAACATCAATGGGAGGTGGCTGCCCAAAAAGCCAACGTCCAGTTAGGATGCATTAGCTGGGACACAATGTCTAGAACGTGGGGTCCTGCATTCTCTTCTGTACAACACATTTTCTGAAGAACTTAATAAGCTAGAAAGCCTTCTATTGGAGGCTGACAAGGATGTTGAGAGGTCTACGGATTATGTTTACTATTGAAAGTTCATTGAAAGAACTATGGAATGTTAGTTAGAAAAAGAAAAATAATTGGGGAGGTCATAATAGTGGCTTCCAAATATCTGAAAAGCTGTCATGGGGCAAAAGGATTAAACTTGATCTTTGTGGCTCTGGTGTAAAAGCCAGTGGACTTAGTAACACCAAGAGTACAATGGGGTGCCTAGGAAGTGAGTGGACCTCCTTTCACCATGGAGGTCTTCTAAAGAAGAAGGTTAAAGAACTAATCTGGGGGAGTGTTGTAGAGTCCATCAGCCAACAAGCATGAAGCAAGTGTATACTGTGTGCCAGGCACTGTGCTAAGCACTTGGGATATAAAGGAAGGTAAACAAACAAACAAAAAACCCGGCCCCTCCTCCCAAAAAACACGAACCAAAAAACCCAAGTCCCCGTTATCAAGAAACTCAAAGTCTAATGGAAACAAAATGCGAAACAACAACAGCAGCAACAAAACCCCCCAAAACTGTGTACATACAGACTACATATAGAATACAATAAGGATGGACTAAACAGTTCTGAAGGTCCCTTCCAATGCTATGATGATTCCATGAAATGTTCACTCAATTTAACTGAAATTAAAAGAGTTGGACTGAATTAGAAAACTTCAGAATGTTTTCATTGAGCCCAAGTTGCTTCTTGCTGCAAAAGCATCTATTTTAAAAACCAATTTTCTCCTAGAGACCAAATAATCTCTTAGGGGCAAATCATGTAATGCCATAATGTGAGGAGTTTTTTAAAAGGGATATAAATGTATTTCTCCAAAGAAACTTTTTCTGTGTTTTGGTGAGCAGCACCAGGAAAACAATATATGCTAGGATTACAACAATATAAAAGGAACAAACAACCATAATCAAAACGGAATGCTCTGAAATTAAAACGTCCAAGCGTGGCCCCAAGAGATATTAGAAGGAGCTTCTATCTGCCCCTTATTTGTAGAGATAAGAAACTCTGTGGAACACTGAATACAACATCAGATTTTCCTGAAATGTTGGTTAGTTTTGCTGAATGATTTTATCTTCTTCTTATGCTTGGTTATGGACAGTTCTCTAGAAGGTGGAAAGGCAGTAGATATACTGGGAAATGCAGGTGATTTGAAATGGAAAGATTAGATTTAAATTTCATTTTTAAAGTCATACTCTCAATATGGCCTTGAGTTAAATGTTATCTTCTTATAGGATTTTACATCGATGTATTTATGTACATGCTGTATGCCCCCTCACCTTCACCCCCTACTCCCGTGGAGATTAGAAGCTGGTGAAGGTCACGACCTATTTTGTTCCAGTCTTTGCATTCCCAGCATCCAGCCAAGGGTTTTGCATACTGCAGATATTTAATAAATACTTGTTGAACTGACTTAAATTGAACAGTTGGGCCTCTAAGTTTAAAGTTTGCATTCTCTTCTAAAAAATACAGGGGAAAATAGGCTAATAAGAAATGAAATATATGTGTGTGTATACATATATATATGTGTGTGTGTGTATATGTATACATCTATCCATACACACATTATAGAGTCAAAAATGTGACTTCTTTATATAGACATAGATTCTCAAAGTTGTAGGGAGTTTCAGAAGTTCTATGGTGCAGTGCATCTCAGTATAGGAAAACCTTATATGGCATTTTTGACAAATGGTCACTCAGCCTTCACTAAAGACTTCCAATGTGTCAAATGTCTGCTTATTAAGTATCTATTATGCATGAAGCTCTGGCATTAGGGGCTGTGAGAGATGGAAAAATGACTTCTAGTAATATAACCTATGTAATAACTACCAGACAGTCTTTATAAAGCACAATCATAAGTACAAAATTCTGTAAAGAAAGAAAAAATTTTTGTCTGGCTTGAGATCAGAATATAACTGACTTCTGGGTCAGGACAATTTTCCTGCACTGGGGATTAAAAAAAAGCAAATTTCCTTTAAAGTTTCTTAAATTTGTTCTGTGTGAAAATAGCAAGCCTCTAACTAGGACAACACACTTTGTAAGACCTACACAACATCCTGCTCTGAAGTTCAGATTTCTCAGGATTTGGTGACCAAGGAGAGAAAATAAATCATGGAGACAATACACAAGATATCTGTGAAACATGTTCTTTCCATCACCCTCTGTCCTATAGAGTTCAAATTTTAAAAAAGAAAAGATATAACCGAGAACCTACTATGTTCATGAAACCAGTCAAATCTAGAGATACCATAGGCATCCACATTTAGGGAAAATAGGGAGACACTGACAAAATCACCTTCCCAATCTGTACAGCCAAAATTATTCTTGGGCTTGTCATTGTAAGAAGCTTTGTAGCACTTCAAACATTGGGAGCCTTTTCCTGGAATCCTGGCAAAACCTTTCAGGAGAAAGAACTATGAAAAAATCTGAGAAATTCAGCTACAAAAATAAATAAATAAATAAAATGATGACAAGAATTAAAAAAAAAAAAACAACCCACCTTATCCTAAAAACCTTTTACCAATTTTAAGTGTGAATGTTTGATTTTACTTCTGGAATTTAATATATAATTGTATTTTTATTCCCTTGTCTTTTCCTTACAGCTTCAAATGCAATAAGCTTCATTCTGAAGGGGTCTCGAAGGGTGTAGGGGGTGGGGGAGGAATGGCAGTCAAAGTTCCTAGTGGATGAGTAGTGAATAAGCCATTCTAATCATTACCATCTTTTCTGTGATGACTGATTTAGTTCTCACTGGTGTGGGCATCCCTTCTGGCAATACAGTCAGTTAATAAGCATTTCTTAAGTTCCTACATGTGCCAGGCAATAGAAACCTATCTATGCCTGCCTATTCTCTATGACTCTTATCTGTGTTCTCCCACAAGTTCATCACCGAGGTTCCACTCTCCATGGCAGGGATCCTCCTCTCTTTCTCTTGACTTCCTGAGAATGGAATGGGGCACATACCTTGTCTATTGGTTTTTCTTTTCTCTTGCCTTCCCTTTTCTCTCCCAATCATATCTTTAATGACGACAATACTTCACTTAAATAATTCTTTGCTTGAAAGTGTTGTAGCTTCTTCACACCTACCATATGTCCCTTTATTACATTTTGGATGATGCTCATCTTGAATTCCTTAAAGGATGTAGATTTCTATAACTCAGCCATACTACATCATCGGAACAATTTTGGAATTAAAAATATGGGTCTTGTTCCAAAAGACATTTAAGGTAATTTAAAAGCTCAGTACTTTTATGATGATGAAATAACTTCAAAACTATATAAACTGTGCCGCATAGGCAACTTATTACGTATCTAGAATTGTAAATTATAAGTTAGCTGTCAGAGATGCACATATGAGATAAGACACAATCCCTGCCCTTAATAAGCTTATAATCTAATAAAAGGAAGAAACCACATATGCAAGCCAAAGTGTTATAAATACAAAGGAGAATTATAAAAAGTCCTAGGCAACCTGAATGAATTAACTTCATGATTTTTATCAACTACTGCACATGGACATTATTAAGTCTCTAGACTTGTAAAGTACCAACTTAGATGCCTGGGATATGGAAATAGATAAGATATGATCCATTACTTTAGGAAACTTATAACTAATCACAATATGAGAAGTACAAAGGAAAATTCAATTCAGTAATTTGAGGTGGAGAGATTATCTTTGGTTTAAGGGAAAAGGGAAGACTTTCACTGAAGAGGTAACTTTTGAATGAAGGGATAAATTTTACCATGAGGCTATGGATTATGGGTCTAGGGTAGGTATCTGTTCTAGGAATGTGGGATAGTGTGAACAGATAGGTAGCATGAACAAAAGAGAGAAGAAAGGACAGGACAAAAACAGAAGATAGTATCACTTCTCAGCCTTCCTTGCCCATGGCACTGGAGGCCATGAGTTATAGTATGGTGAACTTTTTTCTTGGATTTGTTTCTTCCCAATGATGGGAAGAAAACTGAAAAGACTCGCCTTTAATTCCGTCTATACTCTGTTCCTGATTTTTGTGACTTAAAATAATGGCCTCTTTATACCTATCTCCCATTGGGGTACCTTCATTCCTCCCCCATTCCCATTTTTAGCTTTCTTGTGTGTACTGTCTTCCCCCATTAGAATATGAGGGCAGGAACTTTCTTTCTTTTTGCTTATATGTATATACCCAACACTTATCACAGTGCCTGGAAAACAGTAAGCACTTAATAAATGCTTGCTTCTTTCTTTCACTGTATCCTCAGAACTTGGCTGGTAGCCAGAATTTAGGAAGCATAGGTATAAAGGTATGGAGGAGTACTTGTGGAATTGAATCGATCCATTCGAAATAAAAAACATTTTATTAAAGAACATACTATGTTCACATACTGTGTTGGGCACTTTGCTAAGTTATGTCTTCAAGGGGCTTATCCTTCAGTAAGGTAGATAAGGCATTCCTCAAAAAACATACTACATATTAGACGATGATGCATTCATTAGAAGAAAATAAAGTGCTATGAGATCAGATTAGTGAGACATCACCATTGCCTGGGTGAATCTGTGAAGTTGTCGCCACAGAGAAATAAATCTCATGCTTTTTGTTTAGTTTATTACCATTAAAGGCTGATCTATCGAGTATAGAGGCTTTTAACGAAACCTTTGTTAAACCCCATCCCTCACCCTTCTATAGCAAATGCAAGTTGTTGCTCTTTTTTTAAAACCACTAACAGATTTTGGCAGAGAAAAGAGCTGGAGGGGACAGATGATAAAAACTGAATTTGTTTGACCTAGTTTGTCACTTGCATCAACTGTTCTATAAATTTAACATCCTGCAAATAACAAAGCAAGCTCTGGAGACATCATTTAATAATTCATGCCAGTGGCTTTGAAAAGGCTTACCTTGACCAGAATTGTATATTGCTTTTACAGACTTTTTCACTTTCTGGAGGGCAGTTCTATCTTGGTCTAGAGCCTAAACAAAATCAAAACAAAAAGCAAACATAAATAAATGAATGAATAAATGAACAAAGAGCTCATTAATGAAAAGAAATAAAGTAAGAACCAGCCCTCTTTGCATTTGCTTTTCCTAGACATAAGAACAAATAGTGCATGCAGCGCCATATTTATAAATAGCCAACAACTATAGGAACTAGAAGCACCCCGAATGTGGTGACATAGTTGTCAGGGAGGAAATCTTTTGTCACCCAGCCCTTCACATGTATAAGCCTCTGAGAATCAAGGAGAAATAATGATGTGGCAGTCACTCAATGCAGAAAGCTCAATACAGAGAACTACATCAGTACTGGCAGAAGAACAATAGATATAACACTTAAATGAACGGTTGAGAGACCCAATTTTCAGCCCCAGTTCCATCATTTAGTAGCCACGTAACCTAGAGCAAAGCATAATATCTTTGGTTCTCATTTTCCTGATTTATAAAAAAAGGAGAGAAGTAATTTACATTATCCTATACCTCAAAGAATTGTTATGAGAACCAAATGAGGCAGCAAAGTTACACAAGGGGCAAAGTGCTGAGCCTAGAGTCAAGAAAAGCTGAGTTCAAATCCAGCCTCAAATACTTATTTTATTAGTTATGTGACCTTGGGTAAGTCAATTTACCCAATTTACCTCAATTTCCTCAAAACTGTAAAATGGGGATAACATCAGCACCTACCTCCCCAGGTTGTTCTGAGGATCAAATGGGATAGTAACTATAAAGTATTTAGTACACTGCCTGACACACATTAAAGTAAGTAGGAACTAAATTCTAGTTATTATTAAATGAGATAACATATATGAAAGATTAATAATTATTAAAAGATATATAATTATTCAATGCTATGTTTATATATATGTATATATATATCTAAATGTATAATTATTCAATGCTATATTTCCTCCATTAGACTGTGAGCTATTTGAGAGCAAGGAAGCATTTTGTTTTGTTTTTTTGGGCCTTTCTTTTGTATCCCCATTACTTAGCACAGTGCCTGGCATGCCTGGCACATAGTAAGTACTTTATAATTATTAGCTAACTATATAAATATAAGCTACTGCGGATATTCTCTTTAGATATATATAAAAGAAATGAAGTCCTGATCCAAGTCTTCAAGTAGTTCATCTACACATAGATACGATTGCATTCTTGTATGAATTATGCTACTAGTGAATTTACATTTTGGCCTTCTGTTTCCTCATACACAAAGGTAATGGGGTCTAATTAGACGGCTTTGGGTAAGTCACCTAACTTCTCTGCGACCCATAAAAAGAGGAGGCTATACTCTAAGGCCTTTAGGATCTCTTCTTGTTCTACCTTATGACTTCTACCTTAAAGTACTTTCCAGTCTTCATTAAATTTGATTTAACAATGACAGCAGAGTATGGGTTGAAGTAGATGATGTCTAAAGACCTTTCTGATTTTAAAAGTCTGTGAAAGTTGGGGGAAGGAGAGATTATTAAGGCAAGGGAAGGTTGAATAAAAGTTGTACACCTTGACTTGAGTTTGATGCCTATGGCTGGCTGCCAACTGGTTGAAGGTAGAGTTGAGGCAAATTTCTGTATTTCTGAAGCTAGGTACAGAAATTACTTTACCTTTGTGTTGTTGTCCACTATAGACTTTAGGCCTATGCCATAATGTGTGCATGCTGATTGTGTGTATGTGTGTGTGTGTGTGTGTGTGTGTTCCACAAAAAGTAAACTTTTGTGTCATTACCACTGTTTTAAAACTAAAATTTGTGATTTAAAAAAATTAATGTATTTTTAAAAGTCAGTTAAGATGCACTGCTCTTTGTGTATGCAGGCAGCCTTCCCTACTGCCATTTCAAGTTTTGTTCTACAGATCCCTTCCAAGGCAGGTAGGAGGAATAATATGGGCAATGTCTTAGAGGCAAAGTGGAGCTAGGTTGCATGTGGGAAATAGTTCTGTTCATCTGATGTGAAAAGTGAGGGCTAGGAGAAAGGTACAAGAAAGTAGGACTGTTAGGAATTGGTATAAGGAAAGAAGTAGGGGCAATCAGTAAAGAGCTCTTAAGTATATGGTAAAGAGTTCACACTTAATATACTTTGGCTATGAAAAGTCTTAACATTTTTCCAAAAAGCAGGACATTAAAACAATACTTAAAACACTTGTACATTTTTAAATGCAAAGTCACATTCTCATTTTCTTAAGCTACTACAAATAAGCACTGCATAGTGGAAGGAGCATTGGACTAAGACAAGAGGATTCTGGGTTCCTCTTCTAATCCTGATTTTAACTCTCAATAGCTGTGTGAATCTGGACAAACCACTAGAACTCTAAGGCTTAGTTTTATCCCCTGTAAATTAAGCAGGTTGGACTAGATTAATTTTAAAGTCCCCCTACGACTAACATTATGATAAAAAAAATGTTATTACTGCTTATTTTTAAGCAGGCAAAGTAGATTTACTTTTGGAAGAACATAGTTTACTCTTGTTGTTGCTGCTACCACCACCATCATCATCACTACCACTATTTCTACTACCACCACTACTACTGTTACTAGTACTGCTAGGAACTCATGCGTTCTATTTGCATTTCCTTGTTTTGTAATTTATTTGTTTCTTCACATCCATGACAAACTGATGACTCATGTACACAAAACAAAAGGAAGAAAACTGAAAGACAGATTACTTGGTATTCTGTGTTTCAGAATGGTTCTGTGATTTTACAGATGTAGGAAATTCCTGAAGAGGAAACACCCTATGCAGATCAATACCTCTCTTGTGTTGTTAGAAAGTTGTCTGGGAAACCAAGAGGTTAAGAGATTTCCAGTTAGTACATCTTGGAGATGGGACTTAAAACCACGTTTTCCTGACTTCAAGGTCAGCCTCCCTAACTACCCTGTCAACATTGTCTCTTGGTACTACATAAGAGGAATTGCAAATTATCATCATCATTATCATTACAACTACTATTACTCCTACGTTTACTAAGATGTATGGTGTGCTGTAGAGTGAATTAAAGGACATCCTTGTACTCAGGAAGAGTTGGACATGACTCTATATGACCATGCCATGTGCAAGTAACGTAACATTTCAATGCCCTGGGGCAACTTTCTGTACCTATGATATTATAGACTTGTAGTGAAGCCAGAGATCTCCAAGACTAGAAGAAGTTTACACATTAGGAGCTCTCCATACTCCTTACCACGTTCAACCCCTTACCTCCAAAGTAGTACGAATAACAGCAGCTGACATTCCTCCAGTTTTAAGATTGCAAAGGCACTCTACGTAAGTTAACTTCATTTGGTCCGCACAACAACCCTGTAAATAGGCAGCACTATCTTTTTTTAATTTCCGTGTTACAAATGAAGAAACTGAGTCTCAGAGGAATTGTTTTGTTTAATGATTAGAAAACATCAGAACCAGAACTCAAACTTAGCTTTGTGATTCAAAATGGAATCTTCAAAAAAAATTCTTTTTTTACTAAAGTAGACTTGGGGAGCAATGATCACGATAATGATCTCAAGTGAGAGAAAGAATTGTAAGAGGATACAACAAAGAGCCTCTTCTGGCTTCTCTGGTATCAGCACCCCCCCCCCCACAAACACACACACACTCCCACTCTATAAGAAAACATTTAAAATTCAAATTTACTTTTATGAAAAAGTATTTGACAGATAAGTCACAGCAATGACATGTGATGCTTTACAAGCTGGTACTTGGCCACTAGCAAAAATATTCAAAGGAAAAAATATTTTTACAGCATCATGCTTCATGGAGATTAGAAATTTTCTCACTTGATCAAACAAGCTTCCCTCAAAACGTCAGACTTAATGTTCAAGTTTGCTGCAGGTTGCATCCATTTTCATTTCTGCCTAATAAGCCACATTTACCAACAACATCCTATGAAATGCCATAAATGGTACCTGGTAAATTCCTAAAAATTCCCTAGAAGATATTCTGTTGAGGTTATTAAGTAAGACTTTCCATATTCACAGGATGCATTTATTGTTCTTTTAATAAAGCAGTTGACCCTCTGATATGAAGAAAAAGTTCTTGTGCCTAATCTTTACTCTAATTACTGACCCTCGTTTTTAGTTTTGAGCTAGCTTTGGAAGAAATGTGTCCAAGCCTCCTATGAGGAGAGTGTATGTATTTAATTAGCATTCAATAAAACACTGTGAAGGTGAGGAGATGCTATAACTCCTCAATGAAGTGTTACAGTTTAAGTCAATAAATTACTTATCAGTTATAGGATACCATATTACAAATAATATGACACCATTAGAAGAAAAAAATGTTGATAGTATGGAGGCTAACGGGGAGAGTGAAAGATTTATTGCTACCACAAAGGCCAAAATACTGGGGAAAATGAAAAGAAACAGGAACATTTTTCCCCCTCAAACAAAGACAAACTAAATAAGTAAAGCTTCCAGTGAAGGTCACAACTCATTCTAATGAAGTCTTCAAGAAGAATTCATCAAATACTTTTTAAAATCTTTACCATGGACAATGCTCTGAGAATAAAAAGATGAAGTAATAAAGAAGGAAGGAAGGAAGGATTTTTTTAAAGTGCTGACTATGGGTCAGAAAATGTGCTAAGCCCTTGACAAATATTATCTCATTTGATTCTAACAACTAAGTGGAGAAGTAGGTGCTATTATTAATCCTCACTTTATAGTAGAGGAGACTGAGACAGACCTAGAGGTTAAGTGACTTGCCCAAGATCACACAGCTGTTAAATGTTTGAGGCTAGATTTGAACTCAGGTTTTCCTGACTACAAATCTAGTATTCTATCTAATGTACCACTTAGCTATTTGTGTTTTGCCCGCATATCTACTGTACCACAGTCCCTGCTCTGTCAAGGAGATTACCGTCCAAAAGAAGCGGTGAGATGGGTACATAAATAACAATAATAAAGGTCAGAATAGAGGTATATAGGAAAGGTTTTAACAGAATGGTACAAAAGGTTCAGAATCTCCTCCTTGGAGGGAAGGCTATATATGGAAGAGGTGGCAAATGATGAATGAGGTCTTGAGGGAGGGGAAGGATTTCAGTAGGTACAGGTTTGCAGGGTCAAATGGCATGGGAGATAGTCTCTGAAGTAAAGCAAGAAACATGGTTCTCTATAGATCTCTCTATGGTGGGCTTCAAAGCCACCATAAGAAGGAAAGTATCCCAGGCATCTCATTTAGAAATCAGAGAATTTCAAATTAGAAGGAAACTCAGTAGCCAGCCATTCGAACTCATATTGAAACAAAAATTTCCTCGACACAAGTGATCATCCAGAACCTATCATGTCTGGTGAAGAGCCTCAGAAATCCCCAAACTCCAAGACAGTCATGGCCATAAGACACAATGTTACCTACTCTAGGGTGATTTGCTTTAAAACCAGAGGCTTCTGAACTTTGGGAGGGACTACTTCTGTGGAAGCAAATCATCTTGGATATCCTATCTTCCCCATGACTAGCTACCCTTACTTGCTACAGAAAAAAAAACAGAAAATGTCTTAGAAAACACACCCCTCCTCCTCTGCCCCACTTTACCTCACTACAGAGAACACAAAGAATCTTGGAGCAGCCATTGGTCAGGGGTGTTTTATACAAATGAATTAATTCCAGAAATAAAATTGAATATTTTTTGTTGTATCTTACACATTAATCTTATGAATGAGATCAACCCATAGACCACTTGGATAATCCCAAAAGAAAACCATTTTTGAGAAAACAGAATCAAACCTGAAGGTAGTCAGTTCATTAAATATAATTCTCTTTTCAATGTCCTGGCTAAATGACTAGGTTAGATTAATGTGACTAGGTCTTGCTTTGGATCAGAGGGTCAGTAAAATTAAGGCGGTCTTTAGAGAACAGAATAATATAACCACATATACACTCAGGAAACTTAAATTGGAAGAATTAATAAATAATAGCTCACATTTTCATGGCTCTTTAAGGTTTGCAAACATGTTTTCTCATCTCCACAACATTCCAGTGAAGAGGATGCTATGAGTATCTGCATTTTACAAATAAGGAGCCTAAGGCTGAGGTAAGTTACTAGACCAGGATAAAACACCTAGGTAATTGTCTCAGTCATATTTGAACTCAGGTTTTCCTAACTCCATTCTATCCATTGTGCCACCCAGCTGCCTAGTAACACAGGAAAGCTGTCTCTCTTTTTTCAATAATTAAACAAACATTTATTAAACACCTTTGGTATGCAGAAAAAATATAAAGTTTGGATAAAACGTGGTCCCTGCCTTCATGGAGAGTAGTCTGTTAGGGAGGTATGAAACATACATTAATAGTTATAAAACAAAATAAATTCACACTAAGTGCATAACAAGGAATGAAGTGCTTTGTAAATTTCATGGATGGAAGGTTAATCTTAAAGCTAAAAGTTTTACTTCGTATATTATATACATGGATGATAATAAAAGCTAGAGCTACAGAAATGAAAAGCACATTTCTTGAAGTGAATTCATTAAAAAGCTACCTTTTACCTAAGAAAAGGAAGCAATCTCTTAGGAGATCACAAAGATGCTAAGAGTGTTCGATTTGGAGTCAAAGAAAACTGGGTTCAAACCCAAATTCTATCACTGACCTTGGGCAAGTTTACGGACATCTCCAGATCTCAGTTTCCTCATACATAAAATGAGATTGATATAGAAGGTCTCAGAATTCCTGGCCAGCTCTACATCATTTTATGAATAGATAACCACTGAGGTTCCTTCCCCCATCTAAATTTATGATCCTACTTCATGAGGAGAAATGATCAATCTAATTAAAAACTTCATATGTGTATTAAGAGTACCCTAAATGAAGAGTGAGCTTCTTCTAGAGAACTTAGCAAAGTGTTAAATCTGTCTGATTTATCATTTTGTTTTAGCCTACAAGAATTGCTCCTACTATATAAGATGTTTAACAAGTAATCGGATGCATTAAGCATTCTGCCCCTGCTTTCCATCTGCATGCATACTGTAAAGGATAAAGGATGGAATATGACCTAGGGGCACCACAAACTAAGTGGATTATCTAGAACTACTGAGAGCCCACAGCACTCGGTGAATTACTTCAAAGGTTAGGGATGAAGGAAAGGTTCAGTATCTGCCCTCAGCAATATCTTCTAAAGGATTTTAAGAATCCATTCCATTGATACATCTCTACATTACAAAACAGTGTGTGAGGTGGGGGTGGGGGAAGAGGAGGGAAGGAAGGGGAGGGAGAGAGGGAGAGAGAGAACTCCCCCCCTTTTTTTTACACAAAAACAAATCGAGAAAGAATGCCAAAAAAAAAAAAAAATAGAACTTTTTTACAGAAACACATCTCCTGCAAAGTTGGCCATACCACACACCAACAGACTCAGGTGCATTAAAAGCACCTGGGCCTAAAGATTTAAAGAGTAAACTTAAAGGGTCCATAATGCTTCATCTTCATTTCTGGATTTGTTTATTGTTTTTAATATCAGCATTTACTTACATTCCTAGAACTATCATTCTACCCAATATAAAGACAATAGCATTTATCTTCCTTATTTATACAGTCATAGTCTAGATCTAATCTCTCAAGGGATTATTATTATCCAAACAATTTTGAACACTGCCCTCCGGGCAGAGTAGGTGCCTCTATCTTATGTCATAGATGTTTGTCTCAATATATCATAGAGTAATAAGCACCAAATTCGGGCCCAGAATAACAAAATCCTTAAATTTAAAAAAGGGTATCAAAGGTTACCTAGCTCAACCTTAATCCAGAATGCAAAATGTCGACCAAATGTTCATCAAGCCTCTGACTTAATATTTCCAGTGACAAGGTACTCACCTTATGTGGCAGTCCATGATGTTTGTTAATTGTTGGCAAAATTTTCCATATGTTAAGCCACTTCAACTTACCAGTTGCCCTTCTGGGGTTACACAAAATAAATCTTGCATTTACTATCCCTTCAAATATTCAAAGACTTATCAATTCTCTCCTAAAGTCCTCTCTTCTCCAAGATAAACTTCTCAAATGGCTTCAAGGGATCTTCCTGAGACATATTTACTATATCCCTAATCATCAGTGTCTCCCCCTAAAACGGTACTCACATATTCCTGTTCTCGGTTTTTCATAGTTCACTGGCTACTTTGGAAAGAATGATCTTTAACCATAAAAACTGAGTAGAACTTGCCCTAGATGACCTCTGGAATCTCCTTCATCTCTGACGGTCTCTGATTTAAAAAAAGAAAAATAGTCCAAATTTGAACCAGCTTTACTGGTTCAAAGAAGACCAAAGACCAATTAGGAGAGTGATGTCCCGACTTGGCAAGTGAACTAGATTTAAGTGAGGGTGAGCTGTGCAAAGTCAACAGCCTTAGTATTACAGCATACAAGAGAATGCTATACTATAGTACTTTCCTATGCCACAGTACTATACTACACATTATTCAAGAGTGGGGAACGCACAGCCTTGAGGCCACATATGGCCCTCTAGGTCCTCAAGTGCAGCCCTTTAACTGAATCCCCTTAATAAAAAGATTTGTTCTGTAAAACTTGGACTACACAAAAGAACCTAGAACAACTAGAGTCCACAGGTTCCCCACCCCTGATTTACATACCTTAGTCCAGTGGTCACACTAGGGAGTGTTGTGGGCAGCATGTTTGACCCCTCTGCTATATACTATGTGCTACAATGCAATGCTACAAGGTGTCAAACACATGGCCACTGTGGCATGCATCCCATAACACTCCCAAGTATGACCAGACCAAATTAAAATGCAACTGGTACATATTTAACCAAGTAAATGAAAATAAAGTAAAACAAAATTTTAAAGCTAAGTCAATATGGAGCCCACAGGGATCCTTGTATACAGATTAGTGACCCTCATTTGTATTTGAATTTGATTTCACTGCACTTGTTATGATATTTCTTAACTGACATGACTTTGGGCAAATCAATTGGCCTCTTTCTAGTATTAACATTATATTATATTAATTATATTATAGCATCAAGCCTCAGATTACTGATATGTAATATGATAACAGTACTTATAATATCTATAATGCTTTAAAGGGTTTTTGAAAATAAAGTGCTCTTGAAAGCCTTAGAAATGCTGAATAAATATAACTTATTATTACTGTAATAGTAAGTTAGTCATCATGGGAAGGAGTAGGGAGGTCTTAACGTACACTATTGGAGGGAGTATCCATATAGATGTATCTGAATACCATAGAAGTTCAGAGCTAGAACAGACCTTCTATGGCCATCATACCAGAAAAAGAGCCCCAGGTACAACACAGCTGACAAGAGGACATCCAGGCTCTGCTTGAAGACCTCTAAAGAGGAGGGCCCCCTACCCTGTCCAGCTTTTGAATAATTCTAATTGTTAGGAAAATTTCCCTTTCATTATACTTAAATGATCTCTTTGCAACTTTCACTGAAACTAATTCTACCCTCTAGGGTCAAACAGAATTACTCTAAAGTGTCTTTAAGGTAGTATTAAAATTCCTGGAAGATAATAATTACAGACTTCCAACAGGAAGGGAACTCAAAGGTCATTTTACACATGAAAAGGTTGATGCCTACAGAGATTAAGTGACTTGCCAAGATTACAAAGGTGGTAAATGACAGTGAAAGAACTTGAACCCAGCTCTTGAACTTAGACATCAAACCATTTTTTCCCTCAATCTTCTTTTCTCTAGGCAACCATCCCTAATTTTGTATGTAACCATCCAGCTTAAATAAACTCCATGGAGATTTGGGATCTTGCTATTTTACCTTTATGAGAAGAAGAAAAGAATGTGGGAGACTGACAATTAGTTGTCATTTTTGAGAGAGAGTGCGTTGAGGTACTGAGAGAAGACTGAGAATTCTTTTTTTTTTTTTGGCTTTTTGGAGGGGGAAGGCAGGGCAATTGGGGTTAAGTGACTTGCCCAAGGTCACACAGCTAGTGTGTCAAGTGTCTGAGTCCGTATTTGAACTCAGGTCCTCCTGACTCCAGGGCTGGTACTCTATTCACTGTGTCGCCTAGCCGCCCCGAGACAGAGAATTCTTTATTATTATTTTTAAAGAAACCTACAGAGTTAACATTCCAAGAAAGGGTCTGTGAGAGACAACAGCTAACTGCTAATGGACAAGGTAGAAGATTAAGTCAACTGTTATGAGAACAAGTCTTTGAGCAACTGGAGAATTAAACGGCATCTGTGAGAGTCCCTTTAAAGGAAGTGAGTTTAATTCTTATTCAGGAGAGAAGATAGTCCACTGAGTAAAAACATCTGATGAAAATTCCCAAGAAACTTTAATGATCATCTTGGAAAAGTTAGCACCTTGAGCCACAGGTGAGGAGGACCTCTGGCTGTGAGCTTTCTTCCAGGTGATACGTTATTGAAATATTCATCTATGTCTTTGTATTATCTGTTGTTATTAATAAACTATAAAATTCATAACAGTGATGTATGCCTAAATCTATAAGAGTGGGGTCTGAGACAGAGAAAAGAAAAAGTTTATAAGAAATGAGGCTTCACTAGATTTTATTAAATTAAGGTGAGGGATTGGAGTTCATAGAACTTTATATTTTTAATTACTTTATGACTAATATTACTTCATACCTTCTAGATTTCCTTTGAACTCAGTGAACTCAATAAAAAGGTAAAAAAATTAGGGGGTAGACTGAAGGGTGGGAGTTTGATGCAATTATCCTCAAAAACACACGAGATGTTCTGCATCATACCCCACATCAAGTGCCCCCACCCTCATGCAAATGATTGCTGCGAGATGGAAACAAAAGCCCACTACACTTAAATGGAGTCAGGAGATCATTATCCACTTAGGTAATCAATAACTACTTGATAACTAGACTTGACTTTAATGCTGGTATTTTTTCCTCGCAAATTATGCTTTATCCAGTATAGTTAGGAAGCAACAATATCTCTCCTCAATTGTAGAATGTCCAATCTGGGCATTATTTAGGAGCCCACATGAAAACAACAAGTATCAAAGTGATTATCAAAGTACTTGGGAAAGCATTTATGCAAAGAATGGCCTCCCAGATGATTGTGAACAACTCCAGCAGAAAGAAGACTGGTTATAGGCTTTTGGCCTTAAGTATTCAAAACAGGTATTTGGCGAAAGAGCAGGAAAAAATCAGTCAAGAGGTATATGTGGTTATACCACCCTAGGTGGGTTATACTTGACTGGCATGTCAACTATTATACATTGGCCCTTACTTGTAAATATTTTGACTAGCTTTGTGGGTGTTATTCAAAATCACGGATTTCCTTTCATCATTTGATTAGCAGGTAGCCTAACATTTAGCTTTGTGTAAACTGGGAATTGTAGCTTTGGGGGATTTTCATCTATAGAGAATTACAGCCTTGATTCTAGGCAGGATTTCTAACAAACATGTGTGTGTATATGTGTGTGTGTGTGTGTGTGTGTGTGTGTGTGTGTGTGTGTGTGTGTGTGTGTGTGTGTGTGTGTGAGAGAGAGAGAGAGAGAGAGAGAGAGAGATGTATGAGTGAGTGAGTGGGTGTGTGTGGGTGTGGGTGTGTACATGCATATGCAAAAAAACAATTCTAACATTTCTAAAAGCAGTCATGCCAATCCAAGTGAAATGAGCTTGTGAAAGCTTCTCTCTGTAAGTTCAATTTTAATTTAATTAACAGAAAGAGGGAGGTAACTATTCCCCTTTAGGTAATTTATGGTCTAGTGAAAACAAAAGATTCACTGTCCTCCAAACATGACAGAATTTTCTGTCTCTGGAACATTATTTATAATCTCCCTAAACCTAGCAGGCTATTCTCCTTGTCATCTCAAAGTACTCCCCCATCTTTACCTGTTGAAATCCTACCCACCTGAAGGCCCAATTCAAACATTACCTCCATGGGGCCTTTCCTGAGACCTAGCGCTACTTACAACTAGAATCCCTCTCCAATGTGAATTTTTAGCAGTTTTCACACTTTTTATACATTTATATTTTAATCTGCATTACAGTCACTTATGTATGTCTTATCTGCCTTCTAAACTGTAAGCACATTGAAGGAAACTTGTACTCTTTGCTTTCAAATACCCCTCTGCATGCAATACAGTGCTCTCCACACAGCTGGGGTTTAATAAACATTATTTGACTGAATGAATGAGCTCACAAAATAACTTAAAACTGAGCTCCTGAAAGAGAAGTTTGCCTTGTACTTTTGAAAATACAGTTTTTATATTTCAAAGACATCTATTTAAGACAGTTTCCTACTAAGTCTTTCCTCAGAAGACTCATCTTAGTAGGGAGATGACACTGAGTTCTCAAAAGCTATGCCAGGCAGCATTCCAGCTCCAGCAGATTCTATGCCAAGCTCTGAGCATTGGTACAGTAATAGAGTATGTGAGGACAAGTCTACCTAAATTCAGACAGGCTTATCACCTAACCTTGACCAAAAGATAGCTAAATGATTCTACCTAAAATTTTTCAAATTTACTTTTCAAAACTGAATTTTGGAAAAATAAGGATTTCATATTTAATTTTCTCTAAGCATGAGAAAAAAATTGAACATTCATCACTATTATCATGTCTATGAGATCCAAACATGTTAAGTGATTATACAAAATGAATAAGTCAGTCAGACCATAAGCTATATTCCACACATGCTAATTTCAGGCATGTCTGCCTCATAGTCCTGTCACAGAAACAAAAGGAGATACATTCCACTGATACTACATTGTTTTTGTTAGTCATTTGAGTCAGGTCTGACTCCCTATTACCTCATTAGGGGTTTTCTCGTCAAAGATACTAGAGTGGTCAGCCATTTCCTCCTCTGGTTCATTTTACAGATAAGGAAACTGAGGGTTAAGTGATTTGGTCAGGTTCACAAAGCTAGTAGTGTCTGAGACCAGATTTGAACTCAACAAGATGAGTCTTCCTGATTCCAGATCTAGGGTCAGCGCTCTATCCACAATGCCACCTAGCTGACCTTACCACATTATTACAGGGAGTTTTTTGTTGTTGATTTGTTTTTTGTTTTTGCTTAAGTATAGTGTGAGATATAAAAAACCAAAACCAAAGCAAATACCAACCTTTTACCTGAACTATATCAACTTACTACCTGCCAGGTACGTCAATTTCAGAAGTATAATAGCAATGCAAAATGGGCCGCTCAGGAATTCTAATCTGCATTTGTTCTGGCAAAGCCGTCCTGAGAATTGCCAACTTTGGGTCCTAGTACATCAAAGCAATGCTTCAGGGAGAAAACCATGGTAAGATGGCCAACATATCCCCCCCCCTCAAAAAAAAAATACTAATGACATAAAAGGAATGTTCACTTTAAAAGATAATATTTGTTTTGAACAGGTAATTCCTTTTTAAAAAAAGCCTACCTTTTCCCTCCTTAAAGTTCTATAAAGGCCTGAAGAGATGTCAAATTACATGGAAAATCAGCAAAAATAAATACATAAACGAATGAAAGTACCTTTGATAATTTTCTTGCTGCCCCTTGAACTGTACATTTAACAAATTAGTAGAATATTGTTTTTCAAGAGCTACTGTCTGGGACCAAAGTGAAAAAAGCTATAATCACAGCAATTAGCTTTGTGAACCTCTAATTTCTGTTGAAGTTCTAAAGTTTGGAGGAGCACACCCACCCACAAGCACGGTGGCTCTTTCATCTTAAGGCAATTTAAACTCCATTCTTGGGAAAATAATAATTATAGGTAAAACAAGGTATTTAAGAACCAAGAAAAAAGCAGTCATGGAAACATCGTTTCCATTTCTTAATATGATAACAGTCCTTTAAAAGAATGAAACAGAAAAAGCAAAGTTTGCTGATTCACATCTTCTCAAGATTCAGCAGCATTTATTATAGTATCGCTATATTTAGAAGGCTCACATAGAAGACTAAGGGTTTAAGTGTTCATGGAGGATCTCTCTTTTCTAAGAAGAGATGCTGTGTTGCAAAAAACTGGAAATATAGGGGATGCCCATCAATTGGGGAATGGCTGAACAAGCTATGGTATATGAATGTAATGGAATACTATTGTGCTATAAGAAATGGGAAGGAGATGGACTTCATAATTACCTGGAGAGGCTTATATGGACTGATGCTGGACTGATGCTAAGTGAGAAGAGCAGAACTAGGCAAAACCTGTACAGGATCACAGACACATCGTACATATGATGACCAACCTTGATAAACTGGACTATCCTCAACAATGCACAGCTAAAGACAACTCTACAAGCCTCAAGAAGGAAGGAGATACCTAAACTCAGAGAAAGATATAGAAAGACTATAGTTTAAATGGAGACTGAAGCAAAACTCGTTATTGTTCTCTTTTAT
>CM053587.1:273124946-273143622 GCA_028646515.1 Pseudochirops corinnae
GTGTAAGAAACAGACAACCTCTAAATTATATAATACCTCTAATTTATTTGACAAAAATAGTAATTTATTTTTCTCTATACACAATGTACAGACTCTGGAATAAATCTTTCTTCAGATAACATCAATAATTTCCATAATAAAATCAACAATGCTTAAAAAATTCATCATACTATTAATACTTTATGGAAAATAGCGTGTTAGGGTTCTTAGAAGTCAATGAGGTTGCCCAGTCTCAATCCTGCTACCTTTAGTAATGCATTTTAAAGCAATGTATTTACCTATGTGCTGCTCTGACTCAACTGGTTTACAAAAAAGGGGGTAGGAGGGGAAAGGACATGGGAATAAGGGGGAGGAAGCTAAAAACTAAAAATTTACCATCTTTAAAGTTATAAATGGGAGGAAAAACATTGGTCTTTTCAAATTTTAGTTTTCAAGAAGGAATAGGATAAAAGTATCATTTTTGGTGGATGATTTTTTTTTCATTTATTTTAATTGGTACTTTTTTAGCCAGTGGACATTATCACCCATAGTGAATGGGATACTGTATTTTTTTCTTTCTTTACTTCAGCTTACTTAGTCTATAATCATAACAACCATAAAGCTAAACAAATAATCATAAAGCTAAAAGGAAAATCTGATGTGAAGTTTGAATGTACTGTGGTGGGGAGTGGGGGAAGAAAATCAACTTTATGTCAAAAAAATGGTATTTTGGAAATACTGCACACAGCTGGTGACAGGATTTTCATTTAAGTATTTATTTATTATTGGTGTTGCCTAGAATTCCAAGGCATTTCTGGGGAAGATGCTTTCCTAAAACCAAGGTTTTGAATTTATTCCTGAAGTAGATATAACAATTTTCCTGTGATGCCAGAAGGGATATTTTTGAAAATTAGCCTCAAGGAAACAGAGGGTTAGTTCAATAACTGAGAAAGACAAGATGGCATGCTGTTGTTCAGTCAATTCAGCTGTGAACAACTCTTCACGACCCCATTTTGGGATTTTCTTGGCAAAGATACTGGAGTAGTTTGCCATTTTCTCCTCCAGCTCATTTTACAGAAGAGGAACTTGGCAAACAGGGTTAAGTGACTTGACAAGGGTCACACAGGTACTAAGTGTCTGAGGACACATTTGAACCCAGAAAGATGAGTCTTCCTGATTCCAAGTCCTCTATTCACTGCACCAAGTTGCCCCAAAGACTCTGCATATTAAATATAAATTGATAAAGTTGTCCTAAAAACTTGGTTTTATCTTCCAAGTGATCAATCATCATCTCTCGCAAAGTAACAACATTCATTCATTCAGCATTTTAAAAAAAGAATAAATATTCTTCACATACAAAGCACTGCTACGCAAATTTGTTTCCCTCATCTTTACAATTTAGTAAGGAAAATCGTCAAGAACACAAATAAATACAATACCTAAAAGAATGTAAACACACAAGAGTTGTCCACAAAGTGATCTACGAGACTTAAAGAGTCCTAGAACACTTCCTGCTCACACAGTCAAGAGAGACTCCACGGAGATGGTAGCACTTGAACTGGACCATGAACAGTGGGTGGAGTTTTAACAACTGGAAATTGAAGCCATTTCACTCTTAGTGAGAAAAAGAACAGGAATATGTTGGGGGGAGGACGGTTTGCAATCTCATTCTCTCTTATTCTCTCCTGTGGTTTCTTTGTCCATATGCCTCCCTCTGTACCTTTCTTGCGGTCTCCCCTCTTCTCTGTCTCTGCTTCTCTCTCACCTTCCAACTATTCCCTTATACCACCTCCCTCTCTATTAACCCTAGGAGTGGTTCATATATTAAAACAAACACCGGCCAACCAAATAAATAAACCCTTCCTTTAATCCTTCCCTTTCCCTTAAACTATGATATATCTTGCTTCCCATTCACAACTAACCTAGAAAAAGTAGAAGAAATTCACTGCCGGCACTTGCTTCACCATTCAGTTACTCCTTTACCTCTTCCATAATTTATAACCTAACTTCCAAATTCAATTCTTTTCCTCCATTTCTCTAATTTTACTTCATCTGATAGTTGTACACCTCCTTCTTGACATTTTTTTCTCTTGATTTCTTCTCTCTCTTACTCCTTTAAAGGTCACTTCATCTTTTGCCCAGTCATAAATGTAGGTGCCCCCCCAAACTTACAACATCAGCCCTATTCTCAAATTTTCTCTTGTGTTAATTTCATTCATACCCATGACTTCGATTATAACCTCTATGCCAATAACTACTAAACCTATAGTTTCAATAATAATAGGTCACCTTTATATAGGTTTTAAGGTTTACGGAGTTCTTTACAAGCATTATCTCATTTGATCCTTACAGCAAATCTTGTCAGTTTAACTGCTATTATTATCCCCACTTAATAGATGAGGGAAGTGATTCTCATATAGGGAAAGTGATCTGCCCAGAGTTACACAGCTAATAATGTCTCAGGTGAGATTCAGACCCAGGTCATACTGAGTCTAGACCTCTATCCATTAAGCTATTCTTCTCTCCAGAGATTTAATCATGGGTTTCCAACTACCTGCTAGACATTTCCATCTTACTGGCTCAGAAATACCCTAATACGTGTCCATCAATCAACTTGCCCCCTTCACAAAACTCACATTTCTTCCCACCATTTCTATTTCTGTTGAAGTTACCAGCTTTATCCCACTTGCTCAGGTTCTAAAACTAGAATTCACTCCTGACTCTTCCCTTTCCCTCATATTCCATACCCAATTGTCAATTACTAATGAATCTACCTTAGAAATATTTTCCCTAACTTTCCCTTTGGTTCCATTTACTCTACTATCCAAATTCAAGCTTTCAGCACTTTTGCTCATATTGCTTGAGGAGCTTCTTGAACTGGTGTCTGCTTCTATAATTTGTTCTTCTTGCTAGCAGCCAAAATCATTCTCCTAATGAAGCCTAGCCTCATTACTCTATTGCTTAAAATACTAAAGCCTGGCACAAGGCCCTTCACAGTATGGCTGAATTTTACCTTTCTAGCCCCTCTTTTTTTTACTCTACAATCCAGACAAACTAGATTCATGTGTTAATCTCATTTTGCTCTCTTTTTAAAAAAATTTTTTTTTAATTAATTTTTAATTTATGGAGTAAAACAAGGATTTCCATAACACAGTATAATTATAAAAAGATGATTGGACATGAAATTGCAAATCCATTATGTACAACTTGCTATTCCTTTTAAATATATAATAAAATTATCATGTAAATTTTTTTCCCTTTTTCTTCCTTCCCTCCTCCCTCAGTCCTAGAGATGGCTACCATTAGACACGTGTGTGTATATGTGTGTGTGTGTGTGTGTGCCTGTGTGTGTGTAAAATCATTTTGGGTATTTATAATAGTCAAAACTACTTATTCATTCAAAGTTGTCCTTAAAACAATATTGCTGTTACTATATACAACGTTCTCTTGATTCTGCTCATTTCACTCATGGTTATTTCATGCAAGTCCATCCATGCTGTTCTAAAATCATCGAGCTCATCATTTTTTTATAGTGCAGCAATATTCCATCACAATCATATACCACAACTTGTTCAGCCCTTCCCCAATTGATGGGCACCCCTATAATTTCCAGTTCTTTGTCACCACAAAAAGAGTCGCTATAAATATTTTAGATCATGTGGTTCTTTCCCTTTTTCCTTAATCATCTTAAGAAATAGACCTGTGCAGTCTGAAAAGGCAAACAACGCAATGGAAACAGTTTGAGACCTGAATTCAAATCTAGCTCGAGACACTAAGTAGCTGGGTAACCCTGGGCAAGTCATTTAATCTCCGTAAGCACCAACCTCCCAGTGTTGTTCTAACAATCAAATAAGATATTTTTAAACACTTAGCAAATCCTGAATACTACATTAAGCACTGCAGAAAGGCTATCATTATTGTTATTGTTTTTACTCACTCCTCTCCCCACATCTCTACTTATTGACCCTCCGTTCTCCTTCTTCATGGTCCATCTAGGAGCCTCCTTTTCAGTACCTGATTTCACCAGCAAAAATGGAAGTCAAAAGATTTTGTAAACTCCATTAGTGTCTCTTGTAGAGAGATGGTGTTTGATATCCCAGTCTAGAAATAATTCTTCCCTCCTTAAATCTCTCAATCTGACTTCTCTTATGAATTTAAATATTTAATTCTGAAAATTAGGAATTATGATACAGTAGGGCACAGTGAATAGAGAAATGGCCATAGAGTCAGGAAGACCAACTTTTAAATCCCACTTCTTTCTTAATGACCATGCCTTAAACTCAAATCACTCTGGTTTCCATTGATTAGCCAACAATAGTTCGCAGTCCAAGCCTCACTTGGTCACAGTTTACCCCTCCCAGAGTGTAAATAGCACTTGCTTCTGTTTTGGTCAGAAACCCTGAGGGTTTTCCCTTCCCAGACTGATTTTTTTTTTTTTAAACTAAGTAAAAGAGGCCATTCTTTCACCTCATTTGTTACCTAGCCTTAATCACTGAATGGGTGTTGCCTCAATCTGAGACCTGGGAAAGACCTCAACTTTAAAAAGCCAAGGTCTTCCACGGCATCTGGGGTCATCTCCAGTTGTTCTGATCTCTATCTTGCCACTAGACCCAGATGGCTCAGGAGGAGAGTAAGGCTAGAGACGTATCACAGCCCTCCCTCACTTAAATCCAATTCACTTGCAAGTGGTGACATGACCTTCCTGATGTCATGATTTTTTGGTGAATGAAGGACAAACAACAATTTCTAATAAATATTGTCTGTGAGAATTCAGAAAATCACTTAAATCTCTTAGTACCTTCAGCAACTCTCTAAAATCATAAATTACAAAGCAGTTCATTATCTGCATTAGGAGAGTTCCCTGGGTATTTATTTATAAGATGATATCACAAGTCCACTCACAAAAAACCAAAACAAAACCATATCACACACAAAAATAATATGAAAATGTGCAAAATAATAAACAAAAAATAATATGCAAAATTATGGTAGTTTTTTATATATCTCATTTTAAGCTCCCTGAAACAGGGACCAAATCTTATTTATGTTTTTATATACAATGAGCTTAAGAAATTCTTGTTAAATTAAACTGAATGAATAGAGTTTGGGTGAAGTATCAAGTGTATGAAGAAAAGCAGTGTGATGAGGCTGGAAAGGTAGCCAGAATATAAAGTAAATCCATATTCTTAGTCTCTTTCCTTTTCACAGAAGGAAATAACATTCCTAAAACTCCATAAATACAAACAACAAAAGAAACATCTTATCAACCTGATACCCCAGACATGACTACCAATCTGGGTCCTGCATTTTCATTAATGTTATGTTCAATGCGCACTGTACAGACTGTGCTTGGGGACCCATGGTACTTTCATTTAGGCAATGAAAATGACAAATGGTTGCCAATGACAATGAGCTACTGTACCTGTCCCAGTAAATGAAATGAAGGGGGTCAAGGGCAGTGCCTTCAGGTATTAAAAGAAGCTGAGTATCTTCTCTGTATCACATGAATACATCTTAGAGAGTCCATGTCTATCCTGATGTATCACTTTAAGTGCACTGCTCAGCTATCTAGTCAAGGGTTTTTCTTTTATTAAAAGGAGACACCATTTATTGGGATAAAGAATGACAAACCTATGTTTTTTCTTCTGGGTCCTAAACTAGCTCTCGGATTACTTTTATTAATTTCAATGAGTGCCTCTGCTTCGTGAGTTGCAATATGGCAGTAAGACATAGAACACAACACTATCCAAAGAATGAAAAGTGATTATCATGAAGAGGGCAATGGTAAGATGAATGGTGAGTGTCAGCAGGCTACAACCTATAACCAATGAGGAATTCCAAGGAAGAGGAATAAAAGGAATTGTAAGACAGGAAGAAAAGATGGGCTGGATACATAGCAAGAACCAAACGTAAGAGGTCAATACTCAGAATGTCCCACTGGTATCCTTGTAATGTCAGGAGAAAGAATGGAAGACATATCAGCACATTATATAGACTCTCTATGTTAAATTTACGGGATTACATGGACAAAAATGAAACAAGTGGAGATCTACATCACTGGAGTAAACTTCTGAATTGACAAGATTACAGATTCAAGTACTTCTGCATGTATGCCTTGGATTCCTCAAAAATCAGGAAAGAGAATGCCTTAATTCCTCTTGTAAGAGGACAGCAGAAGAGCACTGGACTTGGATTCAAGTCCAAATTCCAAAATGTACTAGTTATGTCACCATGGACAGAACAACCTGAGAATCCCATGAAGTGCTTGAAGCCAATCTCACAGCCCTCAAATATTTATGGCAAAATTTGTGGAAGGTAGTAGACGCCTGAATGGATAGGCAGATGATATTTTCCAGTAGCTGATACAACTTTTCTACACCAATGATCTTGGAGTTAAAAAAAAAACCTACTTGGCTGGGGCTAGTTTCTGACCTAAGAAAAATAAATTACCAAAGAATGAAAAACAGGATTATGAATGACTTACTATAATTCACTTAAATTCAACCAACATTTAAGTGCTTGCTATATCCTTAAGATACATCTTTTCCTCATGGAACTTACCGTGTAATAGAAGGATAAATCACAGATAACTATAATGTATAAAACTTTGATAAATGTTTTAGGGAAGAACACAACAAAGTACTATAAAAAAAAAAATCCATGGAGAAAACCAACATTGGGAACAGGGAAAGAATCATTGGAGAAAGAGCTTATTAATCAAGAACTAAAGGTCATTCACTTAAAGATTTCTGAAATAGAATAGTAATGGTTTGGCCATGATGAGGTAAAATGGATTTAAAAGATGCCATGTTAGAGATATATCTCTAAGGAAAAGATATAAATGTCTGTTTTACAGAATAGACAACGATGCCACATTTCCATAATGAAAAGGAGTAAACAAAACACTTTGCAGTTCTTTACTTAAACAATGACAGAATTAGAGGAGTTAATATCATGAAAACTCAAAATAAAGCTGTAGGAAACAGGTCAAATCAAAAACCATTTATTAAATACCTGCCATATGGGCTAAGCAAGGGCAAAAAAAGGCAAAAATAGTGCCTGTCATCAAAAAGTTCGTAACTGTTGGGAGGAGACGATATGAAAACAACTATCTCAGTGTGTATTTGGCCACGAAGGCAAAAGGAAGATGTTATAATTATAGTTTCATCAGAAACAAATTAAACTGGATGTATTTGGTTATATAAAAAATAAAAATGACCAGACCTAACAAAAAGTCTGATGAATGAAAACAGATACATTCAAAAGAGAATCCCACCCCCCTACACCTTAAAGAGCACATCACATAACTTGTTACTTATGTCGCTGTCTTACCTTCCCTTACACAGAATGTCTTTCCCCCTACCCCAAACTTTACAACGCTACAAAAACCGCAGTTATCGCTATTATTATTAGCCACTGTCCCCATGATTTCAAAATGACATTATGAGGAAAAATGAGATGTCTGTATGTAACAAAAGAAAAACAGAAACAGCAATGATACAAAGAACCAAAGACATTTCACACAATCGTTGTCACAACCAAAACTTAAATAATTTAATAGATAATGCTATTATGAAAAGAATTATGGGGCAGAATGCAAAATAACAATAAAATACATGAAATTTTAAGGATTGAAATCTTATAGCTGGGGAGGGCTTTGGAGGCCATCAAGTTCAAATCCCCCATGTTACAAATGAGAAATTGAGGCCTAGTGTTGTTAACCAAGTCCTCTGACTGCAAAACTGTAACTCCAAGTGGACCATGATGCCAATATATTCAGTTTAGTTCCTCATACATGACAGATAAAAAACAGATAGATATAAATTAAACTTAATCCCTCGGAAATGATAAATATAAAATAGACTTCAATTCTAGAAGGTTGGTAGTAAAGGAGGAATTAAAATAAAAGAAATAAGAACCAGTGATCGAGATTTGTGTGAGAGAAAGAGTAGAGAGGCAGAAGAATGAAAGTGAAACAGGGAAAGATACATATATATGTATGTATGTATGTATGTATGTAAGAGGAGATAATAGAAGGAAAGACATAATTAAAATCATAACTGTGAATGTGAACAGGAAAAACTCACCCATACAATGGAAGGGAGAAGAATGACTTAGAAAGTAGAATCCAATAACATATTGCTTATAAGAGATGAATGCAAAAGAAAAAAAAGGCTTCACAAAGTTAAAGTGAGAAACTGTAGTATAATTTATCATGTTTCAGGTGAACTCAAAAAAGCAAAGGAGTAATCCTTTTCAGTCAAAGCAACAATAAAAACAAATGTTTAAAATAAAATCAGCTGGGTGGTATTGTGAATAGAATGCTGGGTCCTAGAAACAGGAAGACTTCCATCCAAAACCAGCCTCAGATACTTACTAGCTGTGTGACCTTAGGCAAGTCACATAACTTCTATCTGCCTCAATTTTCTCAACTGTAAAATGGGAATTAAAGCATCTACCTCACAAGGTTGTTGTGAGGATCAAATGTGAGAACATTTAGGACAATGGCTGGCATATAGTAGTCTCTACATAAATGCTTATTCCTCTTAAAAGAGTTATCCTTAGAAAGCACCAAAGAAAATGAAACAATATCAGTACTCAGTGCTATACAAATTTTTCTTGTTTAACTTGTTAAGAGGTTAAGAACCAGAATAGAACTTTAGATGACAGAACTCTGATGTGATAAGTAATTGAAAAAGAAAAGAATATACATATTTTCAAACAAAAAGGGCACCTTTACAAAAACTCACCCTATACTCAGGGACAAAAAAATCTTAAATTCAGAAAAGCAAAAATATTAAACGTGTCTTTTCTGACCACAGTGCAATAACAATATCTTCATAAGCGGCTTTTGAAGAAAGAATTGAAATTTAAACAGAGACTAACTTAATCCTTAAGAACTGGTGGGTCAAAGAACAAATCAAAGAAACAAGAGATAATTTCAAAGAAAGCAATTAATGTGAAGAAACCTAATGAAACTTTTGGGATGCAGCCACAGTAGTCCTTTGGGAAAAATATATATCCTATAGATAGACAGACAGATAGATAGAATAAATACCAAACTAGTTGTGATAGGTGAGATTTGTCTTTTGTCTTGTCTAAACATAGGTCTCAACATCACATTAGCAATATTTATCGCAATAAAATAAGAAAACTACATTATTCACTTTGTTGATATCAATAACATTAGAGTAGAAACAAAAGACCTGAGTTCAAATCCTGCCTCAGACACTTATACTTGCTGTGTAACCCTGGACAAGTCACTTGGTCCTGTTGCCTCAGTTTCCTCAATTATATAATGAGCTGGAGAAGGAAATGGCAAACCACTCCAGTGTCTTTGCCAAGAAAACCCCAAATGGGGTCACAAAGAGCCAGACATGACTGATCAAATACAAAAACAAAAGCAGTAATCCAGAGCGTCCACAGTACCTCGTGTTCCATTAGGAACTCATGATGACACTTATGAGGAAGAATATATCTCTACATTAATCTTCTCCAGCATAAGCTCTATGATAATTAAAATGCCTAATTTGGTTTTTTGTTCATTTTTTTGGATGAGAAATACATCTTATAGAAACAGACAGAGGCAGACAGGAAGACAAAATCCCAGACTTGTCAGAGGTGGAAAGAAAGACCTCTTAAAGATGATCTGGTCTGATCCCCTCAATTTACAAGGGAGGAACTTCATTCAATGGGGAGAAGCAATGACTTGTCCAGACTAATAATAAAAATTCTACAAACACTGCTCCTTTTATCTGATAGTCTTAAGATATTTCAAAAACACATTTATTCTTCCACTGCCCAACTGCCTTAAGTCAAGGTTTGTGATTAGCACAAATACTTTACTAATACAATCCAGTGACAAATACACTTTTTAAAAGGTTGGATGGAAGAAAGAAACTTAGGGCTTTGAAATATTATAAACCTGATATGGATCTCTTTGGATTACAAATTCTTTAAGGACTGATCCTTGAAAGCAAAGATTATTTCATGTTTTGTCTTTACATCCTCTGGCACTGGCACAGTGCTTGGCAAAGAATAGGCACTTTAATAAAAGCTTGTTGATTGATGGTCAGGGTACATACTTTATTCTTCCTCTGTATACTCCATGGCATTTAGTACAGTCTTGGGAACATAGTAGGTACTCAATTAAATGTCTGTTGAAATAAGAGGTACACAATGGTTGGTATGTCTCAAGTACCAGATATGGAGTAAGAGGACCTGGGTTCAGTATCTAACCTGATACCACTTGTGTGACATTAAATCTCCCCAGAACTCTCACATCTCCTTTAAAAAATAAATGGATCAGCCTAGGTTCTGTAGGGTTCCTTTTGACTCTTCATATATGATCTTATCAACAATACCTTGAAAAATGAAATGCAGAAAAGGAAACCAACCGGGACACCTTTCTTTGTGTTCTTGCCCCTTTCATAGTGAACAATGAGGCAAGCCTAAATGAGGCTGTGGAAAAAAAAATCCCAAATACCTCTAAATAAAAACAATCCTAGACCATATCAGATCTTACTTTACAAAGCTAATCACATAGTCTCACATCTTTTCTCGCAACCTATAAGCAGAATCTAGGCCCTCACTGCTTTGTACTCAATCTTTAGAACATTTCAGAAAAATAAACAATGGAAGCCAGTACACTGGCTCATACGTACTTCAGTGAATACCTTAATTACCTTTTGGGAGGCGAACTCCATTTTAAAATGTCAGAAGTTCTTTTCAGGAAAATAAAAATGAAAATAGCACTTACTCCCTAATTCTTATCCATTTGAATTTAAGCACCCACCAGCTGATTAACAATTGGAAAGGTATTTTGAGTTTTGTATGTTTGTTTTTGTCTGGACCTGTGATTTCAATGGCACAGAAAACTCTCAAAGAAAAAAAACAACTTCCTCTACCAATGCAGATGGGCAACTCAATCTATGTTCCAACTTAAGACACAGGAGCCCAGAAAGTTCCTTTAATGGGAAAAAACTGAATATCTAAGTTTTTTTTTCTTTTTGGCTAATTAAGCAGGGATGGGGAAAAATAGAAATGAATCCTGGATTCATTGCCAGCTCTGCTAGTTTTCACTTGTGTGTCCTTGGATGGGGAGGGGAAGTTACTCAATCTTTCCAGGTCTTAGTTTCCTCATCTGTAAAATAAGAGGATTAAACTAGATATTGTCTAATGTCCCTTCCAGATCAAAATCTATGATCCTATGTCGCAGAAGAGAACAGAGTTAACTAAGAACATTGGTCCTATAATTTGGAATCTTTCTGGCCACTGGTATTAGTGTCAAGTGTGATTGAACATAGATAAATCATTTCTCTTTTAGCCTCTGTACTATCACCTGTAAAACAGGAGTTGGATTAGACAGTCTCCCTAATTCCAACAACTTCACTAGCTCTAAACTCAGAATCTCATGATGCAGAACAAGGGTTGGCAACTTGTGGACATAGTGTTCTTCATTAAAAAAGTGACTTGGGATTTTAGGGATAACTATCATACATAGCCCCTTTTATTCTTCTCTATATGCTCTTCTTCTTCCTTCTCTTTCCTAGAGCTGGAAGTGACCTTAGAAATCACCTAATCTTATTGCCTGATTTGACAGATGAGGAAACGGGCTCAGAGAACAGAATATCTAGTCTCAATGTCCAGTGTCTAATACATGAAAGAGTCCTCACTCTGGAGCCTCTGGGCAATGTATTGAACCTCCATAGGCCTCAGTTTTCTCATCTGTAAAACAAGAGGATTATACTTGATGGTCTCAGAAACGCCTTCTATAACACTAAGTGACTGAGTTGAGGGCCAAAAACCAGGTGTTCTTGACTCCCAACCAATAACATAATGATCCTTTTGTCATTCTGTCTGATTTTGTCTTCCTGTCTTTCTACTTTTCCTGCTTCTCTATCTTCCCTTTTTTTTCCACCTCCTTTTACCTGTGATGTCTATTAGTGGCACCCACAGGTTTACAGTGCAATCGAGAATAAAAAAATTTCTGACTTTTGGTTTGCATTAAGAAGTAGGAAAGGTACGTGACATGATACATTCTAATTGTTTCTCTCCACTCTCTCAACCAGGGCAGCTAGATGGCATGGTTGATAGAGTGCCAGATCTGGAGTCAGGAACACACATATTTAAAAAAAAATTAAATTAAATTAAAATTAAAAAAAAAAGGAATACACATCTTCCTGAGTTCAAATATGGCTCAGACACTAACTGTGTGATGCTGGCAAGTTGCCCCAGCTTCCTCATCTGTAAAAAGAACTGGACAACAAATGGCAATCATTCTAGTATATCTTGGCCAAGATTCCCTAAATGGGGTCACAAAGAGTTGGACACAATTGAAAACAACTGAACAACAACAGAACAAAATCTGGAATCCAGGCTGGAAACACAGTGACTTCCCTTGGCCTGATGCTATTACCAATCAGGAGCTTTTATGGCATCTATAGGCTTTAAGTCCTAACTAAAATCCCATCTTTTATAAGGAAGCCTTTCCCAAGCCCTCTTAATTCTAGTGCCTTCCCACTGTTAATTATTTTCTATTAATCTTATATGTAGCTTGCTTTGTGTGTATTTGTTTGCATACTGTCTCTCAAAATTCATTATAAGCTCCTTGAGGATAGGGACTTCCTTTTGCCTCTTTTTGCATCCCTCAGTACAGCACCTGGAACATAGTAGGCGCTTCATAAATATTCACTGATAGATGGGGCTGGTTTGCCCACTCTTGGGAAGGCTGGTTGCATCCCAGCTCCTAAGGGCTCAATGTATTGATGATGGACTAAGTATATATACCAATTGTCTTAACCACCCCGTAGATTATTGGTAGTATGCCATAATGTTCACTATGACATAATACATTCTATAAATTTGGCTCTGGGCAACACCAATACACAATAATGAAAAGTAAACAATTCAGTCAATCATCAAGATAATTTTTTTAAACCCAAATCTCTTTGTTCATGTATATACAGTCTAATTGTGGTAGTTATTACAATTATCTTTTTTTACAACTAAGAAATCCAAAATCACCACCACTACGCAGTCAATCACATCAGCATTTTCTGCACTAAGAATTGGAACTTTCTTACAATATGATTCATATGATATAATTAAATCAGTGTAATGAATTCTCCCAACTTTGAGCCACAGAGTTAATACACAACCCAATAAAAAGAGGAAAGGAAGTAAGGTGGCATAAATAATCATCACAGATTTTACTCAAGAATGAAAAGCTATAATGAAATAATTAGAATTATCCAGTTATTTAAAATGTTCCATCCAATTATTTATTAGAAGCTGGGAAGGTTGCCAAAAGTGAATTTAATTTTCTACACCAGAATTTAGCTACACTTCAATTTTTATTGTAATTAAAAAACAAACAAGGAAATAAGACTATTATATTATAAGGCTTCACTGTACTGAGTCCTATAGCTTAGAATCAAAGAATGTGAGAATTGGAAGGGACCTCAGAGATCAGTTAGTCCAACTTTTTTTATTTATGAGAAAGCTATGGTTCATGTGGTTCAGAAGTGAAGTGACTCTTCTAAGATCCCAGAGATGGCAGATTGGTGAGTACAACTTAGGTGTCCCAAGTTCAATTCTGTCCAGTAGACTAAAGAAGATGGGATACTGGTCACCATTTTTTTCTAAGCATATACACAGTTTAAAATAAAAGGGCAGCAGGGTCACAGTAGACAGAAGACTGCTCTTAAAGAAAGATTTGTATGTATGTCTGCTTCTGATTCATATAAGAGCTATGTAACTCTCAAAAAGTCACTATGTCCCAGGCAATTCTCTAACACTACACATTATAGATAGCTGTGATCTTTGTCAGTGGAGGGAACTTTCACACCAGGAGTTACCCATAATGATAAAATAACAAGTGTCAACTCTAAATACATTTATACATTATGTATACTTAAATTTTATTACAATAGTAATTATATATATATATATATTCAATGAAAAGGCATCCTAGTGTAGTGGTATACATACACATATGTACGTATAAACAGACAGATACACACATGCACATTTTTAAATCACAAATTTAAATTTAAAATCTGTGATTTTAAATCACAGAATCCAAATGGTAGCTAAACAATAATGCACAATCCTTTCCCCTGAAAAGTATTCTTCCTGTCTTTGAAGACTTCTAGGGAGGAGGAACTCACTACTCAAAACAGACTATTCCATTTCCGGAGAATGCTAATTGTTAAGATGTGTCTCTTTGCAAACCTCTTAGCAATTTCTACCCATTTTTCCTAGTTTTGCCCTTTGGCTCCAAGCAAAAATAAATAAAGAAGCAAACAGACAAACAAACAAACAAACAAATAAGGCTAATCCTTTCCTCGATAAGAAAGCCCTTCAAAGAGCTGCAAACTGTCAGGATATCTTCTTAAGTTCAATGCTCTTTATACTCAAATATGCTGCCTAAAGTAATAGCATTTTGGTTATAATTCTAAATCTCGTATGAATCTTTTCCAAAAGAAGGAATTAAATATTTTAAAATAACTGCTATCAGAGGCCCATTTGCAAAAATAATTAAATCAAAGTAGTTCTTAATAAAACAAACAAAATTAAAACTGTGCCCTCAAAAATGACCAAATTCTATGATATTAAAGCTATATATTCCATGTACAGCTCCCCATTTTAAATCCTAACTCAAGTTAGGAAGTTTTCCTTTTTGGCAAATTGTATGTAAACCATTTAAACAGTTCAACTATTTTTCCTTTCTACAGAACATGGACATTTGTTTAAATGAAAAAAATGACCTCTGTTACTTGTCCACCAACATGGTTAATAAACTAGACCGAAGCCCCAAATGCCTACTATATATTAGGCCCCAAACCACACTCAATTTACATACACACAATTTCTTAAGCATATTTTATGTGTGAACCAAGACAGTACGTGCTCTTCAATAACCCTTAGTTCTAATCCTTTTCTCTTGTGCCAACCAAAGCTGGTAAATAAGTCAGAAAAGGTCTTGAAGCTAGCAGCCCAGAGGGAAGAACAGAATGAGACTCAAAGATTTCATTTTTGCAATGTTGCAATATTAAATGAATTTATATGACTCATAATACAAGGATCAATAATATTTTGGGAGGAGAGAGGGAAGGATGGTTGAGGAAAATTAGGCAGTAAAAAATCATGAAAAACACACATTTTATGTGTGGCTAAAATAATTCTAAATCATTATTCTTTATTATATTACATATTACAATAATGATTACATATTACATTATTGGGGTGTGATTTCTTGTCATCTTAGTCACCCCCTTATAGAAGAATATGCCAGAAAGCTCCATTCTAGGCCCTCTTTGCTCTGTCAGTGGTTCTTTGTTCTCAAAGAGGACCAAAACAACATTAATGTGTTGGGATTAAGGTAGAGTATGTCTGACTTTGCCTGATCAGACCAATACAAACTGAGAAGACACTACTGCAGGTTGGGCACAAATAGTCCATATGAACATTTAGAGTAGAGATGGCTCTAAATTTGTGCATCTAAATTTGAGCTGCTGCAATTCTGCCTTGCTCAAAGAGCACAGCACCTTTTTTAATGCAGGCACATCTCTATGTAGAAAACTCTTAGATCTATATATCAAGCCCTAGTCTCTCCTCTGAAACCTAATTCAGGCACCACCACATGCCTTATTAGACATCTCCAAAAAGATTCTCCACAGGAATCTCAAAAATCATCATATGCCAAACATTTCATTTGGTTTCTTCTAAAATATTTTCCTTTTTCCTAATTTAACTATATCTGTTGAGGCAACCATTATCCTCTAGTAATCTAGAATCTGGGAGACAATCTCAATTCTTCCCTCTTCTTGATCAAATATATCTAATCATCCTCATATAGTATTAAAAAATCACAAACTTCTTATCTTCAGGTAACATTCTGTTTCCTGTTCCACACTGAACTGGATGTCTGAAAAGTACTCTCTTCTCCCTTCTGCCTCTTAAAAAATTTTTGTTTTCTCCCAAGTTGAACTTCCTACAAGAATGTTGCTTCTAATCCACATGGCTATCCTCCTTCTGGAAATTACTTTTAACATTTTGTATTTTATTTTTCACATACATGTTGCTGTCATCTAATAGAAGGCAAGTTCCCGGGCAAAGCAGCCAGGAATTCAACAGACAAGGCTCTAGTCCCGAATCTGTTTTGATTAACTTGATCTTGGAAAAGTTTGGACCTCAGTTTTCTTAATAGTTAAATGGGAAGGATTGAACCAGATGATCTAGGGACCTTAAGTTACAGATTTTAAAAGCCACAGGAACCTCCACGCTGAGACTTCGAAAATTAATGTCTATACCAATGCCATCGAGATATTGTGGCATTTTGACAGCCTTGCAAAGAAGGTTTTCAAAACATAAACTAAACCATCCCTGTTCTCCAAGATTGAAGAAAGTGCCCTCCACAACAAAAATTTAGGGAACAAACATTCTTAATCATATTCTAACATAAATTCACTATCTTCTATAATAAATAGTAATGAACATTTATATAGTACCTTAACATTTTGTAAAGCCATGCACTAGCAGATTCCCAAAAGAATGTTACTGTGCACAGCTTTTAAGATTCGGATTACACAGTATAGTGAACACTCCATTTATACCATTACAAATCAAGGCAAACATTCAAAATATATCACAATATAATAGTCACAACATATCAAGGTACAGTACAATATTCACTACATTACATCTTATCACAGAAAATCACAATATAGTGTTCACAACAGTTTAACATTTGAATGGCCACACAGTTTTCACTACAGCAGCCACAATATTTAGAACAAAGAACAAAAGAGTAATCATCTGGTTTCCCTAAGGGGGGAACCCTCCTCACTTAATCATTCAATCAGTTCCACAATACAATAATCAATCTTCCACTCATGGGGCAACCATTACCTTAATTGGTCACTAATCTGGATTCATAATTACTAAATATCATTAATCACTAAGTACAGTCATTAGAAAATTCCATAAACCCTCCACCCCTCGATGTCCAGCAAACCTCAATTTCATCCAAGAGGAGGCCTTTTCTTCATCTTGGCTCAGGGTGGTCTCTCTGATTCCCTGGATCCCTTTCCATGGCCCCAGCTCCTACCTGAATCCACCAGTCAGTCACCTGGAGCAGAGAGCTCCCAGGTCCTCGTCCAGTCCTGAGGGCAGTCCCTGGCACACACTGAAGTTCACAGGGTCCAGCACATCTCAAACTCTTCACCACTTCTCTTGCCTGGAACTCAAGGATCAGCCAGGCCACAAACAAACAAAGTCTTATCCTGGTCATGCTTCTTCAGTCCTCCAGCAGTTCAAGTGGCCCTAGGACCCAGTAGAAAATTCAGCTTTCCAGGTGGCAGCAACAACACTGGCCTCCCAGGCAGCAGCAACAGCCATTTCAGCCTTCACCAGATTCTGATCTCAAGAAAAACTCCAACTCAGTTCTTCAGCTTCCAGATGCTGGGAGAGAAACTCACTCACTCACTCTCTCTCTCTCTCTCTCTCAGCAGGCTTCAGTCTCCACAATTCTTCCTCCACCAGGAGCCACCAAGAGGAATATTCCCAATTTTGTCTCTCTGTCTCTAGAACTCTTCTTATATACACACACTGGCCTCCTGTCTCCACCAATCCTGTCCTGCCACAGGGGAGTTCATGCCCTCTCAACAGGGGACAGAGCTCACACCTTCCATAGTTAGCCCTAAGTTACTAAGTGCTAAGTATCTGCTAAGTTGATTACTGTTACACACTCATAAAGTGCTTTACAAATGTTATCTCATTTGATCTTTGCAACTTCCCTGGAAGGTAGGTACCATTTTACAGATGAGGGAACTGAGGCAGAAAGAGTGAAGTATAAATTTAATTACCCAAGGTCCCACAGCTAGTCTGAGGCTAGATCTGGACTCATGTTTTGTTGATTTCAGGTTTATCACTCTATGCACTACCCCCCCAAAGTACAAACTGATTAGTCTTCAACTTAACAAGAATAATAATAAGAGGCAATCAATTGACAATCATTTATGTTAAACATTACTATGTGCCGGGCATTGCTGTAAGCACTGAAGATACAAAGACAAAAGTCAAACAGTCCTAGGCTTCAAGGAACTTATAGCCTATAGTGGGAGAACATAGGTTCATTCATGTGTCTGTATGCATAATAATATGTAAATAAATAATAAATAACACAAGTAAAAGTGTTAAAGCTCCATTTCTAACACATATTCGCTGCATGGCAAATCACTCAACTTCTCATAGTGGCAGCTAGGTGGCATGGGGTCAGGAAGGCCTGAGTGTAAATCAAGCTTCAGGCACTTACAAGCTATCTGACCCTGGGCAGGTCACTTAACCTCTGTTTGCTTCAGTTTCTTCATCTGTAAAATGAGCATAACAATAGTACCATCCTTTCAGGATTGCTCTGAGGATCAGATGAGGAAATATTTGTGAAGTGTTTAGCACAATAAAATCATCATCATTATGTATGTTCCATTGATGTCCATGTGGTGTCAAGAAACCCAGACTACTGAAGGGCCTACTATGGAAAATTTATAGGAGAATGTAACAGCAAGCACCCTAGCATGCCTAGGGCGGCTACTAGCACAGGTTCTTAGATCTGCTTTTCTAAAGGAAAGCAACTCAAAAAGGGTTAACAGTTTCACTTTAATCAATCAAACATATATCATTTACCTAGTTCAGG
>CM053587.1:273144122-273178049 GCA_028646515.1 Pseudochirops corinnae
ACCCAACTAGGCACCTCTCTGGGTTGGGAATCTGTCACTCTCCGTCTCACAATAGGCTCCGTCACTTTTAAATCCGCTCAAATTGACTTTTTAGTTCCCAAGGATGAAATTCTTTGGGAGCTTGTTCAGGTTACTGCTTACTCTCGGCCATCTTAGCTCCGCCCCCCCTGGAATTCAGGTTTTCTTGATTCTGGGCCCAGAGCAACTTTTACTTTTATCGCTTAGCTGACTTTAGGAATTGCTGTGATTAAAATATATATGTATATATTAGCCAACCTACTGAGGGTGCTCCTTTTGATGTAGTGGAAAGAGCCTTGGATGATAGAGTCAAAGGATCTGGGTTCAAATCCTTACTCTGCTATTTACTTCCTCATATCACCTTGGGCAAGTCTCAACTTCTGGTCCTTAATTTCTTCTGTAAAGTAAGGGGACCATAGTGTTTAACTATGAAGGAACTTTAGAGAGCACCTAGAGCAGGAATTCTTAACCTTTTTTGTGTACTGTACTACTTTGGCAATGTGGTGAAGCCTATATGAACTTCTTGGAATAATGTTTTCAAATACATAAAGTAAAATAGGAAAAGAGGGTAGTGCCTTCTATGTTCCAGGTACTGTGCTAAGTAAAATCTAGAGGAAATGAGTTATATTGAAATACCAAAGTGTTCAAAGAAATAGGCTCATGCACCCAATGTTAAGAAGCCCTGATCTAGCCCAGCCCTCTGTCATTTGGATAGTTGAGAATATTAAAGCCCAGAATTGAGAAGTGACTTGGTCAGGATCACAAGTGACCTCACAGCAGAGCATTAGGTTCAGGCCTGAGTCTCCTGATTCCAGAATCAATACTCTTTCCAGTATACCATTGGCGGAAATAGGGACATATTCCCTCTAATTTGCTTTCATTTGAGGATCAGGAAAGGACAGCTTCTCATTGATTACTCCCCTTGCACACAGGTAAAAAGGAAGACAATCAATTTTCAACCTAACCTGAACTTCTCATTGAAGAAGAAGAAATTGATTGAGCATGCAGGGAGTCATCACATGTTCTCTGAGTGCCCAGCTCTAAATCTATGATCCCATGATCTCTGAATTTTGCTAGACTGGTTCTTTAATGAAAGACACATAGTCTATCACCAGACTTGGACTTGAAGTCTTTCCAGGATGGCAGGAGCCACCAGAGCTTTTATCTTTCTAGGATAGCTTTTTGAGAGTCCAAGGTCATCTGAAACCATGCATCACTGAGTAGAATTTTAGTGGAATAATAGTGATAGTAAATAATAATTCATAATTATAGAGTGCTTTAAGGAAACAAAGTACCCCATGTACATTTTCTTCTGTGGACCTCTCTGCAAGCCTGTGAGTAGGAACTATTATCACTCCTGTTGAGCAGATGATCTAACTGCCAGAGAAGAAACATGATTTGTCCCAGAATAGTAGACAGATATAGAATTTGATCCCAGATCATCTGACTTTCAGGTAATAATAATAATAATGATGATGATGAAGATGAACAGTAGCTCATGTTTATATAACACTATGTGCCAGACATTGTGCTAGGTGCTTTACAATTCTCTCACTTTATCCGTACAACATACCTGAGAGGTAGGAACTATTATTAACTTCATTTTACACATGAGGAAACTGAGACAAAAAGAGCTTAAGTGACTTGTCCAGGGTCACACAGCTAGTAAGTGTCTGAGATTAGGTTTGAAGGTCTTCCTGACTCTAGACATGTCTCTCTGTATTCACTGCACCTCCCACTACACAATACTATTATTTCTCTCTCTCTCCCTCTCTTTGTCTCTTCTTTCTCTCTTTCTCTCTACTCTCTCTCTCTTTCTCTATCTCTCTTTCTCTCTCTCAATGCAAGACTGTTGGGGTTAAATGACTTGCCCAAGGTCACATGGCTAGTAAGTATGTCAAGCATCTGAGGTCGGACTTAAACCCAAGTCCTCCTGATTCCAGGGCCGGTGCTCTATTCACTGTGCCACCTAGCTGCCCCAAGCCTGTTATCTCTACACAATGGGTAACTACTATACTATTGTATTAACATCCGAAGTTCAGATTAGACTGGTGTGTTGCTTGTATTGAACTTTTAAAACGTTTTCCATGTGGTTGAAGATTTTAATTTTATGTGAACAGTAATGAAATGGGGCCTTAAGTTTTATTTTCCCGGTTAATAATTGGTATTCATTGCCTTTAAAAACATTAAGGATATATTAAAGTGACTACAGTATGTCAGATACTATTTGAAGTGCTGGGGCTACAGATAGAAAAATAAAACAGCCACTGTTCTTAAAAAGTTTATTATTTTCCAAATCTGTCCTCCTTCCCAGTCTTCTCTTTATAACAAAGAAAAAGTGTTAAACAAAATCCTGCTAATAAAGTCATTGCTTCTGATAGCAAAGCTTTTGTCTCCAGCTTTTCTCCCTTAGGATGTCATACTTTTTTTGTCTGGGCCCAAAATCTGTTACAACAGTTAATCTGAATTTTGCAGTACTTTAATATGTTTTCATTAGTATAATAATTGTCTATATTTTTCTCTTGATTCTACTCTTCAATTTACATTAGTTTGTACAAGACTTGCCATGTTAGCCTGAATTCCTTCTATTCGGTTTCTTAAACAAGATACTATTTCATTATGTTCATATTTCAAAATTTGTTAAGGCGTACTACAGCAGTTCTCAACCTGTGGGTTATGTTCAATTTGTAACAATGAAAATACATCCTGCATATCAGACAGATTCATAACAGTAACAAAATTACAATTATGAAGTAGCAACAAAAATAATTTTATGTTTGGGGGTCACCACAACATGAGGAACTGTATTAAAGGGTTGCCTGCCGCATTAGGAAGGTTGAGAACCACTGGCATACTACAATCAATGGGAGCCTTCTTTCCAGTATTTTTGCTGCCAAATAAAGGGCCACCTTTAAGCAAACCAGCCTGCTGAGGAAAGCTTTCCAAAAGGATATTGAAAATAAGGAAAGCATGATTTGGTGATGCTCTTTAAACAGTGCCATTGGTCCTGGGCTTTGTGGCTTAGCTAATGAAATAGCCCCAGGTAAGTATAATGCTGAACTTTCTGTTGAGGGAATATTTCCACTGGTGCTTTTATGACCTAATTGCTTCTGTGGTTTAATTCACTTAATGACACATTCATCACCATGGCTGATAAAAGCTTGCCCTGCTCACCTCAGCCTGTTTTAGCATTTACTGAATGATTCATGGGGTCAGGGATGGACTAGTAAGTAATTTTGGTGACATTAGAAATAAATGGTAATCTTGTAAAGGCTGATCTGCTTTGTGTTAATGCAAACTATTGTTTTTATTTTAATTCTGTTTTGAAATTGCAAATTCATTTTGATAGCTTCTTGTATCATTAGCTTACCCTGAGAAATTAGGAGCAAACCCTGTCCTATGTCGTGACTACTATGCTTAATTGCTATGCTTTAATAAATTGGACTTGCCCCATAATTAATCAAAAAAGTAGGGATGGAGGGGTATACTAGAATTATAGAGTTTGAGACAGAAGAAAATGAAATTCTGTTTCATTTTGTAGGACCAGCTATTCTGTGTCTAAAATTCTAATACATATGTGTATTCACTGATATCAGCATTGTAGGATTTTTTTTAAGCTTACAAGTGGAGAACCTGAATGTGACAGTGCTTGTTTTCTTCCTTCTTGTTGACTTTACAGCTGGTCTCTGCTGGATTTTTCCGTCCACTTGTATTTCATTAATAACAACAGCTTACATTTGTAGAGCTTTACTATTTTAAAGTATTTAAAAAAAAATAATTGAAATCTTTTCTCTCCCTCGTACCTTCTAATCCCATTGGAAAAGAAAAGAAAAAATAAGTTCTGTTTTACAGGTCTACATAGTCAAGCAAAACAGCTTCCTTCTTTGGCTAGTTATCTATCTATCTACGTGTAAAATCCTTTTGTACTCTAAGTTCATCACCTTTCTGTTCAGAGGTGGATACAGTGCTTTACCATTGATCCTCTGGAGTCATGGGTTGTCATCTCATTGCTAATAGTTCTTAGAACTTTCAAAGTTATTTTTATGAACAACTTTGTTCTGCTCATTTCATTTTTCATTTGTTATAAAAGTCTTCAGAATTGTGTGTTTTTACAATATTGGCTTTATAGCATAAACTTGCCCCTCTGGTTCTACTCAATTCACTCTGCATCAGTTCATACAAATCTTTCTTTTTCGAAATAATCTATTTTCTCATTTCTTACAACACAGTAATATTCCATCTAATACATTGTGCTTTACTCTAGTTAGATATATTATCTCATTTTGTCCCCACAGCAACCTTGTAAAGTTGGGAAATAGTGTTATCCCTGTTCACAGGCTTCCAGTAGGTAAAATAATTTGTTTTTTCATAGAGTTCAGAAGCCACAGACAGATCTACTTGAACTTGAAGTATTCTAATTGCCATTATTTTAATGTTTATCATTTCTATGATGATATTAAAATACATCTGAGAGCCCAGTTTTGGAAATGATGAAGAGCTGTGAGCTATTTCATTGAGTGGTTTACTATATATATGTCAATTATATGTCTGTGGGTTATCTACTTTTTTTTTTTAAAGCTTATCTAATGATAATTTTTTTGGCATACCAGACTGGTGTCTCCCTCTTCATGCCTCTATAACCCTCCTCTGCTCATTATTAATTCTTAGGATCTTAATTTAGAATTACCTGGACTAGTGGTGTCAAGCTTCAATAGAAATGAGTCCCTGTGACTTCATATTCTCTCAGAAAGCCACAAATTAATATCATTTATGTTGTATTGTATTTTTATTTTGTTAAACATTTCCCAGTTACATTTTAATATCATACTTACATCCGTTGTCTGTAAGTTTGACACTTCTCACTTGGACTATTGCCCATATACTCTTAAATGGTTACCTGTGTTACTTGCTACCTCAGTGCTTTTCTTCAAGTTAAGGACTGATCATGTCACTCTTACTCAGTTAACTCCAGTGGCTCCCTCCCTCTTGGTCTTTGATGAATTATAAACTCCTTTTTGCTTTTAAAACCATTTACTTCTTGTTCTAAACTTACCTTTCGAACCTTGTCATGCATACCCTGCCTTCTCTGTGGTCTAGCCAGACTGGCCTTCTTGCTGTCCCTCGCACATGACACTCCATCTTGCTTTTGGTAGTAGATGTACCCCTCCCCCCCACTGTCATGTCTGTGATGCACACCTCTCCTCATCCTGCCTTTCCTGATCTTCTCAATTGCTAGTAGTGTGTCCTCTCCCATTACTTTGTATTTATATTATTTTGTGCACACATGCGCGCGCACACACACACACACGCACACATGCTTTTTCCCTGATGGAAAGTACACTTCTTCCCTGAGGGCCCTAACTATTGTATCCTTAGAACCTAGAACATAATTGGTATTTAATAAAGACTTATTGATTGTTTTGAGATAATTTAATCTAATTTCTATAAAATTGGTGTATTCCAAAGTTATATAAATTCATTTTAATATCAATCTAAGTTAAACATAAACAAGAAGTTGAATCTGTTGCCTCCCAGATTACTTATTAGCATATGCTAAAATACAGTATAAATTATTCTTGAATTATTTTTTGGAATTTTCTTTTCACTGTCCTCATTCTAGAACCTATCATGTCCCATTCACTTCCCAAATAATAGATAGACTATTTAGTATCTACTTACCAAGAGATTTCACTTTGGTGTTCTTCTCTTTGATCTGCAATCTTGGAAAAATTTGCTGTGATGAATTTCAAATTATGATAAATGCTTTGTGATTGTAGAATTCATACAGAAGCATATTTCTAGTGTTCAACTTAATTTTGTTCTATTAAACTTTATTGTATCTGAAATAGGAATTTTACGTTTTTTGCCTTTGGAAATCATTGATTACTCTCTGGACTACTACTCTTCTAAGTGCATTGCAAATAGGATATCATCATAGAACTCCAGAATTCTGTGGAAGGATCTTTAGAAGTCACATACTAAATGTGACTCAATCTCTCATTTTATAAATATGGAAACTAAAGTCCATATAATCAAGTGAATTGCTTCAAATCACATAGCCAGTAAGTGGCATGTAATAGGTGAAACAGTCATTAGGTCTGCTTTCTTTCATCATTCAGTGAGAATTTATTAAGTACCTACTATGTGCCAGGCATTCTGCTAGGTGTGGAGATATGAAGATAAAAATGAAAGTTCTAACCCTGTTTACATTCTACCCACATGATAAAAGAGGGACTATTTAATAAAACAGTTGCATAATATAACCTGGAATCAGAACTCAAGTACTTACATTTTTAACCTGGATACATGTGAGATTCATCACTTGTTTAAAATTTTTTTAAATTAAGGGTGAAAATTTAAAATCATAATATGTTAAATTGATCCTTCAAGATCAATAATCATAGTTTTAAATGTCTATACAGGGATTTAAAGTAGTTGTGATGTTTAGAAATCACAAGAACAAGAATGCATGGCCAGGAGCCATAGGGCTATGTTTACACAAATGGACTTTTCCAAGAAAAATCATGTAGGTAAATGGAGACAGGTCAAGAGAAGGAAAAGATTAATCAAAGTTCTTATGCATCGTAGAATGTCATTGCCTCCTGTCTGTGTCTGTGTCTATGTGTGTTTTCAGGGGAGGATAGGGTAATGAACTTAATATTGTCCCATGCAAAGTTGTTACATGTTAATGAGGCCACTTAATATTGAGGGTCAAAACCATATCTGTCTCAGGATGGACTGCTGGACAAGTTTTTGTTTTTGGAGAGATCTTTGAAAGGTGATTCAGGGAAATTTGTTTTTTCCAATCTTTTTATTTGGGGAGAAGAAACCTCATTAGCAAATATCACTTTTAATAATAGTTGACATTTGAGCACTTTACTCACAGCAACCCTATTGAGCTAGGGTAGAGAAGTACTGTTATTTCCATTTTACAGATGAGGAAACTAGGGCTCAGAGAAGTAAGTGTTGGAATTCAGACTTGAATTCAGGTCTTCTGACTCCTAAGACCAATCATTGCTTGTTCCATTTTACTCCACTGTCTGTAAAAATTTTTTAAGAAGAAATGCCCTTTAATGTAGGAAGTACTTGGCTATCATTCCAGTTGGCACTTGTCTTCAAAATTTTCTTCACAGTTCCTCAGTTTTCTTGTCACCATTCTTCTTGTTGTGTCTTTAAATCATTGGTCCAGTAGAGAGAAACTGCTCTGGGCACTCCCCTCATCCTTGGGCAGCTTGATGGCACAGTACAGAAAGAGCTGGACTTAGGATCAGGAGTCATTTAAGCTTTCTGTGTCTCAGTTTCCTCACCTGTAAAATGGAAGAATAATAGCATTTATCTTCCAGGTTTATATTGAGTAATGAATAAGAAAACATAGATCAAGTGCTTTGCAAACCTTAAACGCTAGCTGTTAATAGTGATGGATGGTGGTTATTCAGTTTTCTTTATTGTCCCCAGAGATCAAAAGCAAGTATGTCAGAGCCATATTTTTGTCTAATGAAACTTGAGATATACTTCTAGCTGATGGCTATTTCCCTAGCTTGGCTGCCATCATTGAAGGTGGTGTGTCCATTAGTTTAATTTTGCAGGCACTTCGTGGTTGATTTGGGTGAAGATTCTAATGGTGATTCCTATCAGAGTCCTGTCCTACAGTTTGTTTGTTAAGGTACCTGGGATGAAGAGCAGCTGGTAGTTTTACTGTAGTAACCAGCTTTTGTGTTTGTTCCATTCACCTCCCTCTCCCTTTCTTTGCTTTAGGTTTTCTCCTTTAATCATGGAAATCTCAACAGCCCATAACCTGGATCCAGGAAGGAGAAATAGGCAAACACAAGACATTCACACATCCTCATTATTTAAAAAAAAAAAGTTACCCTTAGTTGCCTTTTTTCCCCCCCTTCGATTTTGACTTATGATTTTCCCAGTATTGGGCTTTCCATTCAATGTTGAGCATATCTAATGTCTACTTTATATATATAGCCTTAGAGATTTGCCTGGGGCACTGAGATACAAAGTCACTTGCTTAGATATATTCATATTCTCTCTCTCTCTCTCTCTCTCTCTCTCTCACACACACACACACACACACACACACACACACGCACAGAATCATCAGAGGAGGACTTGAACACAGATTTTCCTGACTCCTCTACCACAGTACCTCTCATTATACCTATCTTTTATTATATTGATTCAATACAATTTAATTCAGACTACACTTAGTAAGGGCCTACTATGCAGCCAACACTAGGGCTACAAAGAAAAAAAAAAATGAAACAGTTCCTACCCTCAGGGACCCTACAGTCTACTGAGAGGATGCAGCATATACAGAGAAAAGAAAATGTGGAGTATATACAGAGTAAATACAAAGTAATTGGGAAAGAAGAGGAAGACAGCAATAATTTAATGCAGTATTAATTTAGCCACTGTATGGTAGAAATCTTTGACCATATGGAAGAACTTCCCTTGTGTGGGCTGATACATGACCTCTCTCTCCTGACTAAGCAAAGTGGTTCAAGATCTCTGGCTTGACTTCTTGATGTGTGTGGGTGTACACATACACTCTTTTCAGAGCCCAGGCAACAGCAGATAGAAGTCTGTGTCAAAGACTTGTGGCCCTTGTTTTAGAATGTTGAAATAAGAGTTTCTGGGAAGACTAAGATGAAGTATGATCTCATGGGTAGGATCACTGGACTTAGGGCTCAGAGGTGACATTTGTGATCAATCATCTAGTCTGATCCCTTTATTTTACTGATGATGAAACTGATGTCAGTCCTGTGTGAAGCCACTATTTTTTTCCTAAGAAACGTTCAGAGTATTCAATTCAGAGGAATTCTGTTAAGTGTTTACCATTTGTAGTACATTGTAATAAGTGCTGGGGTGGGGGAAGATCCAGTAATAAATAAGGTGAACTTTCCTTCATTTCTCTCCCCCCCCCCCCCCGACAACCAAGAATTTGTAGTCTAGTGGGGTGGGGGGGGAATAAGAAATATGCAGAAGTTATTATTACATAGTCTTAAACATGGTAACTACAAAATGCAATGTTAGATCTGAAAGAGAAATAATATATGAAGAGCTAGGAATGAGGAAGATCTTATCTGGGGAAGTAGCATGGAAGCTGGATCTTAAAGTATGGACAAAATTTCACCTGGCTAAAAGTAACTCTTACCTTCAAAATAGGCTCAAGTGTCTGAAGAGTGGTGGTGTTATCCAACTGTCTTTATGGTTTGCCATTAAGGTCATCAGGATGCTTGAAGAGTTTTATCAGTGACTTCTTTAAGCTATTTAGCATCACATATCAGTATCAGAAATTAATAAATATTTATTGAAATAGCAAGAAAGTAGAAGCAAGAACAAGATCCTAGTCTATAGCTATGTCACTGTCCTAAAATAAGGTTTTGCTACTATACATCTTCATCTGGACAAAGCTAGATTAAGCATACTGAAACCAGAGATAAGCATCTCTTTTGCTTTAGAAGGCCAAGATTCTCCTTAGAGACTCTCGTGCCGTCCCATCTGCTTGTCATAGATGAAAATTATTTGGACAGTGGGGGGAAATGCTTCTTCACATATACTTTACTGGGAAAATGCAAACAAAAAATGAAAGTTAGATCTCTTCATACTTTCTTACTCCAGTGGGTCTGTAGTTTCACCAGCATATTAATGAATGAGGTGAAAAACATTTATTAATAACCTACTCTGTACCAAGCATTCCCCACAATGGTGCAGATTACAATTCATCCATGCCTTTTTCACCTGTAGAAGTCATATCCCTAGGAGTTTGCCCCATCCTTCTTCTGGAGGTCTTCCTCCTGTTGTCTCAGCATATCATGGATGTGTGTGGAGTATGTGCCCTGTCTCTCAGTCATTCCTTGTTCTCTGCATGTGACTGGACCGCCTTTTCCCCTCTCCCCCAATCATTTGTCATCAAAGAGATGTATGCCTTTATATTTATTGGAATTTTAAATAAAGGTTTTCAGAAGATAGCACAATTTAATGACTTTGTCTGCCTGTTGTGAACCCAGAACTTGATGTTTGGCACCTGCACCTTTGTCTTCAGCTTAAGCCAGTCTTTCAAATGATGAGCATGTACTCTCTGTGATTATGGATTTGCTTGATTCAGCCTTTGTATGAAAATGATTCACAACAGGATTCCTGCTTGGTGTGACACTCTTTTTAATAAATAGCTTGGTTTGCCTAGTTCTGTGTGATTGTGTTGCTTCTACTACTGGGGTGGGGAAGAATAGTAACTGTAAATGATATTTGTATAATAGTAACTGTAACTGATATGTAATATTTTCAAAGTGCTTTATATACCTTGTTTCTTTTGAGTTTTGAAACACTCCTGGGAAGTAGATATTACAGGTATTATTTGGTCACAGTTATTAAGTGTTAAGAGTGCAATTTGAACATAGGTTCTCCTGAATGAGTAGTGTGGTACCTTGGTATATGTAGTACAATGGAGCCCTGGTTTTTGAGTTACGAATCCTGGACTTCAAAACTTTCTTTTGATGCTTCCTATCTATGTGGCCTTGAGGAAGCCACCCAATCTCCCTTGGCCTCAGTTTCCTTGACTGTAAAATGAAAAGGTTGGACAAGATGACATTGAAGGTCTGTTCTTCCTAATCACCTGTTTACTTTTATAATAGATGAACTTGATGTAATCTTCTTTGGGATAATGTTGCCGCTGCTAATAATAAGCTTAATTGATATTTGTATTGTATTTTACAAGAACGTGTATGTGTATATGTATGTATGTATGTACAGTAGCAATGTAGAATAGTGTCTGGAGCTTTCCCTACCCCGCTGTGAACTCTGGGCAAGTAATTTAATCTCTAAGTGCTCTCAGGCAATTCTCCAGCTGTAAATTGTAGACATATGTAAGTTGAAATATGTATGTATACATGTGTGTACATTTGTGTACACGTATTTGTCTATGTGTATATATGTATACACACAAATATGTTAGTTTTCTCCCAAAGAGTTCCCTAAATTATAGGTCCGGACTCAAAGAAATGTATATATACTATCTTGTAATAATATATACATTTTTTCACAATAGCAATTGATGCTTGTGTAGGCTTTTAAGGTTCAAACCAACCCTATGGGTTAGGTGATACAAGTATTATTATTTTCTTTGCCACAGATTTCTCTTAGCCTCAGTTTCCTCATCTGTAAAATAGGACTATTTCACAGGATTGTTGTGAGATTTAAAAGAAATAGTGTGTGTAAAGTGCTTTGTATTTAAAGCATTAACTAAATGTTAGTCATTATTATTATGTGATTTTCTTATGCCCTCAAAGCAAGTGTTGGGATGAACATTGAAAGTTCTCTGATTCCAGCCCTCTGATTTGCCAGTTATTTGATGATAAGTTGATATAGTTCTCAGTGGCATAAATGTGGTTTGGTTTGGTTTGATTTTTTTGAGCCCAGACCTGTAGTTTCTTAGAGTATAGGCAGCTTTTGACAAGGAAATTCCCTGTCCCAGTATAGATTAGCAAGACTTACCTGGAGTATTGAGAAATTAACCAACTTGCCCAGGAGGAAGCAGTATGGTATAGTTAAGTAGAAAACTTTTTTGACTCAAAACCAGAGGATCTGGGTTTGAATTCTGGCCCTTTTACTTAACGGTACGATTTCAGACCAGTTACATAATCTTTCTGGCCCTTCATTTCCTTAAGTGTAATTTTGAGCATTAGACCAGATGACCTCCAAGGTTGCTTCTGGCTCTTGGTCTGTGGTCCTGCAGACTCAGATATCAACTCTCTAGCCATAGACTGCTCACATGGTATCGGTAATCAGAATTATTTCGAACACTTGTCATCTTCAGCCTTGCAGTGACTCAGAACCCCTGAAGTTCAACGATCTAGCAGCATCTGCTTCCCCTGTATCAGAGATTACAGACATGTAGCACCAGGCCAGACTCTTCATTCTTTCACCCACAAGTGTGGCTTATTAGGCTGTCTTGTGCTTCAAGCCCAAGGTTCATCCTGCTTTCTCTGGCTTCTTTTAAGAAGTGAAAGTGTAGGGCAGCTAGGTGGCACAATGAATAGAGCATTGGCCCTGAAGTCAGGAGGATCTGAGTTCAAATGTGTCCTCAGACACTTAACACTTACTAGCCATGTGACCTTGGGAAAGTCACTTAACCCCAAATGCCCTGCCTTCCCTCCCTACAAAAAGAAGAAGTGAAAGTGTAATGTATAAAGCTTTGTATAATTACTGAGCACTTTGGATCCTTGAAGGCAGGGAAATGGAACCTTTTTTGTTTTGTGGTCCTTTGGGCAGTCTGGTTAAGTTTGTGGACTCCTTCTCAAATTAATGTTGTCAACTGTATAGACTAAAATATATAGCATTATACAGGAAACCGATTTTATTGAAAGACAGTTATAAAACCATTTTTTTTAAAAAAGATTTTAAAAGTTCATGAATCCCAGGTTAAGAACCCTGCCTTAAGGTCAGGCTGTACTGCTTTTGTGGACCTGGGAGATGAAATACTTCCAAAGACAGAAAAGCCCAAAGGATAAAGTGCCAAATGTGGAGTTAGGAAGATGGCGCTTAAATCTGCTGCAGACATTCATCAGGTGTTTGACAATGTGAGTCATTGAACCTTCTGGCGCCTCAGTTTCCTCACCTCAAAGCTCCTCAAAAGGTTAAAAAGAGATAATTTATGTAAGGCACTTTGAAAACTAAAGTTTATAAATAATGCATTATGTAAATATCATTATTGTTATAATCATCCAAACATTCACAGATTCTAATGCCTTCATTTTCTCCTGAAGGAGACAATTTGTATTATAACTTTCCCCTATGTCTGAGACTTAGTGTCTGTCCCAGGGATGTGACTGTGCCATGGTGTTGTGACCCAGGAAAGATCTGAAGCCTGTCAAATGAGATGACTTTTCCAGTCTTTCCTAGCACTGTGTCTGTGCAGAGATGACTGCCTGCCATTTTGTTGTGATGTGTCCTTTGATATTCCTGTTTCAGAGACTGACTTTGGAGGCAGAAGCACACTGCAGAGCCGAAGTGTGTATTGTCTGTGTCTAATGGTGATAACTGAGATTGTTATATAGCATTTTATAGTTTATAAAGTTCTGTGGGGTAGGTAGTTTATTATTATCGCTATTTTAACCAATGAGGACACTGAGACATTGTGATTCGCCTACTGTCACAAAGCTAGTGTGGCAGGACCTGCCTGGTGACTCCCAAGTACAGTATGGCCTGGGAGGCTCAGTAAAGATCCTGAGAGCACATGGAATACGTTTGGCAGACAGATGTGCCTTGCATGGCACTCTCATGACAATGTTATTTCGCAGTAAATGTGGTTAAGACACAGTAAGAAAATTCCACTAAAATATGTACAACCCCAGTGTAATGAAGTTAGACCAACTGTCTGAAACCATCCTAATTTAGATCTGGGTTCAGCTCCCTAACTAGCTCAGCATGGTTTCTACCCAAGTGGCACCCCTCCCCCAGTAGAGTGTCTACTAGAGAATACCTTGGTGTCATGGGTGTTCATCATGTTTTGTCCTACTGAGATGCTCTGACCCTAACTCACTTTTGTTCCTCTGAAACTATTTACCACATCCCTGTTTTGCTTGATACCCTGCTTTTGTGAAAGCAGTTTATGACAAAATCGGCAAAGCATAGTTAGATTTATATTCTTTAGAAGTTTTACTTAGCTACTCATCCTTTTCCCTACTTGGCTACGTTATTGTATGATGTTTTTTGGGTCAAACACTTTCTCAAGTTTAACTAAGGTCTTGTAGGCACTGTCACTCGAGCTGTTTGAACTTATTAGTGAATTGTTGATATAAATTATAGCTATTTCTGCACAGATTTGTAAATGTAACATGAGTCAGCATAACATAATGTATTAAGCATCCAACTTGGAAGTCAGAAGACCTGGGTTTCAGTTCCACCTGCCACTTACTAAATATGAGACTGGAGATAGCTTGTTTCCCCAGCCACAAAATTGTAATAACACTTTCAGTACTACTTCCCTTATCAAGGTTGTCATGAGAAAAAAAGGACATCAGAACCTATAAAGCACTGTAAAAATGCAGCCTGTTATTATGCATCCATAAGTTCTATTTTTGTCATTTCTATTTTAAGGGACTGAATTTGGAAATTTGGAATGATCTCTTGAGTTTGAATATTAGCTCTGCTGCTTATTTCCTGTATTATTTTGGGCAAATCATTTCCCCCTTTTAGGCCTCAGTTTCCTTATCTGTAAAATATAGAGGTTAAATTAGATTATTGGGGGGGGGGGTTCTAACTTTAATCTGTTATCCCATGATTTGTTTTCCCTGCTCCTTTTATTTTGGGGAAATATTTGTATATGCATGTATGTATACATACGTAAATGTGTGTATGTGTGTGTGTGTGTGTGTGTGTGTGTGTAATCTTGGAATTTCTTTGTCTTCTTTTTTTTCCTCTTTTGGTACTTAGAGGGGCCCTCATAATTTCTGGCCCTGTGCTTAATGCAAATTGGAGCAGCTGTTGTGGCAAGCTAGGGTGGAGAAGGCCCAGAGAGAATGGGTAGAAGAACCCTATAATATACTGAAGTACAGTTTGGAGCACTGTGGTCTGGAAGAAAACCAGCAGCAGCTGACTTACTAACTTAATACATTCAGTGCAAGCAAAGACTTACTGTGTCCTTTGTGTATTCTCGAGAATGCACTGAGAGAAGTAGACTGAGAGGAATATCTAATTGTGACCTCCTACCCAGAGTGATTTAGTTATTTATCGGCATGGAGGCAGGAGTCTAGACTAAGTGATTTCTTGATGTCATATGCCTCTGTGATAGTGTCAGAGGTTCTATAAGTAAATGTTGGTTTGAAATGTAGAGAGGATCTCCCAGTCTCTGCAGGGATCTATATACAGCATTAGTCACTTAGAAAGTATTGAGTACCTCAGTTCTATGTCAATCATGACATCATTCCAGAATAATGGACACACACATACATATATATATATATATATATATATATATATGTATATGTATGTATATATATACATGCACACATACATATACATATGTTTATATATATGTGTGTGTGTTCATTCATGTTCACATGTCATGGGAGCACAGAGTGTTGGGGCTACAAGGGAACTTGGATATTATGTGAGCCAAGGTTCCCCCTACACACAACTTGGTTCTGCTCTATCTCTCCAGCATTGTCTTACATTTGTCTTCTCTGTAGGTGCTATGCTGCTGTCAAATTGTATATTCCCTGTGCTTCTACCCACTCCACTGCCCTCTGTATACGGAAATCCTAGCCATCTTCCAAGGGCCTCCGCATGTGCTACCTCTGCCATCATCCTTTGAAGTCAGAAAAGAACTTTCCTTTCTCTAGCCTTATGTAGCATTTCTACCTTCCAGGATCTTATTGTAATCTGTTCCTCAGCCTGGTTATTGAATAATCCTATTTGATTGTGTCTGGGTCATATCAGCCCTGGTAGATTCATAGATTTCATGACTAGGACTTCATCCTATCATTTTATCTCACCATCCCACACTTCGTTATCAATGTTTTGCACACAGTAAAACACTTAATAAACAGTTGTTGAGTGAATGAACCTCTTGATTTTACCCAGAAGAAAACTGAAGCAAGCTCACTCACTTGGGTAAACTGAAAAAGTTAATAGAATGAATCATATTTTTTGAGGGGGAATATACTATGTGAGGATAAGAAAGAAATCTGTCACATTGAGTATAAGGGGCAATTTCGTTTTCTATAAATTCAGGCCTCTATGCCTACCATGTTAATAGGTTGGACTAAGGGCAGAGAACAGTGGAACAGTGAGATGCCTAATTAACCATCTCAGCCCTTTATCAGCATTGTAATCTGGATATGATGCAAGGCTCTATTTCTTGCCATCTCTTTGTTTTTATGTTCTTTTTACTGTATATCCATTTGGGCTAATGGGCTTTTTGGCATCATCTATGTGAAAACATCATTGGGAATGATTTTTTTTTTCCCCTTTTAAGAGGCCCTGTTATAGCTTTAGCAAGCTGAGATTTGATGTAGTGATTTCCCTATCTCTCTGCCTTACAGACACACAAACAGCAGTAGAGAGAGGGAGGGTCAGAGAGTCTTTGAAGTGAAGACTCAGTCGCATTCTTAGATACTAATCACTTGATAACAAGACTTCTGCAAAAAGTTGAAGATGTATATTTATAATCAGCTCAAGAATAGGGGTTAGGGACTGTGCCCTTCAAATCCTATCTCTTGTCTAGAATGACCAAATAGAACAAGCTTTCTACCCATTTAGAAAATTTAAAACATACATTGATTCTAACTGACACTGCAACCATTTTACTTTCTTAGATCTTAAGTTGGCATTACCCATAGAAGAGTGGAAGTGTCATGCCAATCCAGATTATAAAACTGGTAATAATTCACATTTCTCCTATAGGGCTCTAAAGTTTGCAAAGTTCTTTCTCAACAATAACCTTGTGATGTAAGTTGGTGGTTCAAAAGATAATCCACTATTATAAGCCTAGATGGGATTTTAGTCTTGGTTTCCTACCATTTGTTGGCTATGTGACCTTCTATAGTTGCTTAACCCCTCTGGGCCTCAGATTCCACACCTCCAAAACAGAGGCAATTGTATAGACCAGCATTTATTTCTTAAATGAATTTGATCATGAAGCACTTTTGAGCTTGAAATTGACAGAATCCATAAATACTGATCCAGGGAAGTCTGTATTTGGAATATCCCTGGGATAAAGGGGGATTGGGAAAATATTCAGGCTGAGTAGAAGATATTGTACCTGTTTTCATCCCCAAAAGTTTCCACACGTTGAAAGTGGTCTTTTTTAGTGTTTTTGTTTATTTTCAGATGATTTTCATCTTTAGTATCTTAACATTTTAGAGAAAATGTCACTAGGATTGAACTTTCCTCCCTTCATTTCAATGGAACACCATTATTGAATAGAACAGTTTGGAAAACACGAGCTGTCTGATATTCCTTATACTTCTATCATTCTGTGAGTAATAATAATGACACTTCTATGGTTAGAGAATGTATATATTATCTCATTTAAATCTCACAAGATAAACAAGCATTATACCCATTTCATAGGAAAGAAAACTGCGGTTCAGAGAGATGAAGGGACTTGCTCAGTTAGCGTGATGAAGCTACTAAGTAGGAGTGTCCCTACATTATACTGACTTGAGTTTTAAAATTTTTTTTTGTTTAGTTGATTTTTTAAATTAGAAATAAAGATTAGAGAGGCACACAGTGGACAAGTGTAGACTGCCATATATCATGAATGAAGAATTTTGCAGGAGGATCAGCTTAAAGGCTAGGACTGTGACTGCACAAGGACAGAGTCTGATCACATGACAAGAGCAAAGGATAATGGTATCACTGATTTAGAGAAAGGATGCCTGCCCACCCACACAGCCGGTTGGTTAGAACCACCTTGGAGGATTTATGGGAGGGTGTGGAAAAGAATTGTACAGGATGCAAAGCTGAGAAATGGGTTGAAGTCTATATCGTTAGCAAGTGAATCCACATTGATAAAATTTTATATTTATTAAACTGTTAAAACATTTTAAGTACCTATTTTTCCAGCATGAAAACAAAATTCTCTCATTTTAACTACCTTGTCTCCAAGCACACCAAGCAAAACAAGAGAAAGCTGTGAGCTTGGGAGTCAGAAGATTCAAGTTTGAGGTCTGGCTCCAATATTTTATTAATAGCTGTGCTTCACTGACCTTGGTTTTTCTCATCTTTAAAATGGGGGTAATAATATGTCCTACCTCCAGGAGTTGTACTGATCCAATGAGAATGAACATAAAATAAAATAGATGATTATGCTAATTCTGCTTGTTAGGAAAGAACCTCAATTCTTATATATTCCTGGAGTTTCAGGTACGACAGGTATAACTAAATAACCATAGTCATTTCTTAGTAATTCAGTTCAATTTAACAAACCTTTATTATATGGATTTTTGTCCTCACTTTTTGGAATAATGGTTTTCTTTGATTTCTTCTTCAACTTTCTCTGGTGTGCTAAGAGTAACTGGCTCTTGCCTAAAGTAACATCCTTTGATGAAATTGACCCTCTGGGAGGAATGGCTGGCCATATGCAATTGTTAGAGAGCCAGCCTTTGGAGCCAGGAAGACCTGGGTTCAATTCCTGTTTCAGACACATCCTAGCTGTTTGACCTCTGAGGAAGCAAGTCACTTAACACATCAATGCCCTCAAGCAACTCTGGTCACCTTAAGTACAGGTAGTTTTTTCACCAGGAGTCCCTTATACTAACAAAATCCCAAAATGTAGTTTTGTCCATCCAGTTTGAAAAGAACCAGTTAATGACATTAGGTAGTGCATGTTTGCATTTATTGGTATAAAAGATTAGCACATTGTTATGTCACAAGGAACAGTGAATTTCTATTACTAGGGGCCAAGAGTTCTGCCCTGATGTAAGACCAGATAATAGGTGATCAGGCATTTGACAGTCCCGCTGAAGGAAAGGGAATTGGACTGTCAGGGTGATGTGTTATGAACGCTTGACTAGTCAAAGCATTTTGCTAGATGGCGATGCAGCAGAAGCAATGAGAAATATTTAGGACCTTAGGAAAAAAACAGACCCAAAGAGCATCATTGATCTCAGTGAGTGGAATATTGGCAGCCCGCTTGAGATGATGACCTAAGCCTTGCAGTCTCAGGTTTCCTCTGAGAAGCATTAGATAACTTGTATGAAGGGATACTCACCACATTTGTAGCTGATCCACTCTGATGGAGTGAAGAGTTGCTGCCACGTAGACATGGGATTTGGACTATGAGGTATGCTTTGTAATACAATTTTTGAAAATAAATGCACAGATTTAATACCAGAAAATTTTACTCTTGATAGCAAGCATGTATGGCAATATTCTATAATGAGTAGCAAATATGTTAAATTGACAGCTCAGAGTTACTGTCTGTGGACAATATATAGATGGGATTCTTGTTTAGGTACAAATTGGACTACCCGTCCTCCATGGACCCTTCCCACCCAGGAATTTGATTATCTTACTTAAAAGTTTGATACCTACAAGGCAGACCTGATACTGATCAGTTTTATATAGATACTGTGATACTGAAAAAAATACAAATGAACTTCACTGCCTCAGGCCCATTTGGAAGAAGACCTAAAACAAGACATCTTTTATTAGTACTATTAATAATGACAAATGTTTGTACCTGACACATAGCATAGTACTCCATAAATTCTTGTGTTATTTTTTTTCTTTTTTGTCCGTAAATTCTTGTAGACTGTTTGACTGATGTTTGGCTTTTTAACTCTGGAAAGACAAGAATTTAAAAATGCTTAGAAGGACCTAAATCATTTGAAGTGTATCTTATTTTTTTTTTTAATCCATAAGGAAAAGAGATAGTAGGATGAAAATTTTTATTTCAAAGTAAAATGATACATGTTTTTACAGTTATTTGTATTTCAAGTGTTTTTTGTATGAAGAGTTGAAAGTATGGTACATTATTGTAAAATCACACACAAAAAATGTGTCTATTGATATATCTATTCCTTCTAGTGTTAAACTGACACTGTGAGATAGGTTTTTCAAGTATTACTAGCCATTTTCCATAGTTTAGGAAACAGGCTCAGAGACATTATAACTTTCCCAAGATTACACAGAAATTAAGTATTAGGACCAAAACTCAAGCCCAGGTCTTCAAAATGACAGATACCTCCAGTATTCTATCTAGTGTACTAGGTAGCTTTTAGATTTTTTTTTTTGGTGGGGAGAGGCACATACCAAATTCAGTTTTATTTTATTTTCCGTTCTGAATTGTCTCCCCCTCCCATTTAAAAACAAGAAAAGCAACCCAAATGTGTATAGTTATACAAAATAAACACAATGCCTTTTAGATTTTAACTTATGTCTTCACACCCTTAAAAGCTGTCTGTGCCATGCCCTACTTACTTTTCTATAATTTGATTTTGTTGATCCTCTTCTAGACATAACTCGTTTTCTAAAAATAACAATATCACTTCTCTAAGCAAGAACAAAGGCTGATAGTAAGTTTATGTCTTTGGGATTGTTGAATATAACTGAACATGGCATCTTTCTGGAGGGATCCTGTGAAAAGACTAAGACAAAAAGAATACAGTCCAATGACCTACAACCTTGGTGTCATTCTTGACTGCTCCCACTCCCTCACCCCATATTTCCAGTGTATTTCGAAATCTTGTTTCTACCTTCGCAATGTCTTTGGTTTGCCTCTTTCTCTCCACTCACAAAGCTACCACCCTATTCTAGACCTGTTGCCTGAATTATTACAGTATTCTTCTAATTGGTTTCCCTTCAAGGTTCCTTACTCCAGGAGTCTAAACTACCCTCCACTCAGCTTGCCATTTTTCACTTTAGGCATTTTCGTTGGTAGTCATGCCTGGACTATTCTTCCTCTTCATCTCTCCTTTCTGGCTTCCTTCAAATCTGAGCTAAAATTCCACCTTCTATAGGAAGCCTATGCCAATCCCTCTTAATTCTGCTGTTTATTTCAATTTATCCCCTATTATAGCCATGTTTGCATGTCGTTTCCTTCATTAGACTATGAACTCTTTGACTGTCTTTTACCTTTCTTTGTATCCCCAGTGCTTAGCAGACTGTCTACCTGACACATAGTAAGTGCTTTAAAAAGTTTTTTGATTGACTGATCCCTATAACTCCTTTTTACTTCTTTAGTCAAATATAAACTTCTGCAATATTTAAAACTCTTTGTCACCTAGTCTCTTCCTAGCTTTTCAGTCTTCTTACGTTTTACTCCTTTCCAGAGACTTGATTATGTGTTTGTTGAACATGACAGTCCATCTCCTGTATTTCCTGCCTTTTATTGGATGTACCCTGAGCCTGGAGCTGTCTGCTTCTTCACCTCCACCTCATAGTTTCCATGCTTCTTTTTAGACTCAAATCACACCTTCTTGCAGGAGACATTTCCTCATCCCCCCAGATGCACGTGACTTCTCTTAAGATTACCTTCCATCTGTTCTGTATATATGTTGTAGCTACCTAGTTATTTACGTATTGTCCCCACCATTAGAATATAAGCTCCTTGAGGACAGGGACTGTTTATTATTCTTTGTATCTCTGGTGCATAATAAACTCAATATATGCTGGACTGACCAACTCGGTGGGTGACATTTGCAAGAATTCAGCCAACAAAATGAAGAGATTTTATAATAGCAAATCAGGACTATGTCACTGTCACCAGAAGAAGCAGAAAGGTTACCTTTAAGAAGCCAAGATTTAGTGATCAGTGTACATTATTTAATGAAATGGTAGAAATCATGCAATAAATCACCACAGACTATAAAAATTTGGCACTTACTGAATACCTAGCAAGACATAACCTGGTGGTTAGTGTTATTTATTAGAAACTTGTTGTCTTTTGTGAACTGACAGATGACAAATTCCCATACTACAAATATAGATCTCAAGATACCCTGGAGAACTCAACCAATTAGCCATTCTGGAACCAGACCATTATCACAGACAAAACTATTGACCACAATTGCCCACATACATCATGGATTCGACAAAAACATAAGATAAAAAATAGGATGACAACTTTATCCCTAGATCATTTCTATCTGGACTCTTTCAGAAAAGATGAAAACAATAATAGGTGTCTGGTTGTAGTTTTGGTTGTTTTCTGTTCACTTCCAAGTGAACCAGTGATCTCCTTATATGTTGCATTAATAACTGGACAGTAGTTTTAAAAGGGTGTGCCTTTTTATATTGTTAGAATTTAATAGTTCATGTTTATAAGTGCCTTTTCTTACTAATGCTTTTGGTATTAAATATAATCCTACACTTTCATCATGAGCCAAAGAGAGTCTGAGTTGTAAGGCAATAGTGGAAGAACAGAAGCAGTTTTGTTTTACGTTCATATGAACATTATACTATCACTTCTGTACATTGAGTGCTATTTTTATCTACTTCCCAGTTACATTGCCTGCTTTGGAGATGCTAGGCAAAGGAATAAGCTTTTCATGGTCCCAGTTATGTATCTCTAAGGTCTGAAAACTTCTTAACTAAGCACTGCATTTCAATAGTATGAGGACTTTGAGAGTTCTACGTGTGTGTGTGTGTGTGTGTGTGTGCATGTGTGTGTGTGTATGTGTGTGTAGGGAGGGAGATGGAGAGACAGAGGGAGAGAACAAGAACACAAGAACTAGAGAGGAGTTTTCTAGATATTTGAAGTAGATGGTCAGAGATTGTATAGATTTGAAGTGGCAGAACTGGGGTTCCAAGTCAGGTCTAGTGACTTCAGGTTCATTGTTCCTGTTACTGCATCCTCCTGCCCATTACATCATGGATTATTAGAACCTGAGAACTGGAAGAGACCTTTAAAATCATCTAGTATACTGCCATCTAGGTGAGGAAACTGAGCCCCAGAGAGGAGAAATGCAACCCCATGGTCATCCAGTGAGTTAGGAGTAGACCTGAGGATGGACCAAGGGCCTCTTGTCTCCTTGTTGTTCTTTTTTTTTTTTTTAACTTTTTTTGAGGGGGAAGAGGGAAGACAAGTCAGTTGGGGTTAAGTGACTTGCCCAAGGTCACACAGCTAGCAAATGTGTCACATGTCTGAGGCCGGATTTGAACTCAGGTCTTCCAGACTCCAGGGCCAGTGCTCTATTCACTGCTCCACCTAGCTGTCCCATCTCCTTGTTATTCTTAAAAAACAATGGGGGAAAGGTAGTTTGATTTTGGTTATTGGAATAAAAATATGCCTAGAAAGCTTTTATATATTATTTGAATGAGAACTCAGCCTACCTAAAGAAGTATTCATTTATGGAATGTTTTTCTTTTTATCTCTTTATTGCCACTACTATCAAGGTTGTTCTTTAGTCATTCAGTCATGTCTGACTTTTTATGACCCTACTTGGGGCTTTCTTGGCAAAGATAATGGAGTAGTTTGCCATTTCCTTCTCTGGCTCATTTTATAGATAAGGAAACTGAGGTAAATAGAGGCTAAGTGACTTGCCCAGGGATGATGCACAGCTAGTTAGTGTCTGAGGCTGGATTTGAACTCAAGTCTTACAGACTCCAGGCCAGCACTCTATCCACTGAGCCACCTAGCTGCCTATTACTGTCATAATTTTTTTTTTTGGTCATTCAGACCCAAAAATTTAAACCTGGAAATGTCTTATCATCTTTCTTTGACTGAAAGATGACTTAATATATCATGAAAAATTATAATTTCCAGAAGAGAGAAACTACTGTGGTATTAGGGGATGGCTGGACTAGTTAACAGTGTTGAAAGTTGGTAAATAACCAAGCACAGCAGAGTTGCCCATTGGAGGGCAGAGGATCAGACTCTATTTTTACCTGTTATTGATAGCACTCTCCTCCTGAATCCAGAAGGACTAAGCTATGTCACAAAGTAATACTCATGGTACTAGTAATGGAACAGCAGCTCTGAATTCCATAGACCTCTGATCCTGAAGAAGAAGGGTCATTGTTGTGTTCAGTAGACTCATTAAACATCACTGGTAGAACAGGTTCCATCTTGTGGCCTCTATTTCTTAGCTTTTGGTGCATGCCAAACTTAAGGAACAGTATTGTCCTATGCCGAACTGCTCAATTGGCCTGGTAATTGCATTAAGGTGTTAGCAATGTCTGTTCTGAGATCCTAAGATCCTCATGCAGAGATTGTCATGTACCTGTGAATGCACACATAGAAATTAAATCAGAAGATGTGGGTTTGAGACCTGGCTCTGTAGCTAACTCACAGTGTAACCTTGGGATTGCTTTTTACTCATTTTTCTCCTCTTAAAAAGGGCCTAAGAATTCTTACATGAGCTACTACACAGTGTTGTATGTTAGGAAAGTGCTTTTATACATGCAAACTTGTTTTTATCTTTATTTCTCAAGGCAGGTATATGAATATGAATCCAGAACAGAAACGCAATTTAATTATAATCCAGCCAACTCTATAAATTTATGATGCTATTTAGGTAGTGGATTAGCTATACCTTTTACTTGTTCTTGTTCTTGTTCTTCATGTATAGGCTTTTTGATGTGTTAATCTTAGTCTTAAATGGTTAAAAGAGAAGAAAAAACCAAAAGGGGAGGTAGAACCTAAATTATTACAATTGGCAACATATCTGAAACTCCCATAGAAAGGGTTTTGCTTTGTTTTAGAACAGTGGTTCTCAACCTGTGGGTCGTGACTCCTTTGGAGGTCAAACAGGGTCACCTAAGACCATTGGAAAACACATATTTCTGATGGTCTTAGGAACCGACACACTGCTCCTCTATCTGTCTCCAGGTGGGTCCGCCCACATGCAGATATGCCCACATACGCGTATTAAAGGGTTGAGGCATTCAGAAGGTTGAGAACCACTGTTTTAGAAGTAGAGACTAAAATGAGATTTGAAGACTGATCTGTGGGTCACACTTATCTTTGCTATCTTTGTGGTCCATTTCAGTGGTGAATTGGGCACTAGCTAAAGAAGCAGTTTAAATACAATAGTGTTTTTTTAAGTTCCCCCATAGGAATGGACTAAAATATATTTTTTTAAATTCTGTTAGCCCCAGTAATCATCATTCCCCTTCAGTTCTAAGTGCTTTAAATATTTTGGTTTTTCATAGATTCCATGATTCTCAGTTATGTAGCATCATGGAAGACTATTAGAATTTAAGGATGGGTTTCTGTGTCAGGGAGTAGTTGCGTAGGAACCTTGTAAGTGATGTGTAGTTTTCTTAGTAATAATAATACTGGATAGCATTTCATAGCACTTCAAGACTTGAAAAGCACTTTATGTGTATTATTCATTTGATTCTCACATTAACCTCGTGAGATTAGAGCTATTATCATCCTGATTTTTAGAGTTGATGAAACTGATGTTAATTACCACACAGTGTGCAAGTATCTAAGGCCTAGAGTAGTGCCTAGAGTAGTTTCTCAGGAGTCTGGCAGTTGGGAAATTCCAAATCTTCCCACTATTCCTATCTTTTCTTTGTTGAGTCAGCAGCAAAATGTGACTGTAGTTTGCCATCCAAATACTCTTTACTTCATTAGGACCATGAACTCTTTCTCTGGAGAAAAGAGAGGCCCTAAATGCAGGGGTGAAGATGGCAAATGGAGAGTTATCCTAGAATTGAGTACAGTCCCTATTTGGAGGATTATTATTCACATCAGTAACTTACCAGGAGTGTATCTTTTAGAAATTGTCTGCCAATAAAGATGCTTACCTATATTAAAAGAATTTGACCCTCAGTTACAAGAGCCCCTTGTTACCCTTACCATTTAAAAAATTACTTTCAAAGTTTTTCCAATTCAGGTGGAAGACAAGAATTTGGAGGTTCAGTATTTGGAAGATGCGGTGCTACCACTAAATCATGGACTCTTAAGAATGCCTAAATGAATGACTATGTGAAATGATAACTTTTAAATGTTACCTTTTTTCATTTCTCTGTTTGTAAAATATCTTCAGTTAGTTGATGAATTGCCCTCCAGTAATGGAAACATGAAGTTAATAGGAATTTAATGGTTGGAGATGCCACTCTTGCACATACTTCGATGTTTTGGACTTGAACTTTGTGGTTTTCATCAGATTCAATTTAATTTGGTAAAAAGATTCCTTCTTTTTGAAAGTGCCAAACTTCAGAGAAGAGGTAGCCCTAAGAAAATCAGTTTGCACATGTTTTCTGTCTCTCTGTCTCTCTGTCTCTCTCTCTCTCTCTTTCTCTTTCTCTCTCTCTCTCTCTCTCTGTCTCTTTCTGCATTTGTGTATACACAAACACACACACATGTGTGCACACATTCACACATATATGCATGTATATAATGCTTCTGCTGTAATAGCATTTACCCTCCAAACCCTAGATTGTTTTTTGGTGGGGTGCTTCTTCCTTTAATTCAGATTGTAAACTGTCTTCACGTTAGCTTATAGTCTTAAGACGTGGCCAAAAACTATTAACCGGTGGTCACTGGTCATGGGCCTCTTTAAATTTTGCTATATTGAGCCTCCAGCAAACAAACATGTGTTTCATTCTTTCCTCTAAGTCCTTCTGGATTTGTGGGACCTGCCAGAGTATATGCTTCCCTGTTAGACACTGAGAGTCAGTAGTCATTTGTACAACTCAGTGAAGCAGCAGAGAGATGATGGGGTCCAAAGAAGAGATATGAGAAGACATTCCTACTGCTCTTTTGTAGAAGTGGGGGTTCCTTAGCCTTGAAACATGACATGTGTTGTCTTTTTTATGTATTCATTGGTTTTGCTCTCTCCTCTCCCCCACTTTCTCCTTTTTTTTTTAAATTAAAAAATTATTTGCTATAAGAAGTGGTTCTATGGGAGAGGGAGGGATATGGGGGAAAGCTATCATAAATAGCATTTGTTTTAGGAAAAGAGGAATGGTGTTTATTTTAATGATGAACAAAATTTTTGTAGAAAACTAAAATAGTTACCATTTCCTTGTTTGTTTGTTTTATTATATTTGCACAATAAGGAGATTCTCCTTAATTCATTCACTGAACCTCTGTTTAATAGGTCCATAATGACAGATGTTGTCATAATCAAACTGTACCAGTGGATTTTTTTTTACTTGATTTTTTTTCTCTCATGCTTAACCATGTTCCTTGAATAAAATGGGGGAAAAAGGTTTAGTTGGTTTTGTTTTTTGTTTTTAATTTGCTGTTTCAACACATTTTAAGAGTTAGACATGATCTATAGCAGTGGTTCTCAACCTTCCTAATGCCACGACCCTTTAATACTCGTATGTGGGCGTATCTGCATGTGGGCGGACCCGCCTGGAGACAAATAGAGGAGCAGTGTCTCGGTTCCTAAGACCATTGGAAATATGTGTTTTCCTATGGTCTTAGGTGACACCTGTGAAAGGGTCATTCAACCCCCAAAGGGGTCGCAACTCACAGGTTGAGAACCACTGATATAGTATTTTTTACCTGTAGTCTCACCTTTGCAAAGATGAGAAGAAGGTGCCTTCTCATATCTCTGGCTTAGGACCCAATTTGGTCATTATAATTTATGACATTCAGTTTTGCTCTTGTCCCTTCTGTTTACATTGTTATACAGCATTCACTGTATTTTATTTTCTTCTCTTATCTTACTGCACTTTGCATCAGTTCATATGAGTCTTTGTATTTTTCATATTGATTGTTTCTTGTGATGTTGTAATGTGATATTCCATTACATTCATGTGTGCCTCAACTTGTTTTAGCAAGTACCCTATCAATGGGCATCTTTTTTGTTTACATTTCTTTGCTTCTGTGAAAAGTACAGTTACAGATATTTTACTATATAAAGGGCTGCTCTTTCTTTTAAAAGAAGATGAGGTAAGGAAAATGTTCTTCATGTCTCAGAAATTATAATGTCTTCAAGGTAAGTAGCCATTTTCTAAGGTGTGTCCTCGAGGATTTTGGTATAATGGAAAAACACTAGATTGATTAGAGAATTGAATTCAAGTCTCCACTTTGGCACTAACTTTTTCTCTGACCTGGGACAAAGCTATGATTGGAAGGGTGATCTATAACTTTGGATATCTGTCTCAAAAATCTTTAGATTTATTTTATTCTTTTTTGTTTAACAAAAACATATGAACAAATCCCATGCTGACAAATTAGCCTCTGCTTGCTCTCTTTTTTTTTTTTATAGAGTCTCCATGGGTGGCCATGTGTGATAGAGATATTAATTATACTATATACAAACTATCTGTAAAGCATTTATTCTCTTAGAGTCCCAACAAAAGCTCATGCTATTCCTGGAAAGGTAGGGTCTCTGTTCTACTTGGATATTCTTTATGTTAATTCTTCATGTTAAAACATTGCTTTTTCTTGTTAACCAATTATTTTAGACAAATATGGTGAGCTGTGCATTTTAGAAGTTGCATTAGTGAGTAGTGAGTTCTAGGGAATACAAGTCAGAACTGTTATCTGTGGAACCCAAAAGTAACTTAAAAGCCTGAGAATATCAGAAAACTCAGATGAAAAGAATCTTTTATTTTTTCCTGACCTGCTGGGTCAGACCTTCCCCCACCTTCTCCTTTTTCCTCTCTTCTCCTCTTCCTCTTGTGTTCTTTCCCTCTTTTGTGTTTTTTCCTCTTCCTTCTTTCCCTACCCTTCTCCCTGTCTCTTTTTATCCCTGTATTCCCCCAAGTATCATGATCAGAGGTGTTTGCCTCCCTTGACTACTTAGCTCTCTCAGCCACGGCTGGTTCTTTTAGTCTTCACTTTCATGCTCTAATTTTTTTTTTAAACCATGCATTTTAAATGTTGCTAGAACACCTAAATTGTTTTGTTTTGTTTTTTTGAGGTTCTTGTTTCCTTGTTTCCGTATTGGTAACTAGGTTTCTAGAGAATTCTGCTCTACTTAATGCCTTATAACATTTATGTTTGTATATTTCACATCATCTTATTTGGAAAAGCAGGGAAAGGCAAGGACTCTCAGTATTTTATGGAATGGCAGAAGTCTGTAGACAAAAGTCTGGAAGCCACTTGACTCTGCCTATTTTCACAATCCCTTTTCATTTCTTTGTCCTTTCTTCTTGAGAGCATCCTGGGAAAGCAAAATATCTCTGAAATATTCTTCTTTGTTTTAATAAATTATTTTTTTTAGTAGATAAGTAAACAGTTTATGAGATTACTGAGGGATCTTAGCAATTTTTAAAATCTCCCTTCATTTAATAAATGAGGAAACTTACATGCCTGTTTAGTAAACTAGTAAGAGTCAAGATCTGAACCCAGTCCCCCTGATTCCTGTAGAGAAGAGATTAGATTTGTTCTGTTTATCCCTAGAAGGAGCAGGGAAAGTAGTTAGAAATTACTAAGAGGTAAATTTAGGATTGATGTCCAAGAAACCCCAACTTGTTAACAATTAGAGCTGTCCCAAAGTGGCATGATTTATATCAAGAAATGATACGTTCCTGCTCCTTGGAGATATTCTAGCAAAGGCTGAATGATGACTTGTCAGGTCTATTTTAATGAGAGTCTTTTTGTGTGTTGGACTAGATGGTTCCCGAGGCCCCTTGCCACTCTCAAATTCTATAATCTCGTGATTCCAAATATGAATTCCTCCATTGCATCATCTTGTCAGGGCCATTCAGCTTGCCCTAATATTCATCTCCTTTACAATCTGACCTAACCTTGGCTATGCACCCATGTTTCCAATTGTTTCTTAACAGGAATCAAATAAACAAATATTTTCATTATATTCTAGGCAAGTGCCATGAAGGAAGGAAAGGAAAGAATGAAGCATGGAAGCATTTAAGTGCTAATCATGTGCCAGGCACTCTGCTAAGTGGTGGGGGTACAAATACAAGCAAAAAGAAAAAAAACAGCCCCTCCTTCAAGGAGCTTACATTTTAGTGGAAGGAAGACAGCACACAGTAGGGAGAAAGGAGAGAAAGATACCTAGTACAGGGGCATGGTTTTGAAATCTAGAAGCCAAGAGTAGGACTAGAAGGAGAATGGTGGCCTACCTGGACCCTTTCACAAAATGAAGGCCCCGGAAGGAACTTAGCAATGGGATACAAAGAAATAAAAATAATAACAATAGTTAACATTTACATGGGGCTTACTGTGTACCAGGCAGTATGCCAAGCGTTTTACAATTACTATCTCATTTGAACCTCAGAACAGCCCTTCCAGGCAGATGTACTCCAGGAGTTTACAACGTACTTTCTCTTTTCCTCCAGCCAGGTCAACCTTCTGATCCTTCATATATCTCTGCTCATTTGTGTTAACAGAGCCAGTAATGCCCTCTCTTTTCTTCCTATGACATTATCCTTCTAAGACTTGGCTTTTCTCACCTTTCAGAAAATCTTCCTCCCAGGTTCCAGCTACATTACTTATTCCTTTCTTCATTATGAGCTGCTTTGTGTTGAATCATAGAATTTCAAATTTGAACGATTCCCTGTAGGGTCATCAGTTAACAAGCATTTTTAAGGACCTACGGGCTAGGCAAGTGTTAAGGAGTTGGGGTACAAAGGCATAAATGAAACACTCTGCTCCCAAGAAGCTAATTCTCTACCAACTTAAAAAGATTATCTTTAACATTCCACAAGAGGTTATCAGTCTCTTCTTTAACATTTCTAGTGATGGTGAACTCTGCCACATAAGACAGCTAATTTTGATTTTGGACAACTTTGACTCTTAGAAAGTTCTTCTTAATAATTGACCCTGCCCCTTTAGTCTTCATTTTCTTCCGTCTGAAGCAGTATAGAATGTTATTACATCTCCCGGAAGTCTTCCCTTCTCCAAGCAAATATCCTTAATCTCTTTGATTGTGTAATCAGTCAATAAGCATTTATTAAGGGCTTTCAGTATGCTGGACTTTAAAGTGTCTGCCCTTAAAAAGTTATATTCTAAAGAGAGAGATGTACATATAAAGGGTGTTGTAAGAGTCTTAATACAGTTGTAAACTATTAATGATAATAAAGCTTAAAATTGAACTCAGACTTTTGGGACACGTTATATAGATTCATAAAGATCCATACCAAGAAGATTCAGGCAAACTTTAGGTAGCAAGGCACTAACATTGAAAGAGAAGGGAGGGGCAGGTTTGTACCTCCTCATTGTTCTCCTTGCCTTCTTCTGTGTTATCTCTTTTCATTTTTCTTTATTCATATGTCTTTTCCTAATGTGACTATACCGGGACTGGTATTGTTTGAGCAAAGGCATCAAGAATATCTTATGCTTCCTTTCTATCTCCCATAGAGCTTACTGTGACCTTGAGAACAACAGTAGTTATCTTTTTTTTTTTTTTTTGGCTTTTTGGAGGGGGGAGGGCAGGGCAGTGAGAGTTAAATGACTTGCTCAAGGTCACATGGCTAGCAAGTGTTAAGTGTCTGAGGCCAGATTTGAACTCAGGTTCTCCTGACTCCAGGACCAGTGCTCTTTTCACTGTGCCACTTAGCTGCCCCCCAAAATAGTAGTTATCAAATTGTAATAATGCTAATTGAGATAGACAAACCAGCTTTGGTGACCTGTGCTCAGGTCCTGCGTTTGACAGGTGCTGGTTCTGCGACCTGTGGGAAGCCGTTTTTCCTCTCAATTCCCCTAAGAAATCCTCTAATATTCAGATAGGTTGCTGATCAGCATTGATGGAAGGAGTTATATACCTGGAGTTCACTGATGAAATCATAGCTCAGGATTTTTAAAGAATGACATTTTTGTAGTGCTCTAAATACTTTCTCTACATTATCTTATTTGATGCTTTAGATAGTATTTTGATTCCTCAGATGACTTATTTGCCTATGGTCTAACAGGTATTATCATATTCAACTCATCCTGTGCCCTCTGTCTATGTATACATGAACATATGTATGCCCACACTCACATATATATATTTATATACACATACACCCTCCTGTACATACATATATGTATGTATACATATGTATATGCATATATATTCCCTTCTACTATCCTCATACTGAGAAAAGTCTTATGAATTACAATTATTGTTTTTCCATGTAGGAATGTAAATAGTATAACTTTAATAAGTTCCTTATGATTTCTTTTTCCTATTTACCTTCTCATACTTCTTTGCTTCTTGTATTTAAAAGTCAAACTTTCTGTTCAGCTCTGGCTTTTTCATCAAGAATGCTTGAAAATCCTCTATTTCATTGAATGGCCATATTTTCACCTGTGGCATTATACTCAGTTTTGCTGGGTAGGTGATTCTGGGATTTAGTCCTAGCTCCTTTGACCTCCAGAATATCATATTCCAAGCCCTTCAGTCCCTTAATGTAGAAGCTGCTAGGTGTTGTGTTATCCTGATTTTGTTTCCACATTACTCAATATTCAATTTATTTTTAAAATAGAGTAAGTTGTAACTGGTTCAAAAGAAAAGTTCAGATAGAGACTGCTCTAGGAATGTTTGAGAAAGGAGAATGCTTTCATCTAGGGAAAACTGGGAAGTCTTCATGGAGTAAGTCACCTGGGCATAGCCTTCAAGGAAGAAAAAGATTCAGAAAAATGATGCAGAAATAGTGCTTTATAGATATGTATCCTGATCTATGCAAATTGTCAGATAGGAAATCCTGCAACAAGTTCAAGGAACAGCTAGCTGTTTAGTTTGGCTGAAGCATACAGAGTTTGTGAAGGAGATTAATAATGTGAAATAAAGCTAAAAAGGTAGACCTCCAGTCTCTTACTCCACTCATCTAATCTAGCCTTCATACTGCTGCCAGATTTATCTTCCTGATGTACAATCTGGATTTATTATTCTCCTACACAAAAACTATCAACAATTGCTCATTGCTTATGAAATAATACCTCTGCATCTTATCTGGCCTTCAAGGCTCTTTGGGATTTGGCATCAGCTTTTGTTTCTGGTTTTATCTGCTACTACTTCCCTATAGTCTAACCATAGCAGACCATTTATCATAACTCAGACACATCCTGTTATTTTATTTTTGAGCTGCTCCTGTAAAGTGTTATCTCCTCCTGGAATGCCCCACTGGTTTGACCACATTCTCCTTCCTCTAAGCTACTGGTAAAATTCTTGCATATATATTAGCCCAGGTCAAATATTGTATTCTTCCATGAAGTCTTCCCCTGTTGCATGTGATCTCCTCCTCCATCTAACTCACCATAATACTTTGTACATCTCTTACTTGCACATCAGCATTCTTTCTGCCTTCTGTTAGTTGTTTCTGTTGCTGGCTTATCTTCCCTACAAAAGCAACCATCTTGAGGGCAAAGATCATGTCTTATTCCTCTTTTTATCTCCACACAGAATTGAGGTCAAAGCTTTGCTCATCATAAACCTTCACTAAGTATTTGTAAAATAAAAGAAAGAATCGGAGAGAAGGCATTAATGAGTAGTTTGACTAAGGCCCAGGGGCTTGTTCTGAATTTTAAGGACTTTGAAACAATCAAAAAGATTATTAGTGGCTGTGTTTAACCATCAAAGAAAATAGCTGCTGTAGGCAGACCCTCACACTATAAATAATTTTATTGCCTGTCATGTGGATATACAGTCCGCATCAAGAGTGGGGGATAGCCACATGGATGAAATTATGAAGCTTTCTGTGTTGGGCTTGTGTGATGGAAAGAAGAGGGTCACCACAAGGTGATAACTTACTGAGTAGAGATAAGAGTTGAATGATTTCCTTTTGGGAGAGGGCAGGGGCTGGGAATAAAAGGTTAACTGATTCAGAATGCTCATGGCCTTAAATGGGAAACACAGAGATATCTAAGGAGTAACCTAACCATCACTACAGAAAGGCAGCTTTGAAAAACTGGGAAGAGGGATCAGATGGGAAGAATTAAACTTAAAACTTTCCAGCAACTTGAGTACAACAGTGATATATTGTGTTTTTTTTCTCCCTCCCTTTTGTATTCCCTCACCAGCTAGGGTTATTTGTTTTGAGAAACAAAAAGGCAATGCTAAATAGCCTAACCTATTTTTCAAAGAAAAGGCATGGTGACTAAAATGTCAACAGAGAATCCTTTCAGAGCTATGACCCAACTCATCATTCCAGTTTGGCTTATCTTGGTATGCTATTGAACCTGTGATTTTATTAATGTGGATATACCTTCCAGTCATGCAAATGCTAACTAATTCAGCCCTATCTTCTTACCTGTGAGATTCTTGCCCTTGTTCTCTGTTATGGGAATCTAAAGATCTTCCCTGCCCCTAGGCCCTTTGCTAATGTGGCTACGTGACTCTGAGGACCCTTGGATATTTGAAAGTATACTCTGTTCCCTAATAGGCTGAATGTGGTCACGTGGAGCCTGTGGCGCCAGGCTTGTTTTCCAGGAATGCCCGTGCCTTGTAGCTTTGTGATTGGGCAATGGGTCTAGAGGGCTGTGACATTCTCCAAGCCAGGAGAAGGCTATATATACGCCCTGATGGGAGGTTTTGGTTTGGGGCTCACTTTGAGAAGAGTTGTGTGATTTGGCCAGAAGAGACTCTGGGCAGCCAT
>CM053587.1:273178549-273213895 GCA_028646515.1 Pseudochirops corinnae
AAATAAAAAATAAATTTAAAAAAAAAAAAAAAAAAAAAGAAAACCTGAATTCAAATCCACCCTGCCTCGGACTCTTACTACCTATGTCACTCTGACCAAGTCATTTAATTTCTGCCTGCCTCATTTTCTTGAACTGTAAAACAGGGATAACAGTAGCACCTACTTCCCAAAGTTGTTTTGGAGATCAAATGATATTTGTAAAAACAAAAAAAGTTAGCAGCATTCCTTCCTATCCAGAAAATGGATGGATGGTATACTGGTACAATGAATATTCACATTAGGGAAATCATGGATAGTTAAAGTAAATTTACTTATTTATTTTTGGGTCTGGGCCTATGGTTCATCCAGGGGAGGAAATTCCTTCTACCAAGACTGATAACTGTTCTTCACTTTATAGCTTTAAGAGGTAGTTAAGAGCCTGGAGCATTGAGATTTTGCCCAGGGTCACAAAAGCCAGTTTTTATGACACAATCTGAAATCAGGACTCTGAGGCCAATTATCCACTATAACTCATAGATACCTTAGTGGGAAAGAGACCATACATGTTTAAGGCTAACAGCCAGCTAGAGCTAATATCTATTAACATGCAGATCATGGTAAAACACAGTTCATTTATAGGTCCCAGCTTAGGATCCACAGTGAAAAGAGGCAAAAGATCTCAAGTCATCTTGACCACCCCCCCTCATTTTCTAGCTGAGAAAACTAAGATCTGGAGAGAGGAAGTGATTTGTCCAGGATCATTCAAACAGTAAGAGACAGGTGCAAGTTTTCTTACTCCAGATCCAGCAATCTTTCCATTACAACATACTACTTACCTCCCCTCTGCTAGCCTTGGCAAGTCCTTAAACTACAATGAGAACTGTCTTTCAGAGAAAATACTGGCTGATGTGGTCTTATCCTCGTGAGGCCAAAAAAATCGAAGATGTGGAGAATTCCTATAGGCTGGCAGAATTCAAGCATGTAATCTCTCAGGGGCAGACAATATTAGCTATGATATGAAAACAAGAATTATTAATATAGTTTACTACAGAAGCTACTAGACTGGAAAACACTTGTTTTCCTTTTGCAGACATGAGCTCAACTTCTGTGGGATGTATGCATGAAAAAGATAAACATTTTTTCATTTAAACTAATTTTAACTACCGTTAAGACCAAAGCAAGTTTGCCATCAACTGCTCAGGATTCCAGAAGTTTTATTTTCTGGACTACAAGTCATATAATGTTTTTTAATTAGATATGGAATTACAAAATACTATGTTTATAACTAAGCTTAATATTGGTTAACACTTAAACAGAACTCATTGCAGCTTTTATACAGTAAGAGGATACAAAGTTTTCTGTGTGCCCATTATTACTACACAATTAAATAAACATAGTAAAAAAAGAGTTATGTTTTCTTATTTTGAGCAACACTCAGAAATTTGAATCTTACATCCAAAGTTACCTGCTTTTTGACCATAGGCAAAACGCAATCAACAAGCATTTAATAAGCACCTACTGCTCAGTGCTGAAAATACAAAGAAAGGTAAAAGATAGTCCCTGCTCTCAAGCAGCTTACAATCTAAATGGTAAGACAAAGACTGGAGAGGATCAACAGAGGGAAGGCACTAGAATTAAGGGGACTAGGAAAGGCTGAAAGGGAGAATTTCGGCTGTTCCTTGAAGGAAGTCAAGGAAATCAGGAGGCAAAGGAGATGAGGGCAAAAGTCACTTCAACCCTGTGAGCCTCGATTTCCATATTCTGTAACATGGTAATCTAAGAACTACACTTAATCTGCATATGTCATTATATTTGTTAAAATTTACATTTTAGGGAATAAGAGAAAACGCTTTGGACAATTCAAAGAACTAAAGAATATGTAGACAACAACTATAACAATTCACCTTTCGATTAAAAACCTTTTTCCCTTAAGTTTTACTCCAGCTTTCCATTAAAACTGCTCTTATTGATAAAAAATTTCCCTTGTGTTGAAATTTTTTTGGTCTCAAGGGTTGCAAAATGCCTCCTTTAATGCAAATAAACTCTATTGTTGATAGGTCACATCTGCATCTACTCTGTCAGAATTCTTAAAAGCAGATTGGCTGGGAGCAGGGGGCACTTTAGACATAACTCAGTAAGAAGACGTTCTCACAAACTTTTTAAAATGACATTGTTGCACTAATATCACACAAGGAAGGCTACTGTAAACCATACAACTGAAGCACTGGAGAAAAAGTCATCTGAGTAAGTATATATGGAGTATCTGTTAATGGATTTCATCTTTTATTGATTGCTATGCTAGTCAAGTCCCTATACCCCCAAAAAGACATTAAAACTAAGCCTGATGTAGTACTCACTTTCCTGCTTTAATCTTTGTTTGCATTTGGATACTTGCCTGGAATTGTCAGCTACCCCCTTTCCCCTCCCCCCCAAAAAGCTAAATTATCTAATCAGCAAGAAAGCAGCAATCACCTTGTGAACTGGCTGAAAAGAAAATGTGCACCAAGGAATTGACATAACTACAGATTGCTAATACTTTCCTCACTCACTAATTTCCAACAGGCTTTCAGCTATAAATCATATGGTTCCAATAGTAATAATAACTCATATTTCAGTAGAGCTTCAAAGCACATAAAATATTTTCCTCACACCTCAAGGAGCAGGCAGCATAAATATTATTCTCATTCTACAGACATAGAAACCTTGTTCAGAGAAATGAAGTGGTTTGATCATGATCGCTCAGCTATTAACGGTCAGAACCAGGGTTTGAGTCTGGGTCTCCTGACTCCAGGTTCAACTCTTAGCCCTGTACTATACTGCCTGCATTACAGAAATTACCAAATACATCTTAGATGACCTCTTGTGTGTGTGTCACACACACAGTTTTAGAACATATATCATTGTTTGTCTCCCTCATTAAAACATGAAATCCTTGAAGGCAGGGACAGTAGGGTGTTCTTATGACAGTCCTTGGCATAAAATGAGTGCTTATTGATAATGATCTGAAACCTGGGAGAGACGTCAGTCATCTGGTCTCATTCTCTTCCATAAGTCTCTACAACAGTGGTTCTCAATCTTCCTAATGCTGTGCCCCTTTAATACTCGTATGTGGGCGTATCTGCATGTGGGCAGACCCACCTGGGGATGGATAGAGGAGGTTCCTAAGACCATCGGAAATATGTGTTTTCCGATGGTCTTAGGCAACCCCTGTGAAAGGATTGTTCAACCCCCAAAGGGGTCGTGACCCACATGTTGAGAACCGCTGCTCTACAGCATCTCCAAAAAGTAGTTATTAAGTAAGTCTCTCTGTAATCATCCTCAATAACTCATTATTATGTCTAATAAGACACACCCAAAAATACATGAGCCATTTTTTGTGGAAATGGTACTACTATCAAATTTGAGTGAGTTTCTCCAATGCTGGTAAGGGATTTATATTACTCCATTCACATTCTTGGAAACAATAATATGCATCTATGAGATAGCTCACCAAGGGACAGAAATCTGAACCAATGCAGGAGGGTGGCTGGGGGACTGTGAATGAAGCCAATAGCCTACATGGGAAAGAATCCATGGCCTTGGCCTCATTAATACTTAGCTGTAGCCAGGTGAGGCAACCCACACTCAGTAAGTGTGTGACAGAAGTAGATGGAAGTGGTTTACTAGGTCACCTACCAGGGCCACCATAGGAGGGCAACTTTAGGAACACAATCTGTTCATCTTGAAACATGAACACTGTCACCTCCTCTTGGTTACAAGACCATTTCTCACATTATGATAAATCACAAAAATAAATGCTATTGTTAGACAGCAGCAGTTTTCACAGTTTTGAATTATTTCCTTGTAAATTAAGCATCAGTTAAAAGACAGCCTCAGGCCAAACAAAGAAAGTAAAATTCAATAAGATTTAGATCCACCAAGAATTATCTTATTAAAACAGTCCTTATTTCCTTCCTAGGCACACAGAAAATTACAGACTTTCACAGATGGAAGAAATAATAGAGATCAACCTATCACAGCAAGTTCATTTTACAGACCATCACAGAACAGTGGACAAAGAGTCAGAATTGGAGTCAGGAAGATCTTGGTTCAAAAAGTCCATATCAGCCCCTTATTGACCGAAGGATCTTGGGCAAGTCACTTAACTTCCGTGAGATAGTTTCCCTATAATTCTATAAAATGAGGCTAATACCTTCCACCCAACAGAGTTGCTGTGAGGACCAAGTGAAAAATATATAATCTTAACTTTTCCTAGCCTACACTCAAGCTAGGCACTTTGCATCCCTAAAACATTACAGAAACTGGGATGTTATCCTTAATTTTCACCTGGCTATACTACTTTGGGACTGCTGACTCACTTCTTACCAACAGGAAGCTCACAGGTGGGATAACCTCATCATCCTGCAGGATCTTATCCATCTTGATACTCCACCTCATCACCACCCTCTCTCTCTCTGCAAGATGGGGCCACGAACTCCAAACCTAAGCTCAGATATCTCATCTCTCACCTGGCTGCACTACTTTGGGTCTTCTCTGTCTTCTCCACCATCCTCCCTCTTCCTCCCCAGAACCATGCTTTTTAGCCTCTTTTTGTGTATTGCCTTCCCCTGTTCGATTAGAAGTTTCTAGAGGACAGGGACTTCCTTTTTTTTTTCTATTCGTATCCCCAATGCTTAGCACATCGTAGCCTGCTATATAGTAGGTTCTTAATAAATGTTTATTGGCTATGTTATTGTCATTATTATCAATGTTATCAAATTATCGACTAAGATTGAAGACAAAAACTGGTAAATGACATGCTAAAGGTCACACAGCTAATTGGTAGCAAAGCTGAAGCAAGAATTAAAGCCTCCTGATGCCTAGTTCTGGGTTCTCTCCATCTGATCCAGGTCCTTTTCTGCTGTTTTCCTCATCAAGCTTGCCACAGAAACATAAGTGGTTGCTGTGGCCTTACGTTGCTTTTACTTTTACTCACAATTAGTGAAGAATTATACTTCCTTGGTTGAATGTCAATTCCATCAAAGACGGTCTACATGGCAAAACAACTCTCACCTCCAATGGCAGTTATTAAAGATATATATATCTTTATATATATAATCTTTCACATATATAATCTTTCTTTTCAGTAACCTCTAACTGAAATTTAGCATTTCCTTCAATTATTTCAAAATGTCATTCTCAGAAGGGATTCATAGGTTTTCCTACACTGCCAAAGAGATCCATGACAACAAAAAAAGATTAAGAACCCCTACTACTGGGTACCATTTTGAGCTTCAAAATTCTAATTGAGATTCTCTAATGGTATAATGCCATGTCTATATGATGAGATTCAAAGCTGAAATAGCCTTTAGCTATCATCTAATCCAATCTAATCCCCTCATTTTTCCAAAGAAGAAATTCCAAAACATAAGAGTTGGGTGAGACCTCAAAAGGTCATCTACAAAATCTCCCAACCAGCGGTCATCCAGCCTTCACATAAAACCCTCCTTCCATGAAGGGAAAAAATCATTACTCTCTCAAGGAAGCCCATTCCATTTTGAGGAAGCCCTAAGTGTTACAAAGTTTTTCCTAATATCACTACAGCTGCAGCTGCCTCTCTCAAACTTTCACTCAGCATTCCTACTTTTCTCCTCTGATGTCAAGCAGAACAGACCTAAATTCTGTCAACATGAAAGTCATTTTTAAAAAAAGCTAACATTTATATAGTGCCTTTTAGGATCTGCAAAGTACTTTACACACACACACACACACACACACACACACACACAAATATACCTATATATAATATATATTACTTTATATGTAGGGGTGTGTGTATGTATGTATGTATGTAGGTTTGCGTATATCAGTGTATCTCATTTGATCCTTAAAATATCTAAGTGATCTAAGTCCCATTATTATCTTTTTTTTAACAGATGAAGAAAGTGAGGCAAAGAGTTAACGTGATCCACCCAAGGTCATACAACAGAGCAAGCATCCTGAGCAATATTCAACTGTAAGTCTTCCTGACACTGAGAGTGACACTCTATTCACCACACCAGCTAGTCTCCTCTAACCCTAAATTGCTCAGAAGAAGATCGCCCTACATAGGGAGCTCTCTTCTGAAAGTGTTCTAGACTGTTGATTCCTTTTCTAAACTGCAGTACCCAGAACTGAACACTCTACTCCACTTTGGTTTTGGCTTTTTTGGCCACCATGTCGCACTGTTGACTCACAAAGAGCTTTCAAGTCCACAAAACTCCCCCCTCTTTATCACAATAGCTGACATTTGGCCTCACTTTTCCTACCCTGCATTTGGGGAGCTGAGGCCCAAGCAAGGGGAAACAACTTTAACCTTCCTTTGAAGTTTCTAACACTGTAAAGTCAAGAGGCCTGGCTCAACCCCCATTTAAGAAAAATAAATGTTAAAAACTGCTAAGTCTAAGGCAGTGGTTTCCAATCTTCTCAAGCATGAAGGCTCCTTTTTATTATCTGATGTTCTGTGGTGCAGTGAAGAGTGTGTTGGTCTTCAGAGTCAGAAAGACTCTGGTTCAAATCCTGTTTTGAACACCTTCTATCTGTGTAACCCTGGTCACAATCACAACCTCTATGGGTCTCAATTTTCTTAACTGTAAAAGACAGAGTTGGAACTGATGGCTTTCAAGGTCCCTTCCATCGCTAAACCTATGATTCTGTGGGCTCCATAATACTACTTGTTATTATCAATATCATTTGACTAAAATGATATATCACAACAAAAAGCTACAATGAATTCCTATGTTATTCATCATTATAGCATCTGCATATATTGAAAAAATAATAATACATAAGAGAGACATGTTATTTACTTAGTCTAAAAAATATATGCTCGTTTATTTATTATCTCAAGTCATGCTGAATATCTGTTGGTGCTAAATGAAGTTCAAAATTATTATGCTTGGTGTAAAAATGGACTCTTGACTCCTTGCAATAATTCTGTTCCCCACCCTACTCCCAGGAGCCTGTAGCCCATGGGTTAGAATACACTGGTTTAAAGCAACTGTAAATATTGCTATTGACTACATTTTCAGTAGGCAAACAACTGATGAATCAATTTTTAGCTTAGGCTGTCCTATCCACATGGCGATCAAATCAGTCACTGAGAGCTCACAAGGTCCACAGGGCTATCTCAGGCATGGAGGACTTACTGCTAGATATACTGGAGCAAAAAGGTCATAAATATAGAATGTGTCTTGTATCATGCATTTGGTATAAACTACAATGCATCATCTAAGTACACACATGTGTCCCTAGCTATAAGTGTATATATACACACAAAAATACACACAGAGATCTTCAGGGCTTGAAAGATCTATAATTTTTTTAGTGCAGACCCTACATCCCCTAATACAGATCCCAACAACACCTCCATAACTTAGGAGACAGTCTCCAAAAGTTGCTGTGGACAAATATATGAGTCAAAAATAAGCAAAGGCTTTTTAGGTATCCCAAACCAATGTTAACAGTAGCAAATGAGCATGCAGGGCCTAGAAGAGTGCACAGTTTAGCACCATATGAATTAGTCAACTGGATTTATCAAGCACTATGCGCCAAGCACTATGCTAAGCTCTGGGGATGCAAAGAAAGGAAAAACAACGTCTCTGCCCTCAAGAAACTTATGTTGGGGGGTGGTGGAGGGGACAGAGTGGAGAAAGAGAAAAATATACAAAAAATTGTACATACAAGATGGATACGGTTCAAATGACTGGTAATCTGAGAGAAAGCACTAGAAGTGAACTAAAACTGAAAAAGGAATGATTTGAATTGAGTCTTGAAGGAAGCTAGGGAAGCCAAGAGGTGAACAAGCAGAGCATGCAAGGGAAGGGGGACAACTGGAGAAGAGACCGTAAAAAGGAAGTTGGGAAACGGAAGTGTCCTCTGCACGGAACGGCAAGAAGGAACAGATAGCTCAAAAGTGAGAACATTGGTATAATATTCCATACACATAGTTCCCCACCTCTGCAAATAAATGGAGGAGGTACCTCCTCAAAGCTCTTCTTGGTCCCAAAGAAAACTGAATACTTACAAAGCACTTTCCTTTCAACAATGCAACATAATAGGTTTCACAAGTATTATTATCACCATTAGACAAACTGGAAAAACCAAGGCTCAGAGAGGTTAAGGAGTTCATCTAGACTTGCTTGAATATGTAGCAGGGTCAGTAAAGATTTAAACCCAAGTCTCTCCTAACTCCAAGAATGGAACTCTTTACAATGCACTGAATCTCCTTCCTTTCAAGAGTGTCCTTGAGGTCCCAACAACTATTCATGGACATATAGTGATAATTAATAGGCAGTTGTCTCAGATGTGTTTTATCACACTGAGAACAAATAAATCTTTATTGAAAAATATGCTACGGTCTACTTATATCCACCACTTATCTTTCAATCCCTCTTTAGATAATTTGTAACCTGAATTCTTTTAAAATTATGGTTTTCCCATGATTCATAGTATATAACGTCACTGACAGTATCCTGGTGTTAGAAAAGATGGATTTTGGTGGTAACTCAATAATATTAAAGAATACAATAAGATCATTCATTCCATACATTCAGTTATTAAAACACGCACACACACACGCCACTAAATGAAAGGAACCAAGTGAAGTCCTGGAGAATTTTAAATAAAATCTTGTCCTCACCCTTCAGGAAAATCGTAACCTTGTTAAAGAACATACCTAGTCATGTCACCTTCCTATTCCTGAGAAGCTTCGGAGGATCCCTACTGTCTCTAGGACTCTCTCCTGGTTCTCCTCCTGACTTTCTGACTGCTTCTCGGTCTCCTTTGCTGGATCTTCATCCAGATCATGTCCTCTAACTGTAGGTGTCCCTCAGCATTCTGCTCTGGGCTCTCTTCTCATCTCCCTTTATACTTCTTCCCTTGGTGATCTCATCAATTTCCCTGGATTTAATTATCATCTTTATGCTGATGATTCTCAAATCTACCTATCCTTTCCTAACCTCTCTGCTGACCTTCAGTCTCACATCTTGAACTGCTTTTCAGACATGTCAAACTGGATGATCAGAAGGCATCCTAAACTCAGAATGCCCAAAAATTTACATTACTACCTTTCCCCACAAACTCTTCTTCCACTCTTAACTTTCACGTTACCTTAGAGAACAACAACATCCTCTTAGTTCACAAGGCTCACTACCTAGGAGTTATCTCCACTCCCTGCTCTCTTACCCCTACCCCGCAATATAAGCTGTTGCCAAGACCTTTGTGACATCTCTGAAATACACCTCCTTCTCCCCTCTGACAATGCCACCACCCTGGTGCGGGTCCTTATTACTTCATACCTGAACTATTGTAATAGCCTATGAGTACCTTTGCCTGCCTCAAGCCTCTTCCCACTCCAACTCATCCTCCATTCAGCCACCGAAGTGATTTTCTTTTATTTTTCTGTAATTTTTTTAATTTATGGAATAAAACTAGCATTTCCATAATATAGCATAATAAAAAGATGATTGTAAATGAAACTGCAAATATGTAATGTTCAACATATTATTCTTTTAAATATGTAATTAAAGTTATTATACAGTTTTCCCTCCCCCCCTAGAGATGGCTACCATTAGACACAAATATGTGATTTTACTAAAGTAGGGATTCTATCACATCACCAACCCTCAACAAACACCCGTGGCTCCCTATAACCAAATATAAATGGCCTCCTTGCTGTTCTACAAACAAAACATTCTATCACTCAGCTCTAGGCATTTTGTTTTCTTGGCATTCTCTCTTTCCTATATCATCTTGTATTTAATTGCTCAAGTAAATTTATTTCCCCAGGATAATGCAGGTCCTTGGAGGCAGGAGCTATTTTCCCTCTGATCTTTGAATCCCCCAATCCCACTACCAGCATAGCATCTTCTATACGCAGGCATTGAAAGTTAAATGCTTTTTGAACTGAATAGGGGAACACGAAGTAAGGCAAGGCTACAGCTACCCTGAAAGGAGAATGTGACAAGCAGAAGAGAAAGTACCTTCAGAGGAATTCAGGGTGGGAAATAACATATAATACCCCACATACTAACAGTGCCCTCGAATACTTTTTTAGAGGAAGCAGGGTACAAATAAATACACCATTCTTGTTATGTTTACCCCAAAATTGCCAAGTGGTTTCATGCTAAGTTCAAAATGTCAAGACAAGTGAAGCCCAGGGGCCTCAGCAATGCACTCTGCCCTGACAGCAGAGGGAAATGAAGAAATGTGTGGGCTATGGTGCTATGTACCAGGCATGGAATAATTATCTCAAAAGCCCAAGTTCACATTGCAGCATGTCCGGTTTGAAGCTGTGAGCAAAGTAAAAATCCACAAGCGCCTCAGAAAAGAATCAGCCAAAAAAAGCCTCTTCCTAGTAGCGGGCCTCTGTTTCCAATAAGCCACGTTTGCATCTTGTCAATCCCATCCTTCCTACACCAAAGACATAGTCCTTGTGAAGATTTAAGGGTTACTCTAAAACATGCATGCTAAAAGTGGAAAGAGTTCTCTCTCCCTGGGGCAGGTCCTATTATTCCCAACAGCAGGAAGCTGGCCAGGTCATAGATTTAACAGGAGCAACTGCTCTGGGTTAATGGAAGACCCTAACTCCAGCGTCCAGGGCCCTCCATCAGAGTTGGAAGGGCCCTAAGGGGTCATCTATAGTCCGACCTCAGGCCTAATGCATAAATTCTACATCTATTTATCATATAGGGAATAGGGCAGAGAAATGACTACACATAATATGTAGGTATGGTGGTACAGTTAAACGGGCAATGAATTTGGAACTGGATTATATGAGTTCAAATCCCAAGACGTTTACTAACTATATGCTAAAGCAGCAACTTATTTCTCTCTATTCTCATTTTCTTCATCTGTACAATAAGTGGGTGGGACATAATGACTTATAAGGTTCCTTCCAACACTCCTGACAAATAACCCAGCCTTATTTGAACATGTAGAAAGCCACAATGTCACTATAGTGAGAATACTAGATTTGGTGACAGAGGACCTGAGCCGAAATTCCATTGTTTCCAGATGAGAGAAAAGGTCTTCCGGTACAGGAAATAGACAAACCAAAGCCAGCTAAAGAAAAAGACTAACATTGTAAGTGGGGACAAAAGTAAACTGAGGAGCAGGCCCAAGGTTATTCTGTGGCTATGAAACTACCTTAAAGAAGCTTTGTGAACTCTAAACCACTTACTTAAAATGTTATTAATTGCCAAGGGAAGCCCATTTTTGTCTCCCATCTCAAAAACAAGGGAAACAATTAAAAATGGATTTTCTAAAAATTGTTTTTAAACCTATTTTTCTAGTTAGGCAAAGTATGAAGTTAGGGGATTTTATTTTATTTTGTAAGGTGAAGGAAGACTAAAATAATGCATTTTTTTAAATCAGAGGAAAATTGCCTATGAAAGTAACCACTGCTCATCAAAACAGCTGAAATATTCATAGCACAGATGCAGTTTACTTTTCCATAAGTAAAATTACTTTGATCTCTTAAATCAACCAGACAGATCAGTACAAGGACTAAGAAAAAGCAGGTGAAAATTTAAAATAAATACTGCTTTTTTTCTTGTTTTGATTTTCTAGAGGAAAGCCATATGTAGCCAAACACACTTCTTTTTCTTACCTTAGTAATATGGGATGTGATTAAGTATGGAAAAGTAATCAAGAGATAAAAGTGGACAGAACAGTGAAAATTTCCACAGACTCTTATTTTTAAGTAAAGGTGATTTAATAGAGATTCCAACAAAAAGGAACAAATGGAAGGAAAATTGTGCCCATATTCATCATACAATGTTGATACCTAAAAGTCAGGGAAATGTAAAAATTTAGGCCCCCTCTTAAGAGACCGTTGTTTGGTAGTGGGGGGGGGGAGTGTGTTTTAACACAATTTTCTATTAGTAGACAGGGAAGGAAAAAGACATTTAAAACAGGGACTGACATGTGAGATTACTTTACAGTTTATTATTACTAAAGTCAGTCGCAGCAAGACAGACTAGCCTTGTGATATTTTAGAATTACAGTTACATTGCCCAACTGTGGAACTGCAACCCCAAAATGGGAAACTCCATTCTGGGGTAGGCATTATTCTCTCTGAAAACCAGATATTTATCTCATAAAAAAGAAAAAAATACATGCCCAAACTCCATTACCCCCAAACTATCGACTCAAGGACCCTTGTCATTTCTGGATTTTTAAGTGGACCGTCCAAAATAAATTTTCTATATAGCTAATTATGAAACTATAAGATTATTAAATAAATTATGATCATTTCAGCAAATTTTATTTAAGGGGGAAAGTCCATTAATTTTCCCACATGAAGAAATAATGTTTCTTTGCAGCAAAAGATAACTCGTCACCTTACAATCTATCAATTTTCCATTGTTCATGACTTCTTTCTCTAGATCAACATAAACCCTGTAATTTGTTTCTTGCCCTCAGTGAAACTTTAGCAATTCACCCTTACTTGGGCATGCAGTCAGCTAACCTCAAACTAAGTGTGACAGGAAGTCAATGTGGAAATAAAAGTGCTGCTGCATATAGCTGTGCATTCTCAATGAAAGGGCAAAACGTCTATGACCTGAGAGTGCCCAGAGCTCGGTAAGATCAGGCAAGCTAAGGCATGTACCAATGTCTGATTTGTGGGTCACAGAGGAACTCTGCTCCGGCTAATTTCACTGAGTAATTAAAGCACTTCCTAGCAAAGTAACTCATTATGGAAGTTTGCACTGACATGTCCTTCCAAACACTTTCAGCACACAGGTGAAATCCATGAAGTTGGTGATCTACATACAACCATCACTATCCACAGCATCTCCCAAGCTAAGTTCTCCCAACACGTTCAACTTTCAGTGATTCGTATTAAGGGAAGGAATTCTACTCAGGGATTATCCAAAACAGAAGAAAGTCTTTAAAGTTATTTAGACTTGTTTACGTTATGCATTATATGCTTTTTTTTCTAGCATTTGGTCTGTTTTCTTAATTATGTTTTGTTCAAGCTAAGATGAACTATTCACTTTTGCCAAGTACATGACAATGTAGCAAAAAACAGCATTAGACAGAGTCAGAGACTTGGGTTCTTGTTCCATCTATGGTAAGTAATTTGTGTGATGGGAATATTGTAAAATAACCCCATAGGCTCCATTTCTTCATCTTTGAACTGGGAATTATGGCTCCTGCCTACTTCACGGGGCTGCCATGAGAATCAAACGAGATACTGCATGCAAAAGCACCACATAAAACCACAGAGAAACATGGAAATGCAAGATATTACTATTACTACCACATGTCAAAGGATGGCTATGGGACTGGGGAGAAGGAAGTGGTGGCTGAAGCCCAAAAGAATACCAGAGGAGGCCCCTCTTCGTTTAAAAAAAATGCTGCAGAAATTCTAGACAATAGTGGCTAACAGGAGAACTGGATCATTCGAGTCAATTATTTTTTAAACCCCTACTATGTGCAAAGGCATCTGGGTGGAATAGTGGATAGAGTGCCAGGCTTGAAGTCAGGAAGAATCCTCATACTGAGAGTCAAATCCAGCCTGAGACACTTATGAACTGTGTGTCCCGGGACAAATCATTTCACTTTTTTAAACTTCAGTTTCCTCACCTAAGAAATGAGCTGGAAATGGAAATGGCTAATCAGCCTGGTATCTTTGCCAAGAAAACCCCAAATGGGGTCACGAGGAGTTGGACACAACTGAAAATGACCGAACAACAACTATGGGCAAAGTCCCTGTGCATCTCTATGATAATAACACAACAGACACTCCCATTTATATGGTACCTCTATGGTTTGCAGAGCCCTTTTCCCTACAGCTAATGTTTCCCAGTCTGGGTATTCCATCTCTTCCTTCCCAAATTCCTGTGCATGGACTGCTCCTCATGCTTCAAATGTTTACACTCTTCCTTTCAATCTTTTGGAATCTCTAGTTCCCTCAAGACTCAGCTAACAGGGTGCCCCCCTCCTACACTACTTCTTTCTTCATTACCCTAGCTGTCAGTGCTTTAAGGAATTTAAACAATTTAAGGAAATTACCATGAATTTTTTTTTGCCTTTTTTTTGAGGGGGGAAGGTGGGGCAATTGGGGTTAAGTGACTTGCTCAAGGTCACACAGATAGTAAGTGTTAAGTGTCTGAGGCCACATTTGAATTAAGGTCCTCCTGAGTCCAGAGCCGGTGCTCTATTCACTGGGCCACCTAGCCATCCCCAATTACTATGAATTTAATGGGCGTATTCCTTGTATTTTACTTATTGTATCTGTGTACACACTGCATTCCTCAGGTCAACAGAATGGGCAGTTCCTTGATGTCAGGGGACTCTCTGGTTTTTGTCTTTGTATTCCTGGATACCAGGGATCACAGGAAATTAATGAATGCTTGCTGAATTGAATGAGAGCAGGCAATACAATACCTGCGTACATTCTGACTCTAACACCAAGCCACTTCCCACTATACCATTCTTCTCATTTTGCCAAACTGTACATGGGAGTACCCATTGCTCCACATAGCTTACAGGGTTGTTATGAAGCTGAAATGAAATCAACTAACAATCAATCGTTAGCACCTGGTACATGCCAGGCACTATGCTAGGTCTAGTGCTTTTTAAATATTAGGAAATCTTATTATTATTTATTTGATGAAAGAAGTATTATGATCTACTAGAGATTAGGCTTGAGTATCAGGCACAGGAAATCAATTATTACCCTTTTTATGGTTTAGTGACTGGTCCACATAGAAAAGATAAGTTAAAGTATCTGAGGTTAGAGTTGAACCAAGGTCTCCTGATGCCAAATCTAGCACCCTCCACTTTGCTATATTGCCTTGCAGAAGCCTATGACCATAAACTCATGAATCTGAATGAAGATAACAGTCAGGGAAAACCAGAAAAGGAAAAATATTCCAGAATCAAGCTAGGATTAGAAGAAATGGAAGAATGAAGGGCAAGTCAAGTAAAGATCACAAGATCATAAGCATTCAAGCTAAAAGGAAGCTTAAGATGTCATCTAGTCCAACCTCCCTCAACTTTACAGATGAAGAAACTGAGTTAAGTGTTTTGTCCAAAGTCAAACAGCTCATAAGTAGCAGAGCCAAGATCTGAACCTGAGTCCCTTGAAATCAAATCCAGCTCATTTTCAACTGAATCATAATGCTTCTCTGGGGAAAAGTATCTTTCAAAACAAAGAACTCACAGGGAGCCAGGCCCATATTTGAGGTCAGAATGAATTAACAGGTTATTTTACAAGGTGCCAGTAAAGCCGTTCACTAGGTAGACCTGAACACATTTACCTATGGGGCTGTCCTCTCAAATCAACATAGAGCTAACATACTCAATAGGATTTTCTATACTGACTTTCCAGCTGGAATGCTGGAAATTTTCCAATCTCCCTCGCTAACAAGGTGCTGGCCATCTATCATTCCCCCTCCAACATATGCCTTTCATGAATTACAATCACACTGATTTTCTGCGTCTTTCATGTCTGCTATCTATACCTGCCACCATAGACACAAATTGCCTCTCTCCCACAATAACAAATCTTCCTACCTACCTCTGCCCCTCACTTTGCCATTCCTTCTGCCCATCTCCTATACTAAGCTATTCTATTATGCCTCTTTTAGCCCCTATTCTACAATACACAAATTCCTTGACTAGAAAGAACTTCCCCAACAAACATCTCTAACTTCAGATCAGGCTTTCCCCAGATGACAGAATTTCCCTTGTAATTTTTTTTCCCATTCCCCCATGACTAATTAGTACAGAAAAATGAGTTAGCCTGCCTCTTGCTCCTTTTTCTGCCATTTCTAAAATCACATTCTATTCCAAACATCCAGCAAAGTCCATTTTGAAATGTATATTATCTTTTTTACCTCCCCTCCTTTCTTCCTATCTTCCCAAGCCAGCAGCCTCTCCTTTCTGGCTTCCATTCTGACCACCAGAATGTTAGCACGTTGAGATCAATGGATTTTGAGGGTTTTTTGTTTTTGTATTCATGTCCAGCATACCACCTTCCATAAAGCAGGCAATTAATAAATACTTGCTAAATGAATAGGTTCATTTTCTTGGCTACCCAATATAACTCTCATGGGTTAACTACTTCAATGTTGTCCTCCCTACCACCTCCAGTATACCTAGACTTTCTGCTGTGCCCATCATGCCAATTATCACCCCTCAGGGAAATTCACAATCCACTTTCTCCACCACTTCTTTGTTATTGGAAAAACAAACTCTTTAGGTCCACTAGAAAGCCATGCTCTTTAACCCTCAGTTGGGGCCTTATTGTTGCTTGGTAACTGCTTTATTATTTTTGTTGTTGTTGTTAAGCAATGTCATTGCTCAAAGCAGCTATTCCAAACCATTTTCATACTCCTTCCTCTAGCTCCCAGTCTCACATGCCTCCCAACTGGTAAATGACCTCTTCTACTTTAAAGAAGAAGAAAAATTTTCAGTTGGAACCATCCCTGAACATCACACAGTCCAGTTTCTTGCTTTACTAGATGAAGAAAACTGGGGCCTGTATTTATTGAAGTGAAGTGACTTGTTTAAAATTACAGCAAGACCGTGGCAAAGCTGGGACAGAATGCAATTCCTAAGCCCCATTTAAGTGCTCTTTCTGGCCTCCATGCTACCTTCATTGAAGTTGAGCTCATCTGCATTCCGTTAGGGAGTTCGAGCTCCCTAATATCTTCTCTTGGGGGCAGCTAGGTGGCACAGTGAATGGAGCACTGACCCTGGAGTCAGGAGGACCTGAGTTCAAATCTAGCCTCAGACACTTAACACTTACTAGACCCTGGGCAAGTCACTTAACCCCCACTGCCCTGCCTCCCCCCCTGCAAAAAATTAAAATTAAAAAATTAAAATTAAAAAAAAAAGGAAAAAAAATTCCTTTCATCCTAATATCTTCCTTCCTCTCCCAACTCCTCCACCAATTCCCTTTATTACCAATAGCTTCCTCCAAGACACTTTTCTATCAATTGCTTAGTCCTACTTCCATTTTCAAATTCTCTTCACTATTTATTTCCCTTTGGACTACAATGGCATCATCTTCGTAATGTCACAGTCCTCTTTGAGAACGAAGGACAAACCACACAGACACAGACACACAAAAATACTCAGATCTTTATCTTTAAAAAACAACAAACCCAAACCCTTTCCCTTGAGGTTATGTCCTTATTACAGATTTGCTCCTAAACCTCTCTCACTCTGGCTTCTATCTCCACCCCACCCTACTATGAGGCTATTTTTTTCAAAGGGTATCAATGACACCTCTCTCACTCACTGTACTGAGCGGGTATGCAAGGCACGCTACTGCTTGTTCTAAGCTCACCTGTATCCCCAGTAGTGTTAGCATTATGCCTGGCACACAGTGGGTACTGACTGACTTGACAAGACATTGAATCACAGAGACACAGGATTTTAGAGCAGGACCAGGAAAAGTCATTATCACAGATAAGGAAAATGAAACCTAACAGGTAGTTAAATGATTACCCAAATGACTATGTCCCCAAGGGGGGACATAGTCAGACTTAGAAATCAGACTTCTGGATGTTTATTTTACTACCTTTTTAAAAAAATTATGCCACCTAATACCCTTTCTTATTCTTCATTTGCTTTGACAGATTCTGGATTTGATGTGGATTATCTTTGTTCTTGAAGCTATCTTCTCCCTGTACTATCCTGGTTCTGATTTTACTTCTCTTCGTGGCTTCTGTCTCCTTGATAAGCTCCTTTTTCTTCTTGTCCCCTAAATGAGATTTCTTCAAAGTTCAGTCCTTAGTCATTTTCTCTCCTCTTCCCCCTACTAGGATGCCCTGCTCTCATAGGCTCCTTTATCACCTTTATGAAGATGATAAATCTCAAAGTGAATAGAGCACTGAACCTAGAGTCAGGAAGACCTGAGCTCAGATCTAGCCTTAGACATTTACTAATTGTGTGATCCTGGGCAAGTCACAACCTCTTTCAGCCTCAGTTTCCTCATCAGAAAAATGCAGATAATAATTGCACCTACTTCCCAGACTTATTTTGAGGATAAAATAAGAAAATATATGTAAAAATGCTTTGCAAATCCTAAAGTGCTGTATAAATGATGGCTCATCTCCCTAATCTTTATCTCTAGCCCTGAGCTCTCTTCTGAACTTCAGGCCTGTACTTCGAACTTCTTCCTGGACGTTTCACTTGGGGCCTGCCACATTGCCACTCTAAATTCAACATGTCAAGAAATGAAATCATTTGCTCAGCATCTCTGAATGGTCCTTTGACTCTTCCCTCTCTCCTTTATCCCTCATAAATAGTCAACTGCTATGTCTCGCTGGTTCTACTGTCTCTTTATCTGTCTGCCCCGTCCTTTCTGCTTGCATTACTACCACACTGGTTCAGGCTTTTATCAGATCAAGCCTAAAGGAATGAGAGTTTGCTAAGTGGTTTTCCTCACTTCAGACTTGCCCACCTCTGTTCCATCCTGCATTTAGTTGCCAGATTGTTTACTCAAATATTTCAAAGATCTATTCCATTATTTCACTGGCCTAACGTGGACCGGAACTCCTTTTCATCTTAGTAGACAGTTTTAATGATCTGGTTCATTAACCAGTGGCCAGTCCTCCAGAGAAGATCTTAACTCAACTAGGTTGGTCCTCCGACAAAAGAGTACCTCTCATTACCAAACTCAGACTCTGAAAGATTGACCATTCTAAAACATATCAATAACTTTCCGTTTGCTCTCAAATAAGGTCCTAGTGCCTCCAGAGTTATTTTCTTCAAGGATATTAAAGGTTGTCTCTCACAGTTAGGAAACCTGTGTTTTAGAGGAACTTCTTAGGCCAGGACATTGAATTATTTTTATCTACTAATAGGAGAGGAAAAGTCATTTGCCCAACCATATTACATATATCAGCCCAGCAATCATAGCCCTATTCTCTCCAAGTTGGGGCAACCTTCAACTACCTTATACAGTAATGGCCAAAAGGACTGGGGAAATTCAGGATATCACAAGACATATTTTTGACAAATCAAAATGTCATGACACCTTGACTAGGAAAGAGTAGTTTTGACCTTCGTTAGCCTATGTGAACAGCTGGTCCTATGATCATATGAATCACAAGTTTAGTGCTAGAAAAATCGTAGAGATAGTATTTACCAATGTTCTTGTCACTCATATGAGGAACTCAGTGAGGTTCAGAAAAGTTAAGTGACATATAAAATCACACAGGCACTGACAGAGTCAGGATTCAAACTCAGATTCTCTGAATCTAGAGCTAATATACTTTTGACTATACCATAAGTCTGAAGAGGTTAAGAAGACCAAGAAAAAGCAATAATCTTTCCTCCCTCCTAAAAAAAAAAATCAAGGGTTCTATTTGAAATTTTAAACTATCATCTCAGCAGTTAGTCCCACTGATAGTCTTGCAGAATCTTTTTTATAATTTCCACTTCCTTTGTAGCAACTATTGTGGTTATGTGAAACAGAAAGCGTAAGAGCTGAACATCTTAGGAAGGCACTATTAAGATGATGGAGGAAAAGCTCAGCAGAGCCCAAAATAGAAGAGCTTGTTCATTTACTTACTACCACACTGGACTGTGTATCAGAAAGCAATTCCCAGTTGGTGCAATTCAGAGACTTTTTTGTTTGTTTGTTTGCTTGCTTGCTTAGGAAAAAGAGAAATTATATTAAGACTAATCCCATATATTTCCTTGACAGATTGTACCTTAAGTGACTGAAAAGAAACATGAGGAAGGTGAAACACAAAGGAAGATAACAATTTCACGGGAGAGATGCTGACAAAGGTAGCAAGTCTCCCATTGAGAAAGGACTCTGAAATGTTTACATAGCCAAGAAAAAGAAAAACACTTATCAAGTCAGAAAGTAATAGGGAATCAAACCACAGGCTGGTTACTGAACATGTGCAATCTCCTTATCAAAAAGACAAGTTGCAGGATGATGTTTATGGCAGACATGGGTGAATGGAAGTAAAGAGAAAAAAGCCAAGAATCAAGCTTTTGGAATTGAACACTGTAAGAACAGAGCTAGTAAGGGGATGGAAAGAGTAAAGAAGAAAAATACTAGCAATATAATTACCAACTTTCCAGTATGACACAATGGAAAGAACATTAGACTTGTCAGTCAGAAGATCAAGGTTCATGCTCCATTTTACCACTTCCTAGGCATGAAACCACAAACATGGCAAAATCTCTAAGCCTCAATGTCCTCATCTCAAAAAATGGGGGATAATATAACTTAAATGATGACCTACACCATAAGGTAGTTGTGAGGAAAGTGTTTTATAAATGAACAGAAAGCTGAGCAATTTTAACCATCATCAGTATTATCCATTTGAAGGCACCATAGAAGTCAATCCCAAGACACTACAAACTGAAGACATAATGAGTAAACAATCAAAGGGACTTGACAACTGAATGGAAGGGATGAAGGAAGAGACAAATATGATTTAGGTGTGCTAAGCCTAAGTGGACTGGTAGTATTGCAACACTATCTATAGGGGTAGGATTAATGGCAGCTTCTAGTGTAGGTACCTGCACTGGCTCTAAGAAACCTAGAGCCAACTCCATTTAAATAACTCCAGGAAAAATCCAGGACAAAGTTTCCAGAAGTAGAGAACACCCAACAGTATCAAATGGTGAGGAGTAAGAAGAATGAGGCAACAGAGTTTAACAATAAAGGTCACTGGTGACTAGGGAGAGGGAAGTGGTGGAACAGATGGTGAGAAACGTGGTAATGGGTGTATGTAGACAGCTTCTTCTCGGAGCTTGGCCATGAAAGAGAAATATAGCTGAAAGGGATGTCAGGATCCATTAAAGATTTTTTGTTTCTTTTTAGAAAAGGAGGAGAGACAGGAGATAAGAAGAGGGAGAGAGGAGATTCCCAAAGGCACAAATTTCCAAAAGAGGCAAGAAGGAAAGAGGATGAGGGGCAAAACTGAAGGACAGAAGTTAGCAAAGAGAAAGGCCACATGTCCTTGCCTTCCTGTAGCAATAGAATTCATTCCTGTATCAGGGTTTTTTATCATTCCCCTCCCCCCCCCCCCCCAAAAAATACATCAGACACTTCATTATAGTTCGTTCTCAATCAAGGCATTGAAGAAGAGCCAAGAAGAAAGGTCTGGGAAAACCAAGTTCCAATCCTGCCACTAATTAGCTGTGTGATCTGGAATAAGACTCTTCCTTCTCTAGGCCTCAATTTCCTCATTTGTAAAATAAGCCAGATTTCTTACAAGTTTTTTTGTCTTTATTTTTCCCCACAGAGAAGGGGAAGGTGAGAGGAAGAGAAAATAGATCTCTTTGATCTATTGAAAATATAAATTTTTAAAAAGGTTTTATTTTTTTTTTAAATGAGGTTTTAGACTAAAGTACTTCCAAGTTTCTTTCCGGCTCTTATGATTCTATGAAACTCTTCCAGTAAATTAACAAGTTATAAGAAATTGGCTTTCTTTAAAGGGCTAAGGCAGCATTCAATCATGAAAAGCAGGAAAGCCTTGGAAATAAAGTAAGGTTCGTTAGTCAGCCTCAGCATTTCTTCACACTAAGTTTTCTGTGTTTTGAGAAACATTAAGATCCCTTCTTTTGCTCAGGAATGGGGCAGGAGAGCTAGTGATAAGATGAACATTCCTTAAGCAGAAAGAACTGGTCCTATATTTGCAGTGTGCCAAGAGTGGGAAGGTAGGCCAGATGTATATCTGGGAGTTCATCTCTGAGGGGCTGAGCTTCATCTCCCAGGTAGATAGGGAGGGACCAATTATTATTCAATAATTGACTGTACTTGTATAAGATGAGTCATGTTTTTAAATGACAGTCACCTCCATTTATAGGACCACTTTTAAATGTAATCTGTGATCCAGTATGGAAACAAAATTCCAATTGAACTTCCAACCTTGTCTGCTCTACACATCATATATTGTTTCAGACTGTTTGTTAAATAGTCATAAAACATTCACAGAGCTCATAATCCCAAGGGCTCATTTTTATAAACAACCTTTCTAAAAGGAACTGTTTTTTTCTCAGTAAAAGGTGATAGAACATAACTATATAGTACATGAGGTATGAGGACTGTCTAGATACACTGCTTGCAGCCTCATTCTCTGCAAAAGACATTTCCATGCAACATCATGGTTGAAAACTCAAACTCTCAAAAGTCAGAACTATAGCATTATAATTCCAATTCCTTGCTTATGTGCAGTAGGTCCTCCCATACACAGTAAAAGCATGCCTTGCACAACCCAAACTGTTATTAACTCAGGAGACAGGAGACAAGAGTTCCATTATAGATTGAAATGGCCAAGTTTGGGGTTTCAAATGGTTATATTTGTTTTCTATGCTTTTTTCTCCTGAAAAAAAAAAATCAGATTATTTCTCCATTCCCCTGTGCCACAGGACAAAAATCTAGCAATTTCAGTCTCTATTCACTGACATGGAGAACTAAAATAGTCAGTGAACTTGCATTACTTTTAAATGCCTAAGGAATAAGGTTATTCCTTGTGTTCAGGTATAATAGATTTCTCATATTTCAGCTATATCCTGGTGCTCAACAGCTACAAAAAGACCACTATTACAAGATGATAAACTTTGGAGCATCTTACATTCTTTCTATGCATTATGGGTACAAAGCACTTTTTGTGTGTGTGTGTGTGTGTGTGTGTGTGTGTGTGTGTGTGTAATCTTCTTTTATCTTCATCACAATCCTGTGAAATAGGGGCTGAAAACACCATTTTCTCCATGTACAAATGAGGAAACTGAGGCTGAAAGTTTAAGGTCTTCTTGTAACAATCAATAATATATTAATATCTCCAATTTAATTACAAAGAATATGGTCATTCCTACCCCAAACACAAGATGGGTTTTTATGTACCCAGGGAAGCCAGACTGCTCTTTCCACAAAGTATTCCCATGAACCTCTCCACTCTAGTCCTGGTGCTATCTCAGCATGGAGGGGAATGAGGATGTCAAAAAAGCCTGTCCCAGCACAGGCTTTCCATGTCAGAAAGGCTCTGAATATGAGCCTGGTGATGTACCATATGATTTTCATTCAAGAACAGTCTAGCTGGCTTGGAAAGGCTCATCACCATGTTACCTGCTGTGATGAATTTTGGGGGCAGAACCACTAATAGCCAAGATGCAGAAGAGAAAAAAACAAGTGATGGAAACCACAGAGATATTACAGAGCCTTGAAATATTGAAATCCTGACATATTCAGTGTAAAAATGACTGAATTAACATACTGTGTTTTGCATGAGAAGAAAGTAATAAAGTAGTACTAAGCCAAATGTCAGAAAAACCTACATTTAAACCCTACTTCTGGCACTTTAATAGTTGTGTGACTATGGGCAGTCACTTATACTCTGTGAGTCCTAGTTTTCTTATCGATAAAATGGGAATAATAATACCCTTAGTTACTAGTTACAGAGTTCCCATAGGGTCATAGATCTAGAGCTGAAAGAGACATTAGAATCTATCTTCATATTATAGATGAGGAAACTGAGGCCCATAGGGATTAATTTATTTGTCCAGGGTCACACAAGCAGTATGCATCAGATGTGGGATTTGAACCCTGGATCTCTGGCTCCACAACCAATGTTCTTTTCACTGTGCCACGGTGCTTCCCTTGTAAGGATAAAATGATAAAAGCATTTTGCAAATTTTAGACTACAAGATATAAATATCAGCTTCTATTATTATAGCTCCCTTATTGCCTAAAAGTTTGTTTAATTTAAACGCCTTAAGCTTCTTTTCAATACATATCAAATCTAAATTCACCATGAGTCTATCTTGAGGCCAGTACCCAGATTGGCAAAAGGGTGGGGTTGGGGAAGAGGCATAAAATTATGTGCATGATCTGAACGGTATATTAAAAGCTGTACCAAGAGCATCATTTCTCATATACAGGAATACCCTGTATGATGTCATCCTAACTAATGTAATTTTAAAGCAATGTCATTAAAAAACTGCCATACTAAAATACTATGACAACATTACCAAGCCCCACTCTAACCCTGTCTGGCTGACTGCCTGCTGATGACATCGTTTCTATTGCACTAACTTTGCTCCAGTAATTAAACTCCTGATTCCTCTCTAGGCTCCATGCCCACCTTTCTCTACAATGCCCCTGGAAGCTCCTTCTAGCCCTTGCATTAACACATTGGAGGTACCCAAAGCCTCTGAAGCTCCTCCCAGGGTCTTTATTTGAGGGGTGTGCCCAGACCAGCCATGTCTCGTTCCTCTCCAGGCTGCATTCTGAACTTTCTCTACTATGATCAAAGGAGATGGTAACTGTGAAGTGTTCAGCACAGTGCCTAGAACATAGTAAGTGGTGGATAAATGCCAGTATGGTTGTTATTGCTACTATCCCACCTTTGTGGTCCTCCTCCTCCTTTCTGGCTTCCATTTATGTGTTGAGGGCAAGGTCAGTCTGTCTTCTGCTTATATTTGTACTCAAAACACTCGACCGGATCACACAAGAAACGTCTAAAAAATGTTGGCTGACTGACTGACTAAACTCACAGGCATTAGTGATATTAGGCAAGGAATGTCTGTATCAATATCAATGTTCAAAAACGATGTGTTACTCTAACTATACTTCACAAGATCACAGCACTTAGAGTTGGAAGAGACCCGAGATATCACATAATGTACCGCTATCATTTTATAGATGACAATATCAAGACTTGTGGAGATAAACTGATTTGTCCAAGGCCACAAAAAGTACTAACAGATGCAAGATCCGAACCCAAGTCATCTGACATATCTAGTATTCTTTTTTTTTTCTTTTAAATTTAAAGAGAGCAAGTAGTTTCAATCTGCATTCAGATTTGGTAATTCTTTCTCTGGATGTGGATAGGTCTTTCAGAGTTGTCTTATAACCTTGCATTGCTGAGAAGAGCCATTCTATCAAAGTTAGTCATCACAGCATATCTAGTATTCTTGCCCCTATACTGGAGCTGGGTTCAAATTCCAATAAGCATTTATCACACTCTTACTATGTGCCAGGAACTGCGCTAAGCCCTGTAGAAGGTAACAGATGGTCCCTGCTCTCAAGGAGCTCATAAGGTAATGAAAAAGACAACATGCAAATGTCTCTGTATAAATAAGTTATATGCATAAATTTGAAATAATCTCCAGAGGGAAAACATAAGAATTAATATAGATGGAGAGAAGGCTTCCTGTAGAAGGTGGGATTTTGCTACCTGGACAACCTAGCAAGGGTGGGGAACCTGTGGCCTTCTAGGTCCTTGGGTACAGCCTTTTGATTGGGTCTAAGTTTTACAGAACAAATCCTTTTATTAAGGGGATTTGTTCTGTGAAGTTTGGATACAGTCAAAGGGCCACACTTGAAGACCTGGAGGGTCACAGGTTCCCCATCTCTGAGTCCTAAGGTATTCTTGGGTGAGTATAAGAGTTGAGAAGCTTTTCTTTTTCCTAACTTTCAAATGAAAGGAAAGAAGGGGGAATATGTCTCCCATCTATGAACTATGCATTACTGGGAAGCCTCAGAATTATAACAAGGAGTTCATAAATCCACATGCTCACAAGCATCCTTATTTTGATCTTTATTTAGCTTAAACAAAACACGCAACATGACTATAATAAATAAATATTAAGGATGAGGGAAAGGAAGATCAAGGAAAGGAGGAAGAGGAGGACAAGAGAAGGAATAGGGGGAGGGATAATATCTAGAAAGCAGACTTTGAACTTTGGGCAAGTCAACTGATCCCTCAGGGATCTGTCTTGGGCCTTCTCTTTTCCCTCTACATTATTTCACTTGGTGACCTCATCAGTTCCCTTGGATTTAATTGTTATCTCTGTGAAGATGATTCTCAAATCGACTTCTCTGGCCCTATCCCCAGATGCCTACTAGACATCTCAAACAAGATGCCCCATAGATATTTAAACTCACCTTGTCCAATGCTGAGCTCTCCTCTTCACAACTTCCCTATTACTGTGTCATACCAGATTTGTGACTCTTTTTCACCCTCACATAAAATGTGTTGCCGAGGCCTGTTGATTTTATTTTACCAATGTCTCTCCTAATACATCATCTTCACTCCTTTGACATTACTACCACCCTGGTGCCATTCACATCACACCTAGACTAGTGCAACAGCTTGTTGTTAAGTCACACAGCCGGTGAGTGATTAAGATTGGATTTGAACTCAGATATTCCCAATTCCAGGTTCAATACTCTATCCATTTCAAAACCCAGTTGCCCCCAAATAATAGCTAACTTATATAGCATTTATTATGTGCCAGGCACTGTTGATAAGTGCTTTATAATTATCGTCGAGTTTGATCCTCACAATGACCCTGAGAGACAGGTGCTATTATCATCTCTTTTTTACGGATGAAGAAACTGAGGCAGAGGTTAAATGATTTGTCCAGGATCATCTAGCTAGTATCCGAAGGTGGATTTGAACTCAGATCTTCCTGACTCCAGGCATGGCCTATCCACTGAGACATCCAGTTGGCCCCCAAATATATGTACATGCTTATGTGATTAGTAAGGTGCAAATTCATTCAAAAGCTTCATGTATTTTCTGAATCAGGGGGTGTAAATAGTATAATCCTTTGTAAATCTACACATTTTATCTGATGTTAAAAAGAGGTCCTCTTGCTCTAAGAAGGATGAAAACCACTAAATCCACAATGCTGCTTCCATCATCTGACTTCAGACCAAGTGGTCTTTCCACTTAACCATATCTTCTACTCTAATGTACCCTACCCGGCTCTGAATCTTTCAGTTTTCTTTTATAAAGCTGAGTTGATGAGAGTCTTACTGCTTTAAGATGCCTTTTTCCAAGTCATCTTAATTTAAACCTTCTAAATTCTGGTATGCAGGATTTACTCTGGCTCAAAGCTATTACTTTTTTCAAGGAACGGTCTTTTCATCAAAACAGCACATGATTTAGAAGGGAAGAATTAGCTAGATGCCTCCAAGAGCCAGATATCCAGACCTCATAACAACCGAAAGAACTTTAAGAGTGTGTCTAAGGGCATGCACTAATATAAAGGACAAGTTGCAGGGAGGAAGGGGTGCAAATTAAAGTTAAATATCATCTTTAGTATTTCAAAATGATCCCACTGACAACAATCCCTATTCATATGGGCAAAATGGATAAAATGCCCTTTTGCAATGGGCTCACACCACAAATATTCTACTTTGGTTTACAGCTACAGTGAGTATTCAGAGAATAAGGATCATCTGTGTTCTGCCCAAATCTTAAAGCATCCCTAGTAGTTTTCGAATGGCAATCAACATGCATTTTCATATGCCTGCTATGTTATCAGACACCCCACCCCACCCCACCCAGTGGGGATCCAAAGATAAAAAGGAAATAGTCTCTGCCCTCAAGTAGTTTACATTCTTTTAAGGGAAACAACATGCGCATTTATTGCAAGGATATATATGTGTGTGTGTATGTATGAGATCATAAAATGTACACATATGTGCATATATACACATATAGAAAAATCTCATAAATATTATATATAATATATAGCATATGTTATATAAAATAAAGTTTATATCTCCTAAATATATATCACATATATACAATATCTCCTCAATATATGCCTTGGAATCAAGCCCTAGTGGCCACTTAATACATATACGATTATTGGCAAGTCACTTCATTTCTCTTCCATTTCCCTATTTGTCCCTACATAAGGAAGTTGGATTGGGTTATAGATAATAAACTTTAAAAGCTACCCCCATAACTTAGGTCCTGGGATAGGATCTAATCCAAACACATTTTACAGATGAAGAAACTGAGGCCCAGTGAGATTTCATAACCTTGTCCAAGATCACATCCTGACAAAGGCAAATCCTCTGACTCCAAATTCATTATCCTTTCCACTCTACTGCTGTCTCCTTTACATCACTAAATATTATGATCCTAGGAAATTAAATAACTTATTTTGAGGAGCTATTCTGTCAGCTATTGAAAAAGAAACAAAGGTAAATAAGACGGCACCTATCAAGGTGCTTACATAAGAAATGACATAACTACGACAAAGCAAGATTCAAAAGTCAGTCAGTCAAAAAGCATTCGTTAAACATTAACCACATACCAGGTACTGTACAAAGTCCAGGAACTACAAAGAAAGATTTAAAACAACCCTTGCCTTCAAGGAGATCACCATCTAATGGGGGTGGATAACACAGAATTAACTTGGTCTACATACAGAATAAATGTGAGAGAGAGAGAGAGAGAGAGAGAGAGAGAGAGAGAGAGAAGCAGGGAAGGGAGAAAAGTATGAGTTTGTGTATGTATATATGTATATATATAAATTTACTGTATTATATATATGTGTATTATATGTGTATTATATATATCATAATATATTTATATAGTATATTAATATATTTGTTATCTTTAATATTAATATATTATTTACAAATAATATATAATTGCTATTAACAGCTATTTATTAATTTGATTGACTTAATCATTTATATTAATACCTTATTATATACTGCACTGTATATTGTTTATACAGTATATATTTATAAAACATAAAATAAATTATATGTTATAATTTGTCTATATATATGTATATACATGATTTTGCTTCAGGTATAAATTGCACTAGATTAGGCCTGCACAACCTGTGGCCCGTGGGCCCACCAAAGGATTACAGGCAACCTGCAAAAAATGTAGAGAATGTTCTCCACTACATTTTTCACAGGCCACGCAAAATCCTTTGGCAGGTTGCAGGTTATGCAGGCCTGCACTAGTTGATCTGTGAAGTCCCTTCCAATGCCAAGATCCTATGGAACATGCAAGAGGTAGCATTTGTGCCAGGCCCTGCAGGAATGAAAGGACTCTGAGTGCCTGAAAGATGTAGGGGTGGAGGTCAGTCCAACCACAGCCAACAGCATAAGCAAAGGCAATGAGACTGGAAAGTACTAGACACACTCTGGGAATAGCAACAGTCTGGTTTGGCTGGAATATAGAGAGGATACACAAAAGGAAATCACATGAGATAAGGCCAGAAAGGCTTGCTGTAAGGAAATGAGAGCCCAGATATAGGTGGAAAGAACAGAATGAGCAAGTCAGAAAGGAGAAAATGTCTTCTCTAAAACAGTCTCACGTGACTTAATGCTGAACTACCCTTGGGGAGAGGCTGCAAGGCTCAGGACACAACTAGATCAATAGCTCCATGGAATAAACAATGTCCGGGATACTGTCCTACTTGACACCAACTCTCAACTCTGCCACATACCCCCACTGTGCAACTCTCTCATTGTTCCCTTCTCCTATGAGAAACTTGTCAGATGTTACAATTAGTGTCCTGTTAGCAAGTACTTGTAGTTTAATTTCTTCTCAAATATGACATTTCCAGTACAGTTAGGCTTGAGTGGAAAGGAGCTCAGCATACCTTTGTTCACTGTGTCTTCTAGGTAAAAATAAAAAAATGTGTCCTAATGCATAGATAAAGATATCCACTGACTAACAGATGCAACCAGACTCTTAGCATGCCTTCTGATAAGTGATTAATCTCAAATCACAGACTTACATATATATGTGTGTGTGTATATATGTATATATGTGTGTGAATATATATATATATATATATATATATATATATATATATATATATATGAAATGGCTAGCAAGCCCATTATAGATGATCCATTCCACTATCACCTCCCAATTTATAGATACAAGCATTCACTAAAACCAAATTTTCCTAGGTCAATTCTTCTGTATTACTACATATCTAATATTATACAAAATTGTATAACTATATCCCTAACAGTAAATTGTAAGCTTCTAGAGGTAACAATCTTATTTTTGATGACAAGCTAGAACGTACAGCAGATCAGTGAGGAAGACCTAAGATCAAATCCTGCTTCAGATACTTTCTAGCTGTGTGAAAGTCACTTAATTGCTATCTGCCTCAGTTTCCTTATTTGTGAAATGGAGATAATAATGGCATCTCTCCTCCCAAGGTTGAAGTGAGGATCAAAAATATATAAAGCATAGTATAAATCTTCACATGTTATAAAAATACTAACTACTACATTCATCCCCGATGTCTAACACAAGGACTTGCACACAGAAGTCAGTTACTAAATATTTGATGAAATGGGATTAAAATGAGGAAACAGAGAGCTGGGTCACACTACTAGTAACAGACTCTGAGTCCTAGTAAAAACCCCATCTTCTACAAGAAACCGTCCCTTAATGTTAGTGTCGTCTCTTATTTACTTATCCTGTAAGTGTCTTGTTTGTACAGAGTTTAAGTGCTATCTCCTCTATTAGACTGTGAAGATCTTTGATGGACTGATTTTGCCTTAACTGTATCCCCACTGCTTAGTACGGTGTCTGGTGCAGAGCAAGCACTTAATAAATGCTTACTGATTGGCTAACTCCCAAACCATTGACCTCTTCTTCTTGGTCTCCATTCTTAATGGAAAGATTCAACCAAGCATAAGGACTAAAAAAGACCTCAACATATTTCAGGAGCTGACCTTGAATTGTCAAAACCTGTATCATATACGAAAGGGGATATGGATCAAGGGACAAATTACCTGTCATTAATCCTAGGACTAACCTAGTTAAATTCAGAGAAATTCATCATCCAGTCAGTCATAAGCTATGACATGGAGGACCAATAACCTGTGCTTATAGAGGTAGGACCCACAATGACAAACTAGATATCCTTTAAAGTACTGAAAAATCATCAAAGATGTTGCAATGTGTTGTTGATTGGAATATGTGACAAAGTGGTCCTCTGAGATGGGAGGGGGACTTAGAGGAGACAACTTTGTTTTCTACCTTTACTAGTATTCTTTCTTGAGTTTGACACTGAAATTCAAAAATGGACTACTTTCCAGGCTCGCTGGATATGTTAGGAAAAAGCTGGAAAAAGTGACAGCCCATTCACTTTAAGAAGGGGTTACAGGAAGCATACACATATTAAAATTGTTCCTCAGTTCTTAATCTGATCATTTATACTTAGTCGAGACCACTTGGTTTATCTAGTGAGTGCTTAATTTTGGCTCCAATTCCCACATGATCAATTTCAATCTACTCAAGTACCAAAAAAAATCTCCAAGTGACTTGAGAGGACATCTGATCCAAGTAATAACTGGTAGTGATAACTAGCGCTTATATAGCCTTTTAAGGTTGCAAAGTGCTTTACAAATATTATCTCATTTTACCCTCACAATAACCCTGAGAAGGTAATTACTATTATTAGCATCATTTTTTACGACTTGGGAATTGGAAGGTTAAGTGACTTGTCCAAGGTCACATAGCTAGTAAGGGCCTTGGAGGCCAAATTTGAATTGGGGTTTCCCTGACTCTAAGAAGGTATGTCTTTTATCCATTGTGCCAACTAACTATATCAGGAATCTCCTATAAAATATCCCCAACTATGGCCGGCAGAAGTAGTAAGCTTTCAGTCACTAGAAGATACTTAAGTAGGAACTAGATAACTCCTTGCACAGGATGCTAGACAGGATTGCTTCCTATTCTGTTAAAGGTTAGCCTTGATGGTCCTACTCACCTCAGAAATGTTGTGATCCTGTGAATTTGCAAGTTAAAGGGTTCCAAAAATCAGCATACAAAGAATCACAAATGGTGGTCAGCTCTGAGAGCAGAGGGAGATCAGGGTCATAGCACTTAGACCTAGAGGACACCTTACAGAAGATTTGTCTAGCCCAATCCTCTCAATTTATAGTTAAGGAAGAAAAGTGTCCTTTTTTTTTCCCCCAAAGGAATCAATAAAAAAAATCATATTTATAAAAAAGGCAGTGCTCAAAGGAACTACCAGAAGTTGTGCACATCAAGAAAGGGGGAACCTTCAGGGTTCATAAAAAACTGAAAAAGTAAGGACAGGAATCCTCTTAAGTTAATTTGAATGCCAAAAGGAATTCCTGGGTCAGAAAAAATTGGGAAGAACAAACAAGAAGAAAACATGGGAAATAGAAACCAAAAAACTTCTGAGTTACACGTTTAGTCAAACAGAATATTTATTAAATACCTACTCTGTGCTGACTGCTAGTCAGCAGAGAATCAAAGATAAATGGGAAAGAATGCCTGCTCCCAAGGATGGTCTTTAGGCCCCTTCCAGGTCTCCACCCTGTAATCAATTCCTATAAGCACACTCTTCATTTTCCTGCCTAGTACAGGCAGCAAGCTGGCTCAGCGGATAGAACTCTGGGCCTGGAGTCAGGAAGATGTGGGTCACCAAGAGCAAATCAGAGGAACCATGTGGATCTGTTGCACAGCATTGGTGATCTATTCACAATCAAGAGAGAAAGTTGAATTGCTGAAGCTTATTCCGATAGATAGATATAGCTTTACACACACATACATATATATATATACATATGTACAAGTGATATATATATATATATATATATATACATACACATATACATACACACACACACACACACACATATATTACTTATCTTTATAGGACTGTGCCTCTCATGCCACCATCAGGAGCTACCTTTTCCCCCTCCCACTCCCTTATAATTTGTTCTCATAATGAAAGTTTCTAACTGTCCTCCCTTCTGCCATGAAAAAAGATTTCATTTTGCAGGGGAACCATCTCTACCACTTGCATTTTTTGAATATTCACTACTCCCATTAAATAATTATTTTTATGCTCCTTTACTTGATAATTTTATGAGCGTTCCTTTTAGATCCTATTTACATTATTTTCATGCAGTCAGATAAAATTATACCACAAGGAACAAATAATTTTGCTCAGACATTTCACAATTCTAAATATGAAGAGGAATTCAGCACCCACCTTACTGCAATGGGAAAAGATGGCAAATTTAGTTCAGTTCATCACAGGAATATAGAGCTGAAAGGGCCTCAGAGGATCAAGCTGAAACCAGCACCTAAGTAAGAAGCCCTTCTAGAGCATAGTAACAAGGAGGCATCCAGTCCCCTGCTTGCAGGTCTCTGGTAATGAAGAGCTCACTTATAATGCCAGCCAATTCCACCTTTTCTTTTTTTTAACAGGTCTAATTGTCAGGAAGTTTTTCCTCATATTAAGTTAAAATTTATTTCTCTGTGGCTTCTATCCACTCATTATTGCTCCTCATCCTGCTTTCTGGGGGTAAAATGGAAAAGATATATTATATACCTCTTCCACATGGTAGTCCTCCAAACCCCTGAAAACGTACTCTTCCTTCTCCTCATCATTATTACAACAGCTCTGACATTTGCAAACATCATGTAGAGCTTTAATGTTTGCAAAGCACTTTTATAAAAATTATCTCATTTGATCCTCACAGCAATCCTGGGAGACAGAAACTATTATGATTTCCATTTTACAAATGAGGAAACCGAGCCAAAGGGACACTACATAATTGGCTCAGTCACTAAGTGTCTGAGGCCACATCTGAACTCGTATCCTCTTGGTTCCATGTCTCTCCCTCAATGTAGAGTGATAGCCTGCAGCTTCCTGTGTCATCATGAGACCCAAAACTCTCCAGACTTCTCTTTTCCATGCTAAGTATTTGCAATTTCTTCACTATTCTTCATATGAGTTGATTTTGATCCTTAAATCACCACTACTACCTTCCCCTGCACTGGGTGCAGTTTGTCAGTATCCTAAATTATACCTCTCAGAAGTGAACACGTGGTCTGATCAGAGCCGGTTATTAGTAGTACTATAACATTCATCATTTCAGATAATTATATCAATGCAAACGAACCCTACATTAGCTTTCCTTGCTGCTATTACAGATCCCTGACTCCTATTAAACTTGTTACCCACTAAAACCACTTTCCTCCCCGACAAGGATTCTCATCTATCCTTTCCTCCCCCTCATTCTATACCAATGATGAGATTTTTGAATGCAAATGAAGGGCTTTACATATATCTATATATTTCTATTAAAATGGTTCATTTATTAGCATTAGTTCAGCATTCTGACCCCCTGAGAATTTCTGAATCCCAATTCTGTCACTCACTGTGTGTGTGTGTGTGTGTGTGTCTGTGTGTGTGTGTCTGTGTAAGCAATCATGATAGAGTTTATATAAGACACAGTCACTGTTCCCTTGAAGGGTACAATGTTGAATGGAGATATAACCAACATTAATAACAGATGTAGAAAATAACACATGGTAAATATATAAAAGAGGTTTGGCCAAGTTATTGATGACCTGTGGTAGTGAGATAAGAGTTTTTCCTGAAAAAGGAGTATTGGAGATGGGTTTTAAAGAATGTGCAGGTAGTTTTGTGTGAGTGGTCAAAAAAGCAGTCATTCCAGGCACATGAAACAACCACAGAAAGAAACAAGGCAAGAACAGACAGAAAGGCATCTAGACTTTCTTCTTTTAATCTGATTCAAGTTTAGTTTCTGCCTCTCTTAATACTCTTTCCAAACACAGGTGATTCTTCTAAATTTATTGTGCATGAAAAAGAGTAACCTGTTAACAACAATTTATAACTGGAAGGTACATCTGATAAGACTCTCAAAAGCTTTATTTGAATTCTAAAATCATTCAGAAAATCACCTTTTTGTTTTGTTAATAAATGCCTCACAATAGCTAAGGTGAATATTAATGGTTTTTTTTAAATCTATAGAGGACATAAAAGGATACACTATCATGACCTCAGGAGAAGAGATACTCCCATCACACAGAGCACTACTTGAAAAATATTCATTCACCTATCCAGTCAACAAACATTTAAGTTCCTACTATGTGAAAAGGTCCTGTATTAGGTGCTAGGGGACAGAAAACAAGATGAATAAAATATAACCCATGCTCTAGGGTGGCATATCAATATCCAGTAAGGGGAATAAGATGTTTATAACTATAATATTTCAATCCTTCTCTCTTCAAATGATTTGTTATTTATTATAGATCCTCCTATATCCTCCCTTGCCCCTCCTCCTGCTGAGAACAAACCCCCCCCAACCTTAGCAGATTGTTTCATGAGTGGCTGTGTCCTAGCTAATCCAATGACCCAGCGAACTAATTCCTAGAGTTTAGCTAGACTCTTGTCTCTAGACAACAATTTGTGGTCAGACTTTGAACCAATACAACCATGATCATACACAAATAATGAGGCAAAAACAGAATATAATTACAAATAAATTCAAATCAAAATAAAATGAAAGGCAAAAGAATGTAGAATATAAGCCACCTTAGGGCAGCGGATGTTTCACTTTTATGCTTTTATCTCCAGTATGTTGGGACTAGATGAGGCATTAAGTGAATGTTTAACAAATGTCTGTGGATTAAACAGAGTCCAAATCAGATGAGTGCTGTGAGAGATCACATCCAGAAGGGGCACGGAATACTGGGGGGGGAGGGGGCGGGGGTAGGGCAAGGGGAGCAGAAGTAACCATTGGGAAGACTGATACAGACTTACAAACCCCAAAGA
>CM053587.1:273213995-273339042 GCA_028646515.1 Pseudochirops corinnae
TATGTATATATTCCTTATTTCCCTAATCAAAATTATTTGAATTAATTGAAAATAATGTACTTTTCCCCCTGAAGATAAAATTGTATATGAATACCATGTCTTCAATAATCTCATTGTTACTGTGGTTTTCACTGATTATATTGTGGTACAGAAGACAGAAAAGCCATCCTTGGAATTAGCAAGGCCTGGGGGTTCAGTTCCTACCTCAGGCACCTCATTTAACCTCTCAATACTCCAGGCAGTCTAGCAAAAGGGAGTGTTGTATTGGGAGTCATTTTTAATTGAAAATCACCAGTTTTTTTAGAACTGGAAATGATTTCAGAAGTCATCTAATCCCCAAATTCTTAAACTTTTCAGTATCACAGACTCTTTAGGCAGTGAAGCCTACGGATTTCTCAAAAATGTTTTAAAATGCATACAATAAAATGCAAAAGAAAAGGGATTATATGTTAAAAACAAAACAAAACCACAGACCCTAGGTTAAGAACCCTTGAGAGTACAATCTGCAACACCAGACAACAAGTTAGTCATTGATCAAAGGAGACTCTCATCACTCGGGTTGGCTTGACACTAATGAGTTAGTTCATTGTAAGGTACACATTTGGTTCATTTTAACTCAGCAAACGTTTAAGTGTCTCTGATAGGTGTGAAACGCTATGCTAGGCATACATACAGAATCGTGTTCTTTTACATGTGATTATATTTTTGACAATCCAGATATCATCCAGGTTCTTGGGGTACTTAAAGGGTAACAACAAGTGAAAACCCCATTAAGCAGGGAAATGTTGTCACTAGAAAACACTGTCCCCTCATCTGAAGATGTTTTGAGAGACTGGCTGTGAACCTTACAGACCCTAAAAGGCTCCAATTCAATAACGTATGCCATCCATTCGAAATCAGCTCAGTCTGGGCTGATACTATATTTGAGTCCTTTACCCCAACAGGACAATGAGAAAGAATGTGAAAAGAACTTGAAACTAAGGACATCCATTTTAATGTTATTCAACAGTATGGGAAGAAATAGTTCTAATGGTTCAAAAATCACCTCCAACTGGAATAAGCAACCAAAATAAACTACTTTCATTTAATAATTTCAGAGGAAACAAAACACAAGATGAATGAAAGAGGACTATTATATTTCAAGGATCTGGAGATTTCCTGGTCTTTTGCACAGTTAACAGTATTGTACTATATCATGAAGTACTTTTTATGCTAAAACATCAACAGTCTCTTCCCTTCCCCCTTCCCCCCTTTTGAACTCTGCAAAAATGGAATGTCCCAAAATAAATTCTAAAATCACTGACTGCTGGAACTAGAAGGGATTGGGCTTTTTTCCAATTCTCTTTCTCCTTTCCCATTTTATAGATAAGGAAATTAAAGTGTAGGTAGGTTAAATGAGTTGCCCAAGATCACACAGTGAGCAGCAGAGTCAAAACTTAAAATCTACGGCACTTCACTCTCAGTTCAGTATTCTTTCAATAGGTTATTGCACAAATCACCACTTTCACTTCAAACATGTTGAAGACTTGATTCCATTGACATCACACACTCGACATGTCCAAAACGGAACATTTTCACCACAAATCCTCTCCTCTTTCCAATTTCTACTGAAGGCACCACCATTAATTCCAGTCTTCCAGGTTGACTACTTCAGCATTATTCTCTACTCCTCATTTTCTTTTATCCTACATTATCTCCAATCAGTTACCAAATCTTTGTCATTTCTATCTCTGTTACTAAGTCTATATTCAAAGCCTGCCCAACAAACTGGCGGATCCTGCTAGAGATTGTGCTGTGGTGGTAAAAACTTTGAAAACCCATGGTCATAAAGTGGCACAGTTGGATACTAGAGGAAACTGTTAGAATAATGGGAAAAAAGGATAAAATTAATATCTATCTCTTTAGATTATATAGACTATATGCATTTGCAAGCATATTAATACATTGTTGACAGAGCTGTAAACTGGTCCCACTATTCTGGAAAGCAATTTAAAATTATGTGTTTTTTTTAAAGTGACTAAATAGTAATGAAATATTTAAAAATACATATTACACACAGAAGAAAAGTTCAAAATAGGACCCAGATATGCCGGCAGTTTTGATATTTCATATATATATAATTCTCTGTTCTCATTGCATACTGAAATGTTAGTATTGATGTTTGTTAATTTCATAACAAAAAAGACACTTTTTTAGACTAAAACTTCTATTCCTTTTGTGCCAGGGAAACCACTTTTAGGTATATCCCCAATGAGGTTTAAGACAGAAACAAAGGTCTCATACACACCAAAATATTTAGAGAAGCATTTTTTGTGACAGCAAAGAATGAGAAGCAAAGTGGGTATCATTTGTTGGTACATGGCTACACAAAGGGAAGAAGAAAGAAGACAAAGACAAAGAAGAATGAGGAGGAGGAAGAAAAAGAAGAAGAAAGAAGAGGAAGAGGAAGAGGAGGAAGAGGAAGAGGAGGAAGGAAGGAAGGAAGATATATAATTATAATGATCAAGATTGACCCTGAAAATAAAAGTTACCTCCTCTCTTTGCAGAAGGGACTATGGATGTGGAATACTATGGACATGAAACTATGGTCTGGTATGATTAATACATTGAATGACTTGCTGAAGTGCTGTTCTTTCTTCCCCCCCCCCCCCCCCTTTTCATTTTTGTTAAAATAGATGAGTTGCTGGGTAGGCTACAGAGGAGAGATCTTGGAAAATGAAGGTGATACTAAAACAAAAGATTAGCATGGTACTATAAAAAGAACACTGACTCTAGAATAAGTGGATCTGAGTTGAATTCATGACTCTGATGCTAATGTTTTCTGTGACTTTGGGGGAGGGGGGGGAGGGAAGAGAAGATGGATGAATAAGTTATTTAATCTCCTTGGATCTCAGTTTCTTCATATGTAAAAAGAGGGGATTGGCTAGATGGCCTCTGAATTCCCTTCCAACTCTAGAAACATGATCCTATTAACAATAAAAATAGATCTTTAAGAGTTCTTGCCAGCTTCCTATTCCTACCTCCAAACCCTACCAATCTCAGGTCTTTCCCCTTCTCTCTCATGAGGCAATAAAAACCTTTGCAACAATCACTGGTGCCTCAGTATAAAGCAAGTAGCCTAACTGTGTGGCACAGGAGAAAGAGCATCAGATTCGGATTCAGAGGACATAGGTTTAGTTCCATTCCTTAATGTCTGTGACCTTGGGTAAAGACTTTACCTCCTCAGGCCTCAATATCCTCATCTGTAAAATGTAGAGGATGGAATAGCTCAGGGGTTCCTACATCAGTCCACAAACCTATGGTCTATACTTAGACTTCAGGGAGTTTGTGGACTTGGATAGGAAAAAAAAACTACATCTTTATTTTCACTAACCTCCAAATATTTCCTTCAATTACTTAAAAAACATTCTGAGAAGGGATCTATAGGCTTCACCAGACTGCCAAAGGGGTTCATGATAAAAAAAAATTAAGAACCCCTGTACAAAATTATCTATTAAGTCCCTTCCAGATCTAAATAATAAGGTCTTATGTCAGATCAACAAGGACAGCACCCTTGCTCCAGAGCCTGACCTATTAATTATTTAACAGCAGCTCACAAAGTGCTTTGCAAGTAGGAAGGAGAATTTATGGTTGCCCAGTCCATAAAACGAGAAGTCTCCGATCTCCCTTCTCATAGTCTTTCTACTGGTCTGGTCTCACCTTTGGACAGCACCACAGTCTTAAAGAAAAAGATGGGAGGTCAGTTTGTTTGGAAGGTTTCCTTGACAAGCCCTCTGAATACCTCTAAGTTAATTATTTTGCACTTTTAAACCTAAAGGATTAATAAAATCATTATTGGAACTGCTGCTTTAACATCCCTTCTGAGTCACTCAAATAACTCAAGAGAATTTAACAGACCTTTTCAGGCTATAGGAAAAAGTACAAACCCTTAATAATTCAGCAACATTACTGAAAAGTCAGATTTCTCTATAAAGTAAAGAAAATGAACTCAAAAACAGAGAACTAAGCCTTAAATGGACTAAATAAAATAAGCAATCTAAGGTCTGGACCATCACAGAAATGAGAAGAGGAAGTAGAAGAGGAAGAGGAAGAGGAAGAAGAGGGAGAGGGAAAGGGAGAAACAGGGAGAGGACAAAGGGGAATGAACCTTAGAAGAAACACACAACAGGCAATTGGTTCTTTATACTTCACTTCATAGAATCACACACTTAGAACATGAAAATAATTTGGAGCTCATCTGGTCCAACTCCCTTATTTTACAGACAAAGAAACTGAAGCCCAGAAAACTTAAGAGATATGTTAAGGGGAGTCATGGGACCCTAAAAAAAAATTCTCAAAGCCAACTTAATATTAATCTGTTATATTCTAAGTAGTAAAACAATTACTAATAATAAATAATAACAATAAATTACTTATATTTATATGGCATTACAAAATTTACAAAGTATTTTTCCCACAAACAGTTTAGGAGGTTTATTGTGAAAAAATGATTCAAATTTCCAAAACAGTATACTGCAACAAGACCAGGCAGTATCAGTTGCTGAAGCCAAAAGAACAGAATAAAATTAGTAGGGGAAGGAGGAGAGGCACAGAAAGGGGCAGGTGTTGGAGATACAATGTGATTTTTAAAGGAAAAAAAAATGTCTATTATTAGCTCTATAAAAAGAAAACTGAGGGGCGGCTAGGTGGTGCAGTGAATAGAGCACAGGCCTTGCAGTCAAGAGGACCTAAGTTCCAATGCGACCTCAGACACTTAACACTTACTAGCTGTGTGACCTTGGGCAAGTCACTTAACCCCAACTGCCCTGCCTCACCCTCTCCAAAAAGGAAAAAAAAAAAAACCCTGAAAACTGGCACCATTTACTCTCTCCTGGTCAAGCAGGAATATAGAGATATGCTGATGATAATTATAGAAATAAACGTAAACTTTCAACAGTGCAAAGCCCTTCTTTCTAACCAGCCAAAAGGCAAAAATATTGTATTAATTTGCATCTTTGTGATCAAAGACTTTCTTAGAGAAAAATAAGGGATTTTAGGGCCAGATGATTGGAATATTAACATGTTAAGTCAACCCAATAGAGAACACTAGAAGAAGCCTGTCTCTCCCCTACTAATGGGCCCCAACCACAGAACTGAATGCATGATTTTGGCAGAAGAGCAGTCATCACGATTAAAGCTTTCAGTGAGACAGCAGAAAGGTTTGCTGGCAGTGTCTGCTGGCTTTGCACAGCAACGGGGACAAGAGAGAGTGCGAGAGGTATCCACTGGGCATATCCGCTTACTGCTGCTATCAATACCAGCCTTCTACCAAAAATTAATAATTGAAGAGCACTCAACAAAAAATTAATAATTGAATAAATGGGTTGTTGCAAAGAACTTTGTTCTTTTCAGGAGCAGATGGGTTTGTGGATGCTTTTTAAAAGGTGATCAGTGCTAATAATGAATTTTTATTGTTTTTTTTTCCCAAAAAATACTATTAAATACACAAAGATCACAAATTTTTCTACTTAAAACTTTATTAAAGGTCTGTAGCTGCTCATTAAGTTTTGATAAAAAGGAATATAATTAAATATTAGGTTAATGATCCTCCTAATGACCCAGGTTCCCAGTTTCTCACCTCCTAGAGCTTCCATTTCCATTGCAATTTAACTACCTATGTGAAGAACCTCTCCATAGACATAAACATCCCTTGCAATTACTCAGTCTCCAAGAACTTGAACTCCACAGTTCCCCTTTTCGACCACCTCTTCTATCCTCACAATAACCTTAGGCCCCCTCATCTTTCTTATCCTGCCAATCCATTATGCCTTTTCCAGATTCGCTAAGTAACCTCGATGAATGCGATTGCTACCACTTCACTCCTTTAGCCATTTACGTAATTTCTATCTTCTAATACAGCACCAACTTCATTTCCTTTCCTGACAGGATTACTAAATTGGTAAATCAATAGAATAATGTAGAGACTGCTAACCTGGACTTTAGCAAAGCACCTGACAAAGCCTTTCAGGCACCTCTTATGGACTAAAATGGAGAGAGAGTGCCCAGGATGGGAAAGATGATAGCACACAGAATTACACTCAATTCTAGACATCTATATTAGAAAGGATATTCACAAATTAGAAAATATCCAGAGGAAAGTAACTGAAATGGTGAGCAAACTCAAGACAATGATACATGGGGATCAGCTGAGGGAACTGGGGATGGTGAGCCTGGAGAAAAGATGACACAAGACAGTGAGGAGGAGGGGCACACAAAAGCAGACTTTCTGAGTCTGAAAGGCTAAAGGCTATCCTGAGGAAGAAGCATACAACTTGTTTTATTTGCCCACAAGAAACAAATAGAAGTGATGAATGAAAGTAGCCAAGAGACAGATGATGACTTGGTGTAAGGAAAAACTTCCTGACCAGCTACCCCAAAATGGAACGGACTGTCTCAGGAGGTACCCTCTAAAACTGAACATCTTTGGAGAGAAAGTTCACGTTCAGGTATGAATTAAGCTACATGACTGAGATCCCTTTCAACTCTGCCATTCTGTGATCCTTAATGCTGGGTCATACCCAGTATGTTTTTCCTGCTCTAACTGGGGACGTTCCTAGAAACGGGAAATTATATTGCCTGGGGTCACTGGAAATTCATGCTATTTAATCTCAGCTGGACCCACTTGGCTACTTGGTCATCCTTTTATTCGTTTCTTACAAAACCCCTATTCGATTACTGAGAACAGATGCTGCAACCCTCTTTCTCAAGTCTCCAAGCTCAATTGCTACTGCTTCTCAACTCCCACCCCCAGCTTCAGCAGATGAGCTCACCATTTACATGACAGAGACAAAGGCCATCTGACCTGAGCTCTCTTCTTCCACATCTCAAAACTACGTGATTTCACGTGGCTTTTCCATCTCTCCTGCGTCAGAAGAAGAGCTGTCTCCCCTCTTTGCCAATCTATATCTAAACCTTTGATGCCATCCACTGGTGCAGAAGGTTGCTTTATCCACAGTCTACCCACCCACTCAACTTTCATCCTCAATCTTTTCTTTTCCACTGGCTCCCATCCTTCTGAGTTCAAACATGCTCCCCAAACCTTAAAAGCCTTCCCTCAACCCTGGGATATCCCTAAATTATTACTGTAGTCTAGAAAAAACTCTGGCTTTTCTAGTCCAGTTATTCATCATAGAAGATGTCCTACCTATATTCCATTGTTCTACTTGGTATTCCCTCTCTTCTGCCCTGCCCCATCTCAGAGAATTTCCCCTAATCTGGAATCTTCTATGCTTGTACCTTTCTAGGCTAGAAACTTCTAGTGCTCCGTGATGGGAAACCAATCAGACCCTTACCACACTCATCCGAGCAAGACCTTACTCAAAAAGGATTGAAAACAAATAACTTTAAGAATAGTGGCCTTCAGACAACAGCAGAAAAAGGGAGTCCACAAATAGCCTTGAGAAAGAGTGATCCCAGAATTTGTTATATATTTTAATTATGAAGTTCTCTCTAGACTATTGGACCTACCTTCCCTTCATTCATCTAGGAACTACAGGAGACCAATTTATCTAATCCTTTATTTTACAGATATAGAAACTAAGACCCAGAGACCTAAAGCAATGCCGCCACCCTATAATTTCCAATCAAGAAGGTGTGAACTGCATGTAGCTAGCTAGACAAGTAGGGGAGAGATCTGAGGGGCAGAAAAGACCTTTTATTTGTGTCCCTCAAATCACAGAAGAGGCGGCCACCCATCCCCATCCAACTCAACATAGCTGATGGAAGATTTTTCAAATTTCAACACAAAATTGTCCCGAAAATATCACATTGTTTAGTATTTTAATTTATTCCTAAATTTTTTTAAGTCAAACACCTAAATTCTAAAATTCAATTTTAATGTGAAAACAACTATCACAAAATAGCTACCTGAAGGAAATTGTCTCCTCTTCCCCTTCCTGTACTTTAGAGCCTAAATGACTACAGAAAACAATTTTGTAAATCCTGAGACATTACATATCTTTCTAAATATATGATGGTCTGCCCCTATGAAGATAAATTGAAACCTTACTCTCTTTACGAATCAAACCACCTATGTTTCCTTTTTAAACCTATTCTTTAAAAGCCAAATCAAATACCACTTCCTCAATAAAGTTTTTCAACATGGAGAAAGACTTATCTCCCTCCTAGATTTCACATGGTACTTTTTTTTGGATCTTTATAAATGCCTTTTAGGCAAAAGCTCTATCACACAGTCAGCATGAGGAAGTCTCCCCATCTCTTCCCAGAAGAATCCACAACATGCCTATGACTCAGTGAATCTTAAGAAGTTGCCTAATATATAAAGGTTAGCGAATTTGATTTGCTCTAAGTAAAACAGGTATTACATGACAGAGGATGACAAGATTTAAACTTAGGTCTTCCTGACTGTAAGCCTAGCACTCATCCACTATGCCAGATGCTCTCTTTTATAATGCATTTATCATTCAATGTTGAGTGTATTACAATAAAAGCTGGTATTTTATATTATAGCTTATCTGGTCTTATGTCAATTCCATAGTGTTCTATAACAGTGGAACTGAATGAAGTCTGACCTTTCTTCTAACTCCTTCAGCTCCTAGCACAATACTCAGCACACAGAAGGCACTTAATCAGTGTTCAGTCAGTGAGTGAACTTCATTTCATTTCAGCTTAAATGCCACTTTTGATAAGAATCACTCCTTGATCCCTCCTAGACAGAAACAGCCTCTCCCCACTTTCTGATCACTATGACAAACTTTGCTTGTACCTGTCATGGTATTTAGCTCCTACCATCTTGTACTATAATTATTTGGTCAGTTAGCAAGCATTTATGTAAGTGTATAAGTGCTTATTATGTGCTAGAAATTCTGCAAAAGGGAGTGAGGGGGTGTGTGTGTGTGTGTGTGTGTGTGTGTGTGTGTGTGTGTGTGTGTGTGTGTGTGTGTGTGTGTTTTACAATGAAAGGCAACAATGTGGTCCCTGCTCCTCAGAGAAGCCCCAAACCCATTGTATTCCCTCTTACTCACACTGCTGAACAAAACTGGAGATTACTAAATAGCGCTGACTGTGGCTGCTACAAATTTATGGTAAATAATATCAACTCCATCCTTATTTAAGCACGGCAAGCCTTTAACACTTCCGTAAGTGAGCCACTGTCCCATTCACCCTAGGAGCTTTCTGCTTTTCCTCAAACCTCCCTTCACATCCCTTGGCCCCACTGTCTCAACTGAGAGCCTTGCCTCAAATTTCACTGAAAAAATTAAGGCCATTCAGGAAACATTCTCTGTCACTCCCCCTCTTCATCTAATATTATTCAGATACCTTCCACTACTATCTCCTCCTTCACCCATCTCCTAAGAAGACATGGCCCTTCTCTGCCAAAATCAACCTCTCTAGTCTATCCTAATTCTCCTACTTGTCTGACTGCTCCATCTCAGTTTCCTTTGCTGGAAAGAAAAATTCAGGTCACACTCATTAACTATGGCTATTCCCTAAGACTTTGTCCTAAGCCCTCTTCTCCTTCTATACTATTTCACTCGGTGATCTCATCAGCTCCCAAGCATTCAATTATCATCTCTATGCTAACGAGTCTTAAATCTTTTTGCCTGGACCTAATCTTTCTTCTAAACTCCGGTATGCAACTGACTATTGAATATTTCAAACTGGATGTCTCACAGATCCTAAACTCACTGTGTCCCAAAATGAATCCCCAGGCCCTAAATTCTACCAAACAGTAGCACCTGCTGTTCCTCACCCAAAATACTGTCAATTCCATGTTTTTTCCTTGGCTGACCTCCATGCCTAGAATATTTTCCTTCTCCATTTTCAATTCCTCCCTTCAAATCCCACTGAAAAATCCCATCTTCTTCAAGAAATCTTAGTTGTTTATACGTTTACTTCCCCCATTAGACTGTGAGCTCCCTTAGACGAGAAAGTGGTTTTTGCCCTTTTTTATATCCTCGGTTCTTAGCACAATGGCTGGCACATAGCAATAGGTTCTTAACAAATATGTGATGACTTGTCTTATTCTAATTAATGTAAGAAACAACATGTGAATGACTATGTACATAAATCCAATGTGAATGAAAAGTAATCTCACAGAGGTTACTTGTAGGGGGGCAGGGAAAGGCTCCCCTATATAGAATCACAGAACTTTAAAAGTGCAAGGGACCTGAGCAGAGAACATCTAGGCCATTAACCTCATTTTACAGACAACGAAATTGGGTTCGAAGGGGTATTACTAAGGTCACACAGCTAATTAGTAATAGGCTAAAAGTTGGATCTTCTTTATCTTTTTCCATTATACCAAATAGAAGCCTATGCTGAAGAAAGACAGCCAGGCTCATGCTAAGAAAAAATCTTCCATTATTCGACTACAACAATGATGAGATGGATATTTCAATACAGGTTGCTTTCAATAAGCAGATCAGGTAATAGAGTGCTTGGACCTCTAACCTATTAGATGAGGGCAGGTATTACAAGGCAGTTACGTTCAGGACCCATTATTAAACAGTGCTCAAAAATTGGAAAAATATCTAAGAAAATATGGAAAGGCATATCTGAGGAGAGGCATGTGAAATCAGGCAAAAGTGAAAACAGCCAAACTTAAACTGCATACACTGACAATAAGTACTTAATAAAAAAGAGAAAAACAAAACCAGAGGTAGTAGCCCTTCTGAAAGATAAGAACATAGAACAAGAACTTTCCCATTTCTGCATGTTTATTACGTGACTTGGTTCTTCTACATTATAGGCTAAGGGTTTTGTATAAGATGTTACTCTTTATTTTTGTGAGTGTATTAAGGTAGAAAGGAGAGAATAAGCATTTATACAATGACGTGCAAGGCACTGTACTGTTGTGTGTTTTTTTCTTAAACAAACTTTGTCTCATTTGATCCTCACAACAACCCTTTGAGGTTGATGCAATTATTATCTCAATTTTATAGCTGAAAAAACTGAGGCAAAATAGAAGCTAAGTGGCTTGCTTAGGGTCATACAGCAAGTGATATATAGAGACACACAGACAGAGACACACAGACACACACACACACACACACACACACACACACATCTCTATCCACTGGACCAACATGGCTCCAGAGGTAAAAGTGAGGCTGGTGACTGCATAGTCCTCCCTCACTTAAATCCAAATCACTTGCACATCATGGCACCACCTTCCTGATGTCATGATCCTCTTCTAGAATGAAAGACAAACAGCAGCAATTGCAAGTGTCTCAGACTGGATCTGAATTCAGGTCTTCCTGACTCCAGGTCCAGTGCTCTATCTTTTACTTACCGGTTTGGTTTTGTTGATGATCATATGTTTAATTTTAAAAGTTAAGTGATCATAAACACTCCTTTCATATTAACATAGATGAAGAAAATTCCTTTGGTGCTAGTCTTGCCCTTACACCAAAATTTCATGAGAGGATGAACAACTTTTTTTTTTAAATGAACTAGACCAATTATGATTTCTGCAGACTGACAATGAATGATATTGCCCCCTTTTGACAGAGAGGCAATAGATTCGAGATGCAAAATGAAACATGAACTATTGGACAAGATTAATGTGAGACTTTACTTTGCCTAACTGCATATACAAAAGTAACAAATATGTTACTTTTTATTATAAATTGGGCAGGGGGAGGTGGGAGAGAGGGAAAATAAAGAGTAATTAATTGAAAAAGAAAAGAAAGAGAAAAAAAGTAGCAAGACAAGAGTTTGAAGCCCAGGTCTGTCACTTCCTGCTTTTGTGGCTTTGGGCAAGTCATTTTAACATCTTTGGGTCTCAGTTTCTTCATCTGTAAAATTGAATGGCCTCCACGAGATTTCCCCTAAAGATCTATGATCCCAGGAATTGAAAAGAAATACATATCAAGAACAAAGACAGACAAGGAAGGAAAGGGAACAGGGAAGAAAAAGGAAGAAGCGCATTCATCCATGGGAGAGAAAATGCTACCAACCTCTATCTCAGTTATCACTTGGTGACCTCAGTTACCACTTGGTGACCTCAGTGCCATAATTTGCTTACTCCTGGCCTAAAACCAGTCAGCCTTCAAATAACTAATCAATGTCTTCACCAAGTTCAGCACTTTGGGAAGACAGAAATACCACCTCAAGCAGCTTCCCCAAAACACAGACTCACATCTTCAAGCGACTGAAAAGCTATTTGTATATTTCCTTAAATTACAATCAAAACTTGGTTGTGGATTCTTATTTACAATAAGAATCTTAATTCCTTCTGACTAGTATAGTACATAATTTTAACTTCACAACTATCAAGATTGCTCTCTCGTTAACAAGTAATTAGACTGATTTCCCAGACCACCAACTCCTTTTCCTCCTATTTCTCATTAGCATGCAATGCATCCTAGGGGGATATTTTGCCACTGATTCAGAAACTAGACTTCTACAGGGTTTTTTTGGGGGGTAGAAAAACAGCAGCAAAGATATTCCTAACAGAAACACTGTGGTTATTAAATACGAATTCAGCCTACTAAATCCAGGATGTTGCTCCTTCTCATATGATCGGATCCCCAAACATCTATGATGTCTCGCCAAGAGAAAAATCAATTTGAAATAATCCTACCAGGAAGCTACAGGCAGGAGGGGGAAAAAAAAATCTGCAAAATATTCAACCTTCAGAGGGGAGCATGTCCTAACATCCCACTAAAAACAGAATTAAGGTAGAAAAAGAAGTGAATTTCAATTTGAATTAAGGAAGAACTTCCTAATCCACTAAGGTATTCAACAAGAAAAACTGGCAGTATAAAGAGGTGGTCAATTTTCTGTCACTGGAAATATTCAAGTAGAGGCTAGCTGACCAGCAACCAGGGATGTTGAGAGGTGATTCCTGGAAAGAGGGATTCCAATATTCAATCTATGTAACTTCTTGGGTCCCTTCTGACTCTTAACATTATGAGGCTAGAGTTTCTGAGCACGAATGAATGAATTTTATAAATACAAAAATCAAAGCTAGCAAGTTTAAGGAAGCTTTTGTGCAATATGCAAAGTTCTATGTTTCTGCCCTAACCTTCCCTATGCCAACTACTGTACAACTCCATAACAAAATTACAAAAAAATGCAGAATGTGTCTTGTCTCAATTTTACATAGCCCCTGTGTGCCCTATAGGGCTCCAAAGTAGGCACTTAATGTTTGTTGAGTGAATATGGGACATTTTCTTTTTATATCAACAGTCTTTTTATTTTCTTCTCCTTTGATAGCAATTCCCTCCCATACATGCAAAATTATTTCTTTCATAGTTAGGACAGAAAAATACATGCTTCTTGACTTGCTAATGTGTTCCTTCAATGATCTTACATATTCTATACACACTTGAGTGAAAACAGCATTTCAGAAAAGTGGGTTTGTGTCTTTCTAAAGAGCCAACAAATTATGTAACTGCTTCAAGATTTCAAGACTCAGGCTAAATATATTTAGCTAGAAAGAAACTAGGGACTAGGAACTCTGACTGACTTGCCCATATGTGACCAAAGAGGTTATATTAATCTTCTACTGATGGGATAACGAAGGTAGGTGTCTTGACAAAAATTACTGTGACGAAAAGCTTTCTGTGAGGAACCAGGTACACACCCCCAGCTAGCTATTTTTAAAACACACAATGGCACTGGGAAGCCAAAAAGATTATGTCTCCATAAATGCCACAGGGTAACAGGTAATACATATGAAAACAAACACCCACAAAAAGCTGTAAGCCCCAGAGAAAGTTTTTTTGAACTCTAATATGTCAAAAATTAAAACACTCATAGCTGAAGTCAATAGTTCCTAAGAGTTCAAAATGTCAGATTTTAAAAACTGAGTCACAACCCTCAATGGCCCTCACTGATAGAGACATGGGGGAGAGAGGGACCTAAGAATCCCAGATTTATTGATGTGAAATTATCTGCACTGCTTTGGGCAAATTGAATAACCTCTCTTTGTCTCAGTTTCCTCATCTATCAGGCCATCGCTAGCCCCAGGAGATCAAAAAGGGACAAAAGGGAACTCCAGAGAGTGGACAAAGCACTTAAGTCTAGGATCATTGCACTGTAATGCATTTGTACCATCAACTACCACACTCGCCTCACGCTGCTGCTGCTACTAGCATAGCCGTTTTTGTGAGACCACAGAAGATGGGCTTACACCTTAATACTTTCATTCAACTTCAAAAAACAGTTTTCCTGTACTTGTGTGAGATCTCACAGGACATTAAAAATAAAAGAATAAATAGCACGACAGGCTGGGATGACAATAGTAATAACTCATAATTGTAAAGCACCTTAAGATTTACACAGCACCAACCTGGAACTTGCCCAGAGCCACGGAGCTTGTGTTAAAGCTGAACTTCGAACTCACAACCTTTGAGTACAGGAATGCTACCATTTCTATACCATCACCCTGCCTCCTTCCTGCTGGCAGGCTAGGACTTGGTTTCCCTTCTTTGTTCTTGTATCCCTGGTATCTAGCACAGTGTCTGGAACACACGAGGGACTGAATAAATACTTGCGGATTGCCTAACTTAGCTGATCAGTGTAGAAGAGAAAAATCTAGATAAGCCAAGGAGGATAAACCAGGCAAACAGGTGGTATAACGAATGGCTGGACTTGGAGTCAGGAAGGGGAGTTCAAATCTCACTCAGACACTAACTAACCTCGTGTGCTCCTGGAAAAGACACTCAACCTCTCTCAGTCTCAGTATACTCACCTGTAAAACAGGGATAACAGCACTTGTGAGGATCAAATGAGATAATGTGAAAGTATGTTTAAAATGTTAGCTATTATTATTACTGTTACTATTAGCTGCTTCCAGACTATTGAGAGTAACTGTATCATATTGTCTAAAATACACCTGGGGCAGAAGTGTCAGGCTGTCAATACTCCCAAAAGATCGTGTAAAAAAAAAAAATAGATAATGCTGCGTAAGGGTTCTCACTAAGGATAAAAATAATCCCAGCTATCTATTTACATAAATAGGCGTGTGTGTGTGTGTGTGTGTGTGTGTGTGTGTGTGTTTTCCCCACCCACACTTTCCTGCATGCAAAGGTTCTCCCAAGTTACAACTAAATTGTCCTAACTGAGGTACTCTGGAAGGTGCACAACAAGGATAACTGAAACCCAAGGTAAAACCTTACATCAAGTTATAACCTCTTCTACAGCAAATCCTTCAGTAGAACCTTGAAAAATAAAATGACCGATTTCCATTTAATGGCCTTTCATTTTTTTCTAATAGATGAGAGAATAAATAATGATCACCACAGCTCATTAATATAACACTTTACTATATACAAAGTGCTTTCCTCAAAACAACCATCTAAGGTAAGTAGTAAAAGAATTACTCCCATTTTACAGAAGAGAAAACAGAAACTCAGAAGTAATTTGCTCACAGGCAGACAGATGGTTAATGCCAAACATGGATGTCAATCAACATGTATTTATTAAGCACCTACGTGGTGCTAGACAAACATAGGCATGCTTCACTATGAAATTATTTCTATTTCCTCCTGATGTCTCAAAGTTTTGAATGACTCTTACTTTAATTATTGGTCCAAAATAATTAACAGTTTCCCAAAATGTTCTCCCTCTGCCCAAGTAGCTTATTTACCAGGAACATAAAGAAGAAAGCCAAATGTGATAGTGTGAACACCGAATCAGGGAAACAGAAGACAGAGGCTGTAACATTTCCTCTGCCACCTACTATTACTAACTGTGTGTATTATGATTAGCTGTGAGCTTTGGGCAAGCCTCATCACCTCTCTCAACCTTAGTAATTATCTACAAGTTAACAGGTTTGACCTAGATAAAGGATTCTTAACCTTTTTGTAGGTCCTAGACCCCTCTCACAGTCTGGTGAAGCCTATGGACCCCTCTCAGAAAATATTTTTAAATGGAGAAAACAAAATATATAAGATGACAAAGAAAATCAATTGTACTCAAATATAGTTACCAAAATTTAAAACACAAGCAAAAAATAAGTTCACAGACCCCACATTAAGAACTCCCTGGTTTAGATATTCTCTAAAGGTCCTTAAACTGCCAGTAGTCTGTAAAGCTGTTTTCTAACATATGACATAAAGATAAACCTTATCATGCCTGTTTTACTAGACTGAGATGTGAATTTTACAAATGCAGAAATCAGAACTAGAGAGTTCAAATAATGTCTCTGAGATTCTTTGGGCAGTGGGGACCCTAGAGAAAGAGCTCTGAATTTGAAATCACAGTACCCAAGTTCAAACCCCAGCCATGCCATTTACCATCTATGTGACCTTAGTCACTTAGCCAAGGTCCTCTGGTTTTTGCTCATAAGTCAAGTTTTCTTCAATATTCTAACTTTGGGTAGTATCCTTTTCTTCTCTCTAGTCTCTTCCTTAAAGAGCTATTACTTTTCTTCTTACTCTGCATGCTTAGTGTAGTTCCTCATTTTCTATCCTTTTTTGATTCCATCAATGTAAACAGGAAAAAAAAAACCTAAACAGAAATTCATGAAAACTATCAATATAAGTTTCAACATAGAAGAAACCAACACACACGAATACTCAAGCATCTATGATACTATCTGTAAGAACTTCCTCTATGACAGTGGTTCTCAACCTGTGGGTCACAACCCCTTTGGGGGTCAAATGACCCTTTCACAATGGTCACCTAAAACCATTGGAAAACACATATTTTCAATGGTCTTAGGAACCGAGACACCACTCCTCTGCCTCCAGGTGGGTCAGCCCACATGCAGATACACCCACATACGAGTATTAAAGGGTTGTGGCATTAGAAAGGTTGAGAACCACTGCTCTATGACAACCCTTCACTGGCTTAGTTGAGGGTATTGAAGTCAAGTCAACAGACATTTGTTAAGGATCTACTATGTGCCAGGGACTGTGCTAAGCTCTGGAAATACAGAGAAAGGCAAGCAAACAAACACCAGTCCCTGTTCTCAAATAATTCACAATCTAACTGGGGAGATGACATGAAAACAAAAATGTACAAAATAAGATAGAGACAGGATAAACCAGAGTTAATATCAGAGCAAAGGATTAAGAAAGACTGGGAAAGGCTTCTTGAAGAAGGTGAGACTTTTGCTGAGACTTGCAGCAAGTCAAAGATACCAGGAGGCAGAGATGAGGATGGAGAAAGCTCCAGGTATAAGTGACAGCCAGAAAAAAAGCATAAAGTTGAGATAGGAGTGTCTTTTGAGCAACAGCAAGGAGGGCAAAGTTGCTGGATCACAAATGGAGGAAAAAATAAGAGTATTTAAGTTACTATGCCTGAAAAATTCATCATGCTATGGGCAACTTGGTGATAAGTTTATCCAAAAAGTTCAGTTTTAGCACTCAACTGTATGATAAACAAGACAAAGTCTTTCAATAGACCCAAAACATTATTCCTTCCACCTTGATGGGTCCTGCCAAAACTTGCCCTTCCCAGATAGAGCCTTCAAGAATCATTCAATAAACCTTTAGTAAGCACCTACGATGTGCTCCTGAGCACTGTTCTAGGATATGGTGATAACACACACAAAAATGAAACAGTCCCTGACCTCACAAAGCTCAGATTCTAGGTATGGAGGAAGGAAGGAGTCCTCTTCATGCCATAATATAAACTTGGAGAAAGATATTGGTCCACAACAAAGTCAAGAGAAAACGTCACCTTAATGAAAGCACATGAAAACCTACCCTACACAGGCTGAAGCTAAAAGACATTCAATACTTTGATTCATTTCTCCTTTCTAGGGCATGCTGGTTTCCTACTAGTCCAACTTGGTTAAACAGTGTTTTCCATACCAATCTTAGACATCGAAATATCTGAGAATAATTAGCTTTAAACACAAATTAGATAAAGGTTCCATGGTGACCAAATAATAGCTGTTGCTTTTTATGTCTTCAGGAGTCAAGAGAAAAGCTAAGAAAAAGACCATCTTCCGTACCAGGAATGGACTCTTACACCCTATGTATCTTGACCTGTTCTAAAGCTTATCTCTTCCTTCAAGGCCCAATTCAGATATTGAATTCTCCCTAATCCCTTCCCTCCCCTCATCCCCACTTCTCGAGAAAAGCAATCTCTTCTCTCCTCAGACTGCTCATAGCACTTGGCCTGGACTTTTCTTCTGAAAACATACTTCTTTCATTGGACCACAGATATGTCTACTTGTTCCTCCAAGGATAGCAGGGTTTGCACTACATTCATCACTGTATTCTTAGTGACTTGCACATAGTAGGTACTTAACAAATATTTGCTGAATTTGAATTTCTGGAAGGTTAAGGATTCATTAAATGCTAGAGGATACAGGAAGTTTATTTCTAGGCTTCAGAAGGAATGAAGAAAATGAATATGACCCTCACATAAAGCAACTTTGTAAAAAAGGATGCCAGCTGACAGGAAGAGAGAATGCTGACAAGAGGCATTGATGGAGCTCTGTAAGTGAAAGGAAGATCAACACAGACTTAGCACTCAGAGAGCAATGTGGCTGAAGCATCAGGCAACAAACTTCTGCAGGAGCTGTGGAGAAGGGGTGCGCATCTTTCAATTTTAGAATACTAAACCATAACAACTGAAATCCTGCAGCTGACCTGTACGCCAGAGCTGATTTACAAGATAGTTACGCAGGATGCAATTCTGGGGACGTAAGGCAAGGCATCGCAGGAAAAGGGAGTAGGGCAAAAAACCAATTAAATGTGTTATCATGAGGAGATAACTTCTTCCCCCAAAGAAGTCACTTTCTAAACCTATGGAAAAGAGGAAAATTACAATAGTCAATTCTGCAATTAATGGAAAGAGTGAGAAGGGACCATTACAAGTTAAAAGTTAAGGATGAAAACACACCAAGGTGAAGGGAAGTGTCACACATCACACTTTAGGATTTATTTAAAGGAAAGGGAATAAAAGTGAAAGTGGAAAGTAGTGTAAAAATGGTGGGTCAATAAACAGATTTCCAGATCTTACTTATTACTTGGATAACCTCAAAACAAGCCAAGTAAACCACTTTCTGCAATCCTTATCTCCTCAAATAAGGACCACACCACTTCCAAGCTCCAGAGAATAAGGGATAAAAGAGTCTATTAAGGTGTCTTAAGTTTCAGAAGTAGAGGTCATCTAGTTCAACTCATGTTAAAGAAGGTGACTGAGGCAAAGTGATGAAGTAACTTACCCAAGATCACATAATTAAAAAGCCAGCTCGGAGCTAAAAAATCTAATGCTCTTTCCAGTATGCCAGCAGCAGAAGCAAAGACATATTTTCCCTAAACTCTTCCATTTGAGGGCTCATAAAAAGATGGTTTCTCATCACTTTAATGCACACAGGTGAAACTACACAAGATAACGTAAGTAAGGAGTAAACCTGGGATTGAATCCAGGTCCAATGCATTATAATAGCAAAACTATCAGATTTGGAGTCAAAGGACCTGCGTTTTGAATCCTCCCTCTGCTGCTTTCTACCTATGCGAACTTGGCAAGCAATATCACCCCTCTGAGCTACTCTCTCCTTTCTCAGTCTCCAGTTTCTTGCTGGAGTTATACACAAAGACTTTCCAGGATAGTGACGCTTGTCAGAACATATGCTCCACTGTCAAAGCCTTCATGAACCTAGGGTCACCTCCATACCACCACTAAAACAGGAAATTGGACTAAATAATCTCTCAGGTCCCTTCCACCTCTACATCCTAAGAAACCCTATGGAATTCCATCTCTGACTTTCCAAAATCTGGTTTCTAGATTACCACACATTCTCAATTAAGCCAATCATCTCCCTCTGGCCAAATCCTAAACTTGTTAGCTCATCTCCTAAAGAATCGCCCCCTTTTCAACATTTCCTCTATTAGAAAAAGCACCTCTACTTTCTCAGAACTTACATTTGATTTAATTTTGCTCCTTATCCCCAAAGGTCCAAATACAAACATTTCTCAGCTTCTTTGTTCTAACGTTCACAATCCAGTTTCCTTAGAGCCACCTCATACATGAATTACTCCAAAGGCTGGGCTCCCACCAGGATGTTCCCCTCATTATTCCCACCATTCCTCAGTCTGCCATAGCATAAAATAGCAGGAATAGCCTTCACCAGATATTTCTATGGTTTTCATCAATCTTTTGCTATAAATCCCACAGTATATCATAGGACCAGAGATTCAGAACTCAAAAAGACCTCAAAAGTCATCTTGTGCTACCCTCTCAGTTTACAGTTTGGAGAAACTGACTAAATCTGTCAACTTACTAAATCTGTTTCCCCATGTGTAATATTTTATATTTTATGTATATATACATATATAGATATAGCTAGAGATATAGATATACCTGAAAGCACTACATAAGGAAGCATGTATTGCTTTATTAGATTTTGAAAATTGTATCCTTGCCAATAAAATCACTTCTGGACCCAAGTATTAAACAAAGACAATTTTTGTACTTAAAATACAAAACACAGAGTGAAATATCAATATAGAATAAAATCAATAAGGTACACACTTGGAGAGATTTGTCTAGTACTGTGCCCCGAGGGTCAGCAGATCGAGAATCTGAAAACTCAGGACTAACAGGAAATCCTACAAATCCCTTAAAACTAGAGATTTATACTACTTGACTTGCTCCCTCTCCTTTCTCCCAGATCCAATCAGTCATTCAGGCCTATTATTGATCCGTTCTGTGTCCCCTCTAAACATCTCTCATATCTGACCCTTTCCTAAAATCACAATCACTATTCTCCCCAGTCCAAGTCTTCATTCCAATCTACCTGAACTACTAAAATCATCTCATTAGCTTCCCTGCTTCCAGGTTCTCCCCTTACATTTCTCCACCTGTCCTTATCCTGTCCAAACATTGGAGAGAATGCACAACTGTATTGTCAGTATCACCATGGTTTAGAGCAGTGGTTCTCAACCTTCCTCATGCAGTGACCCTTTAATACTCATATGTGGGCATATCTGCATGTGGGCGGACCCGCCTGGAGATGGATAGAGGAGCAGTGTCTCGGTTCCTAAGACCATCAGAAATATGTATGCCTGTGAAAAGGTCATTCAATCCCCAAAGAGGTCACGACCCACAGGTTGAGAACCATTTGTTTAGTGGAAAGATACTGGCTATGGAAGTTGAGGACCTCTGTTAAAATCCCATTCTCTGATGCTCAGTAATCAGGTAACTTTAAGCAAATCATTTAATCTCTCTGGGCCTCAATTTTCTCATTTAGGATAGAGCCACATAGTACAGTGGATAGGGAGCTGGGCTCAGAGTCAGGAAGATGTGGGTTCAAATTCTGCCTCAGACATGCATGTCACTAACTTCTTCAGGTCTCAATTTCATCATCTATAAAATGAGGAGGTTGGACTCAAAGACCTGTAAGATTTCTCGAAGTCCTAAATTTATCTTTCTATTAGTAGATGCCCTCCAAGGACCTTTTGAGTTTAAGGACTGTGATCTCATGATTCAATGATCAGACAGAAAAGGAAAGGAATAACTAAGCATCATCTGAATTCTGATGATACTGAAGTGGTAATTTTCTAAGTCCTTATATACCCCACTGGAAAGCACAGGTTTATACAAGAACAGAAGAGGAATCCCATTTCACTGAAGGAGTAGTAGCTTTCTGGGTCCTCAATGAGAGGTAAACTAAACCCTACAACAGCAATTTTTCTAGCAAGATAACCAAAAAAGGTATAAATCCCAGCCCTCAAGATACTTACATTCTATAGGGGGAGCCAACAAATACACATAAGCATAGAAAAAATACACACACAGAAAATGTGACAGTATTTTTGGGGAAAGGCATGAGCAGGTAGGTGGGAAGGAAAATCAGGAAAGGCTTCTTGTAAAAGGTTGCCTTTGAGCTGATCTTTGAAGGAAACCAGGAACCCTAAGAGGCAGAGATGAAATGAGAAGGGCACACATTCTGGGCACAAAGAAAGGAAGATGGAATGTCACGTATAAGGAAAAACAAGGAAGCCATTTGGGCTGGAGCATAGTGTGCATGACAGAAATAACTAAAGTCTATATGAAGTCTGGAAAGGCAAACGGAAGTGAGGTTATGAAGGTCTTCAAAAGCCAAAGTGAGGAGTTTGTATCTAATCCTACAGGTAAGAGGGGGATACTGGAACTTCTTTAGGGATGGTCATATTTATGCTTTAGTAAAATCTCTCTGGCAGCCTAAGAAAGGTGAACTGAAGAGGACAGAAACTTGTAAGAGTGAGATCAATTATGAATGAGGTTACTGCAATAGCCCAGAGAAGAGATGAGAAGGAATCACCTACTGTGGTGACTGTGCCAGGAGAAAGAAGGGAATGGTTATGAAACCTGGTGTAGAGCAGAGTGCTAATCAATGTTCCGGAGTAAGACCAGAACCAGATTAAACTATAATTGGTAAATATTTAACAAAACAAATAAAAATATAATAAGATACAGATAATGGTAATATGTGGCTTTCTAAGTTAATATGCTGTCCAGTAAGATCCTTATGTACTTTTTGGCGGCTTGTTTTCATTGGACTTTGAAAGCACTAGTTTAGAGTAGTGCGTTCAATTTGGGGTCCATGAAAAACATTCTGATGACTGTGTTTCAGTATAATTGATTTATTTTGTAATCCATTTTAAAATGACCAAAAGGTAGGTGGTGAGGTGGTCAACTGCTAAATTTAAAGATCTGGAAGTCATTTTAGAAATGACAAGTAAACCAACAGCATCACTATTTGATGACATCACCAAAAGAATAATTCACTCTGAGCAAATAATAATTTATGCTCAGTAGCTAAACAACATTTCTGTTTCACTTAATCATTCAAAATCTCACTGTGGAACAATTTTCATGTTAATTCTCTTATGTTCAACACATAAAAATACTTATTTTAAATGATGTGGTATTCTTCTTTAACTTTATAAAAATGTCAATGACAAAATTTCATTTCATAATAAAAGATGTCCTTGATTTATAATTTCTGGCTTACAGAGCACCATGAATAGATCATCTTACTTGACTCCAACAATATCTCTGGCAGGTAGGGAATCCAAGTGCTCTTATTTATTAATGATAATAGTAATAGTATGAATTAACATCATATAGTTCCTTAAAGTTTGTAAAGCACCTGACAAAAATTATCTCATTTTATCCTCACAACAACCCTGGCAAGTCAGTGCTATTATGGTCCCCATTATACAGAGGAGGAGGCTGGTTCTAAGAGTTTAAGTAACTTGCCCAAGGTCACACAGTAAATGTCCAACAGAGCATTCAGACTCAGGTTTTCCTAACTTCAGGTCCCATACTCTATCCATATTGGGCCATCAAATTGCCTGATGTATGAAGGCTAAATTACTCGCCCAAAGTCACATAAACTATTGAATAGCAAGGCCTGGCTTCAAACTTGAGTTTTTTGATGGCAAAACTAGTGTTTTTCCCAGCATATTAGTTACCTTCCCACCGTCTTTTTAAAGTATAGATTTGAATAATGGGAAAAATACTTTTCTCCATTTCATAACTGAAATTCACTGTGAGGAGCATTTGTACATTACCAATGTTTTCAAATACAGTATATCTCTAGAATAATTAATCCCAGAAATGTAGTTAGATAATCTGAGATTGAGACCCAGAATTGTCCTTTATGAACTGCATGATTTTGGGCAAGTCACTTCCAATTCAATCCAACAAGTGTTTATAAAGCATCCACTACGTGAAGGCACTGTGCAAAGTGCTAGAGATATACTGGTCCTGTAATTTCATTGGGAGAGGGAACTCCCAAGTAAAAAACTCCCTTTACCAACACAGGCTGGCACTTTCTCTGCACTTTATAGTCTTAAACAACTCTCTAAGTACCCAGAGCTCTGAAAGGTCAAGGGACTTGCCCAAAACCAAACACACAGTACATGTTGGGTTTAGGGTTTGAACCCAAGTCAAAATCATCATCAGTCATCACCATCGTCTCTTTTTCTCCTTCTCTTCCTCCTTCTTCTTACAGCTATCATTTATATAGGACTTTAAGGTTTGCAAAGCATTTTAAAACTATTGTCTCATCTTATCCTTATAGCAATGCTGGGAGGTAGGTGCTATTACTATTCCCATTTTACAGCTGTGGAAACTAAGGCAGAGAAAGATTAAATGACTTGCCTGGATTCACAGAGCTGGGTTTGAACACCAGTCTTCCTGATTCTGGAATGAACAATACTCTCTATCTACTGCACACCACCTAGCTGCTGCATGCTTCCTACTTCCAGCTATGCATACAAAGACAGAAGGAAACACAGTCCCTGCACTTAAGGAGCAGACATTCTTCCCCTATAAAATGAGGGTTCGGAACTAGATAGAAGATCTCCAAGTCTCTTCCAGCTCAAACGTTCTCTGTGTTCTAAGGACCCTTCCAGCTTCAGACATTGTGATTCAAGTCTCATTACTTAGAAAAAGAAGTCAAGCTAAAATCCAATGATATGGACCAAATGACCAATAAGACTGAGGTACTGAGAGATCTCTGAGCTCCCGATTTATAATCTCAGAGCCAAGCACATTTGTCATCCTAGGCATGTCCAGGCATGAAGCACCAATAAGGACCCACCCTTTCCTGAAATAATCTATTTGGCTCAGGTGTCATAATTAGAAACCACTGCCGTGTTTAATCATTCAATAAACATGGATTAGACACATACAGAACTAAGCAGGGAAGTAGGCACTGAGGAAGTAACAGAGAAAGGAGAAGTTGTGGTCCCTGACCTAAAGGATCTCACAACTAAGGATGAAGATAGAGCCTACCACACAGGCACTGATCATCTCTGCACGTTATATATAAGAAGAAGAAAAAGTCCCAACATCAGTACCAAGAAAGGGCACCAGCTAAGGAAAACAGGGAAATCCCAAAGGACAGGAAACAAAAGGAAAGCAAGAAACCCCAGCTTCGAGTCAGAGGTTGCACATAAACCTTACTTTTGCAACTACAGTTACCAGGGTTTCATCCTACACAAGCCTAGCACAGACCTCACACCCAGGGAAAGTAGGCAAACACAAGATTCTAGTCTATTTACAAGAGCCTTCTAATTGATCTCCCTGCCTTAAGCCTCTCCCCACTCCAAAATATCCTCTACTCAACTGCCAAAGTGCTTGACCTAAAGCATAGGTCTATGTGAACCCACTCCTCAATAAACTCCAGTGGTTAATAACCCTTATTAACTCCAGGATCAAATAGAAAATCCTCTGTTTAGCTTTTAAAAGCCTTTCCTAACCTAGCCTCTTCCTCCCTTTCTGGCCTTCTTAAACTGTACTCTTCTCCATGACTTCTACGATACAGCTACAATGGAGCACTTGTTCCTTTGCACACTGTAGACTCCTCCACCTCATCACCTCTGCTTCTTCATTTCCTGTCTTCCTTCAAATCTCTACTCAGATCTTACCCTCTACAATATGCCTTTCACAAGCCCCCCTCATGAGTAGCACCTCCTCCCCTGGATTACCTTCCATCGACTCTGTGGAAATCTTGGATAGTCATCATCATAAATGATTTCTAGTTGTTTGATTTAAAATCAGACAAAACCTTAAGCCAGTTCTTTCACTTTAGAAATGAAGAAACATAAGCCCAAAGTGAGTGACTTGGTCAAGGTCATGGTTTTCTGTGTAGGAGCCTAGGGAGGTCCATCGCTCCCAATTTTCTCTTCCATTAGCCCAGTGGTTCTCAACCTTCCTGATGCCATGATCCTTTAATACAGTTGTGGTGACTCCCATCCATAAAATTATTTTCGTTGTTACTTCATAACTGTAATTTTGCTACCGTTATGAATCGTAATGTAAATATCTGATATGCAGGATATATTTAAATTGAACATAACCCACAGGTTAAGAACCGCTACATTAGCCTCTTTAAAATGTCTTAAATTCTCTTAGGGACCCATTTCCTTGGGTTTCAACACAAGTAGTTACCTTCATCCTGTATAGATAAAACTTCCATGATACCAAAAATAATGCATGTACTCTTAGAAAGGACAACATATTCATAGAATCATAGCTCATGCCTATTCCTCTCATTTTACATATAAGTAGTGATGCCCAAGGACAAGGAATACCTTGTTTGGTCAAGATATTCTAAAGTAGCAGAGGTCCAAACCAGACTTTTTACCCCCAAACCTTATCAGTCCCTAATACCAGAGTCAAAGCTTGGAAGGCCCATCTTCCTTGGGTATCCAAGGGGCAACAGGAAGACAGCAGGAAGGTGAGCTGAAAACCTCACAAGGTGGAGGAATACAACAACTGATGATGGGGAAACATTGAAAAATCATTTCATGACTGTACTAGTGGTCAGCTGTGGTCACAACAGTGATTCTTCAGGAAGCCTCTGTTTAGACACACTAAGGAAGCAGTTATTCCAATACAGTGAGAGGGCCACCTTTTTAGATGTTCAATACTAAACAACAGATTTAAAACTCAGGACACAGAAATTTTCCCACAGAAATAATGTCATAAGGACATACTGGTGAGGCTCCTGGGTCTTTTCTTCTTACTCTTTACTTACAACAGTTCTCTGAGGTAGTTAGTAAGTATATTATTATCCCCCTTTTATAGATGAGGAAATTGAGGCTTAGAGAGATTAATTAATTTGCCCATAGCCACATAACTAGGAAGTATCAGAATCATGATTTAAACCTACGTCTTCTGACTCCAAGTCCAAGATTACACCTTCCACTGGATTCTGGATGTTAAGAGGAGTCTATGTGACACCAGAAAGAACTAGGAAGAAGGCTCTTCCCTTTGTCATTCCTAGGACTATCATTAGCTCTACAAAAAACTCCCAATCCATTAGTCTTTGGCACCTTTTCCTCCCACCTTAACTTTCTCTCTCCCCAGCTGGTCAGAAGCTTCACGCTGACCTAAGCCCTTCAATGGCAATAACCTAGCCAGGCCTGCTATACCTGCTCAGGTGTGCCACCACCTCCAGTCACCTACCGCTTCATCTTCCTAAATCAAAACTCCTGTCTACCCAAAGTTTACCTAGATATGGGAAGCAATCTGATTTCATGGTATAAGAAAAAAAACTCCGCTGGAAGGAAGAAATCAGCTAATCCAACTGTCTCTGTCTTTAATAGCAGCTATAGGACTTCGTACATGTTTCACAAAAGAATCAGAAAGGCCAGTAATTCTTTTTTCTTTTTATTGGAGAGGGGAAGGCAGGGCAATTGGGGTTGAGTGACTTGACTAAGGTCACATGGCCACTAAGTGTTAAGTGTCTGAGGTCAAATTTGAAGTCAGGTCCTCCTGACTCTATTCACTGTGCCATCTAGTCGCCCCAAAGCCAGTAATTCTTAATGCGATATACAGTGGAGTTTTGCTTTTTCTAATGGCATGAACTAACTCATGCAAACGAAGGCCTAAAAAGGGGGAAAAAAAAAGCACCCGGGGGCGGCTAGGTGGTAAAGTGATTAGAGCACCAGCCCTGGAATCAGGAGGACCTGAGTTCAACTCCAGCCTCAGACACTTAATACTTACTAGTATTAAAGCATCCTAAAGCAACTGTCTGAGAGCAGGCACAAAGAGAGGAACTTTAGGGTAAAGGGTCATTCATAGCAACAACTGAATGACTGATAACACCTTAATGTTACAGAGGTATTTACCTTTAAAAAAAAAAAAAAGGCTTGTTTACCCCAAAGAAACTCCTACAAATGGAATCTGAGGCAAAATAAGGTGAAATTAAACCATTCAGTAAGTTTGAGAAAAGTCAGTTTAGAGCAATTAAAGTCTGATTGGGTGGTTTTCCAAGGGAACCAGAACCAAGTTGTTTCTCCTGTTTACACTTCCAGTTCCTCCACTTCTGATCCAATAAATACTCTACAAAATGTTTGCTTTTCACGGTATCTCTCGGCCATAGTGGCTGAGTTATGATGGTTGAGAACAAGACAAGGCAGTCACTGGTACTTATAGGCAGTTAATAAGGCAGCTGTTCCTAAATGAGGGTTTGCCTAGATTTCCTCTTCAGTTTCCTGTAAATTAGGAATGTTGGTGCAGGAAGGAGGTACTTTTCACCTCCAAATTTCAGCCCTCCATACATTCTAAAATCCCAACTTAAAAAAGAATTAACACTTTACTTCCTAATTGTTCTTACCATGGTTTCCTTGGAGGGACCCAATACTGGAAGTCCCTTTCTTCTCACTTACCACTACTTTTAAGGCTTTCTCTTCAGGAGCAATCATTTAAACATCAACTGCTATTACATTTATATAGCACTATGCTAGGTGAAAAGGAAAGATATAAAATTTAGATAAGACACTGTCCCTTCTTCATGGAGTTTATAGTCTAGTAATAATTGGAAGCAAGTAAGCTTTTCAAGCTCCTCAATTTATGTTATGTAGTCACAAAAACAGATAACTGTACAATGTATATTATATATAAGTGTACTGTATATAGAAACAAAAATCTGATTTAATTATCAAACTATGGTGACACAAAGAAGAAAATAAATATTGCCAATGTCTTTAATTAGGAAATGTATAAAATCATATATATAAAACTGGAAGGAGAGTCACTGAGTCCAACTATTGCTTTTTTAAATTTTTATTTTTTTGCCTTTTGGAAGAAGGAGGGCAGGTCAATTGGGGTTAAGTGACTTGCCCAAAGTCACACAGCCATTAAGTGTTAGGTGTCTGAGGCCAGATTTGAACTCAGGTCCTCCTGACTCCAGGGCCAGTGCTCTATTCACTGCACCACCTAGCCACCCTCCAACTATTGCTTTTTACAGATAGTATCTTCCTCAAAGGACTGAGAAGATCAATCAAGTCATTATATACCAGCTATCCTTATTAGAAATCTCATTTCCAACAAATGGTCCTTCTGACTTTATGGGAGGATCTCCAGAGATGGAGTATTGTGATGGTTTTTATGTAATATACACAATAAAGTAAACATCAGTTGCTGTGGAATTGTAACTGCAATGGATAACAGGCATAAAGAAAAATGAGTGTTGAACCATTTCCATTCTAAGATATGGAAAATGTCAATTCTCTGAATGACAATCTGTATTCCATGTTATGAATGTGCTATAATTGAGAAGACATAGATTATTTATATTTAAATTTCTCTATCTCCCACCACCACCAAATATAGAGAAAAACAAAACTAGTGTGGGGGAAATGCTTTCCTTTTTTTCATTTGGCATATTTTTTGTGTATCAGAAACAAAAGTCAATATGACTCCTATTTGTTTTTACATGGTGAAGATCATAGGTAAAAATAGCTTTTTTTTTTGTCTTAACCTGTGATTTTATTAGTGTTTATGAAACTCTCAGTAAGGAAATTCCCTCTATCAATGCTGATCAACAACTATTTTGAAACGCATTGTCTTAGAGAGTTAGCCGGGTATTAAGAAGTCAAGTAACCTGGTAGGTATCAAGACTCATTTATAAAACAGGGATATAATAACAGTACCTGTTACTGTGAGGATCAAATGAAATAATTTATGTAAAATATTTTGCAAGCTTTGAAGTGGTCTATAAATGTAAACTATATGTATATTATATATATTATACACATATATGTGTCTGTGTGTATTTTTTTTTAAATAATCTGAGGCAGCAAGGCATAATGAATAAAGAGCTAACCTCAGAGGCAAGAAAACCTGGTTTCAAACCTTGCCTCTGATACTTACTGGATACATTACCTTAGTCAGGTAATTTCCTCTCAGTGTTCTAGGCATGTTAACTAAATAATGCAGAGAAGGTACAGTCCAGAATAGAAGTCTCCTTCTTCAACAGTTCCCAGTAGCAATGAAATCACAGGTCCAATACCTATCTGCTATATAACATCTATGGGGAATCTCTTCCATTTATATTCAGGCTGGAACATTGTCAATGGTACTTGAGTTTTACTTCTTATTTAATAATCACAGGACTCTACCTTGTATCTGCAGCCCAGTCTAGTTTCAACTCCAAGGAACAAGATGGCCTTCCCAGGATAAGCTCATCACTTCTAAACTTACTATCATGCTTCTAACTCAAGCCTTGATTGACTCTACCTCCTTCTGCCTGTTTCTCCCAATTTAGAGGGCTGAAGGAGAGAATATCTAACTTCTCCCAACGCCTTTTTTTATAAGGGGCAGAAACTGGACTCTCAGATCACCCCACCTGGCATCTGCTGCCCTGCTTGATTTCAACTCAATGGAAAAAGATGCTCTTGCACCTGGGAGTATTTCCTCCCTTCCTCACCTTTCCATCTTCTTTTTGTATGTTTTCTCCCTCTATAGATTGTGAGCTCATAGAAGGCAAGGACTGCCTTTCTTTTTATTAAAAAAATAAGCACAGTGCATGGCATGTCATAAGCATTTAATAAATATTTGTGAGATTGAACCACTGAAAAAAAATTCTGTCATTCACAACCCAACCCGTAAGATCTTCAAATAAAAGAAACCCTCAATATGCCTGGTTCACCCTCCTATAGACTGATGGGTAAGTATATACAAGAATCACATAAGATGAGAGGGACTAGAGGGGACTGCCAGCTGCACACAGAGTAGGCAGCCACACTAAATGAGTACTGACTGATACCAAATGTTTTATTCAAACCACTGGTCTTCTTTATCATCTGCCTTCAAGGTTCAAGAGCCTTAGGACAGTGGCAGTATTATTGCTCCTGGCACCATTTTATTTACTGGGAGGAAATACATTTCCTTAAAGTACTATGAAAATATCATTATTTGATAACAGAAGCAGATGTTGAATCAGCAGCCAAAGCTTATTTTGTTTCATATTTTCTTGGAAACAAGGAGTATCTCACTTGATGTTATGTGCTACTAAAATGAATAAACATTGTTAGGAAAAAGAAATGGGTCCTCATAAAAAAAATGATTAATGAAACACTAAAGCAAACCAGCTTCACACATTTCACTGAAAATAAAGCCCCTCAAATATCTTAATCAGGAATGGAGATCTGTAAATGGTAGTAAGGTATCATTGATTATCAAAATTTGATAGTAAATCAACACATGTAAAGATCCTAATTAAACAGTTTTTAAAAGAAACTGTATTGGAAATGTGTGCAATGTAACTAGTTTTTTGTTTGTTTTTTGTTCTGCTCTGTTTTGTCCAACCTAGTAATAGGAGAAATAATTCTCCAATGAAGAGTGTAGCCAAGATTATTTAAAATTCAAAATTGTAAAATATTACTTTTAGTAGGTCCCAGGAACTTGCTCCTTTGCCCACACACCTTTTAATATTGGTCCATCTTTGGCATATCAGAAAGGCTGAACTTAACAAGACAGAGTACTATGTTTTTACCTCTACTGCTACAAAATGAGCAGTGTTTCTTTTTCAGCTGAATCAAGGGTAAAAGGAATTAGACAGAAAGGCTGGGAAATATGCAAAGTTAAGTGTCTTGCTCAGGGTTCCTCTGGGAGGTAATTACAAGGCTATGATATGATTTAGCGGCTTTCCTCCCTCCTCCATTTCTCAGCCTGAAGTCCTGCTTACGTTCACCCCAATTAGAAATAGCTTGGAAAAAGGACTTTCCCTATATTTCCTTCTCCACCCCACCCCCAACTCCAAATTATAGAGGGAAACAGAAAAGGATAGCCCATCTTGACTTATTCCTTTGTGCGAGTTTTGGTATGTACCATAATAGAAAATGATGGTTCACTCGTCAACTCCCCCAGTACTGTATGAGAAGGTCTCAGTTTTGTTTTCTTTGCCTGCCCAGCTTGATTGGGTGTTTCCCTAGCAAGGGGACATATATTCCAGTTCTTGCTGGAAAATTATACCATAGTCTGGTATTTAAATGCACTTCTTACATAACTGACCACAAAGAGTGCCACAATGCAGAGCTGTTCTGATAATGTGCTCCAAGCCGAAAACAGCCTGGGTGTAAAGAAATCTTGTGCTTTCCCTCTCTTTGTATGTCATGTTAACACTCTATGGGGCTGACACACTGTATGGGGTTGACATATGCCTGGCCACCCCTCTCCTCCCTACTTTCATCACCCTGACCTCTCCCTCAAGCTTTGAAACTCTGCACTGTACTGTGTGCTACTGATACTAGAAAGAAGGAAAAATAAAGTAAGAATGTCAATTCAGCCAAAGATCACGTTCCCTTTAAGATGGCTACCCCTAGAATAGAATTCCCTGTGGTCTCGAGATTCAAGCTGTAATCAGCAAAACTATGCAATGTTGCATCGCCCTATTCTGCTGTAGGCAGTCATGAAACACTTACCCCCAACCCTACTCTGCCCACAAATTATTCAAATCAAATACTTGCATTTATTAAGTATCAAAGAATACATATCTCTTATCCCGTGGCTCAAGCAAAAATCAAAACCAGAAATGTCACCACAATCTGAACCAGAGGGGAAAAAATATCAAAAAGGGCACAACTGCCGTTCTTTTTTTTTTTTTTTCCTTTTTCTTTCTCTCTCTTTTTTCCCCCCACAGAATGGGGTCATTTCTGGAGCTAAGGATAGTAGTCTCCAGAGCAGAATAAGGATTAATTGAACAAGGAAATTCCATTAGGGGATTCTAGGAGAGACAACAACCTGAGACCTGTCTCAGCAAAGATGATCCCAATTTCCTTACTTCACGAGACTTCAATGGCATGAAGGTAAGTGGCTTACAATGTGCTAAGGACACAACAGGATAAAGTCCTGCTAAAATAAATGAACTGGCAGCTGGGCTGGCCCCAGACACTGCCACTGTCATTCCTGGCTCAACTGCCTAATGCAATACCCTACTTTCCCTCTACTGGTCTGTAGCTCCCTTGTTTTTCTCTTCTGGATTGCCTACAACCCACCTTCTGTATCTTCCTTTATCACAACCAGATTGAGTTTCTAGTTGTCTGTAAGTCACAAGATTAATCTAATAACCTAATCCATGCTAAAGGAAGAAGACTCTAAAAAAGTCCTCCCAACTCTCCAGCATATGTCATGCAATGTCAGAGTTGAAAGGGACCTAAAAAGCTGTCTCATCCAACTAGTATATAATTTGGATCCTTCCCACCTCCCCTTGACCCACTCTACAAGGTCCTTGAATGATATTTAAGACTAGACTCTAGTGGCAAGGAAGCCACCAACACACCACGCATTACAGACAGAGCCTAGAGCCAGTCTCTGAATCAGGAAGGCCCACTACTGGCATACACTGGTGAGGTGAACCTGCACAAATCATTGAACACTTTAGTACTCTAGGCAACTTTCTAAGATCAAAAGCTACAGAGGTAGCCCTGGAGTCAAGAGGACCTGAGTTCAAATCTGCCCTCAGACACTTGATACTTGCTAGCTGTGGGACCCTGGGCAAGTCACTTAACCCTGACTCTCTAGCCAAAAAAATAAAAATAAAGAGCCACAGAGGTGCTTTTACCAATTTAGTTTACCAATTGGTAAAGAGTTTCCTCATCTAAGAACTCCCACTATCAATGAAATCACAGGCCCAGTCATTATCCCTATTTTATTTTTTATGCCAGATCATGTAAAAACTTAAATTTCACCTATAAAACACCAACAATTGCACTAAGCCCTGTGGAGTAAAGGCACCTAAGAGAGGAGAAATGTCATGTGGGCTTGTTAGTGAATAGTACATAAAGAAGGAAACAGGTGACCTAAGGTCCAGACACCCTGGGTACAGCACCATTCAGCTGTATTCGTGACCCTGAGGAAATCACTTAATCTTTCTTTCCCAATAACATGGCTACTTAAAGCTTGCTTTCTTCACATAAGACATTCCATCTCCTGACTCCAGGCATTTTCACTGGCTGTCCCTATGTCTGGATGGCTCTCCCTCCTCTCCCACTGCTCTGGCTTTCCTGACTAAAGTTCCATCTTCTGCAAGAAGCCTTTCCTGACCCTCTGCCTCTCAATTCTAGTGCCCTCTGTCTGGTGGTGATTTCTAACTATCCTGTATTTAGCTTGTTTGTACATAGTTGCTTGCGTGTTGTCTCCCTTATCAGACTGTGAGCGCTTTAGGGGCAGGGACTGTCTTCTTTTTTTTTGTATCCTCATTGATACCTAGAGTTTGGCAGACATTTAATGAATGCCTATTAACTGACTGACTAATAGAAATCTCTGAACCTCAGTTTTCGCATCTGTGAGATAGATAATATATCCATGAACTACCTTACAGAGGTTTTGTGAGGATCAAATCAAACAGCATATGTAAAGGGCTTTGTAAACTTTAAAGCACCATTATAAAACATGAGTTCTTGATAGCTAAGCCACTGGTGGCTGTAACTATATACAACAGTTTCAAGTCAAAAAGAAGGGAAGGGAACCACAGTAAGGTAAGAGAAGAAGATATTAAGGGGCAGATGGTCTGACAGTGTGCTTCAATTCCATCTACACATAGGAATGATCTGGATTATAAATCACAGTAAATCCTATTATACCCACCTACCATGTTTACCTTCAACTGTGTACAGGCAAATAAAGACTGTTTTCATGAAGTTTATAGGACACAGAGGTAAAAGAGTGCTGAAATATTATATACTCCAACTCTCTTATTTTAAAGAGGAAGAAACTTTCCCACAGTGGGGAAAGTAACTTGCTGTAGAAAATCCAGGTAATACCTAAGAGCCTAAATAAGTTCCTCAATGTAAAAGTAAATACTCTTCCCAGTACACCAACCATTTCAAACAACAAATGAGCATTTATTACATGCTTAAAAGAGAGGCAGGAACACATTCCCTCCATGCCTCTGCTGAGAATCAACAGAGAAAGGCTTCTGATCACTCCTTTGCCCCTGGATATTTATAAGCACAGTCAATGCTCACCTTGCCATTGAAATATGGGAGATCTAACTAGCACACAGGGAGTGACACATTCTCAACAGAGAATAAAAAAAAGGCAACGTCACTTCCCCTTGATGCCCCAAAACTTCCCTCTCCAAACTACGGACTTTCCCCTCTAAACTCTAACATACTAGAGTGAGAAAGAAAACCACTGAAAAATGAGAAAGGCAAATTTGTCATGCTTGAGATAAGAAAAATAAATCAATAAAAGGAAACTACTTCACACAAGTAACAAAATTAGGCTATTTATCTTAAGAGTAAGAAATAGAAATGAATTCAAGAGTTGGAGTGACAAAACTTGGTGGTGGAGCTATGAGGAAACAGAATGACTGTTTACTGTCACTTCAACTGTTAATTATAGGAAATTGTTACATGAGTGGCAGTACTATCTACCAGCAAAAGCCTTTTGGAGGGCAATATAAAAAGCATATTAATAAAGAAAGCTCACCTTCATTCAGCGTTTTGAGGCTTCCAAAGCATTTTACATGCACTGTCATGTAGTCTTAAGAATAACCAGGTATTAATATAAATATTATTCATTTCATTTTACAGAAGCCCAGATTCTGAAGGTTAAGCAGCATGCCCGTGATCAAACAGCCAAGTGTGGGAGGCAGGATCTGAACCTAAACTCTCTCCCAACTCCAACTCCAATGCTCTTTTTATGACAGTTCTAACTCTATGTACAGTGAGGCTTACAAAACTGATCACAGATCCACTGGTGGTACTGCATCTTTAAGATGTTTTAAAAAGAACTAAAGGGCCTATCCACATGCAAATATCTATGCTTGCTTTATTTTGTAAGAATGAAAAACATTTCCAACCAATGGTAAATGGCCAAACAGATGACATATTAATATCACGGAATCCTACTGGGACGTTGAAAACATAATAATTAGGGGGAAAAAACACAGAAAAAGTTATAGAAATAATAATATTAGCATTTGTATAATCTTAGGTTTGCAAAGTGCTTTATAAATGTTATCTTATTTGGTTCTCCCAATAATCTCAGGAAGCAGGTGCTATTATTATCCCCATTTTATGGGAGAGGAAACTGAGGCACAAAGCAGCTAAGTGACTTTCCTGGGGTCACATAGAGAAGGTATCTGAATCTAGATTTGAACTCAGATCTTTCTGACTCCAGGTCTAGTACTGTGTCTACTGCACTATCTAGCTTCCTTAAAGTAATAAAAACAAGGGTCGTAGAATCAGAGCATACACACAGTGACCATTACACCATACCAAAAAAATTAGGAGAAAAGTCCTAGATATGGTGATTTATATGGTATTTATTGATAAATACTAAGCTTATAATTTTAACATATTTATTTTTAGTTTACAACATTCACTTCTGTAAGCTTTAAATTTTCTCCGCCTCTCTCCTCTCTCCCTCCCCAAGACAGCATGCAATCTGATATAAGCTCTACATATACATTCTTATTAAACATATTAAAATTTATAATTTTTAACAATAGAAGAACAAAAAGCATTTGGACAGACTTATAAATAGTAGGTCTATGAAGAGCTTAGTAACACAAACTGAAAGCTAGCTAACCATTAAATCTCCCATAAGGGAAGACAACCAAGCCTTGCCATTTCTGAGACACTATTGGCAGCCTAATACTGAGCATAATAAAGAGGGGTCACAGGTTCCTATGTACCCCCAAATTCTCTTGATTGAGGTAAAAACATAAGAGGCAGTATCTCCTGTACTGGATCAAGAATTGATACTGGGTGGACTTAGGGTCAGAAAACATGGAGTTAATAGTCCACTTCAGACACTTACTAGCTGTGTGACTCTGAGCAAGTCTCAGACTGTTTCCCCACCTGTAAAATAAGGATAATTATAGCACCCTCCTCTCAGGATTGTTTGTGAGGATTAAATAAAAGCATGTGTAAAGCACTTTTTAAATGCTAGCTATTATTATTACTATAATGATTTCCTTAAGGAAGTAACCTTATTAGGACACGACAAAGTAAAAAGCCCAGCCCAGCAAAAGAGACTGAGGTGGAAGACAGCAACCTAGGGCTCTTCTTCAACAAAGGTTAACAGACAGGTCATGAGTTGTAAAGGCAGAGTATTAACCACTGCCAGCCACCATAAGCCAGGGTAATTCAAAGGATAGTTCTGATTTCTGTACAGGCCTGCCAGTCTTTCCCTCCCTCCCTCCCTCTCTCTCTCTTACACACACACACATACACACACACATACACGACCACCCACCCACACCCACACACACCCACACACACGTCCTTTTAGCTCCAAATCCTTGAGGGCAAAAAGCTAAGTCATTTTTTCATCTTTATACCACCAACACAACACTAAGCATCATACCTTGGTAAAGAGTTTGCAAAAAGCACTAAATGCTTCCTGAACTGAATTGAACTGAAACCATGCCCATCCACATCAACACCATTAATTTTTTCATGTCATTTTCATGACATTTCTGAATCATGATGCCTATGCTCAGGCCATCCAACTTAATACCCCCTTCCCACTAGAACCTTGGGCTCTATCCATGGGATGCTGTATTCTGATAAGTGAACTTTCATTAAATCTTACCTGAAATCAGGATTCTCCATCATTTCCTGGATATTTCTAAAGCATTCCCTTGCTATACCACCTCCCACTCCCTTCCAGCTTCTCTATATGTTCCCTACTCCAATCAGTATGTAAACTTCTGAAGGGCAGTTCTTGATTGCTTGTATTATTTATAACTCCAGTACCTTAGCACAGTTCTCACTACATCATTCACCATTCACTCATCTATTCAATAAATAATTATCAAGTGCCTACTATATAATACTCTGCCAGACACCTGGGAAAAATATATAAACAAATAAGAAATAGTCTCTGTCATCAAGAAGCTTGTGATATAGTTTATGAGAGACTCATTTTGACTAGTGCAATGCTAGAAATATCTTAGGACCAAATATTTAGAACTCAAAGAGATCTTAGAAACCATTCAATACAACCCCTTCCTTTCATAGATGACAAAACTGAGACTCAATTTTTCTTACTACTGTGCCATCCTGCCTTCTGAAAAATCTTTTAAGAGATGAACAAGAGGATTTGTCTTTCTTCCTTTCCCTCCCCCCATCTCACTCTAATTCTCAAACTCCATTTTCATTCTCTTCCCTAATCTCTCTTTGGCATCTGAAGTTAGTCAAGAAAGCAAAAAGAGTCTGCTAGTATCAGAGTAGGAACTAATCTCAGGTTATGGACAGCAAAGGATGAAGTGGGGAAGACCTAACCTCTAACAGGAACACCAGCTGAACTGCAGATTGAGAGTACTAGCTGAACAACTGGGCACCTTCTGGTCCCACTGGAAATTGACATGCATGAAACTGAAAAGTTATTTTATGGAAAGCTCCTGAAGGCAAAGGTCCCTGTTCATGATTCTATATCCCTCCTACCATAGTGCCATGTAAGCTGAAGCCTCTCAAATTGAACAATTATAGCTGCAGGCATAAGGATACATTCCACCACTGACCACACTACTGGTTATTCTCTGTTGCAATTTCAACAGTTTAGTTTGAAATGGCACTCCCCCCCCCCCCCCCACACACAATTCACATATAGGCAATGATATTCCATCTGAAGGAAAAAAACAACAGTAACAAACAAGGACATATTATATGAATTATGACTAAAAGAATCAGGAATGTTTATCCTGAAGAAACAAAAAAAACCAGAAGAGATCACCACAGATCAAAGAACTGCAGAAAAGATTGCTATCTTCAACTAGTCAAAGAACTGTGCTCTGAAAGAGGTGTTAAACAGTCCACCTGGCTCCAAAAGGCATACCGAAGGCCAGCAGATTGAAGTTACAGGGATATAGGTTTCAGAAGAACTTTAAATTTGAGAAGGATTTTAAATAATCCAAGATGTCTAAAATTGGAATGGGCTATCTTACGGGAAAATGAGTTCCCCATTACACAGAAGGTGTTCAAGTGGAAAGTAGATGGCAGAGTTACTACAAAGAAGATTCCCATATTGGCTGGAAGGTCAGAATAAATAATTTGGAAAGTCCCTTCTAACTCTTAAGCTCTTCTAATTCTGTCATAACTCTAAAATCCAAAATTCATTCCCATGTCACTTCAAATTTACTCAACTCTTATAGTTGGCTGAATGAGGCTGGTCTAAGGCAGAAAACCACCCTTTAGCTCTGTAGAAACAAAAATTACATATTAGTCCTAATTAGCAGCCAGCAAAAATAATAAACAGGCTATTACCACCTCCTGCCACCCCCCTCAGGCTATTTCCCTTCTTATTACAAAAGGCCTAGAGGAAAAGGGAAGCAAAACTAAGCCAGTCAGACTGGCTACTTGTTAATTTTAATTTTTTTTAAAAAGACTGTGAAAGAGGTCACTCTGCACATAGTAGGCATTCAAAAATATCAGTTATATATGATTAATTTATCTAAGTACATAATTCCTGTCTCTCATGAGTATAGGGAGTCAAGATGCGGGAGTATAAGGAGATCTCTTATAAAAAAACATTTTTGACCATGACACAGACCTCACTCACATATCTTTAGAATGTCCCCATGATTAAGACATTAAGGATTTTAAACTCATACAGCACAACCCTCTAGATCTGAATGCAAATTAATCTATTATGTTTTACAGAAGACATAACATTAAACTTTTTCTTGATCTCTTGAGCCTGGCAAACATAAGCATTTAGTAAATATGCTGAATTAAAAAACAAAATTTTTTTGAGAGTGGATTTCTCTATCATGCCCAGGTTAGAAATGCAGTGGCCACTGATAGGTCTAATCACAATATGGTTTGGCCACAGAACATTTAACTGGTTTTACGCTTCCTCCCCAGAATGGTGTGCTTCTCCTTAGGTTGTTTTACAATCTTAAGGGCTCACCGTACTGGTGACTTCATGGTGAAAACATGCAATTGGTTGTAGCACTTTTAAAGAACAGAACACAGGTGATCTACCAACCTCAGCTTCCCCAGCAGCAGGGACATCAGGTACTCACTGCCACTCCCCAGCCTAAACTGAAAATTAAATTACAGTAGTCAATTCAGTAATTTGGTTTATAATATTGTGATAGTTTCTACTGAAGGTAAGGTTCTTCAAATATTTCTGTTCACAAATTATGTGATACTAACCAAAATGAACCGCAGAATGGCACAAAGATTCCTAAATGAAATAATAACTCATGAAAATGAGAATCATCCCTACTGTCACGACCAAATGGATAAAAATCAATTCAACAAACATTTACTAAATATCTACAATGTTCAAGGCAGTATGCTACACACTAAAGAAATAAAGTGAAAAATGAAATATTCTTCACGTTTAAGAAGTTCCCATGATGGGAGAAAAGATGGGTAAAGTGGCACATGTTCAAAGATAAGTAAAATACATTATATTCAGGAGGAAAAGAGCACTAACAATGGGATGAGAGGGTCAGTAAAAGCCTAGAACAGGAGACAGCAGCCAAGCTGAGTCCCAAAAGCAGCTAGGAATTTTAACAGGCGGAGGAAGTGATAAGACTTCACATTCCAAGAACGGAGAGAAATGGAGAGAATGTGAGAATGTGAGTGAGAGAGTATGTGTGAAAGAGAGAAAGAGATAGAAAAAGACAGAGAGAGAGAGAGAGAGAGAGAGAGAGAGAGATCAGGAACAGCAAAAAAGTCAGTATAGCTGCCAACATATGGGGCATAATGGTAAAATAAGTTTGGAAAGGCAGACTGGAGCCAGATTGTGAAGGACTTTACCAGACTAATTTGTATTTTTTTCCTAATTAAAATAAAAAACTCGAAGATTCTCATGGTAAGGAAGGAAGTGATCTGAACCACACCCTAGGAAGATTATCTTGGTGGTTATATGGTAGATGAATTGGATAAGGAAAAGACTGAAAGTGGGAAAAGCAATAAAAATCCCACTGCCCAGAGATGCAGTTATACTAATAAATTGTCAAATTAACATATATATGGGAGGTGCTGTAGATGAATAATGAGCTGGGGGCCAGATCTGAGTGAGAGCTCAGGATGGATTAGAATATGCTTTTGTATCCCCAGAGCCTAGAACATATTAGTCACTTAACAAATATTTACTGATTGATTGGAAATCATGTGGTACTTTGTACTGATACTAAACTCCTTGCTACTGCAAAAGTCCATCTCTTTAACACTAGTATCCTTCTGATGAATCTATATGGCTTTGAACCATGGAATTCAATGATCTTGGAAGAATTTCATTTACAGATAACCAGAAGAGAAATAGATAGACTTTGCTGGGTATGACAACTTTTATACAAGAAATGGCATACGTTATCATTAAAGATATGTATACCCAGAAGAGGTGGAAGATAGGAGCTCATTAAAAAAAATGAGAGAATGAACAGTATTTTGGTAACCCTGAAATGTGAAAAGAATCAGAAGAAAACCTAGATTGAGATAGATGAATCTTCAACCATGGGAAAACATGCAGAAAAATAACACCAGATTAACAGGCATGGGAGGACTGCAATCTACAATGATGGAGGGAAGAGCAACACACACAAAATCATGGATACACAGTACCATGGTTGCCTTTAATGCACATTAAATGCCTACGATGTACGGTCCATAGTGTAGGTACATATTCCATCCAACACTTAATATATGTAATGTAATGAGGAATCCTATACTGTATCTAAAAAGCTGCCACATTTCATGACAAAAATTCCAGGTCAATTTTTTTAAAGAACTATGTACTTTTTAAATGTTAAGCATTTTTCTCAACAGTTCTTAATTAATTTCATTCAACAGGCAATTCTGATCATTATGGAAAGATATAGGCATTAAGAGGAAAAAATTTCTGATATACAAGTATCTGTTTCACTAAAGCATACCATAAGTTTAATGAAAGAAAAATTCCTGGCATTCTTTATAAAGCCTTTGTCTTCATACACATTTTGAAAGATTACTTCCTATCTTTAACATTTTCCACATTCTGCCAGAATGCATACTTGCTTACTTCATTCTTACCAGATATAAAATTACCTGTCCAGTAAGACTTATTAAGTTAAAACAGTGTTGACAATGCCCTTGCCTCTAATGTCTAAAAGCCATTAGTGAAGAGAATGATGAGAATTTCAGGCCAGTAGAAAAATGACAGGATTTTAATTGGAAGGAACTTCAAAGGTCATCAGTGCAACCACTAGCCCAATCCTTCACCCTGTTTATAACATCTCTGAAAAGGAGCTGCTAGTCATTGAGTGACAGAGACCTCACTATCTTCTGGATAGCTCCAATTGTTAGAACTTGTCCATAGGCTGAGGAGAAATTAGCCACCCTGAAACTTCCGTCCACTGTTTCTACTTCTGCCTTCCAGGGCTGAGCAAAATTAAGTTCAGTTCCTAATTCCGATTCGACATGCCAACCCTGCAACTATTGGCAGAAAGTAATCAGATAGATAGATATGTATATCCTTCCCTGCATCACCCTTTCCCTAATCTAAGTCTCTATTTACTCCAGGCCAATATCCACATTTCCCTTCAACAAATCTCATTTCCCTCCATATGGCAGATTTTTGAGTCTTCTCACAATCCTGATTGCCTTCCTTTGGATGTGTTCTTGCTTGCCAATGTGCCTTCTAAAATACATCTCCCAGAATGGTAACTGACTTCATATGTAGTCTTACCAGGTCAAGGAACACTAGGACTCCCCCTTCATTCACTAGGCAGTAAGACCAAAGTAGCTCTTCTAGCTACCACCTTCCACTGTTGATTCTTAAGTCCACATGAACTGTTTTCCAGCTATATCTCTCCTATTATGTACTTTGAAAGCTGATTTTAACCCAATTACAGAATTTTATATTTATCCCTATTACTTTTAATTCTATTAATTAATTCTATTACTAATTATTATTATCCTCATTTGCTTTAGAGCCCTTTTTTGTTATAACCCTTTATTAAGATTTTCTTTCTTTTTTTTTTTTGAGAGAGGTAAGGGGGCCCCAATTCTGTTATCAAATACATGAGTGATTTCTCCTAGTATAATATTATCTTCAAATTAAATAAACATGCTATCCAAGCCTTCTCCTAGGTAGCTAATGTTGGGATAATGTTGACTATCTCGCCTGACTGCACTACTTAGGGACTTCTCTACCTTTTCCAAGCCTCAGGAGGTTCATTATTAGGATAATTTCATCATCCTGTGAACATCCCATCAGCACTGGTACTCTCTATCCCACCACCAACCCTCAGCCCCTCAGACTAAAGGGTAGAGTTACAAATTTCAAAACCTCCATTTAAGGAGAGAGTTCAGCTCAAGACTTCTCATTTCTCTCCTCAGTGAATGAATTTGAGACTTTTCTGACTGACTTCTTCACATGCCCCTTGGTTACCTTCCTTGCCCTTCCTTTTCTGCTTCCTTTTATGAGTTGTCTTCCCCAATTAGACTGTAAGCTCCATGAGGGCAGAGATTGTCTTTCTACCTTTCTTTCTTTTTTGTATTTGTATCTCTAGCACTTAGGACAGTGCCTGGCACATAGTAGGTTCTTAATAAGTATTACTGACTAACTAGAATAGGGCAAATAGAAAAGCCAAACAGAACTCTATTAGAGAAATCTAAATTGAAATAATGAACAGGTGACATTCTTTGGGTCAGATCAGATAATAATTTCTGAACTCAAAGTATATTCCCATCCAAGCCTCCAGCTATCCACCTTGCAGAAGAATGTTATGAAACACTATGTCAGATCCCTTGCTGAAATCCAGAGGCCTGGCCTTGTACATAGTACCTTGCTGTGAGTAATTATCTTTAGCACCAGCCCTGAGAAACAAAATATGGTACCTAAAGCATGTTAGATACATAACAAGGTCTAAAGTGCCCATCCTGATTTCAGTGTCTTCCATGTGCTAACCTCAGAAGGAAAAAAAAAATTAAGATCATTCTGATTCCCCAAATCCATGCAAATTTGATTCTATGCACTTAAGCAAATTGTTGTTCAGTCCTGTTCAATTCCTTGTGACCTCATTTGGAGTTTTCTTGGCAAAGATACTAGAATGGTCTGTCACTGCCTTCTTCAGCTCATTTTACAGATGAGGAAATTGGGATAAACATGGTTAAGTGACTCACCCAGGGTCACACAGCAAGTAAGTATCTGAAGCTGGATTTGAACTCAGGTATTCCTCACTTCAAGACCAGTGTTCTATCCATTCAGTCACCCTCTATACACTCAGTCACCTAGTTGTCTCTATTTCAGCAAGTACATTGATACAATTTCCAATTCAATACAGATAATGTGGAGTAGTGAAAAGAACAGTGGAATGAGAGTCCAAGAGAAACTTCAGTTCCAGTTCTGCCAATCACTAGCTGGGGTAACCTCAGGTAAGTCACTGTACTTCTTGGCATGTCACTTCCTTCTTCTGTTTAAAAAAGGGGAGGGGAGCATTTGACTAGATAACTCTCTGAGGTCCTTTTCAGTTCCAACATTCAGTGAGTCTATTCCAGATCTTATAAGGAAGCCACTCCTTTTGTTTTTGGCTCAAAATTTTCCAGAAGGAGATACTAAATTTCCTTCAGTGATCTCTGCTGTGCCTGCTAGTATTACTCCTTATAATTGTTCTCACCCCAGCACATTTATTCCCGTCCCCCACCCTGAAAAAATAACACACTGTTCTGAGCTACTTACATTTCATAACTTCTAACAGTCATTGAGTATAGCGGCTCACTTCAGTGTGCTGGGGCTGCTGAACAAGCAAGCAGAACATTGGCTTCTAGTTTGGAAATACCTCCCTACCATCCCCAGATAAAACCCCAGCTCCATACTAGCTCATAAATTCCAAACCCCAACCACAAACTATTCGTTATGACAGGCCAACAAAGAATTCACAATTGGAATCCAGAAGGTAAAAAATGCAGATGCAAAAAAAGAAAAAAATCAGAAGTGAAAATTCTACTCGTTGTCACTGTGTATTCCTGACCCACTTATAGGATACAAAGAGATTTAAAGGGAAAGTTACAAGAATCATCATCTCAGGCCTAAGCCCTTTCAACCAATGAGACGTGGCAGGAAGATTAAATCAGGGTCCATCAGGAAATGGCTAGGGAGAAGGTTGGTGGCCTGCAAAGTGCCTTCCTCCTACATTAAGTAACAGGTGATCAAGGATAATAGTGACAAAACTGAAGAAAGGGAGGGAAGTTGAGGGAATGAAATAAATAGCACAGGAGAGAGAGGGTTAAGTGAATTGTGGATGCCAGCCTCAGAATGCTGATACAATATGACAGTCTGGGCTCATCTAAGTTAGCAGTCCAAAGCTCAGGAGCAAAGAGAAGCTCTGTAAAACACAGTAAGATAACTGAGAAAATGAAAAATGGAGAACTCCAAGTTTCTCAAACCATTTTAAAAAAAGGTAATATGCCACTTGATTGGAAAAGGGACTCATACCTTTCCCTCTCCCCCAGAAGTGTCCAAAAGTTCCAAATCCTAAGAATAATCAACTCAAGCAGTGTTCATGAAATTTCCAAACGCCTTACTTCACAAAGTATATGCCAACTCTATTTTGCTAACCACACAAAACCTTTCCTTATATTTCTGAAACAGTTACATAGACCTAACATCAAAATTAAAAATTAAAACATGTATTCTGACCTACCCAAGTAATTTATCATGTATTTTCCCTTTCTGCATTGGGGGGAGGGGGTAGGTGGAGGAATGGCAAGAAGGAGGAGGATCATAAATATCTTGGTTCACAATCTCCCTCTAAGAAATTTTTAAAAAAACTATAAACTTTATAATTCTGCAGAAAAATCTCCAACCTCTTGCAATTTACAATTTGATAGGACAGTTCATGGAAAATGCATTTTCTAACTCTGTTCCAGACCAGTTGTGGGGAGGTAAAGGGGCAGAAGTCACTTAAATACTATGATCTCTCAAATATTCATTAATATATGCATATATGTTGAATACTTTAAATTTTGAAGCTTTAAACCAGTTCCCAATTTTCCCTTCCCATCAATCTCAGGTCATAGCACTCATAGACAGAATCTGTTCTTCAACCTAACCTTGCAAAATAGTATTTCTTCACCACAAACCCATGCAAATACTATGTACTCCTTTTGAAGTTCAAGTTATCCCTTTGCTCAAAATCAACAGTGTGAATGGGGCAGCTGCATGCAATTGTATTTTAACCCTCTCATTTCCTATGGTGATGCAAAACAGGCACCCTTAATTCATCTACTTCAGGTCCTTTATCATAAGTGGGACAAGCAGAAAGCAACCACCCTATCTGTGCAGAGCTGGAAAAGTTAAGGTGACTGACAACTCTATTAGTGGCTGCAGAAGAACTTATCTCAAGGAAAATGACAGCACTGCCTAATCAGCCAGACTCCTTCAAAGGCATTTGCAATTTGTAGAGAAGTGATGAGAAAGCATGCTCATATAACAGCTTGTTCCTGTTTATATCAGTGACTTGATGGACAGAACAGTAAAGCAATTGAATGCATGGCAACAGTGTTTAATAAAAAGGCTACTAAAGAACATTGTGTCAAGTCAAAAGACTGACAACTTACAAAGGACAAAATATAACTACTGCCCTTAGGATTAAAACAAAAGCTTGTTAATTGACATTTTCCCATTCATCTTTACAATTCATCAAATAACCGTTCATCAAATAACCATGATGTGATTCTAGATGCATTTGGGGGAGCATCTGCAACTGGGAGCAGAGGCTCCAGTCAAAATCTAAGCACAATAACTGGAATGCAAACACCCACGGATGCTCCATTATGGGAGCTCTTTCTTAAAATTCAGAACTGGTCACTTTAAAGAAACCACTACCTCTTAATCTGGCTTAAAGTCAATTTCAAAGACTTGCCAGAGCAGCCTGTCCCTAATATACCTGTCCACAGAGGCACAAGCTTACCGATATTAACGATGTGTTAACCATTATAAGACTAAAACAGGGAAAGAGATCCCCAAACCTCAAAGAAGCAAACCACAGCAAAAAACCACCCAGTGAAAATGTAAACTTTTCTCCCATCTTTTATGTAATGCCACTTTTCCACTACTTAAATACCTGGGGGGGGGGGGGGAGAGAATGGGGGTGGAAAGGGACTGTTAACTAACTGTGGCCAATGTGAAATCATACTGAACTCCAAGCAAAATGTCCCTTTAGAATCAGATGCAGTCTTGCTTCCCTACCTTGCCTCCTTTCATCATTCAGTCTTGACTCATTCATTTCATTCAAAGTCAACAATCCAACTCAACAAACACTCATTAATTGCCTACTTCGTGCCCTTCGATGTGTGCCAAGTGCTAGGGGAAGGATTTCATTTTATAGGAAGTCACCTTGCAGTTGTTACTGGCCACCCAACCCCTCCCCCTCCCCATCATCCCCTTCCTGAAGGGCTCGGAGAAGAGAAGCGGATCTGCACATACCCACCCGGCCTCCCTCCTCAAGTCAGGCCATTTTCCAGTGGCGGCAGCAGCCACCACGAAGGCGAAATATACTATATTACTGTGCTCTGAGGTCCTTCTAGGCTTGCTTATCTTCATACACAAAACATAAAAGGTATTTAAAAGCAAGTCAATGTTGGAATCTAGCTGCAGACACCTAACTCATGCCATACTTTAAAAGGTGGCAAAGAAAACAGAAGATATATTAATAGTACAGTAGAGCTAGTCACTGAGTTTTTTCTGCTTACTCCTTTAGCATTTTCCAGTATGCTTTTTCCCTCCTCAAACCCATTAATGCCTCCCTAACCAAGTTAAACATCCCTGTGTGGCATTTTAACCTAGATCTCATCTCCCACTTGCTAAGTGAAGAAGCCTGAGTGCCAGTCTTCTCCTTCTGTCCCCGGGCCCCTGGGTGTTTAGGTGCTGACACACAGCACCGCCACCCGAAGGCCTGCCCTCTCTCCTGGAAGCCCCCCTTAATCTCTGATTAGAACTCTCGAACTCATTCCAGGGTTACTCCCCCTTTTTCTATTTTCGACCTGGACACTGACGGATGCAGGCTTCTCTTGGGGTCCTAATCCACTCCCCTTCCCACATTCTGGCCCCTAGGAAAAATTACCCAGCTCCAAATCAGCCCCGTGTAAGCAGATGCAAAGCTTCAACCTCCCGCCTACCTCCCGCCTGCCTCCCGCCCCCCTCCCCGACCCAGACTCCTAAGTTTGCACCCAGACGCTGGCAAAAGCAAATGCCCTGCGAGGGTCCGGAGTTAAAAGGTGGGGGGCACCCAGAATGGGAGAGGAGGAGATGGACAGAGGAGGGGGCCAGAGACCGGAGTCGTTACCTCTTCTAGCAGCGTGACTGTGTTCCTGCAGTTGTGCAGCCGGGTGGTGAAGCTGGAAGTGGTGGGCGAGTTGTAGTCCTCGGTGGTCTCGGCGATGAACTCGGACACTGAGATCTGGTCCGGCATCCTGCCCGGGAGGCGAAACACAAGCGGAGGTTGGGGAGATGAGTAACAATGAAGCCGCCCGGAGACTCGGAGAGGCGGCTCATGAACACCCCCAGCGGAGAACCGAACCCGTCCGTCCGAGAGAGCCCCGCGCCTGCGGCGGGTTCCCGCTGCTGCCTTTCACCCAACCCCGGCGCGGCCGCCTGCTGCCCTCCACCCTGGCCAGGGGCTGCTGCTGGGGCTGCCTGGGGCCGCAGACGCTGGCGCTAGCTCCGGGGAGGCTCGCACTCAGTGGACGCTCCGGGCAATCCTACTCCCAGTCGAGCAAAGCTGGGGAGGCTGGCGGGGCGAGATAAGTGAGATGGGTGCAGCCAAGGAAGAAGGATCAAACCAGGCACTAAAGAAATACGGGGATGGAAAAAGAAACAGAATAGAAAGGACCCCTTCAAACTCCGTGCGGAGCTGCCGCGGCAGGAGGAGGGGGGGACCAGACCCGCCTCTCTCGGCTCATCCCGGCGGCGGCTTCTCTGCAGCAGCTCGCACCCGGCGCGCAGAGGAGGCAGCGGGGGGAGGGGATGCAGGCTAAGAGGGTGGCCTGCCCCTGGGGTCAGCGGGCAGGGGAGTCCTGCTTAGGGAACCGGGGAGGACGGGAGATGCCAGCGAAGTTCTCCCTCTCTCTCTTCCCAGAGCAGCCCGGAGACTCTTGACAGTCGAGAGCAGACTGAGCACACTCTTCTAAAGCGCCTCTCCCGCAACAGTCACGGGGACAAACAAGGAAGTGTTCTGCGCAGGCGCCAGAACCCTCGCTCGCCTTGGCTTTCCCTCCCTCCCCCGCGCCGCCCCCCCTTCCTCTCCATCCTCGCCACGACCTCCCCCCGACTATGCCTCCCCCTCCCTTTCCCCCCCTCCGCATGCCATCCCCCAATCCCCTTCCCTCCGCGCGAAGCTTCGCGGGGCATTCGTCCACCATCCCCACCCCCTGACTCATACCCCTGCCCTGTAGTCCGTACCTCGCGGACTTCGACTCGCGCCTCCGAATCTTACCCCAGGGACTGAACGCGCTGCCTCGCTCCCGGGGATTCTCCCGGGGGAAGCTCCAGATTAGGCTTAAGGGGCGAGTGGACAGCAGAGAGCAGGCCAGCTTCAGACAAAACCCACCGTAGCCCTCCAGTGCCCCGTCCCCCCTTCTCCGCTCCCCCCCCCACTACCCATATGAGTTTGTGGGTAATGTTCGCGCGGCCCAGGGGGCTGGGGCCGAGGGAAAGATTACTTCATCTTCTAATGGTTGCATTTTCATGAACGTTTTCTAAAGGGGGGCTGAAAAGTTAAACACCAAGAAATGTATATGCAGAGAGGGGAGGCGTCAGAGGCGCCTGCAATTATGAAAGGCCGTGTTTAGTTTAAAGGGGGCGAAAAGTGGAGGGGGGCGCTTGTCTTGTGTAATGAATGATGAGATGTCACTAAATGTGCTGTGTGGTTGGTCCTCATTCCACGAAAAGCTCCCTTCCTACTCGCCCCGGTCTCTGGTCGCCGCCTCCCATTCTCTCTCCCCCCCACCCCATCCCTTTTTTCTGGGTGCACACTCTGCGCTGGTGGGTTTGTTTTTAGCATATTTTACCGGATCTCTAAATGCTAAGTGCAAACCAAAGAAGATTCACTATTTTTACATCCTCCTTTTTGCAGTGGAAGTAAAAAAGAAGAAAGAGGGTCAGGGAGTAGGGAAAAAGGCATCTTCTGGAGTAGAAGTAGTGAACAAAATTAAACAGATGCAAGGCAGATTTCCTTGGAAAAGGAACCAACAGACTGCTCATTTCTCTGCCATTGCAGATGGCTATTTTTTTTAATAACTAGCTAAATCGACTTAGTGCTGGAGAACCATTTATTTTCTCCCTATTGATTGGCTGATAAAATTGGGAGGGAAAAGCATTTTCTGAGCTTTAGAATCGTTGTACTGGTTTACCTATAAATATATGCTTAAGATTTGTCCATCTACCACTCTGGCTAAATGTGAGGACAGAGTATGGCATTTAAATCGTAGGAACAGCTTGGCTTTGTTTAGGCAGACTGCCACCCTACAAAGTACAGATCAGTGGCCTGTTAGCTAAGTACCTGGATGTATCCCAATTCTTCCAATCAGCTAGAGATCTATCTCAAGGACAAGCCTTTAGGTTTGGGGGAATGACTATTTTTGCCATGCAATTAAACTCTTTTTGCTAGGGTACAATCAAATGTTCATGGAATAGCAATAGTTTTAGAGTTGGCAGGGATCTTGGAGGTTACCTAATCCTTGTCTATGTGACCCCCGGCAGGTCATTTTAAGCCTCAATTTCTCTATCTGTGAAATGGAGATTATAATATGTTTGCAACCTACTTTACAGGGTGGTCATCAGGAAAATGCTTAAAGTACTACATAAATATGAGTTGTCATTACTCCTTAATAATAATTCAAATTTGTCAAAAAAAAAAAAAAAAAGATAAAGTTAGCACTTTCCTTATAACAGCCCTGCAAAGGAGGTTGAACAAGTTGTATTATCACCATTTTGTGGATGAAGAAACAAGCTGTAAAAGGTTAAGCCATTTGCCCATGATAATATGTTTAGAAAGTATTTATGTCAAGATCTGAACCCATCTCCTGACACAGTTTTATGCTATAGCTCAGGGGTTCTTAACCTGGGATCCACAGTACCCCCAAGAGAAAAGTGGGTAGATTTCAGAGAGTCCATAAACTTGTTTTTTTTAAAAAAATACTGTGTTGATAATTATATTTCAATATAGTTGCTTCCTTATTAATCCTATGCATTTTATTTTATTCATTTAAAAGCACCATTCTAAAAAGAGAGATCCAGAGCTTTCACCAAATTGCCAAAGAGGTCTATGAAACAAGAGAGAGAGAGAGAGAGACAGACAGAGAGAGACAGAGAGAGAGACAGAGAGAGAGAGAGGAAGAAGAGAGGGAGGGAAAGAAAGAGAAAAAAGACCTCCTGCTCTACCTACCTACCTTAGAGTATCTCTCAATGCCTGTTACAACTACATAAGTGGTCATGTAGCCTCTGACTCATGAATTAGAGGCTTTAGAGGAACTTTATTAGGGACTTTAGAGCTCATCCAAATCCAACCCTTTCATTTTACAGAAAAGGACACTGAATCTCAGTGAAGTCAAAGAATCATGAATTTAGGGCTGTAGTGACCTTGGAGGTTATCTGATCCAATGCCTGTCTATTTCAGATGAGGTAACTAAGGCCCAGAGAAGTTAAGGGGACTTGCTCTTGGTCAAGGTCATGTAAATAGTAAGTGGCAGAAGCAAGTCCTTCTGCTCTAAATCAGGCCTGTACAACTTGCTGCCCGTGGGTGCTTACAACCCTTGGGCCACCTGCAGCATGCCAAAGGGCCTTCCAAAAGTGTAGAGGAAAAGATTTTTTGTATATGGAAGAAATCCTTTGTTGTGTAGCAACAAAAAAAAAAAAAAAAAACAACAACAACAAAAAAGGGCCATAAGCAACCTTGGGGCCCTTGTGCAGGCCTGCTCTAAATTCCCTTACTATCCATTGCACTGGATTGGTTAAATGTACTAACAAAATCATAGAGGTTGCCAGAATGCAAATCCAGGTCCTTCTGACACCAGATCCAGTGATTTTTGTCACTATGTCACTACCCCAGTACTGGGGAACTCACTATTTCAGAAGACAATCCATTCTTTTCTTGGAAAGGAAGCTCCTTCTTACATGGAAAAAATAATTGCCTCTCCGTAACTGCTCCTTCTTTGGTCCTAGCTCTCCCCCTCTGCTGCTAACCAGAGTATATCTAATCCTGGGGTGGGGAACCTGTGGTTTAGAGGTCACATGTTGCCCTCTAGGACCTCTTAGGGAAGCCCTTTGACTAAATCACCTATGAAGTTTGGATTCAAAAGTCTGAACTGGGGGCCCCAGAGGTCTACAAATGGTCTCTAAACCACAGATTCCCCATTCCTGTGACACTCTAATCCTTCTTCCACACAAGGTATTTATTTTAGTACAGAGTCATTTTAATAATGATAAAAATAAGTTGAGGATATCTAAAGTATAAATTAAGTGCAAGTTTAATAAAGGTGAGCATTTTCTTCAATTAGCCAAAAAGAAGATTTTTTTTTTAAGGGACATATAAAAATAAAGACTTTCCTCTGACCACACTGAAAAGTAAACATATTTCCATTTGGAAAAATAACCTTGTGAGCTAATCCAGACAAGATCTCCAATGCAACTTTTTTTTCCCCCTCGTTAGCCCCCAAATAATGATTTTATATTCAGCTACAGCAACTCTATAGCAATCAGCTAATATGTAAGGGAGAATGTGATTTTCCATATGAATGAAGGCAAAATCAAGAATCCTTAAAATGTCATGCTGAAATAAAGCAGACCCTTTATAAAGTCAAAATTATTTGGGAAATTACCCCCAAAATCCAGAGAACTGGATTCAGGCCTACCTCTGCCATTTCCTAATTATATCTAAAAATAGCTCTTACAGGCTAGGTAAATGGCACAGTGGATAGAGAGCTGGACCTGGAATCGTAAAGACCTGAGTTCAAATCTGGCCTCAGACACTTACTACCTGTGTGACCTTGGGCAAATCACTTAATGATGTTTGCCTCGGTTTCCTCATCTGTAAAATGAGCTGGAGAAAGAAACGGCAAACCACTCTGCCAAGAAAACTGCCAAGAAGACCCCCCAGATGGGGTCACAAAGAGTCAAAACCAAACAATATTTCTTAGTCTCAGTTTCTGCCTTATGTATTCTATAAGATGTTTGGACTTTATAGTGATAACACATTTCTATAGGGTATACAGGTTACAAGATTATAAGCGTTATCTCTATTTTATAGAGGCTCAGAGAACATACTAGCTAACATTTACCTAGTGGTTACTAGGTGCCAAGCACTTTCCAATTATCTCACAACAACGTTGAGAGGGAGCTGCTATTACTATGCCCATTTTGTTATTGTCGTTTTTCAGTTACATCTAACTCATTGTGATCCCATTTGGATTTGGAGGTCTTCTTGGCAAAGATACTGCAGTGGTTTGCCATAGCTTTTTCTAGCTCATTTTACAGATGAGGAAATTGAAGCAAACAGGGTCAAGTGACTTGTGCAGGATCACACATCTAGTAAGTAACTGAGAACAAATTCAAACTCAGGAAGATGAATCTTCTTGACTGCAAGCCTGCTACTCTATCCACTGAGCCAAGTAACTACCCCTCTTTGACAGATGAGGAAACTGAGACAAACAGAGGTTAAAGTGATTTGCCCAGGGTCACGTCAATGTCAAAGCTGAGATTTGAATTCCCTTACTACAAAAACAAATTCTTCCTGAATTCTGTGAGTCTATAATTCCATATATGGTATATTTCACTTTGCCTATGTAGACATAGGCTATTATAGCAAGTGAAGATTAAGAAGACTGTTATAGCGAATAAACTGTATTGGCAAAGAATTGCATTTTTTTTCTTTTCTAATCTCTCTTTTATAAAATTCAGGAAAGCACAAACCGCTGTGATCAACTGCTGTTTCAATTTGCAGATTATGTTATATATCTGTCCCTCCCCCAACCTTAGCTTGCCAAGAAAGGAATATCTGAACAATGAGATACTATGCCATGGTAAACGTATACCTCTTCTAACTTGGTTTGAAATTAGACTTTCAAAAGATTCTCACCTTGATCAACCATTTCCAAAGATCCTTAGCCATAATCCTCTTGCAGTTTGGAACCACAACCCAGTCTAAATCATTTTCTTTCCACATTTGCCAAAATGGCCTTAAAGTGAGCCATAATTTCTGAAAATGGACATAATGCTATAGATGTTTTCAAAACACACAAAACTACCACTTAGAGACAGGTGGCATGGTAGCAGCCTGGGGTCATATCCCATTTGGGATGCTGGCTATGTGATAATAGCTAAATCGCATTATTTCTATGAAGATCCATTTCCTTCTCTGTAATATAGTAATAATAATATCCACAGTACCTACCTCATAACACTGTTTTAAGGCTCAAATAAGCTAATGTATACAAAATAATTTTAAACCTTAAAGCATCATATGAATGCTAGCTATTATTACATGTAGAAAGGACTTCCTTTCCAATGTCTGTGATGTTTCTTTGCCAAGAAAACAGAAAATATGTAAAATAATCATCACTACTATTGTCATCATAAAATATGTAGGTAGAAAGATACATATGTATGTATAAGTATGTATATGTGTATCATGTGATGCATTGTAACTTGACTCTTAACATAGTAGTGTCATATTGGTCTTCAAGAACAAAAGACAACTAAAAACTTAATATGTGAGGATTTATATATGTGTGTGTACATATATGTATATATTATATGCATGTATATATATATACATATATATAAATATAAATGTGCGTATGCATGTGTGTTTGTATATATATTTCCAGCACAAGCATGTACATCTGGTCTATATCAAGTTCATAGTCCATTACTGACCATAGTATGGTACCTGGTTAAATGAAGGTATTGCTAATGATAATATCATGTTCTTACATGAGGATGACATTACTGACACTCTGTCAACAGGCCATTTTGTTGTTGTTCAGGCACATCTAACCATTCATGCCCCCATGGACCAGGCCCTTCTATTCTCTGCTGTCCCTTGAAATCTGTCCAAGCTCATGTTCATTGTTTCCATGATACTATCTATCCATCTCATCCTTTGCTGTCTACACATAGTTTTTTGGGTTATTTTTCCCATTAATGAGAGAATATTTGCAAGCCTCCTTCTTCATGCATTGTCCTTATGACCAAGGGGACGCATTTGCAAGATGATTGGCTGGCTTATGATCATGAAACAAAAAAGCACACCCAAATGGGGCTCTAGACATATGTATGAAACAAGTCAAGAGAAAAATGGAGCTATTTTTAGCATTTATAGTAATCACCAAAAATCAAATTTCTTCAGAGACTAATATAAAACATTTATAAAAATTATGTATGAGATTTTATTATATTGTAACATTATTAGCTTTGTAATAGACATATCAGAATTTTGTGGTATGGGGAAAGAGCACTGACTGGAGTGGGGAGTCAGGGGACTTGGGTTTGAATCCTAGCTATGCCATTTGTTACTTGTATAATCTTAGGTAAGTCACAAATTATCTGGACCTCATCTTCTTTAACCTGTAATGTGAAAAGAATGCCAGAATGATCTCTCATGTCCCTACTAGATCTAAGTCTTAAGTTTTCATGAGAGTTGTTCTTCAAATCAGACAGTTTGAAATGTCATACACTTATTCCAACTAGGCTGTCTCTGCTCAAGAGATTTTGGGAATTTCTCTTTGGGAGCTCTCTATAGAATACAACAGCCAACCAACCAACCACCTTGGTGTAATGAAATGAGCTCTGGATAAGGAATCAAAAGATTTGGGTTTTCAGCTCAGCTACTTATGAGCTGTGTAATTTTGGCCAAATTATTCATCCTCTCCTATATTCAAAAGTACTTTCCATTTTCTAACATTCTAGGCTCCTCTGTCTTTACCACACCATGTTCTAAGGTCCCTTCTAGCTCTAAAACTTCATGTTCTAACTTTCCTTCTAGCTCTGATATTCAATGACTCTGTAAGCCCCTGGACATATATGCTCTACTGTATTTTCTTACAAAACTAGTCATATGAATTTCCAGATACACCTTTAGCATTCCAGTTTGTTAGATAAGATATTGGCCCTATTCTAGGCAGCATCAGAAGGTGTGCTTATTTTCCTTCACTAACTATGGATTGTTCTTAAGTATACTAATGAGGTGGTAGAGGAAGAAAGGGGAGGAGAGAGAAATATATTTGCTCCAATGTAAGCTTGACTCGTGTCTGTAACTTTTTTGTGGGATAAAGACTGATTTTCTTCCACAATAGTGTTTTACGGAGATGTATATGTGGTTTTTTTTCATAAAACATCAAATTTTAATGCAAACAAAATAAAACCCAAACCCTCAGCTCAAGACACAATGTATCACTAAATGCAAATACTCAAAGTTGAGCTGCATGGGTATTTCATAAAAATAAAGAGTAGAAGGAAAACTACTGTACTGTTCTACCCTCTTCTCCAAAGTGAGAAAGGATCAAGGAGACATTAAAGCTAAGAGACCTAGAAATAATACATTGAGACCTATCTCTTTAATAACTTCACATAGCCTATAATCACTGCCCCTTTCATATGCAGTTAGTCTTTAAGGGAATGCCCTTCCTACCTGTATCCATTGATCCAAATCCAACCTATTTTCAAGGACCCACTCAAGTCCCACCTTCACCATGTAGCTTTCCCTTACTATTCCAACCTTATTTTGACTTCTTTGTTTGAACTTCTTAGTATTTAGGGACATATACAATTTAGAAATTAATTACAAATTGCCTCATGTTGTTCTCTAATTGTTTCAAGTATGTTTGTCTTTGTTCCTCCAGGATTATATGGTTCTTGAGGAAAAGGAACACAACTCTTCCTTTGAATCCCCCACAGTGTCCAGCTAGATGTTGGGCACTGAGTAGGCATTTAATAAATAGTAATTAAGGGGACTGGATAGAATTTAGGAATTAATTCTCCTGGTCTCAAAAATCATCAAACAATCAACAAGCATTTTTTTAAGCAACTGCTACAGGCCAGGAGCAGTGCTAGGCACTGAGGTTACAAAAACCAATAAGATAGTCAGTGACCTCCATCAAGACCTATTTAGTTTACAGAAAAAAAAAAAGATAAAATCATGCATATGTTTCTAATCAGACTAACCCTCTGGGTTCCCAGCTGTTCTCTTTACTCAAGACCCTTAAGGTCTTTAGTACATACATACATATATACATACATACATACATATATATGTATGTATATGTATGTGTATATCATTTCAAGCTATATTTGGTTGTTACTGGTATTTTCCTTTTCAATCTAAGATTTCCACTTGTCATTATCAAGAATGAGAATGGTTTATCCATCAAAGACAATTGACGTCCTTCCTTTGGTGTGGAGGGATTTGATTTATCCTTTTTGGATCCAGAACATTGAGTGAAAGTTGCACAGAGACATATTTCTGCTCCACTTAAGGAAAAACTTTACAATGACAATTATCCCAAAGTGGAACCCTCTGCTTTGGTGGGTAGCAAGCTTTGAATTAACAGAGGTCTTTAAGTATAGGGTAGAATTGGCAGTCAGCTTCTTGTAAGGGTATTGAAGAGGGGATTACTGTCCAGGTAGGGCTTAGATTAGATGCCCATTGCACTTTCAACTCTGATATTCAGTGACTTTACATCCAGATTTGAACCACATGACATCTAGCATCTCATTCTTGCTAAAGTGGATATGATACTCAAAGAATTACAGAGTTACAGCGAAGCTTAGAGATCATCCAGTACAGATGAGGAAACTTGTTCAGAGAGGTTAAGAGACTTGATGTAGCATCACAGTGTAAGTTTGTATCAGAAATGATATCTTCACAGAATCACAGAATTTGAAAGTTGGAAGCCACTTTAGCTGCCATCTTGTCCAATGTATTGTAACATACTTGACAAGTAGTCATCAAGTCTATGCTTGAAAAACTCCAAGGAAAGGGAGTTGAGGCATTTCATTCTACTTCTAGGCACCTCTAAATGCTAGAATTTTTCCCCCTGACATTGAGGTCAAATTTACTTATTTTCAATTTCTAACCAATGCTCTTGGTTCTGTCCTGTGGTGCCAAAAAGACTTAGTCTAGTCCTCCTTCAACATAAAAGCCCTCAAAATACTTAAGACAAATTATCACCTGACTCTGCACTCCCCCAAGCTAAACATCTTCATTTCTGTCAACTAATGTGGAGTCAAGGCCTTTCATCATATTGATTGCTCTTCTCTAGACATTCTCCAGATTATCAGTGTCATTCTTAAACTGTGATTCCTAGAACTAAACACAGTCTCCAGATGTGATTTGGCTAGGGCAGAGTACAAAGGGACTATTCCCTTCTTGTTCCTGGAAACTAAGCCGCTCTCCTAAAGCAGCCCAAGACTATATTAGCTTTTCTGGCTGCCACATCAAACTGCTGAGTCATACTGAGTTCACAGTTCACTAAAACCTCCAGATATTTTTCAAGTAAACTGCTGCCATGAAGTTGATTTTTTTTTTAATCCAAAAGATCTCCTAGCCCAGGGCTATAGCCGTAATATTTCTGTTGTTTTTCCAAATACAATCATGTTCCATACTGAATTTAAATTCAATGAAAATGACCTGTTTTCCTATTTGAGTTTTTATGCCTGCTCTATGGCCCCTCTATTCTTTGCACTGAAAATCCACCTGCTAAATGGTGGTGCTACAGTCCATACACCTGTAGCAGTCAGGACTTGGAGGCCTCCTTAAGCTGGCTATATTTACATTGCTTCCTCAGTGGAAAAAAAGGAAAAATGATTCAACTAATCAATAAGAAGTACTGACTCAGCATCTGATATATGCCTAGCACTAACCTCCATATTGTGAAGAACAAAAAGAGAAACAGAAAATATACCTGCTATCCTCATCTTAATAGGCATGGAGATTACCATTTAATTGGTGAGAAACAACTTCAGAAAAATAATGTTTAAAGAAAAAAACAAAGACAAAAACAAATAACCACAATGCATGAACCTGAGTCATGTATTTATTGCAGGAAATGAAAGTTTAATGTAGTCTTGTCCTTGCTGCTGCCTCTCTAATTTTTCCTAAGGAAATTCCTAGGAAGGTCTACTTTCTAAAAGTTCAGATTTCAAGGCTAAAGAATTCTTACTGTCAGGTCATCAAAAGCAGCCCTCCAAAATTACCAGTTAGAGGAAAAAGGTACTTAGTTATAATGACAGAACAAGAGTAATATGATACAGAGGATGCTCATTAGCTGTGTGACCTTGCAGAAGTTGTTCTTCTAATGCCTGTTTTCTCATCTGAAAAATATGGGAAATAGAATAGATGATCCATCTCTAAAATACCTCCTACTTCTAAAATTTGGAAATTCCACAAATCTTTTTACAATATTGGTTTGGGGCTTTGGAATAATCACATAATATCGTCTAGGGAAACCTGATACTTAGCAGTAATTTCCCATCTATTATTTGGGGACCACAATTATAAACATAGAGTAGATATGAGGCTTTTAAAGCATCTAATTATTATGTTTCAAGGGGCAACACTTCATTCATAGGGTATTTGAATGGATATAACAATGAGCTGTTATCACAGAGTTCTACTTTATTGGTATTGATCAAATGTAAGTTGTTGGTTCTTTTCAAAAGGGAAAATTGCTTAACCACTGGAGAGTTTCCTTTTTAGCATATACTGTTTGGCTAACATCTTTCTCAAATATGAACATTCCAAATCACATTAGGGAATTGACTCTAATATAAACTCTGGAATTGCTAGCATTTCATATGCAACTATCCTACTTAGGTTTTCTTTTTTAAATTATGCTATTTTTATTAATATGGAAATATGTTTTGCATGACTACACATGTATAACCTATATCAAGTTGCTTGCCTTCTCAATGAGGAAAGTGGAGAGCAAGGGGGAGAAACTCAAAATTTTTAAAAATGAATGTTGAAAATTGTTTTTACATGTAATCGTAGAAAAATAAAATACTAAATAAATAAATTTTAAACATAAAATTATGCTGTTTGCTGCAGGTTTTGAATACTTTCAAACAGGAAGAGAGTAAAAAAAGAACTAGGCAGATAGTCAAGAGGCCTAAGCTTTAGTTCCCACTAATCAAAATGACTTCAGGCAAGTCACATCATTTCTCTGGTTTTTAATTTTCTCTCTATAAAATAAAGGGACTAAACTAAGATCACTTCCAGTTCTCAAATATGTGTTTTATATTTTTAATAGTCTGTGTCCCAAGGTCAATTAAAATACTACCATTCAATGTTCTAAGGGCCCTTTCAACACTAAGAGTTGATGTTCTAAGGTCAGTTACAATTGTAATAGCCAATGTTCTTAAACTGTATGTGTCTCTCCCAGTTCTAATATTCTGTGAGTTTTTAAGTTTATATTTGTTGCTGATTTTCGAGAATATCATTCCAAAAGATTTTTTCTTTTGAAAACTTTAACTGTCTTCGATCCCAATTTTTACATACATATATTAACTTTCATTCATCCCAAAGACTTTTGGTATCTGGAATTGATTCGTACCAGGACATGTGTTCCCCACTTTAAACAAAGCCTGATGTATTAAAATCTGAATTCACAAAATAGATAAATTGGAAGGTTGTTATTTGTTTTACAAAAAGGTAAACTACACAATTCCTTTAAATAACAACTTTAACAAATATTAAAAATACTATTTGAGTTATTAAAAAATTGATTTAAAACTGAACTAGAACCAAAGAATAGAAGTTAAAGGGAGAAAGATGAAATCTGAGTATAAGAAAGAACAAACTAATAAATAGAGCTCTCCAAAAATGGAAAGAGCTGCCTTCAGAGTATGAATAAAGTACCTTATTCTGGTATTCAAGGACCTTCATAATCTTTCTTTAATTTTCCTCTCTGGCTTTACCTCATACATAGCCAATAAAACACAAACTTCTGAAAGGAAGGGGCTATTTTGCTTGTTTTATATTTCCAGATTCTAGCACAATGCTTGGGATGTAGGGTTGCTTAATAAATGTATGTTGAATGGATGAATAAATACTCCTCCCATTCTCATATTCTGTCTTGCAGCCAAGTTAGACTACTCATTAGCCTATCCTTCATTCTTCTGCCTTCTTATCCCCTATTGCTGTGACTAGAATGTACTCTCCCCTCCCACCCCACCTCCCATCTCCATTTGTTGAAATTCCTTCTTCCCTTCAAGGAGCAACTCAGCTGCCATCTTCATGATTGATTGGTTGAAGGAATTTGGGCTGTTTAGCCTCTGAGAGAGGATACTGAAAGGTAACAACATAAAAGCAATCTTCAAGAATCTGAAAAGTTGTCTTGAGGAAAAGAGGTTTAATATGTTCATCCCGGCCTAAAGCGGTAGATGTAGGAGTAAGGAGTAGAAGCTGCAAGGTAACCCATTTAGGCCTTCCAAACATTGAGAGCTATCCAAGATTGGGATGTCTTGAGTAGTAGTGGGTATCTCCTCATTACAGCTCTTCAAGTGAAACACTGGATGCCCACTTATTGGGTACGGTGTAGAAGAAATGCTTGTTCACATAAGAGCAGTTTAAATGTTCTCTGTAGTTCTCTGTGTTTCTCTCTCTCTCTCTCTCTCTCTCCTCTCAACAGTTTCCCTGTCTCACTCAGGCTGAAAGTGTGGGAGCGAGTCATCAGTTCCACCCTACTCTAATCAGTATAGGAGCTTTGACCCACTCCATTTCCGACCTAGACTGGTTTGCCCCTCCTTAATTAACCTGGTAGGCCCCTGTTCCAGAGAGCTCGCCATATTCACACCCAGCTTATGAGATGATACCCAAACTGTTTGCTCAACGTAGCTCAAAACTCCTGAGCTCAAGAGATCCAGTAGCCTCGGTCTACCTTAGCAGTAGGATAAACAAGACTATTGTTCATGAATAGTTTGACCTAGATGTCTTCTGAGGTCCTTTTCAATTCTGTGACTTATACAAGGATATTTATTATTTTAATGTCTGTCTGATTTATTTTAAAAAGCATGAGCAAATCCATATTTCCTTTTATTTAAAGAAAAACTACTAGACAATATTTTATCTAACATCTTAGCAAATAAGACCTTTGCTGAGCCTATGAATATTTCTAATTAGGTAAGGAGTTTCTTAAAAATCAAACTCTAAAACCACTAAGTTAGAGGTATTTGATTTCCAGCATTCTTCATGTTAGTAATAATAATTACTGCTCACATGTGTCAGTACTTGGTAGTTTACACCTAAGTAGTGTAGTGAATGAAGCACAAAATTGGGAGAACTGGGTGAGTCTTGGATCCAACATCTGGATCCAATACTTCCCAGTCATGTGACAAATCAATTAACTTTTCTGATCTGACCCACTATGTCAATATCTTCATGTGAGCAATAAGGTTAGAAATACTTGGGCAGGTAGGTGGTGAAGTGAATAGAGCACCAGCCCTGCAGTCAGGTGAACATGAGTTCAAATTTGGCATGAGACACTTGACACACTTACTAGCTGTGTGACCTTGGGCAAGTCACTTAACCCCAATTGTCCTGCTTTCCCCCCTCCAAAAAAAAAAAAGAAATACTTACATAGCTGACCTGAGCTGAGCTAGAGAAGGGACCTTAAACATCACCAAGCCCAATCTTTATTTTTTACAAATAAAACTGAGGTCCAGAAATTGAGAATGACTTGCCCCAAGTCATGCAGGGAATGAATGGCAGGACCAAGCAGAGAACTGTATTTTCCTGACTCCCAAATGATCCTTCTACTCTCCCATATAGGACTGTGGCAAGGAAAGTCCTTTGAAAACCTTAAAATGCTATATGAATGTGTTAGTATTGTATGGTAGGAAGTGCAAGTATCATTGTTCCCATTCCTCAGATTGAGAAACTGAGACCCAAGAAAAGTCAAGTGACACAGATAGCAAAAAGTCAACCTACACTCAATTCCAAGTCTTTTCTTTAATTCTAAGTCTGTTACTTCTACTATATTGTTCCTCATTATTGGTTTGAAATTCCCTCTTTAATTAGGTCAGAATCAAGGAGTACACTTTGTATTTACTGGAAGACAAAAATTTGCATCTATTTTGTGGGAATATGAAGTCAAAGGGAAAGCTGGTCTCAATTTATCTTATACAATAGTCTTATTTTCTGAGTACTTCAGTCCCCTGCTTTGGAATTAGATTATTCATGTAGGGCTCTGGATCTGAGTCAACAACAACCATTAGTAAGTACTTAATATGTGGTAGGCACTGTGCTAAGCACTGAGGCTACAAGAAAGACAAAATCAGTCCATGTTCTAATGAGGGAGACAACATATAAATAACTATATACTTGAAGATACACAGAGTAGACAGAAGAAAATCTCAGTAGGAAAACACTGGAGGGGGATAAAGAGTAGACCAAGAATGGCCATTTGCGGAAGGCAGGATTTGATCTGAATCTTCAAAGAAGCCAGGGAAACCAAGAGTTGGAAGTGAAGAGTGGAACCTTGAAGAGTGGAACCTTGCAGACATGGGGGACAGCTACTGCAAAGGAATGGAGATGGGAGAAGGAGTGTCATGTGTGAAGAACAGCAAGAACACCAGGTTTGGGGAATCAAAGTGTGTGGAAGGGGGTGGAGTATAAGGAGATTGGAAAGGTAGTACTGGGCCAGGTTATGAAGGTCCTGGACACAGCTCCCCATCTCTCTTCTGACTGCCACCACCTGAGTGCAGGCCCTCATCAACTCATACATGGAATTATTTGCAATAGTCTATTACTGGCTAGTCTTCCTGTCTCAATCTTTCCCTATTCCAGTCCATCTTCTACTCAGCTGTCAAAGTGATTTTCCTAAAGTACAATTCTTACCAAATCACCCTCCCTATTCTTTTTAAAAAAATTATTTATTTTATTTTTAATTTATAGAATAAACAAGCATTCTATAACATAGCATAATAAAAAAGATGAATGCACATGAAACTGCAAATCTATTATGTTCAACTTGCTATTCCTTTTAAATAAAGTTACCATGTAAATTTCTTTTCTTTTTAAAACTCCGGTGGTCCTCTATCATCTCCACGATCAGATAAAAATCCTTTGACATTCAAAGTCCTTCACAACCCATTTCCAATCTTCTTTCACCTAACTCCTCCAGCTCCACATACTCTGTGATCTAGTGACTTCTCGCTGTTACTCCCAGAAGACAGTCCATCTACAGTTTGGGATTATTCACTAGCTCTCCCCCCATACCTGAAATGCTCTCCCTACTCATCTCACTGGCTTCCTTGGCTTCCTTCAAAGACCAGCTAAAATCCCACCTTCTTGATCCCCCTTAACATTAGTGGCTTCTCTCTGTTGATCATGTCTAATTCATCTTGTCTATAGCTTGTTTGTATATGGTAGTTTTGTATTTTGTATCCTTCATTAGACTGAGAGCTGCTTGAAAGTAGCAATTATCTTTTGCATTTCTTTCTATCTCTAGCACTTAGCATAGTGTCTGCCAAATAGAAGGAGGTTAATAAATGTTTCTCAACTGAGTGAATGTATTCCACAAAATTCATTTTTGGCCACTGATGTCCTGACCCAATCTTATGAAATTTTTGTAAGGAAGGAAGAGTCTATCCTAAGTAGAAATTAAGAAAATGCCCACTGACTCCTGTGCTTTTTAAAACAACTCTAGTCTTAAGGGCATCAGTATAGTACAAAATGCCAGAATTGTTTTGGAAGCCAGAAGTAATTTTGGATGATTGTGAAAGAAAAACGACAGTCTCTCCTTGCCTGAAATAGCAGAAATACAGTATGTTTATAAAAGGGAGACATAGGTTTTATTAGCTATTGTATTATTTATAACCTAGTGTTTTGTGGATGAAGTCCTGTTATGGCAAGAACAACTCTATTTTGCTTATCCTACTCCATTTAACCTATCACTGATATCCACGGAGAGGAAAAAGCTTTCCCTATTTACTCCTCATATTCCTATCTAATATTATCTATCTGATTTAATGAAGAGGGTTAACCTTGTGGATAACCCAAAACAGGTAAAGAATCTTTGTTTTGTTTATTTTATTATTTATATAATACAAACAATCTTTCTCTCCGCGCTTCCTCAGATCTTGCCTAGAATTTCTACCCTTCTCCCAGTTTCATTCTGTTAGAACTAAGAGAGGGTGTTACTAATCATCTACACCAGCAATTTTCAAACTTTTTGGTCTCAAGACCCTTTTACACTTTTAAAAATGATTGAAGACTCTACCCTCCAAAGAGCCTTTATTTATGTGAGTTAGTTATAACTATCAATATTTATCATGTTAGAAATGTAAAAGTCTTAGTGTTATTATAAAAATATTTTGAATTTATGGGCCCCAAGATCCAGTCCTCAGATCACATTTTGAGAAAGGTTTCCCTTGTTCAACTCCATCATTTTATATAGGAAGAAATAGATGCTGAGAGATGGAATGACTTCATCCAACTTCACACAGCTAGTAAAGTAAATCATAGTTTTAGGACTCCATGTGCTAGTAAATGTTTAACAATAGGCTGGAGATAGAGGGGGTGAATATATACTCCACATTTTAAATTTTAATTTGCATTAATAACACATTTTCCATAACTTTCTTAAGTCTAAACAATCAACGAACTAATACATCAAGCCTTGGATTGTAGTGTTTACTGATTTCTAAGGTATAAACACTCACAATGAAATTTTAACAATTAACTCACTGGTTTGAGGAGGTTCCAACACACTCTTGATTCCAACTTAGATCCTTCCCCCACCATCCACTGCCAACTTTTAGGCTTGAAATTTAAGCCTAGTTCTCTTTCCATTATGCCCTGCTCATGTCACAAGATTTTTTTGGATGCTGTTTGTATGTATCTATCTATATATGTATATGTGTATATATATATATATATATATATATTTAACTTAGATATATGTAGGAGCTAACATAGCTAAGTTTAATAAAAAACTCAAAAGTGGAGTAGTGGGATAGAAAGTTGGCCTCAGACCTAGTAAGATAAGGGATCGAGTCCATCTCAGATGCATACTGTCTGTGTTACCCTGGAAAGTTAACTCACAGTCTTTCAGTGCTCTCTGAGACACTAAGCAATAAGGAATGTGTTAACCTGCATTGACAGAGGGTATTTCCTCACATGAGAGTTCCTTAAACCAGTGAAATCACAGAAATAGTCCCTATCTCTAAGTAAGGTCTCTGAAAGTAGGAATTCTATTGTTCCATGTAGTAAATGTTTGTCAACTGATTGAAAATACAGTTGTACACACACGCAAAGAATAAGTTAACTACTTATCTGCATAGAACTGAGCTATATAGTAACCTCACTATAAATAACAAAGGCAAAACATATAAATCAATCAACCCTCACCCCAAAGGCATCTGAGAAGTCATAATACAAGTCACAAATTTTATTCATTAAAGTTCATGTAATGTACTCAAAGGAAAATTCACTGGACCCTCACTTAGAGCCTAACTCTTACTTTTATACACAATCCCAATGAGCATGATAATTAGATTTCATAGTGCAAAGCCAATTTTAAGTGAGAAGAGGGGCTGCTAGAGCAGAAAGTACCAACAACTGACACCTGACAGTAAGGAAGTAGTAAGAAAAGCTGTGGAAGCAGAAAAGGCATGTAAACACACCTCCATCAGCCCCTGAGGGCCCGGTCATTACTAGATGACCTTTGATTGGTTGAATTATGTTCAGTATCTTCTGTTTTAAGAAGGCAGAGAAGTTTGGAAGGTATTTTAGAAAGAGTCCCATCCAAAGTCACCAAATAAAAAGTTAGTGGTTAAAGATGGGGCTGAAAGCCTCATCTACTCCAGCATCATGGCCATATCCAGATTTTCTCATTTTCTGTAGGTTCTGAATGGATTTTTCTTTTTTAAGTTTATGGTCACCAATCCTTTTTATCTGGTTTTGATTACCCTCCCTTTGATAGCCTTAAAGTCAAAGGCAGTAATTAAGACTTTGAGATAGGTGTACATGTTTCTCTGAAGCCTAACCAATTTTTGGTATTTGTTACAGTCTCATGGGATGTACAGGCAAAGAAGAAGACAATCATAGAAAGATTTAGGATCCTCTGGCACAGAATTAATTCACTAACCCATTAAATCATTCAATAAACATTTATTAATTGCCTGACGTATGTGTGACATTTTGCTAAGCACTGTGGAGATACAATGTTCACATAAACCACAGTCCAAAATAAGTGGCTAAGGGATGAAAGTTTCCAGGTTTGTAGCCTCATTCTATGGCAAAGCTGTGTCTTTTTCTGCCCCCTTCCCCTCTCCATTCCCATCCTCATCCCTACCCCAGCCTTTTTTCTAGTAAGTTTCTCATTGCTGGATGCAAAGTGTTCTGTATTCACAACCAAGTGAATTCCCTGGTCCCTCGAGGATTTATACTATTTCCATTAAAGATGCTCTCATTATTGGTGTGTGTGTGTGTGTGTGTGTGTGTGTGTGTATATACACATTCACACCTGTGTGCATGCAAGATCAGCTGTCAGGGAGGCAAACTGAGCTCAAGAATTTGTAAGCAAGGGAGAACTGTATGGCCATCAGATGATGGTAACATTCAATCACAACTAACCTGGGGAGGTTTGAACTGATAATAGGCTTTATCTACCGTTATCAATGCTGCAGGCCATTCTATCCTCAACCCTGGAAACTCAAGTCACGGAAAAGCATTTACCAAAATGTGTATGCTTCTCTCTTGAAATTAATAAAATTAAAATGTAAATAGTTAGGAAAGAATTTCTTGCCTACAATAAATTTACTGTCTGTACAATTATTCAAATTAGTAGGTAGCAGCCTTACTCAATTGAATAAGCTAAGGTTTTTTTGCCAGCATCCAGTATCTTGGCATTATCTGGTTCTTGTGCTAAGACTAGCCACTCCTGCATTACATTTCTTTTAATGTAAAGTGGGTGAAAATAAAGATATTTTGATTTATCTCTTGATGCTATTACCACTGGCCATGGTGCACTCATTTGACAAGGAATCAAAAGAACCTCTTTACCCTTCACCAAGTGAAAGCCAGGGCAAGGTCATCTATAGATACAATAAGAACTCATAGAATCCAGGTAGAGGGCTAAGAAAGCATAGGCTGCCTTGCTCTCAAGGTGAAGAAGTGTGACATAGTGAAAAGAGCATTAGATTGAGAGCCAGAAACCCTGGATTCAAGTCCTTACTATCCCACTAATGATGTGATTTTGGATAAATCATTTCTGTGGGTCACCGTTTTCTCATTTGTAAGACAAGAAGGTTGGGCTAGGTAATCTCTCAGGTAACTTCCATACATAACACTCTCTATATTAAGTTCCTTTTCAAGCTCTTAACACCCCATCTTCTAATGCTCTATGGTATAAAGACTCTTCTGTCAATAACATTTTATATTCTATTAGTTAAGACTATATTCTAAGGTCCCTTCCAGCACTCAAAGTCAATGTTCTCTGACCCTGTCAGCTACAGCATTCTTTTAAAATATTCTATGTAATTACTTCAGAAAACTGATAATGAAATCTATTTCCCATCTCTTAGCAAAATGGTGATAGATTTGAAGTACAGAGTGAGACACAGATTTTTAGACTTGGCCAATATGCTGATTTGTTTTGTGTAACTATGTGGTATTTATTTGTTATGATGGAAGGATCTTTTTAGGCGATGATGTAGAGCTGAAGTGAGTTAGTTAGTGGTGATAAAGATACAAGAAAAAAAGTAAGAAAGGGCCTCAATAAAACATTTAAAATATACATAAGAAAACAAAAGCAAATTTAAGAGACAAACAGGGAAATTGTTACTACTTTTTTCAATATAATGTATATTTTTAAAAAATAAACTACGTACAGAGGTTCATGGTTTCATACCCAAACTCTCTTTTTTTTCTTTATATATTGAAATGTTTGTGGGTGATTAAGTTCATAATAAAAAAAGAAAAAAGCTAGGTACCTCCCAGTTTTGATATTCTATGTTTTTGAGGTGAAATGTAAAACACAGATCTTTCCCTTAAGTGAATTTTTGGTTTGGCTTATTTGTTTAACAAATTAAGAACATCAGTTCTGGTATTCTAAGCACAATTCTACATCAAATTCATTATTATCTTCCTATCTTAACTCTCCTCTCGTTGTCAGTGGACAGAACCAGTCCAAATGTTCCGATTTGTATTGTTAGACTCAACGATGCACTATCAGACAGAGACTCTCAGTGATGTATGCTTTGAGATTCTAAGGGATGAAAGGACCTTAGCAGATGTTGGGGATCATTTATAGTTATTGTCTTTCCTTGATGTGTTGTTTTAGAATACTACCATACACTTAAATGCATGTGCATAGGAGCTATAATACACCCTAAATGTTTAATAGTTTATACTCTGGTTCTCTTAGACAATTTACCTCCACTACACATGCTAATTTTGCAGGGGCAACAATTACACAAGCATTAGAGGAGCTTCCCCCTCTCCCTCTCCACACTGGTAAAAATAAGCAATGCATCGGAACTGTTGCTTTCAGAGGAAGGATTTGTGAAAGAAACCTTCCTATATGTTTCAGTAAAAAATAATTCAATAAGGATTCTGATCTGTGGTTCAGAGGAAACCCTAATCAATTTGACTAGGCCCTCTATTCCCAATCAACTTGAAGAGATTACATGGAATAGACCTTTGTCAGAAGGGTACTTCTTATGGAAGTAGACATACATTCTAGCCTCAGCTGAAGGGACATAGGAAACTCCTCCAATTGGCCCCTAAAGGCTAGGGTTAGGGGCAGCTAGGTGGTGAAGTAGATAGTGCTCAGGGCCTGGAATCAGTTCAAATCTAGCCTCAGACATGTACTAGTACTAGCTATGTAACCCTGGGAAAGTCATTTAGCCCTGTTTGCCTCAGTTTCCTCATCAGTAAAATGAACTGGAGAAGGAAATGACAAACCACTCCAGCATCTTCGTCAAGAAAATCCCAAATGGGGTCATGAAGAGTCAGGCACAACAATCCAAGTCTAGAGCTACCTCCAAGATGTCTGGTGAGTGAGCACAAGGAGTAGAGGATAGACTCAAATTGGAAGGTTGTCTAAAAGAGTCAGCAATGAAAAGGCTTATCACTTGCCTTTCTTTTCCCCACACTTTCTCTCCTTTGAACTTCCAGAATAGAGTATAGTAAGTCCCCCCTTCCCATTTCCACCCCAAGCAGAAAATGGCAACTCATAGGAAAAGTAAATGAAGAGCTGCCAATTTTTGCCTAGGGTAGCCTGGGGTAGGAAAAGAGAATAGACCTAGAGATCATGGCTGTCCTTCACTTCTCTGTTTCCCTTTTTGAGTGCAGGTTAATTCCAGGGAATACACTTTCCATCTAAGTCACAGGATTCCTAAAAAATCAAGAGCAGGACACCTGAGGTAGATCTACCTGACATCATGTTTAGAGAAGGAAAAGAGCCTCAACAGAAGATTTTCCTAATATTGAAGAACTGATGCCATGCCATGGGGAGGCATGCCAACCCTGCTAGTGCCATAAGTTGCTCAGATGGTACAGATGCAAGATGAATGAAAAATATTGGTCCACAAGTCCCTTGACATATATTTAGATTCCATGGGGAGTCTGGTCCAATGAAGCCACTGGGCTATTTGAATGCTTTATATGTTTCTGTATTTGTTCACAGGCTCTTGTTTGGTATGTTATGCACCTTTCATGGTCAGTGAAATAAGGGTTCTCCCATATCCAGTTCCATTGAGAGACTCCCTTCAACAGGAGAGGGGATCCAGTTATGTGTGGGAAAAGCTAGTTCCAAGTCATAACTATGATTTCTAAAGAGATTTTCCCAGGAGGAAAACTCTGGGCTTGGGACAAAGAGCTAAAGGGTCAAGATCAGACAGTTCTCTGTTTCCATGAACCCAGAAGGGGTTGAAAGGTAAAGGGAAATAGATAGGATATGGGTAAGAGTTTGTCTTATTGACTATCTAGTCAGCTGGTTTAAGGCACATGCTGTGGGCCTTGTATACTTATACAAAGATTAAAAAAATCCATATATAAAAAGTCTGTGGTGCAATTAATTTTACTATCAGAGGTCACATCATTCCTGGTTTTTGTTAATAGCAAATCTAAAAAGTTTAACCCAGCATTTCTTCATTAATGAAGATGGCATCTGTGATTTCAACAGAGCTAAAAGCAAATCTTTTGACATTATCATATCCATCAGCATGATTATTACTGAAGCACAATAAATGTTTCATCTTCATATCACAAGCTTTTGAGTACAGAGACTACTTCTATTATTGTTCTTGGATTTCCCTGGGGTTCCTGCTATGGCTCTTGGTACACAGTGCTATTCATTTAATTTTGGCTGAATGAATGGTGGAATGTCTCTTCTGGTTATGGAAAGAAGAGGCAACTTTGTGGTATATGAAAAGATCACTGGCATTGGAATCTGAACATCAAAATCAAAATTCTAGCTCAATTACTCAGTGCCTGTGTAACCTTGGGCACTTCTCTAGGTCTCAGTTTCCTTCTCTGTAATATATGAGGAGGTTGGAATTATTGTTAATTAGAGTCTCTTCACATTTTATGGTCTAGTTTTCTTTCTGATGAAAAAAAATGAACATAAATTCCTATTTGATAAACTGTTACTTGGAGGAAAACCTCTCTCCCATCACTCCCCATGATTTATATATTTGACATGAAGCCATCAGGAATTCTGTCCCTTTAAAGATCTTTAAACTAGAAAACGTGGTTTGCAGAATCCATAAACTGCATTAATTTTAGTTGCTTTTCCTTGGTCTCTAGGTTTGAGATTTGCTTCAGCTGACTTCAATTTGGAAGCAACAGGCAATCTCTCCCAGACTTCTTTATTTTGTTTTTGTTCTGAGAATGATACATGGAAACATGGGCACACAGCTACACTGGGAACGATGTTCTTAGTTTTAAGAGCATCTAGGCTGGGTTTTTTCAGCCCATTGTGAAGTGGAAAAATGGGCCCAATATCATAATATCTGCTTTTCCTTCACTTATCTAGGGAATTCAGACAAAAGCTAATTAGACATTCAATTACTAGAGTAAATCTAACTGCAAAAATAGTTGAAGAGTAAACTTGAACTTTTTTTTATTTATTCTATAAATAAAAAGGCTAACTTTGCACTTAAAAATGAATATAAATTGCCTGGAATAGACTGAAGTTTTCTGATAAATTACATGTTGTTATCTTGATACTCTGAATAATGCCAATACAATTGGTACTTAATACTGCAAATGCCTTATGTGGCAATCTTACCAAATGACCACTGTCATGATATATACCCCCATATAGGTTTATTTTTAATGTCATGGTGAGAAAAGTTTTCCAGCAGTCAATATACATTCTGCAACTCTCCCCTGCTGGCCAATCCCTAGTAAGTAGAATGTAAGCTTCATGGAGGTAGAGACTATTTCTTTTTATCTTCATACACCCAGTACTTAGTGTAATGGTAATGGTAATTTGAAGATCTTCCCTGCCTCTTAATAAGCCTAAGGAAATTTGAAGACCTTCCCTGCTTTGAAGATATATCCCGCCCCCAAGAGGCTGAATGTAATCACATGGAGCCTATGGTAGGAAGAGTTTGCTGAAGGGTGGAGCAGAGCCCACAAGAAGCTGGGACAGAGCATTTAGACAAGGTGGAAGGAGAGGATATATCCTAGGGAGACAGGCTTGTGAATAAATGGTGTTTGCCACCTGCTATGACAGGTAGGCTTGTGTTGGTTTGTGGGAAGGTTAAAGGATGGTGTGGCTCTCTACTACACTTCGGTGGATTAGCTTCTATGTTACTATGATGGATTCAGTTTCCTGGTGTTGGGATTTGGTTTTCTGGAGTCTGGATAAATGTTTTATTTCTGTCTTCTATATGGAGAGTCTGTTATATTTTGAGAATGAGCACTATGCCCATATATTTATCATGACTGTTGGTGCTGTGAGTTGGTATACTGGTGCGATACCTAGCAAAACAGGGCCTTGCATACAGTAGACACTTAACAAATGTTTGGGGAATTGAAACACGTTGAACTGTACTCAACTATCATAAGTGATAATAGCTGGCATTTATATTACCATGTTAGAGTAACAAAGTTCTTTGTTGCTTTTGATCCTCACAACAACCTTCTGCAGTTAAGTATCATTTTACAGTTAAGCGAACCAAGGTTCAAAGACGATTTAACATTAAAAGAGCCTAGATTTGGAGGTGGAAAGAACCTTGGAGGTCAACTCTAATCCAAGATCCTCATTTTACAAACAAGGAAGCTGAAGGAGTGTCTTCTTTCTCGAACTGCCACAGGCCAGTGTCACTAGTTGGAAGAGGACATGTTGCATGGTATTATTGTGTTTGTCCTTCATTTTTGAAGAGGACCATGACATCAGGGAAATGATGACATGGCTTGCAGTTAACTTTAATTTGAGTGAGGGAGGGCTGTGTGAGGTCACCAGTCTCACTTTTTCCTCCAGAGCCATCAGGCTCCAGTGGCTTGATATCAGGACAACTAGAGTGGCCCAGGATGCAATGGCAGACCCTGGCTCTTTTAGGCTGAGACTTCTCATGTACTCACTTAGAGTGAGGTAACACCCATTCAGTGAATAGACCTCTTTAATAAGTTGGTCAAGGTATGGCCCCTTTAATTAGAAAAAAAAGAAAAAAATCAAGCTGGGAGGGGAAGACCTTCAGGGTTGCAGTTCCAAAGAGAAACAGTTTCCATTGACATTCACTGTAAGCCAGGAGGGCCCAAAATACAGCCATTGAGTGGAGCTTGGGCAGGGACCTCTTGTGGTCCAATCTGAGCTTCAGAGTGAAAGGTAGGAAGGACTAGGTCAAGGGCTTTGAATGCCAAACAGAAAATTTCGTATTTGATCCTGGAGGTAATAGGAAACCACTGGAGTTTACTGAGTATGAGAAAATGACATGATTGGATCTGCGCTTTAGGAAAATCACTTCTAGTGGCTGAATGGAGAATGGGTTAGAGTGGGGAGAGAATTAAGGCAGGCCGACCCATTAGCAGGCTATCACAGTAATCAAGGCGTGTGGTGAGGAGGGCCTGTTCTAGAGTAGACTTGTTCAAGGTCATGCCACCATTCGCTTCAGTTCAACAAGATTGCAAACAAAACAGACTAGAATTGAACAAAAGGGAAAATTCAAGAAAACAATTTGAAAAAATATTTGTTAAAGTGGAATGTACAAGTATTCTGTGCAAGATGCTATGCTAGGAATTGAGGACACAAAAAAAGAGTTCCAGTTTGGATTTAATAATAGTAACATATTTATACAGTGCTTTAAGGTCTAAAAAGTGCTTTGTAAGTATTATCTGATTTTATTCCCAGAACAGCCCTGAGATATATATAATTATTAATTCCATTTTATAGATGAAGAAACTGAGGCAGACAGGGTCACACAGCTAATAAGAGTCCGAGGTCATATCTGGTCTCATCTTCCTGACTCTACATCCCACATTCTATCTACTGTGCCACCTACTTGCCTCAGCTAATTGTCTTCATATTTCTGAAGGCCTGCCATATACCAGAGGAATTAAAATTGTTCTTCTTTGACCTAGAAGGAAGAACTTAGTTCTAAACCCAATGGAAAGGACTGTCTTCAAAGATAGTGAGTAGATTCTTCTTCACAAGAAGTCTAGAGGAGATTCTCATTCAGATATGGTGGGACCTCAAGACAAAGAATATTTGATTTGGAATCAGAGGACCTGGGTTCAAATCTTCTACCTGTTATTTACCAACCCTGTTTGCCTCAGTTTCCTCATCTGTAAAATGAGCTAGAGAAGGAATTGACAAACCACTTCAGTATCTCTGCAAGAAAACCCTAAAATGGGGTCACACAGAATCAGACATGACTGAAACAACTGAACAACAAAAAGCAATGTGACTTTGGCAAAGTCACTTAACTTCATTTAGTCTCAGTGAAATGAAAGTTCTGGACTAGATCAGGTGTTCTTAACCTATCCATGGGTCCCTGAATATATTTTAGGAGGTCTGTGAATTTGGGTAGGAAAGAATTATATCTTTATTTCAATATAATTGGTTTCCTTTGTTCTTCTCTGTATTTTATTTTATGTATTTAAAATTATTCTAAAAAATGCAATATCATTCTAAGAAAGGGTCCAAAGGCTTCACCAAGATTAAAAAAAAAATGAGTTAGATGAGCTCTTGGGCCCCTTTTGCCTCTAAATTTCTGGTCCTCTGCCTAGCTAATCTGAGGTCCCTGCCACCTGTGATTGTTTCTGACTTCCAGCCCTATGTTCCTTCCGCTACACCACAATGGTCTCTTTAAAAGAGGTGAAGCCCAGAGAAATCCAGAAAGGATAAAAAAGCATCACAAAATCATTCATCCATATGGATAGCATCGTGCTGACTAATTTGCTGATTCAATTTTCCCTTTTAGGAGGTGTTGAGGGAGTTCCAGATCTACAGAAATAACATGTTGTAGCATTTCCAACTTAGAGGAACAACACAAAGCCCGCAGTTCATTCTCTGAATCAGAGACAATGAACCCTGGAAATACTGGGTAATGTGCTGCCTTCCCTGTACCCCCACTTTCAAGATCAGGATTCCTCCTCAGCAAGCATGCCAACATGGCAGAAATTACACTAGCCCTGACTTCCAAAGACCTAAGCTGACAACATCACTTAGCCTGATAAGAAAAGTCTTTTTATAAAAAAAAACTTTACAGAGCTTCTACATTTTCCTCTATACTAGGGAATAATAAAGACCTGCACAATCTCCCTCCCAGGGTTATTATAAAGAAAATGTTTTGTAAAGCACACTTAAGTGTCAGTGAACTGGTCTTGTTATTATTCACGATGTAGCTTACTGTAGTCAAATGAGAACTGGATCCAAATTCAGAAAACCTGAGTTTAACTGGGAACCAATACTCAATAGATATGTAACTACTGGGAGGGAGGGGAAGGGGAAGAAATTATTTTGCCCCAGTTTCCCCAAGAATAAAATAAGGAGTTAGGCAGTATTAGAATCGGGATTTGTCTTCTTGACTCCAAATGCAGAACCCAGTCAATTCATTATACAATGTTGCTTCTCTCAGTGTAAAGAGGGGTTTTTTAAATCTTCAAAGTGCCATAGTACTGTCAGTGACAATGATGATGATGCTGTCAAAGGATGAGATTCTACCTATTCTATAATCAAATAGGTCATTTTTCTTGATTTTCTTGATGCTTATATTAATTTTTTCTATTCTATTATTTCTCACATCTCTTGTAAAACTACTTATTTTCCCCTCCATTCTTGATTATATTTTTCTCCTGTCATCTCCATTCCCCTTGTTTGTTTTCCCTTACATTTTCAACCACAGTCTCTCTGCTCTTTACATCAATTTGGGAGCTCTCCCCTGGCTACAATCCAGACAGGGAGGAAGAGTTACAGGCTATAAAAACAGAAACACATCAGGAAGAGACTAGTAACAGCAAGGTGATGGCTCCAGGGGAGACCCTTGATACACTGTGACTGAAACAACACTGAGATCTTTCAGCTCATGTCCATTTTTCTATTTCACAGAAAAGATTATTCATAGACTCAGAGAAGGTTAGATCTGGAAGGTTCTTCGGAGATCAACTAGGCCAGTGTTTTTCATAAACTATGTTCTGTACGACCTGAGCTTTCCTTAAGATGCAAAGAGGGCGTCTGTGAGAAAATGTCCATGTCGATTTGATTGGTCCGTGAGAGGATGTGGGACCTCCAGGAGATACAACCAAAAAACAGATTGAGAGATGGAAAAAAAGAAGAGAGAGGGCCCCAGGCTGGGAGTAGAATGTAAGTTCTTTGGGGGTGGGAGGAAGGGAGTTCTTTTCTACTTGCCATCGTACCTCCATTGGTACCTCTATAGCATAGCATGTTGTACACATCAGGCACTTAATAAATGCTTGGTGAACTGGACAGAAGTAAACTGAGAGTGATCAAAGTAGTACAGTTAGGGTACAAAAGGCTATAGGTGAAATAGGGGCCAGGAAATCTTAGGAATCCCAACATCCTTGGGAACCCTTGGCTCCAGAGTGGAAAACCTGCAATATGAGGGCCCCTTACTCCTCTCTGATTATGACTCTCTCCCATGGCGCCCCTGTTTTCCACAATGACATATGTGCCTTCCTGTCCTCCAAGGCTGTATTTTCATAAGTTCATTCCTAGTGGGGTAGTACTCTCAATACTCTCAATTCTCTCCCTCTTCCAACAATCATAATACCTCCATTGTTCTAGGTGGTACTTCCCCAACATTGTTCACTCTCCCAACAATGTCCCTTTCTCCTTACTATACTTTCTAGCACTTGGGCTTTCTAGCATTTGTAGGTCCTGGGTGTGTGCATATGTATACACACTATATACATGTACAAACATATATGTATGTATATAAGATGCTGTATATGTGTATTGTACATATATGCACTTTACATGTGTATAATATATATGTGTATGTATGTATACACATGTGTATGTATGTGTGTATCTGGCAATTATGGTTAAGTGACTTCCCCTGGGTCACACAGCTAATAAGTATCTAAAGCCTGAATTTGAACTCAGGTCCTCCTGACTCCAGGGGTACTGTTCTATCCACTGTGCCACCTAGCTGCCCTTTTCTGGGATATATTTTAAGTACAAAAGTTTTCCATGACTAATGGTCATGGAATGACAATGAATAAAAAGCTGGCCTAATTCAACACAAAAAGATGTGAATTAAAGTTCTGCTTCTAATATGTATGGCTTGTGCAAACTCTGGTGCCTTAAAATTTTTAGCATCCCAGACAACTCTCTAAGATTTTAACTTCGAATAGTTGATCCCTATTGGGAAAAGGAGTTTCTTCACCTGCATTTCTTTATACTGATGAAATAACACATCTAAAAGAAGGGGGAAAATCTATAATAACTATACAGAAGTCTATGGAAGTATAATGACTTGCCCAAGGTCACACTACTCAGTTAATGGTGGAATTGGGATCAGAACCCAGAATCATTGAGTCCAATCCAATGTTCTTTCCATAGCACCACTGTTTGAGTAGAAGGGTTAGCATTTGGTTGTAGGTGAAGACCAAGTCCCTCAAACATTAAAGTTGTTACTGAAGCTGCAGATGTTATCCTTATTGTTACTTCCCTCTGGAACAGAATAAATGTCAAACTAATTCAGTGGCGAATTCTCCCCTAAATTCACTCCTATAGTAGACTGTTAACAACCTGAAGTCATCAGATACAGAGGTCCTCAGATTAAAAACAAAGCAATAAACCACTCTCTCTTTTATGCATCTTTTATGCCAAGAACCTAAGGGTAGAACGATATCTATCCAGCACTCAAACTCAGCTCTCTTGGCTAGCTTAAATACCCCTTTCATTACAACCATACCTGTCACGTAAGAACACACCACACTTAAGACTTTTCTATCATCATGATTTCCATCCTTAACAATAAAACTACCTTTCTATCTCTATGTTTTTATATTTTATAAGTGTATATATTTTCTATATTTTTCCATTTCTATGGCACTAGTTTGTAAAACACAGTGTTTCAGAATTAGAAAGGGGCCATCAGAGGCTTACAACTGCAACCATAGCTGAAAAGGAATCAACCCTACCACATTCATGTGATCAAAGAGTCTGTTGGAAAACAGTGAGGAAGAAACCCAGTACATGTCAAGGCTGCCATTTTCACTCTAAAACAGTTCTAATTATTAGGAAGTTTTTCCTTGAATTGATCCACTCTACAACTTCCACCTACTGCTTCTAGTTCTGCCTTCTAGGACTAAGGAGAACCAGGTCTAACCCCTCTTTAACTTAAAAGTCCTTCAGGTACTTGTAAACAGACTTGCCTATTATGTCCCTAATAATAAGCATCTCACATTTTTATAATGCTAGGCTGGGCATGGTGGAGTGGGCTTATGGTTCCTGCCACTGGGATCACTTAAGCTCAGTAGTTCTGGGCTGTGGCTAGGCTAAAGCCATTGGAGTGATCACAGTAAATCTAGAACCAATATAGTGAGCATCCAGGAGCAGGGAGCCAGCAAGCTACCTAAGGATGGCTGAATTGACTCAATGTTGGGAAAAAGACTTCTGTGTTGATCAGTAATGGCATAGGTCTGTGAATGACTACTATACTTCTAGCTTGGGTGGGATCAGGAGAATCTCCTTCCCATACAAACAACCAAAAAGTAAAAATTATATAACACTTTTAAGGTTACCAAGATCTCATTTCATCTTCACAACATAATATAGGTGCTATAATCATGTCCATCCTAAAGACAAAGAAATGGAAAACTTCAGAGAGATTAAGTGACTGAGTCAGCTATTAACTGTCTGAATTAGGTTTGAACTCAGGTCTGCTTCACTCTCTAAATCTTCTCTTCTCTAGACTAACCATCCTTAACTATTTCCATTTGATCATTGTATGGGATAACAGTCCTGTGAAATAATAGTATAAATAGACACAGAAAAGTTAGGTAACTTGCCCATAGTCACTAGGAAATTTGGGAGCCAAGATTCAGATCCAGATCTTATGATACATTCTCCCTATTCTGCTCAGTTTTGGGTTTGTTTTCTCAAAATTACATTAATCGATCAAAAAAAAATATAAAGGCATCAGGCTCTTTTGTACTATGAAGCTACTACTTATGGCCAGCTTATAAAAGCAAAGACAGTCCAGGCAACACAAGGGACACTGGCCACATGAGTGCATTTCCATCTTCGTTTTTTGTGTTTCATCAAAGATTTGTTCTATCAGGCTGTGTTATTAGCTGCTTGAATGAAGTCTTTGGCATAAAATACAACCAAAAGCTAGACAATGATCCTTGGCTTTACCTTCTAAGTCTTTTGCTATTATGGTAGGTGTGCCTATATCAGAGGTTGAAGGACCCTGATACCAGAAAGATTACAAGTGTACTGTGTTCACAATATGGAGTTTACTCTATATTGCTACTCTCCACGGACAAGACTTGTGAGGTAGACACTGTTTTCTCTCCCCCTTGACACCCTCCACCCCCACCCCACCCCATGATGACATCTAAAAACCAATACAAATCATCCCCAAATCCTACATTGCTTGTGCTTGGTGGAATTTTCAATAGTCATTGCAGGCATGGAAACAATGGTGCATCTGTTTTTATTTTCTCTTCCATCCAAGAAAGTTTCCTCTCTTCGCTGGTGTTGTTGCCAGGTGACCATCCCTATTAAAGGCAGCTGCAGGAGCTGATGTCCTGACTGTTGGTTTAAGAGAAAAAATGCATGCACTTTCCTGTTTTGTCTTCAGAAAACCCAGCTACTGATAAGCAAGGGAGCCCATCCGTTCTGCTCACCGCCACTGCTACTTTTTAACAGTGACATTTTTGTGACTCACATACAACAGTAGAGAGAGGCAGGACAAGGGAAAGCTTCTCTTGTTTTGCCCTTAGCCAGCAAAACCAGGGAGATACTTCAGGTTTCAAATGAGCTTCTGACCCAACTCTGAATTGGCTACTGAACAGTGCTTTTAATTTTTTTTCTACCAGACTTGACAACAGGGTTACAACCAGCAATTTTAACAATGAGAGTGAGTGCCACAAAATATGCAAACAGCAGGAAAGAAATGCTTAGATGTGTGTGAGTGAGTGAGTGTGTGAATAAAGATATTTTGAGGAGACCCTAAATCATAGTATGTTGTTAAGCAGGGTCAGGGTAGGAAAGAATTCAGTCTCTCTAGGGAAAAAAAGTACTACTATCTGCTAGTTTCCTATTTTAACTAATTAATATTGTTAACTAGGTGTTTAGCCCATTTGTTTCTATCCACATAAGTGCCCTTAAGTAATGTCAGAGTCCTTTAAATTTGGGCATCCTGAGGGCAAAGTTCTATTCACTCTGTTCTGATTACAACCTCTCAAAAATAGTACAAATTTGGTTACATCTCCTTACAAACAACAAGGTCAATACAATCTTAAGTTGGCTCACTTCTAACTCTCTAAAGAATTTTCATATAAAATCACAGGTCTGGGACTCAGTTTCCTCAAATGTAAAATGTAAAACATTTTATCATAAATGATATTTCTATGGCAATTTAAGGTTTGTGAAATGCTTTTTAGGCATTCAACCTAAAAAGTCACTAGACTGTACAGATCATAGGATCATAGAATATCAAAGGCAATCAAGTCCAACTCCTCATTTTGCAGATGAAGAAACTGAGGCACAGAGAGGTCAAGTGACATATCCAGTGTCATACAGTGTCTGAGGAGGAATTTGCACCCAGGTTTTCCTGACTCCAAATCCAGTGCCTTAACTACTACACAAAACTCAATAAATAAGAGCAACTAAAAAAAATTTTTTTTCTAGTCACATCTATACTAGCAAACATGTCACATACAAATGCGCGCGCACACACACACACACACACACACACACACACACACACACACACACACACACATACAGAGAGAGAGAGAGACAGTCTCCAGGCACATCCATTAATCTGTTCGTGTATAATTTGTAAACAGTTGTTTCACCAGTGGACTTTAAAAAATGTAAACATTTATTTCAATTGTTGTGGTCAGACATTGATTTCTGGGTAACTCTAACTATGAGAATAGTTTTACAAATATTTCCAAAGACCAGCTGTTGATTACCCTTTGCATCCCTTCTTACTAGCCAAGACCCAATAAAAGCTCTTGTAAAAAGATGTGGGAAGTTAAAGCAATATTTAGAAAAATATTTGGACAACATTTTTGTGGTAGTTAAGACTCATCTGTTAGAAAACTGCTTTTACCAAGAATTGTGTTCAATCACTATGCCCTCACCAATAGCCAAGGCAAAATTGTGGCAAGTAGAATAAGCCCTGAATTTGGAATTAGGAGAGACGTGGCTCTAAATCCTGGAGATATATATATATTTATGGGGTAGACTGAGCAAGTCTGCCTCTGTGAGTTTTAGTTTTCTCATCTATAAAATGGCAGATAACAGTATTTATTTATTTATTTTTAACTGGTTTTTGGAGGGGAGAAGACAGGGCAATTGGGGTTAAGTGACTTGCCCAAGGTCACATGGCTAGTTTTGTGTTAAGTGTCTGAGGCCGAATTTGAACTCTGATCCTCCTGACTCCAGGTTCAGTGCTCTATTCACTGCATCACCTAGTCACCCTGATAATAGTATTTATACTTTAAAAGATTTATTGTGAGGAAAGCAATTTGTAAAATTCAAAATACTGAAACCCAGTTACTATTTTGCTTAGGAAGTGCATTTTACTAGGATAGATGGAAGACATAAGCAGACCTAGGGCAGCAAACTGCTTTATCAATCAAGTCTTACTTGAATGCCTGATATCTTAGCAAGTCAACAAGCATTTATTAATAACCTACTATCTGTCAGGGTACTGTGATAAGCACAGAGGATACAAAGACAGTTTCTACTCTCAAGTATCTCATTTATTAATCACAATGATAATGCAATTTTGTTCGGACACGGTACTCTTTCCACTGATATATGCCTCAAGTCCTGTAACCCTTTAAGATAATACAATAATCTTGTGAGCTAAGTGCTAATATTATTCCTATTTTGTAGCTGAGGAAACTGAAATCAAGAGAGTGAAGTGACTTGTCCAGGGTCTCACAGCTGGCAAGTGACTGAGAGAGAACTCTGACCTAGGTCTCTGTAACACCAAGTTCATCATTCAGCTCACTATGCCCCTTAGCTGCCTCACATGTCTCAGAGCTACTCTCCAAAGGTCACCATGGCCGTAAAATGATCACCCTGTGGTCAGCCTGATACTGGGCATCTCAGAACACTAGTACAGACACACGAGTCCACACCACATAGACACTCACAGCCTTTCCAGCTTGGCTCACCATGCCAGAACTTGACCTCTATCTACACAGTCTTCAAGAGTTCAAGATTACTCCAAGTCATGATGAAAAACCAAAGTAGAATTTCAAAGAAGGAATTATAATAAAAAGCTTGATTGAATGTTTTACCATTTACAAAGCACTTTATGTACCTTATCTTATTTGAGCCTTATAACACTCCAACTCAATAAACATTAGTATCATCTTCCATGTGGAACCTGAGTCTCAGAGCATTGAAAAAAAAAAGAAAATACTAAAGGGATGTGAATAAAGTAACTATCAAATATCTGAAGAGCTATCATGGAAAAGGGGCAGCAAGATGGCACAGTAGATAGTGCATTGGACCTAAAATCAGGAAGATTCATCTTCCTGAATTCAAATCCAGTCCCAGACACTTACTAGCTATGTGAACCTGGGCAAGTCACTTAACCCTGTTTGCCTCAGTCTCCTCATCTGTAAAATGAATTGGAAAAATAAATGGTAATTTTGGCAGTATCTCTACCAAGAAAACCCAAAATGGGGTCACGGAAAGTTGGACACAACTGAAATAACTGAACAAGGACAAGAACAAATGATAGGAAAGAGTGAATAAACTGGTTCCATGTGGTTCCTGAGTTCTCTGACCAATGACTGGAAGTTACAGGCAGGGAAATTTTAGCTCAGGGTAAGGATGAGCTCCCTAGTGATCAGGACTGTGCAACGATGGGATAGGCTGCCTTGTGAAATAGTGAGGACCCTATCCATGGAGATCTTCAAGCATAGGATGAAGGACCCTGTGTTAGTGAGGTCATAAAAGAAGTTGTCATATTAGATAAGACATTTGATTAGATAAGTGATAATTACTAGAATTATTATCTTGCCTTAAGGTTTACAAAACTCTTTTCTTATAATAATTAGTAAGCATGATAATGAAAGTATTATTAACCCCATTTCACAGATAAGAGAATGGAAACCAAGAAAGATTGTGACTTGCCTATAGCCATGCAGTTAGTGCATGGTAGGAGGGTTTTGCAGAAAGAGTACTGAACCTGAAGTCAGAAGACGGGTTTGAACGCTGATTCTTTCTACAGCATGTGACCTTGGACAAGTTACTTTTCCTCACTCAGTCTCAGCTTCTTTGTGTATAAAACAAATGCATTGGACAAAAAGTGGTCTCAGGTTCCTTCCCAATCTAAACCTTTTCAATCAATGAAGCATTTGCCAGATAATTACTAGGTGTCAGTACTGAGCACTGGGAATATAAAGGAAAAAAAATATCTCTGCCCTCATAGAACATACATTATAATGGGGGATGGGGGATACTATATGCATAAATCAGTACATACAAAATGAGTAAAGTACATGGAAGTAGCCTTAGAGGACAAGGAACTAGCAACTGGCGATCCTTATAATCTTAGGAGATGTATCAGAACTGTGACGCCTTCAAAGTCACTTTCCAACCCTGAAACTCTGCTATTCTTAAAATTCTTTAAAACTAACTGCAAGTGCCCACTTTCAAAGAGGTAGGAGGAAAAAGAAAGAAAAAGAAATAATAGCTACCCAAAAGGAAAAGGAAAAAAGCATGCTATATGGCTTACAAGTCAGCTCTGAATAACACTGTAAGTTCTATAAAGGAACCATAAACGACAATGGAGGCATTGAGGGACAGAACTGTTGGAGAAGAACAGAGAATCATGGCTGCTGAAATTACCCAACTATTGAAAACTCAAGATCTCTGCTAAAACACACAGCAACATGTTAGCTAGAACTTGACTCATTCAGTGAAGAGAAGCATTTGAAGCTATTTTGCATGTAATTAAACTATCTTTTCCAAGGTACAGAAGTATATTTTTAAGGATTTGGGGGGTGAAAAAAATGAATTACTACACCTCCTCCCTGCTCCACACCATGTATGTGGCAACCCTGTGTCCTTTGATTCAGTTTGAATTTGCATGAGAGAGGAACTGACCTAATTAAACCTTTGTCTTATGGAGGGTCATGGAAAGAAGGGCACCGCTGCAGCTGAGTGGGTGACCTAACATCCCTTCCCTCCTTGGATATTGTATGTGTGTGAACCACTGCTGTGATGATCTATTGGACAAGGAGCTTGGGGAAGGAGGTGTATAGATGATAGTTGTGGAGTCCCTGTGTCTCCTCAACATATGAAAAATAAGGTATACCAGGGGAAACAGGAAAAAAAAAAGCCTGCTAGGTAGAAACCACAGTCAAGGCACTCAGAGAAGTCTTTAGCTGAGCTCTTGAATATGTCAAACATGAATAATTTTGTGGGTATGGATGATTCCCTCACATAATGTATATCAAACTTCTCCATACTTTAGCAGACTATCTTCAGGTCTGGCTTTGATATTTAAACAATTATCTCTTTCCATCTACTCTGTTTATATCTCCTTTATCTAATTATTTACATGTTTCACCACTAGAATGTAAGCTTCTTGAGGGCAGGGACTGCTTTTGCCTGTCTATCCCCAGCACTAAGCACAGTGCCTGGCACAACTTGATAAATTTTTGTTGTTTGAGATTTGAAGTTCCTTTTGTATTGCTAAACTAAGGAGGTACTTAGCACCTAGTTCAGATTAAGCCTCTGTTAAAGAAACAGAAGGTATGAACTCCTGTCTCCTGTTGCTGATGTAACAGGAAGGGGCTGAACAGGGAGGGGCAATACTGTATATAAAGAAAAGCCCCAGAGAGGGAGAGACAGATTTTGGAGCAGGCCCCTTGGAGCTGAAGAAGAAGAAAGCCTCCCCTCCCCCTCCCTGTCCCCCTCCCCTCTCCCCCTAGAGAGAATGATTTTGATTTTGAAAACCTGGACGGAGTGATTTTGACTCTGGGAACCAGCTGAAACTTCTGCTGAGTCTGAGGGCCAGCCAGCCTGAGTTTCAGCTGGTTCCCAGAGTCAAAATCACTCTGTCCAGGTTTTCAAAATCAAAATCCCTAGCTTCTGCCTCCACGGGCCTGCTCCAAGAAGGTCTGTCTCTCCCTCTCTGGGGCTTTTCCTTATATACAGTATTGCCCCTCCCTGTTCAGCCCCTTCCTGTTACATCAGCAACAGGAGACAGGAGTTCATACCTTCTGTTTCTTTAACAGAGGCTTAATCTGAACTGGGTGCTAAGTATCTCTTAGTTTAGCAATACAAAAGGAACTTCAAATCTCATCTCTGTTATAACCTGGCAGCCAACCTATTGGTGATGAGTTTCTTTACACTTTAGCCAGGTTCATTATGGGATAACAGACATAAAAGTTTATCATTTTACAGTAACAGTAACAATAACAATAACCTTCCAGAGTTGTCTTCTACCACAGTGGTAAAGCAGATGGAACGCTGGGCCTGGAGTCAAGAAGACTTGAGTTCAAATTTGGCCTCAGACATGTACTAGCTATGTGATCATAAGCAAGTCAAATAAGCTCTGTTTTCTCCATTTCTTCAACTGTAAAATGGGGATAATCATAGCACTCACTTCTCAGGGTTTCTGTGAAGATCAAATGAGGTAATATTTGGAAAAAGTACTTCTTTAGCACAGTGGTTGGCATGTAGTAGGTGACATATTTCCTTCCTTTACCCTTCCTTACATACATAGCCTACAATGGACATAGGACTCATAAACTCAAGTAATAAAAATCCCCTATGCCTGAATGTGGCTGTGATTGTTTTATGGCAACGATTTTTTAACATTTTGTGTGGCCTGGACCCCTTTGGCAGTCTGGTGAAGTCTGTGGACCCTTTCTCAGAATAATGTCTTTAAATGCATAAAATAAAATACATAAAATTACAAAGGAAACCCAAAGTCAGTGAAAATATAGATGAAATTTTCTTCTCATCTGCAGTACAGAGACTCCCAAGTGGTCCCTACATTGAGAACCTCTGCTTGTTAGTTACAAAATACTTTCACTTTCGTTTACCTTGGTTTAGGAATGACAGCTACAGTAGTATGTAGTCAGAGGAAGTGTGAGTTATTAGTCTCTACCTAACAGAAGCAAAACCTGAGGCTTAGCTCAAATGTCTTGCCTGAGAGGAAAGACTAGAACCTAAGTCTCTTAACTCCAAGCATGGTGGCCTTTCCACTGTACTACGCTTTTTGATATTCATTCCTCTGTTGATGGCAACAAAGAAGGACTGTGGCTGATGAGCACCACCAGTCATTCATTTAAATGATCTGTCACTATTTACATCATAAATCTCAATTTTCAGGGGTTTACAACCAATCTCAAAATAGTCATTCTGTGCTTAAGCTTGGCATGTAACATTTCAATTTGGAAGCAGTGTGGTTGCTGCAATTATTAATTCTCGAGAAACCCTGTTTGGCTGTTGATGAGTACAATATCCAAAATAATTGAAGTGAACCCATTTCAGAAGCTTTTGGCACAGCCATAACTTGGAGTGCTCAGCTTCCCCCTTCTCCTCCCCCCACCCCCCAAGAATTATTCACTGCTTAAGTTTTTAAGATGCATTAGTTCAGATTTTCCATTTTAACAAACTCAAATCAAGCCTGTTGTCATGTGGAATGAACACATTTGGTCACAATATTTCCTGTAAATTTCTGCGCATGATTCTAACCTATGAGCTGTCCAAGAGGGGGAGTGATAAGATAGCTATTATGATAGAATTCCCGGCCCAGCCCAATTCTCAACTTCCTCTGTATTATAGTAGAGGACTATATCTTTTAGAGTGATACCTCTCAGGCAATCTGGCATCCTAGAAAGAATCCTCATCTTGGAGTCAAAAGACTTGAGTTCAAATCATAGACGTAATATTTTACTACTTGTAAAAGTAACCATCTATTTCACATATCTACAAACCACAGTTAACCTTATTTGTAAAATAGAGGTTAATAACTGTTGCAGGAAAAGTATTTGGTAAATCTTAAAGCATTGCAAAATTATGAGCTATTGTTATATTATTATGTACTCAGGATTACCCAGCCATGATCAGGATGAAATGTACCTGCTACTCCTGCTTAAAGAAATTGTATACATCCTTGATGATCTGGTTCAGATTTTACTTCCTCAGTAAGGCCTCCCCTAACATTAGCAGCCAGAAGTGATCTTCCCCTCTTGGTTTCATTCACTTGGCACTCAGTACTTCCCACCTTGGATTGTTGGTTTATCTTTTTATGTGAATTATTCTTAAAATCCCAGGTGAGAAATTTACTTATAGTCTCCTGTTTATATTAATAGCTTACATTATGGATTGAACTAAACCTATTGTTTTATTGATGAGGAAACTGAGGCCCAGTGAGGTTTAATAATTTGCCCCAGATCACATGGTATTAAATGCCAGATCCAGGATGAAAATCCACATTATCTGACTGCAAATTCATTATTCTCTGCCCAGCACCATGCTGCCCATGTATGCAATGTCTTAAAATATGGTATAAGGCAAAGAGCCTTGCTTATAAAGCAGGGGGTTCTTAATCTGAGGCTTCTAAACCTATTTTCTAAAATATATTTTGATAACTGTTTTTCAGCATAACTGGTTTTCTTAGTAATCCTTCATATTTTCTTTTATGCATTTAAAAACATTCTTCTGAGAAGAGGTCGTAGACTTCACCTATCGAAGGGATCTGGGACACATTAAAAATGGGTTAAAGCATCTGCAGATCCTATACTTGATTGCACGCAGCCATGGGGGGAGGAGGGGAGGAGGGGAGAAAATTTGAAACTCAATGGACTGTGGAACTGAATCTTGTAAACTAAAAGTAAATAAACAAATCAATTTTTTAAAAAAAGGAGAGGGTTGGATTAGATAGCCTTGGAGGTCCCTTCCCTCTCTAGATGAACTATAATTGTATTTCTTCCCCACTCCTCATTCTTATGAGCCAACCTTTGTGTCAAAAAATAAAAGGAGGGGAGGGGAGGCCAGTCTGTTTAAAAAAAAAAAAGAATCCCTGCTCGAGAGTCATGGGACCTGGGTTCAAATCCCCTTACCCCTTCCCTGGCATTTCATACTCGTCTGGCAGTAGACAAGTAAAATTGAGCCTCTCTGAGCTTCAGTGTTCTCAGGTCTAAAGTTAAAGAGCTGGGCTAGATGGTAGATTGGCTTCTGAAGTCCCTTCCAGTTCTGAATCAGCTAGGTGATACAGTAGGGAAGAGAACTAGACTTGGAATTACAAAGACATGAATTAAAATCCTACCTTGGACATCTACCAGCTATCTGACTCTGAGCAAGTCACTTAACCTCTCTTAAGCTTCAGTTTTCTCATCTATAAAAGGAGATAATAATAGTAGGGGTTGTGAGATCAAATGATATAATATATGTACAGTAGTTTGAAACCCTAAAGAATTATAGAAAATGGGAGCTATTATTTTTATTTGACCTATGATCCTTTATAGTGTAGTTTCAGAGTGCTATCACACACATTAGTTCATACACCTATGAGGCAGATAATGCAAATATTACTATCTTCATTTTACAGGCAATGACCAAGACACTCAGAGAGGCCAAGAGATTTGCCCAAGGCCACACAAGTATCATAGGATAAAGAGAGGACTGGAATTCACTCCAAAGCTAGTGGGTTTTCCATGCTTCAACATCCAACCCAACTAGCATCTCTGAGCATCTGTCATGTAGCACTACTGGGGAGACAGACCAAAGGAAGAAGGAGTTTATATTCTACTAAATATCCACAGTGTAAGTTCCTATGAAGGCAGGCTCCACGTGTCATAAATCTTCAAGAACCCAGCACAGATACTTGTACAGAATAGATGCTCAATAAATGCTTATTGATTGGTTGACCCTCATAAATGAATGATGATAGCATAATGCCTGGAACAATACTAGATGGGAAAAATGTATTAAAACTACCATACAACCCCTATTTCGTACCTCTCGCCTATCTGGGTCTCCAACTTTTACAAACCATTTCCCATCCCTGTACCAGCTCCCTTACCTGGTCCAGTCTCCTCATTTTGTCTTTTTATCCTCAGTCCTTTATACATTGTCTGGCATATAGTAGGAGCTGAATAAATGCTTGTTGGTTGGTTAATTGATTCAATCCAGTATTATTATGTAGCAAATAAATATTTACAAAGCACAATGACTCATATTTATATAACTAAACATTACCACACTTGATCCTTACCATAACCCTGTGAGGCAGGTGATAGTCATATTCCCAATTGCCAGAAATAGGAAGTTTTCTAGCTAGACAGAGTGCTGGGCTTGGATTCAGTGAAACCTGAGTTCATACCTCACCTCTGACATTTACTAGGAATAGGAATCTATACAAGAGGCTTCAGATTTCTGAGCCTCAGTCTTAGTTTCCACATATAAAAAATGGATATAATAATGGCCTGACCTCCTCAGTTGTTGTGGGGCTCAAATGGATATAACACATGTAAAGTACTCTGAACACTATAGGAATATTGACTTTTTATTATTCTTGATGAGAAAATTGAGACTAAGGGATGTGAGATGACTTGCCCAGGATCCCACAGCAAATAAGTATTTGAGGGTGGATTTGAACTTAGGTCTTCTTGACTCTAAGTCCAAAGTTATTTCCACTACTTCAGGATCTCTCTAAAGAGAGGGCATCATCAAGCTTCACATTGTTACTTATGAGTCAAGATATTCTCCAGGAGAGGAAGTTCTCTAACCTATTATCTTCTTTGTACCACATGATTATGCTCCCTGGCCCCCAACCCCAGCGAGTCTAGAAATATAATGTAGCTGGAAAAAGAAGAATTCTGGCAAATATCAGCTGAAAGCAGGAGCAGTTGAGATAAAGAGAGTCTGATTACAGAAGGCTAGTGAAAAATAGAGGGTCCTGGGGTGGCTAGGTGGTGCAGTGAATAGATCATCAGCCCTGGAGTCAAGAGGACCTGAATTCGAATTCAGCTTCAGACACTTAACACTTACTAGCTATGTGACCTTGGGGAAGTCACTTAATTCCAATTGCCCTGCCCTCTCCCCTCCAAAAAGCAAAAAAAAGAAAAGAAAAACAGAGGGTTCTCAGGAAGGTGAAAAAGTTGTATTAACTTATTGCTATTACAGGGCCAGAAATTAACTGGAGTATCAAGGGGTAATGTTTTTCAAACAGAAGAACTAAGTTTGTGAGTATTTGTCCTGGATTTGTAGGAGAAACAAACAACATGAAGGAGAGCTTTCTAATGAACAATGGCTGTGGGTGTTTGAAAGGTTTATGAGGTCTGCATAGGGTGAACTATAATCATGGATATGATCTGGAAAGTGGAAATGATCAAGTTTGTGAATTCATGTTTGTTGAACTAAAATGAATGGAATATGTATCATTGTTGCCAAAAGAAACTGGAAAGGGAAAAGTTATTTAACGATATGGTACTTTTCCTGAATGTGGTCATAGCCCTGAACTGGGAGTGAAAAAGACCGGAGAACAGAAGTCCTGGTTTTGCCATTTCCCAACTGGGCAATAACACACACTTAACATTTCTGAGCCATGGTTATTTCATCTATAAAATGAGCATATATATTTCCTGCTTCTCAGGGTTGTACTTTGTAAATCACAAAGCTCTTTGGAAATGTCAATTATTATTATTATTTTTAAAAATAATATTAATATTAATGTTTGCTACTATAATTTTAAAATACATTTTAACATTATTATTTTCTCTTAAAGTATTTCAGTGTGGTGGTAATAGCACTGCTTTTGGAGTTAGAACACCTGGGTTCAAATTCTGACACTTATTAGCTGTGAATCCTTAAGCAAGTCGTTAGATTCAGCACATGTAAAACAAGCAGGTTAAAGGTCCAAAGTCCTTTCCCTCACCAGGGGACAGGTGAATATTCTTCTCTCTCCACAGTAGATAGAAACAAAGGAAAATTTAAACTTTAACAAGAGTAAGCTGAAATCAGTAATTGCTTTTTTAAAAGGGGCATTTTTAAATCCTAAAAAGGGTACTAAAGGTAGCTGAGGAATCATGATTGTGTTTGAAAAACTGGAGCACTCATCTTTCATGGATGGTTTAGGAATCTGGAGGCAGGAGAATGTACTTATTGGCTCTTGATGTCATTTCCACCCTGGAATTTTTGTGTATCATAGTTTATCCTTAATTAGCCCAAGTCTTGAATTCACTCCTCCTGTTAAATCTCTTTCCAAAACCAGAAGCATTTGTTTCAATCATTTTGGAGACTGTTTTAAAATAGCAGGGAATGACCAAATCTTTCCTTATCCTTCCTTTTCCCAGTCTCTGCCCCACTCCTTCAGAAAGATTTCCTATCCATTAGGGACACTCATGGAATGTTATTGACATTGGGGACCTTTGAGCTTCTGAGATAAACTATCCATTCTACCAATGAGAAGAATACTGTTGATTCACTATGACTTGTTCTTCACTCACACATCACCAGATGTATGCAGAAGAATTGCATAGGGAAATGTGACTTGCCGTGATCTGGGCAATTCAAGTCAGTTCAACAAACAGTTATTAAGTGACGACTAGCAATATGCTAGGTACTGAGAATACATTGACAAAAAATAAAACAGTACCTACTCCCAAGTAACTTGTGTTCTCCTGAGAATACACACCATGGGTTTACCAAAAAGTTAAAGCAAAGTAATTTCAAAAGAGTGATTAGCATTCACAATTGGGAGACTCAGGAAAGGCTTCAAGCAGGAAGTAGCACTTGAATTGTGTATACAGTTGGACACTGTACTTATCCATTTATTTGAATATAATTCACTTATTTTATGATTAACCAAGACTTTAGCAAGGAATACTTCTAGGCGCTGAGGAAGCTACAAAAAAGTGAAACACTATACCTCCTGCCTTCAAAGAATTTATAATCTATACTGTGTTTACTGATTAAAGCTTATGATACAATCTTTCCCTGAGATACCTGCCAACAAATATTTATTTTTCTCTGCCTTCTACTTCCTTCACTCCCACTTTTGGGGAAGGATGGACCATTCTAACAAATATGCAGTCAAGAAACCAAATTCCCATACTGGTCACATCCAAAAACATGTCTCATTCCATATTTTTAGTCTGTTGCCTCTCTTTCAAAAAGTGTGTCCCTTTCTTCATCTTCAATTCTTTGTACTTCACATCCATCAGATTAGCAAAGTTATCAAAAAAAAGTAAAATTGCAATGGCAAATGGTGGAGGGGATGTGGGAAAACAGGCACACTAATGTAATGTTGGTAGAGCTGTGAATTGATACAGCAATTGTAGAAACAAATCTGCAAGTATGACCAAAAAAAGTGATTTAACTGTGCATACCTTTTGACCTAGTGATCCCACTACTAGAGCTATATCCCCCCCAAAAATATGCACAAAATTGCTTATAACAGTTCTTTTCATGATGTCAAAGAACTAAGTAATCTGCTAAGCAATGGCTGATTGGTATATAGCATGTAAATGTAATGATCACTAATTTATCAGAAAAAGTGATGATATGGATGGTTTCAAAGGAACCTAGGAAGAATCATATAAACTGATGGAGAATAAAAGTGAGCAGAACCAGGAGAACAAATTATACCATAAGAATAATGATGTAACGGGGTGGCTAGATGGCACAGTGAATAGAGCACCAGACCTGGAGTTAGGAGGACTTGGGTTCAAATCCAGCCTCAGACACTTAACACTTACTAGCCATGCGACCTTGGGCAAGTCACTTAACCCTAAGTGCTCTGCATTCCCCCCCCTCAAAAAAAAAATGATGTAAAAATGATCAGCTATGAAAGCCTTAAGAACTCTGATATGTGCATTTTTCAAAAGGAACTTTTATAAATGGAAAATTCTACTTTTAAGCTGTGATATTTGTGAGTGTGAGTGTGTGTGTGTGTGTGTGTGTGTGTGTGTGTGTGTGTGTATTCAAGAGCCCTCTTAGTTATCTACTTTCTCATCCCAACCATCCCTTTGATTTCTTTCTTTTTTGGGCAGAGAAGGGGAGACAATCAGGGTTAAGTCACTTGCCTAGAGTTACACAACAAGTGCCTGAGGCTGGATTTGAACTCAGATCCTCTTGACTTCAGGGCCAGTGCTCTATCCACTGTACCACCCAGCTACCCCATCCCTTTGGTTTCCTGCAGGGAACTTGAGACCTCAAGACTGCTTTGTTCCTTTACATCTTCTAACCGTATCTTTGCCAGCAAGCTTAGGCCACCTCATAGGATCACAAATTTAGAACTAGAACAGACCTTGGTTCCCATTGGTTCCCATTTTACAGTCAATAAAACCATGGCCCAGAAAGGTGAAGGGATTTTCCTAGAGTCACATAGGTAATAAGCAATAAGAGTGGATCTGAACTTAGGTTCTCCGACTCCAAATTCACTCCATGCTATTTTATACCACACATCTTTGTAGAGATGTTCTCTGGATAGCTAAAAAAGATTTGACATTTCACTGCCAAAAACTTGCTATACCTATACCACCAGTAGAGTTGTATGGAATGGCTGGTAAGACCACTGTGAAAGATCTCACAATATATAAAGTGCCATTTGGGTGCTATGCTTCCAGATCACTGGGCAGGTGGCTCCATCATAAATCTGTTGATTTAATGTAAATGCATACCACATATTGATTATAAAAATGAAAATTCATCATGTTCTCTCGATGTGCTCTAAAAGCTTCTAGTATGTTAGAGGACAGATTTATGTGGTAGATGATGAAAACAGCCTCAATAAATGCACTCACATTCTACCTGCCAGCTACATACCCACCACAAAGGAAGGGGGAACAGACTCCTCAGAATGGAGGGTCTGGCTGGGACTGGGGGTCCTGGATGTATGCCCTAATGTAAGAATGTGGTGAGTGAGGGGTGAATTTCACCATCCTCCGTGAGGATACAGTATCTTCCCCAAACCATACCTAGCTGTTAGAGACATATGGAACCACAAAATGACAGTTTAGGAGTAACATTGTGCAAATAAGCTTCTCGGTATGGCCCCAGAAGGTCTGAAAGTGGAGGCTGCAATGAAGCAGAGTTTATCTTGGGATAAAGAAGAATTGTTTAATGATCAGAAGTTTCAAGAAGTAGAACTGGCTTCCTTGGAAGGTAGTAAGTACCCCATTCCCATTATAGGCATCTTGGTGGTTTAGTGGAGAGCAGTAGGCCTGGAGTCAGGATGACCTGGGTTCAAATCCAGTTTGGGGCACTTATTAGCTATATAACTCGGGTAAATCACTTAATCTCTCTGCCTTTCTCAGTTCCTCCTCTGTAAAATGAGAATAAGAATAGAACCTAAGTCCCAGCATTGTTGTGGAGATCAAATGAGATATTTTAAAACACATTGCCTGGCACTTAGGAGGCACTTAGCAAATCCTCGTTCCCCTTCCCTCCCATCCCTAGAGGTCTTACAGCAGAGATGAGAAGACCACTTGTTCTGCAGAAAACCTTCCCCAGCCCCCCCAGCCATATTACCTTCATCTATTATTTATATGCCCTCTATGTTATTTACAGGTGTCTCCTCCAATAGAACATAAGTTCCTTAAGGGGAGGATCTATTTTTGCCTTTCTTTGAATCCCAGGCATGTAATACAGTGTCTTGTTATTGTTGCTGTTCAGTCATTTCAGTCATGTTCAACTCTTTGTGATCCCATTTGGGATTTTTTTGGTAAAGACACTCGAGAGGTTTGCCATTTCCTTCTCCAGCTCATTTTACAGATGGGGACTCTGAGGCAAACAGGGTGAAGTGACTTGCCCAGAGTCACATAGCTATTAAATGTCTGAGGCTGGATTTGAATTCAGGGCACCCTGACTCCAGTCTCAGCATTCTATGGAGTCACAGAGTAAATACCTATTGCCTGCCTGATTGATTGACTTTCTAGAGATTACTATTGAGGCATTCCTGTTCATTTATGGGTTGGTCTAGATGATCTCTGAGGTATCTTCCAACTCTGTGATTCTGTGATTTATCAAAAATTAGATTAGAGAAACAAATTCACATTAAAGAACCAGGCTCTTCCTAGAGTCACCAGCCCAAATGAACTGTTATTATTTGAAAGTGGCCAGATAGCAACTGGTGTTTTACACAGTGCTTTTTAACAGTCTTAATGGCCATTCTATACAGCAACCCATAAAGATAAATAAGCTATTCCCCCCCTTTTACAGATAATACAAGAGAAGTTTCTTCCATTTAAACCTTTTGCTATTTTCCCAGAGCCATAGCTATGGCAAGATTTAGAAGCACGAGCCAATTCCAAGGTATTTTGTGTGCCACTGCATAACATACTAGTCTCTTTCTTCTTTGTGCAGGACAATAAAATTCATCTGTCTGGTCTGTAGGCCCAAAGTCTACAGGAAATGCTGTGATCAGGTTAAAGTTCAATAAAAATGGACAATACATCCCATAAGCCCAGAGCTCTATATTTAGTTTATAGAGGCTCTCTAAAATCAAAGGGCTTTCATCTTTATGGCACTGAGAAGGATGGGAAAGGCTGATAACATGGAGAAAGGGAGAGGCAGACAGGGTTGAAGATTTTTAAAATCTACCTGCAAAGATACAATGGGTTTCTTTTATGACACAGAAACTGAAGTCAGTAGGTCTCCTGATTCCTCCCATTATGGCATGTTGAGTGTCTTTCTGGATTTAGGAATACAAGGAAAATGCAATTCAAATTTTTAAAACTGTACGGTATTAAGCACTTACTGGGTAAAGAGTATTGAACTAAAAATGGCTTAGGGAGATATAAGATTTAGGTATGATAAGGTCTCTGACTTTACAAAGCTTACAGTCTAATAGAGGGATAAGATCCAGACCTAGATAACTTTAACAAGTAACATTACATAAATTCATTAAATAAGTGCAACTATGGAAAAGGCCATTACCAGCCTGGAACATCAGGAAAAACTTCATGATGAAGGTGCTATCTGAGCTGAGCTTTAAAGGATAGGAATTCCCACATACGTACCAGCAGGAGAAAAGGAGTAGATGTTAAAGTACAGTTCCTATTCAGGAATGAGGGGCTGGATTTTAGAGAGAGGGGGAAGTGGTTGTAGAAAAACCTATTGGGGGATTTTTGGAATGATTTGCAGGGTTAGTACTAGGCTGCTGTCAGTAGGAATAGAGGATAACGTTGGGGGAGGGTGGCTAGAACAGACAATTACTGACTGGGTGTGAGAGGTAAGAGTAAATGAAAAATCAAAGACAGCACCAAGGTTGCAAATATGGAAGACTGGGGGAAAGGGGAGCTATTGACAGTAACAGGGACACTGACACCCCAAAGAGGGGCAGATTTATGGAGAAAAACAAGATAACAAAGCAAGAAATATTACCAATCACCCACCACATGCAAAGTCTTCTAAGAGGCACTGTGAGAGATACAGAAAAATAAGGACAATCCACAACTCCAAGGAACTTAGAAGCCAGTTAGAAAAGGGTACGATGTCCATACGAAAACATAACTTCAATCAAAGGCCAATACATGATGAGTGACAAGGGTGTGGTACAAACCAGTGGTGTCAGACTCAAATAGAAACATCCCAGTGGGGCACATACTGACTAAGAAAACAAATTAACATTATTTATGCAGTATTACATTTTTATTTATTTTGTTAAACATTTCCCAATTCCATTTTAATCTGATTCAGCTCACTAGGCTGAGTTTGAGTAGATTGTTGGCAATATAGACAATTATAAAGATTAATCTACTTCAGAGTCGGGAGAGGTCACTTCTAGTGGGCCAGGCCCAACCAAGACCAGGGCACAGTTAACACAGATCTATTGTCTCTATCAAGTGGATGATGAGAAAAGAACTGTGGTTTGCCTTTCCAAACATCAAGGCAGAGGCAATATAAACACAGTACTGATAACTGTCAGTCTTATGGATTATATCACTTGCCCTTAAGCCCCTGCCCCTAGTCAATAGAGCTACTTGACCACAAGGCCAACCACTCTGTTTATGCCTTTTCATGCACTTAACACATATGCCTCAACCAGAGCCAGAGCCAGCTCCGACTGAAAGAGAGAAAAACAATTCGGTATTGTGGTAGGCCTTAGGACCTCACAGATGTTTGGAGGGTAAAGAAATCAACCACAACTCAGCCTCTACAACCATCAGGGGCCCAGATATAGGCCTCTTTCAACTCAGCCATCTGGCCACCAGGCCAGGACCAAGATCAGGCCTCTTGCCCAAACAATACAGGTCTCTTGTCATCTGCTCAGCTGCTGCCTTGGCAACATTCCCTTAGCCCTCTGCCTCTTGCTCAGGAAATGACATTCATATCAAATTTGAGCTGTTACCTAATGCTTAGTTACCACTGATACTTAGAAGGGCATCATGACAACTTATTGTCCAACTGGTAGATAACCTCCTCCATTTAAAGTCTCTGAAATTTAAGGTGGAAGACTTCTTAGACTAGTTCTGTGCTCTCATGCTTATCACCCAATTCCTTCCAAGTTCCTATCCCATTCTACCATCTTTCCTTCCGTTGTGACCTGTGTCACCCCTTCTGTTGTTAACAAACAACCTGTCCTATAAAGCATCTTCCTCTTATACTTCTTACATCTCCTTGGAATCCCAAGAAATCTAACTCCCTACTCCACCTTTTCCAGGCCTAGAAGTACTTTCTCTCATGCATTATGGAATACACTGGGATAGTAGATGGATTAAGTGTGTTTCTTGCTCTTCACAGACCCTTCAGATCCTCCCTCTACTTGGCATCTTTTCTTCCTTTCAGGTTCACTCCATCCAGATATATCACCCCATCTAGATGGACCTGACACCCTGGATTTCTCCATAAGCATTTCAAACTTAATATGTCTTAAAAAGAACTCATTAACTCGGTAACCCTTAAACCTAGCTTTTCTAAATTCCTAATGGTGGCAAGGACACCATCATTCATGCAGTCCCTCCTGTTTGTAACGTTGAAGTCACCTTCAGTTCTTCTCAGAGAATTCCTCTCCAATTCTCCCAGAGTCCTTTAGATCTCCTTCATTACCATATTATACTACTACATACTAGTATAACATCATACTGTATATACCATCTATATACATGTCTTATCCCTTATATCTCTTACTCATCTCATACAACCACTCAAGTCACCAATTCTATCTCAACAACATCTCTCTAATCCCTCCTCTTCCATTCATTCACTCACATCCTTAACTCAGATCCTCATTATCTCTTACCTGTACTATTACCATGGCCTCTTAATTGCACTCCCTAAATATAGCCTTTTCCTTCCCCAATTCAGCCTCACTCAACTATTAAATTGACAGTATTAAAGCACAGGTCAGTCCACATTATTCCCCTGCTCAAAAAGCATCAGCGACTATTGATTGCCTCTGGGGAAAAAAAAATAATACAAGGTCTTCTATTCAGCCTTTAAAGCCCTTAAAAATCTGGCTCCAGACTATGTTTCCAGACTGAATTCCCATTATTTCCCCCCATGCACTCTTCACTTTGCCTGTGCTGGCCCTACCTGCTGTTCTCCACACACAACAGTGCATCTCCTGTCTGAAAGCCTTTACACAGTCAGTATGCCCATGGCCTGTAATGCACGTCTCCCCTCACCTCCCCCTCTTAAAAGCTTTAGCTCCACTCAAGACATAGTTCAAGTGTCGTCTCCTACCAAAGGTCTTTCCTGATTTTCCCAAATGTTAGGAGCCTACCTTCAAAAAGTACTTGCTATGTATTTTGCATTTTCTTATCTGTATACATGTTGTTTTTCCCTCCCCAGTAGAATTTAAGTTCCTTGAAGGGAGGGGATATTTGTTTTCTGTCTAAGTGTCTCCAGTGCCCAGCACACACAATTATGCCCTTTAATAAATATTTATAGAATGGTTATTGTCCAGTCATGTTCATCTTTTCATGACCCCATTTGGGGTTTTTTTGGCAAAGATGCCAGAGTGGTTTGTCATTTCCTTTTCCAGCTCTTTTTACAGATGAGGAGCTGAGGAAAACAGGGTGAAATGACTTGCCCATGGTCACACAGCTCATAACTGTCTGAGGCCAGATTTGAACACAAGAAAATGAGTCTTCCTGACAGCAGGTGTAGTGTTCTATGCACAGTAGCACCACGTTGAATAGATGGGGAAGACTTAGGAGGAAGAAAGTGTTTAAAGTGGGTCTTAAAAGACAAGCATCAGTTTTACATGAGGCAACATGCAGGGAGAACATTACAGGTACAGGACATGGGAAATGGAAGAGCATAAAAGAAAGAGAAAATCTTATGTGTGTTACTAGAAAAGGTAGTAGACCACTTCAGTTTGCTAAGATCAAAGAGTCATTTGCAAAACTAATTATTTGTAGTTAAAAAGGTAGATCAGAATCAAACTGCTAACTTAGTGGGAAGACTTTAAAAACAATCTCCATGATAACAACATCATACATTGTTATGGGTCTTTACAAATGTCCAAGTACTTTCATTTACACATTTCACAACAACCCTATGAGTTATAGGGTAGTATCATTTTCCCCATTTTATAGATGAGGAAACTGAGAACCAGTGATGTTCAGGGCCTGTCCCACAGTTGCATGGCTAGTCAGTGGCCAAGCCACTGGACTTGTTCTAGGGATAGAATTCAAGCCTTCTAATTCTTTGATGATCTTTCTACACCATTATGCTATGTTTTTAATGTCATGGTAAGGAATTTGTACAGAGGCAAAGATAAGAGAAAATACAAGTTATGAAATAGTAACAATGAGGTGGCACTGATGGTTTATGAGCAAGGGAGTGATATTTCAGGAAGATTAATCCAACAGTAAACAGAATAGTTGGAGATGGAAGAACCTGGAGGGAGAAAGACCAATTCAAAGGGTATCATGTAGATTCCAGAATGAAGAAATAGGAGAGTGGCAATTGAAATGGAAACTACAGACAAGATATGGGAGAAATGATGATGATATAACCCATAGGACTGGATGATTGATTGGATATGAGGAGTCTGGGGAGTGAGAAGTCAAAAGATAAATCTAAGCTTGCAAGCCTGGGTGACTAGCAGGATGATGGAGCCCTTGATGGAAAGAGAGGCATGATTTTACAGTGACATGTCTGAATCCATGTAATAACACGAGTTATAATAGGCTTCCGCTATTTTGAAAGGTTAAAACAACTGCATTTGCATGCATGATGGCTTAGAATATTGGCTTTTTAAATAACACCATTTTTCAAGATGCTAAGCTCTTTCCCCAGGCCTTTTGAATGATGTTAAATGTGCAGATGGAAGCTGCCGGGTCAGTGCTGTTGTGTCCAGCTTGGTGAACACATTTCCTGCATGTGGGCAAGTCTGATTCCTGCCTTGCTGCCCTCCAGGAAAGCCAAAGGGGGACATCAGTTGAATTCAGGGAAATACAATTGAGGCTGACAGCTAGTAGTATGATGATTGCATTACCTCTCTCTTGATGTTTGGGAAAGCTATTCTTTCATCCACTTGATAGAAAAGGGTTTGACGGTTAGGTCAGTATGGTCTTATACACAGTGAACAGGTCAGAGAGGGAAGCAGCTCAGTTTCAATATCTGTCTCTCAATCAATCAAACAAATGAACAAAAAGCATTGATTAAGCACTTACTATATGCCAGGCACTGTGCTAAATGGCCAAGGATACAAAAAAGGCAAAAATAGTCTGTGTCTTTGAGGAGTTTGCATTCTAATGCAGGATCCCTCAACATATGTAAATGAGAAACATTTCAGTTAACACCACGCTTTTGCATGGTATACAGTGCTATGCATTGTGTCTAGAATAGCAGTTATCAATGAAAAACAAAGATGGCTTATATCTCCCATTCACCTCCTCTCCACTTATTGTATCACTGCCTTGATCCAGGCCTTCTTCATCACTCACCTCACCTACCCTCCTTACATGGTCTCCATGTCTCCAATCTCTCCCCATTCCACTCTGTCCTTCACAAAGCTGCTCCCCCCAAAATCTCCCTAAGGCACAGATCTGATCATGCCACTCTCCTGCCCCCAAAACCTGTGGTGAAAACCTACTGACTCAAGGGTAAAATACAGATTCCTTAACCTGGTATTTAAGTCTTTCCACAATCTGGCTTCAACCTACTTTTGTAGCCTTAAGTCACATTTATTACCTTGACAAACTCCATCCAAACCTGTATTACCAGTGGTTTTCCAAATTTGATAGACTGCCCCTTGTCTCTCTGTTTTCAAACAGGCTATTTGCCTCTCAAGTCAGGAATGTACTGCCCATCTCTGCCTTGCAGAATCTTTTTTCTTCCTTCAAGGAATCTTCCCTGATTTCCCTATACAAAAATATTTGGTCTCTTCTCAATTTTTCCTAGAATACTTTGGAGACCTCCTTTGCCCCGTCACATTCTATCTTGTATAATAACACTTGTATCTATATACATGTTGTAACCTCCCTAGCAGAATGTAAGTCTCTTGAGGGCAGGTATTATTTTTTTTTAGGGGGGAGGGGGGAAGGGAGATGGTAGTCCCAGTATCCAGCAGAGTGCCAGTCCTAGAGTCAGGAGAACCTGAGTTCAGATCTGTCCTCCAACTCTTATTAGCTATGTGACCCTGCACAAGTCACTTAATCCTGTTTGCCTCAGTTTCCTCATCTATAAAATGAACTGGAAAAGGAAATGGCAAACCAGTATCTTTCAGTATCTTTGCCAAGAAAACTCTAAATGGGGGTCAGAAAGAGTTAGACATGCCTAATTAACAAAAAAAAACACAACAAAAATTGTGCTAGGTACTCTACTAAGTATTTTATAAATATTATCTCATTTTAGATTCATAACAACCCTGGAAGGCAGATGCTATTTTATAGGTGAGGAAACTGAGGCAGACTTGCCCAGTGTCACATAGCTAGTAAGTGTCTGAGGCCAGATTGGAACGCAGAGCTTCCTGACTTCAGACTTAGCACTCTGGTCACTGATCCACCTAGCTACCTCTAAAGAAATTGTTCTATATATTATAGAGGAAGGAAGATCGGCTTTAGTGTTAAGAAATATGAATTTTGGTGCCAACTCTGCAATTGTGTGACCATATCCAAATCCTTGACCTCTCTGAAGCCACCTATCTCACGAGCTGTTGTGAGGACAAAGTGAAGCAAGTCATGAGAAAGGTATCTTGAACTGGAAAGCACATTAACATAATTGTTATCATTATTACCCCTACTCCTGAAAAGGACAGGCTTTTTAGACAATGGCACTGGAACACAAACATGACCCATATTGGGTAAAGAAGGGCTCCCTTAAGCAGCTGTGGGCTGCTGGAGTCCATTAATTGGGCAGAAGTGGAAGGAATAAGCCCCACATCTTCAAAATCCAGGCTTGTCCCAGAAGTGCTACAGATGTCTTGCAGACTGCCCTGGAGTAGTGTGTATTTTCAAAGTTAAATGAGTATATTTATATTTCTATGAAATAGCTCTACCCACTCCCCAGAGATATTAACAGCTTCTTTTCTTAGCTAAGTAGGTTTAAAGCATGGCCTGGCTAATGTTGTGAGCTGTAAAATGGGGGCTGGGGTAACATAAACCTTGAGAGAGAAATAAAAGTAGAGAACTTTTGAATTGGATGGGGCCTTAAAGATATCTAGTCCAACTCCTTTTTACAGATGGGAAAGCCAAGTCCCAGAGAAGTGAAATGATTTACCAAAAGTCAAAAATGGGGTTGCATGATCAAGTGGTAAGAATTTTGGAGAGGAAAATCAAAGGATGTGAATTTGATTTCCAGATCTATCACTTACTAGCCATGCCACCATGGGCAAGTCTAAGACTTAATTTCCCCAACTGTGAAATGAGAACAAAATACATGTACTATCTACACTCAGCTGTTGGGAGAAAAGCATTTTATATACTTTAAAACATAAACTGCATGTTATTATTGTTTCTGTGATTTTTTAAAAATATATGACAGAATCAAGACTTACAGAAGGGTTTTTTTGGTTTGGTTGGGTTTTTGTTGTTGTTGCTGTTTTTACAGAAGGAAGAGAATCCAGCTTCCTTCGCAAAAAGAGTGGCAAATGGAGGACATGCTGTTGCCCTCTGGGATGGTAGGTATGGGGATTTGTTAGCGTGAGGTCAAGTACAACATAAATCCTAGATTTGACAGGTGAGCTTTTAGCTTATTTCGCCTAAAACCAAGCTTCCACATTATTCCCTGTCAATAACTCCAAATTATGCCACTTCTCCAGTGTTCTTTATCCCACTTCCTGGCTATCAACAATTTATACTCCACCCAGGAACCACCCTACAGTCTGATAGGTGAGCTTTCCCACTTATATCACCTGACATAAAACCAAATCTATTCCCCAGTCCCACCTAATTCTTCTTTATTCATAGTCTTACCATAATAGAATGTAAATGTTTGGATAGTCTGGCTTGTGGGTAGTAGTGTTCCCCAGTACTTAACATAAAGCTTGATACATACATATAAGTACTTAATAGAGGCAGCCAGGTGGGTCAGTAACTAAAGTTCTAGGCCTACAGTTAGAAAGACATGAGTTCAAATCCAATCTTAGACATTTGCTGTGACACCCTGGGAAAGTCACTTAATCTCTGCCTCAGTTTCCTCAACAATAAAATCGGAGATAATAAGCACACTTAACTCCCAGGGTTACTGTGAATCTCAAGTGAGATAATATTTGTAAAACACACCACAGTGCCTGGCACACAGTTGGTTATTTCATTCAAGTGCTTATTTCATTCTTTCCATAACACATGCACTGTTTATCTATCTTAAACACTTCCAACTCTGAAAAGGATTTTGGAACAATTCTTTGGGCCATCCACTGCAGACATACCATATTTCATTAACGTCAAAGTGATTTTTAAAAATCTGCAATGGAAACACAAATATTCATAGCCTTGCCTGTCACATTATATTTCTGAGACTCAGTTGCCCCATCTATAAAATAGAGATGTAGTACCTGAATGATCTAACTCACAGGGTTGTTGGGACAGATCAAACAAGATAATCTATATGAAGGAGCTTTGGAAAATACAAAGGCTATATAAACATTAGGTGTCATTATTCACTCATGTTAACAACAAGATTTCATATTTTATTTGGGATTGTCTCCAAGATTTTCTATAAATGTCCCACAACGTGTGTGTTTCAAATAAAAATAATGTATTCTTATATAGTACATGATGGTTTTCTAATTCTCTCACACATGTTCTCTCTTCTGATTCAATTCAATTCAGTTCAACATACATTTCTTTATCAACTTTGTACCAGGCATTTGTGCCAGCCACTGAGAACACAAGACCAAAAACAAACAAACAAAAAAGAGTCCCTGCCCTCTAAAAAACTTCGAGTCTATGGAATGGGAATGAAAGAGGACAGAGAGACAACATGCTCATACAAAAGCAAATGCAAAATATCTCCAAGGTACAGTCTAGTCTCAACATTAGCATGTTTAACTTTTGTGGCTTCAAGCATCAGAGTGATTTTACTAGTAACCTCATGTTCACTTTTGCATTGGCAATGTCATTCATGGCTATGAAAAAACTGAGAGGCCATGCCGAGTTTATATTTGCAAAAATGAGGAAAGTATTCATAAAAGTGTTTATGAATCCACTCCAGAAAATGCAAAAGTAACCCCTCAAGTGGACAATGAGAAAACTGAAAAAATGAAAATGGGCTAAGTTTGTGGGTAAATAAGACAGTGGTTACCCCCGCCCTCTCGATGGCACTAGGGGGGCCAACCAAGCATCCTGCCTGTGGGGAGCTGAGACAGGGGCATGTGCTTTTCAACTGAGAATAGTTTAACCACAAAGCCTAAACGGAGATTATTGGCAGGTTCTCCCTTTCTCTTATTTTACCTCAGGGTCCTTCTGACATCACTGCCCCTCCCCCTTCCTGTCCAATCCAGCATTGCTGCTCCCCTTCCCAGCATTTTATGGGTTATTTTATGGTTACTGTGTTAGGAAAAGTGTATGTTTTCAGAATTGATGTTTTGTTATAAAGAATCGTATACAGAAAAGTGTATTTTCAGCAATTTCTAGCAAAAGATGACAGTTTTTCGTGGTGGTGGGAACCTAACCTCCTATTTCCCATAGGTTCAATATATCAACAGTCACATTTTTTATTTTTGCACTGTTTTTTTAGGAATGTTACACCCTTGAAAGTCAAGGATTGATTGTAAATACAAAGTAATATGGGGAGGGGCATAGGAAGAGTTCAAGCAACAGGAGACATGAGGAAAGGCTTTCTCTAAGAAATGGTATGAAGCTGAGCCTTGAGAAGAGCTACCCATGCTAACAGGCAGAGGTGAGGGAGGGAGAACGTTCCAGACATGAGGGACAAACAAGGTAGGAGACAGAATACTGTGTGAGAGTTTGACTGGACTGAAGAATCTAGAAAGGGGAGTAATGGGGAATAAATCTGGAAAAACAAATTGGAGCCAGACTACAAAGAGCTTTAAATGCCAAACTGAGAAGTTTGTATTTTATCCAAAAGACGAGAGGGGCCCACTGAAACTTCTTAAGCAAGGATCAAGACTTAGGTCTTAGGAATATTAATTTGGCACCTGTGTGAAAGAAGGATTGGAGAATGGAGGGGTTGGAAGTAGAGACCAATTAGGGTTCTGTTAGAACAGACAAGGTGAAAGGCACTGAACTGAGGAGGTAGCCATAAAAAAAAATGGAGAGGAGGGCAGATGCAATGGATGTTATTGGGACAGAATGGAAAGACCTGCCAATTCATTGTATGCTAGAGAGGAAAGAGATTATAAACCTCATAATAGAATCCCTCCCTGCCCCATACATTCCCTTCCTAATAACTTTCCCCTCTTCCGGAAGTAGGCATAATAAATATGACAGTTCCCATTTAAGTGACTTGACCAAGGTCACAAATTCTCAATTGGTCTGACCTGACTTGAAGCCAGATTTGCTGATTCCAAGTCCATTGTTTTGACCATGCCATACCATCTCTGAGTCTAAAAATGTTCATATTATAGCTTACCGATTCCATAATGAATCTCTGGAAGAAAAACTTGAAAGCCTTGAGGCTGAAGATCTCATGTCTCAGCCGTCACCATCAGAAAGTTACCTACATCGGAGGGGAAAAGTAACAAAAGTCACTTGTCATCAGGTAGAAGAAATATTCTAGGCGACAGGAAAGATCTGTGATTTCAACAGTGCAGGAAACTGTCCACTAACACAGATCCAACTGCCTATGAGTCAGTAGATAAGTTCCAAAGAGATGCCTGAGGCTCACAGAAGGGAAGGGACTTGCCCTTTGTAACTATGTTTGTAAATCTTAAAGGCAGAATTTGAATCCAGATCTTCCTGATTCCAAATCCAGGACCACTATCTACTATACCATGTTAGTTCTTTAGCTTTTTTAATCCACATGGCATTTTTAATTTGGTAACCAGAGCTCTTAGTCTAGGAATTCTCTAACAATAACAGAGAAGCTGTGAAGGAATCTGAAACAAACAATTAGATTCTAGACTTCCCAGCTTGATACAGACAACTCAACCCCAAGCTGCAGGGTCTCTTCAAGTCTTGTGATTCAATGAGACTGCAGCTGGTACATTAACCAGGAGCAAGCCTTGCACAGCTCACACGAGCTTGGGAGTTATTCTTGGGTTCTATTTCCAGCTCTACCTTGGGTAGCATTTTGCAAGTCATTAACTTTTCCAGACTTCAGTTTAGAACCCCTGTCTAAGAGTACACTGGCAACATCAACAGACACCTGCAGGTGTGTGCTACCCAAAGGCACCAAGGACAGGTTAAAGCACAGGGGCTTCCCCTGTAACAGAAACCAACCTATAAAAACAGCCAGGTGTATTCCAGGGTAGCAGCTCTGTAACACAGAAAGGAGTTTAATTCATTTGCAAATAAATACCAGTGCTCAATTAATTGCTATTTGTACAGATCTATGGAAGCCTGGGATGGAAAGTATTACATGAGGAAATGGTTTCAGCATGGCCATTTTGGGGGATGAGGAGTAAAAACAAAAACAAAAACAATGAATGGGGGAGGGGAAGAACAGGGCAGAAAACAACCTTTTCCAGTTCTATTTTCTAGAGTTGTTGCATTGTATCTTCATGATCCTTGGTCACAAAATAAAGCCTACTTAAGTCATTCTCTCTGTAGTCCTCCATTTTTTCCCCTCATAAGATAGAAAGCCTTGGACTATTTTCCTTCTTCACACATATTCTGTGCTCTCCTGCATCCTTACCTCTGTATACTCAGTTCTCAGTTCCTGGAATGCCCTGCCTCCCTTTTTGGTCTGTTATAATTCTACTCATCTTAAAAAATCGAATGTCACCATGTCCATGAAGCATTATCAAATCTTAACCAGAAATGATCTCTCCTCCCTATGTATCTTTGTTTATACCTCTCCAAAGAATTAATAACTGACATTTACATAGTGCTTTAAAGTTTACAAAGCTCTTTGTACATATTATGGTATATTAGTTAAAGGAACTGGGCATATTTAGCCAAGAGAAGAGAAGACTCTAGGGGATGTGATAGCTATCTTCAAATATTTGAAGGGCTAAGATTTGAAGGAGGGATTAGAGTCAAACTGTTTACCCACAGAGGTCAGAACTGGAAGTGAGTGGGTGATAGTCAAAGAAACCAAATTACCTTTGACTTAAGGCAAAACTTCCTAACAATTAGAGCCCTCCAAAAGATGATTGGGTTGTCTAGAGAGGTGGTATGTTCTACTTATTTGGACATCTAGAAGTTAAGGATGGGCAGCTCTTTGTCTGGTACATTACAGTTGTGATTCTTTTTATGGGCTACACTAATGGCTGCTAAGGACCTCTTTGACTCTCAAATTCTGTGATTATGTGAGCCTCATAACCCCCTCTGAGGAAGTTAAGTGAGTTAGACTCTGTCACAGGGTCACAAAGTCGGCAATGAGATTAAAACCCAGGTATGCAGGACGTCAAGAACAGAAATCTATCTATTCCTTCCTTTTCATATTATATTTTGCATTGTACTCATTTGTACATATTTCTAATTTTTTATACTATATTATAAGCTCTTTGAGGGTAGGGATCCTTGAAGAACATCAGAATTGGAAGAGACCTCAAGGAATCATGTCATACCTCCTTTACCAAGCATGAATTCCCTGTATAACATATCTAACAAGTGGTCTTTCAGCCTCATAAAATGACTCTGAATCACTTTTCCTTGTATTTTCCAAAGACACAGTACTTTATACACAGTAAGTCTGTAACAAGTGTTTTCTGGAAAGGTGACTTACATTTCTATGAAGTGTTATACAGTTCAAATGAACTTAACATTATCTCATGTATGCCTCAGAATCTTTTGAAAGAAAGAAATCTTTTGAAAGAAAGAGTACAAGTTTTATCATAGGAGGCAATATGGCATAGTGGATGGAGTGCTTGATTTGGAATCAAGAAGACTCAGGTTCAAATTCTGCCTCTAATATTGCCAGCGGTGTGACCATAAGGCAAGTCACTTGTTTTTCTGAGTCACTATTTTCCCATCTGTAAAATCTGTAAAATGCAAGTAGGACCCTACCTACCTCAGAGGGTTAGTGTCAGGTTCAGGTGTAATAAGGTATGTAAAATGCTCTGTAAACTTTAACTTGCTGAATAAAACTTCAGCTTTATCCCCATTTTACAGATAAGTTAAGGATCCTTTTCCTAGGACACAGTGCTGATAAGTGATGAAAGGGGAACTGGAACTCGAGTTTTCTGACTTAAATCCCATGTTTTTGCCCATGTGATACTGCCTTCATAAAACTCACTTTATATAGGAATGCCGTATTTTCACAAGGCCTCAGCCCATGCCACAACAGTTAGGGGGTTGTTTTTGTTTTGGGGACTGGGTCTCCTTATCTTGCTCAGGCTGGAAGTAGAGAAGTCACTTATGGGTCTGTCCTGACCACTGATCAGCAAGGCAAGCTTTTACCCACTTCATCCTGAACTTGAGACAGTTTACTTCTCTTTAGGCAGCTTGGTGGCCACCACCACCCTATTACAACTCAGAATTCCTGAGCTCAAATAATTCATCTACACTCAGCCTCCTCAGTGATAGGGATTTCAGGTGTGCACCCCCTTTCCCAATGCCACCGTGCCTGGTGCCACTAAGATACATTTAAGCTTGAGGCAGATTTTCAAGCTCAAAAAATATGTAACATGCCTAACAAATTGTTATCAAGTCTCAGAAGACAGCTTTGAATCATTTATCCTTGTATCTTCTAAAGATACGATATTTTACACATAGTAAACACATAATAAGCAATTTTTTGAAAGACAGGTTACATTTTCATGAAGTGTTATACAGTTAAAATGAATGTTACATTATCTCATGTGACAACACACATGTTTCTCCTCTTGATTGTGCTGCCCCCCAAGTCTTTTGTCTTAAGATGATAATAGTACTTTTTATGCTGTCATGAATGATGAAAGATTTTAAGCAACCAACCTGCAAAAGTTCACAGAAATTCATCACAATAAATAACATTTACTACATACCACATAGATGTAGTTTCTGTAGTAATTCCCTGACAATACAACAATAACTCCCATACATAGTACATGGGTATAATGAATACCAATAATTTAGTGCACGGTGTGATTTTAATCTAAAAATGTCCTTTGCATATATTAGTCAATAAAATGGTTTCCTGAATTTCGGATATTTTTAAAAGAGTATATTATGATACGATGAATCATCTGCAGCTGGTTATAGTTATATGCAATCTCATCTACCCCACCCTACCCCCACCCAAACTAAATTCCCCCAAAGTACTCATGCGCAGCTTTCCTGTTCAATGTGAACTATGTCTAGGCATCTGGGAAAATTTTAGACTCACAGGAAATGGAGCCATTTGTTTAAATTTTGTTCCCAACCTTCCTCCCTATTTCAGGGCTGCCTATCCTTCAAGACCCAGCTCAAGTCCCACTTTCTTCAGAAAGCATTCTTAGCCCATACACCCAACTCTCAATCAGTCACCATATTAGTACCAAGAGTATGGAGAGCAGCACAATTCCATTATCACTACTAGAGAAAGATCCTCAGGAGAAGTAACCGGAATCAGAGGCCTTCCCTGATCTCTCAATGACAATGTACATATTTTGTATGTATTATAGATGTATCTTCTGATAGAATGTAAACTTCTTATGAGCAAAGGAGCTCTAATCCTATAAATGAACTGCTTCATTTTAGTCTCTATTTTCAGTGCCTGATACAGTATACAGGAGATGCTTAGGAAATACTTAAGAGCAGAGGAAGTGACAGGGTCTGATCTATATTTTAAGAAGGGCAATTTGGCAGCTGTCTGGAGGATAGATTGGATGAAGAAAGAACAGTTAAATGGCTACTTAGAAAAGTTCAAGTGAAAAGTGTTGAGTATCTGAACTAGAGTAGAAACTGAGTGGAGAGAAGAGTGGGAATATGAGAGAGATCGTGGAGTAGAATCAACAAGGCTGATAGACTGGATATGGGGAAGATGGAGAGCAAAAGACTCAAGAAGAGGCATTACAAGTATTCATGTAACAGAAACACAGAATATTAGAACTAGAAGGGACTTTAGAGATGATCAAATAATAAAAAATTGTAATTATAGCTAATTATAGCTAATCATAGAAACTTTAAGGTTGTGAAATGATTTACAAGCATTATGTCATTTGATCCTCACAACAACCTTTACAAATAAGGAAATTGAGGCTAAGAGAGTCTATGCTCACGGTCACAATAATAAGTGTCTGAAGCAAGATTTGAACTCAGGTTTTCCTGACTGCAAATTCAATACTCTATACACTACATTACCAGAGATCCTTAACCTGGAGTCCATGAATTTGTTGTTTTGTTTTTTAAATACTATGATCGTGATATTTCAATATAATTTGGTTGGTTCTTTTTGTAAAATATTTCTTTTATTCATTTGAAAAACATTATTTTGAAAAGAGTACTTACGAATTCACCAGACTACCTGATCCTGAGTGAGGAGAGCAGAACCAGGAGAACTTTGTACACAATTACAGGCACATCATATCTGTGATGACTAACTTTGATAGACTGGGTTGCTCTCAGGCAACCACAAAAGACTCATGACGGAAAGGGATATCCACACCCAGAGAAAAAAACTATAGAGTCTGAATGTAGATTGAAGCAAACTACTTGCTCTTTCTCTTTTGTGTTTTGTTTTGTTCCTTCTTTCCCATTGTTCATTCCATTAGTTATAACTCTTCTTTACAATTTGACTAAGGTTAATGTGAAAGTATTTGTAGAACCTACATTTGATTGCATGCTGCCATGGGAGAGGGGGGAGGGAGGGGGAGAGGGGGAAAATTTGAAACTCAAGGGATTGTGGAATTGAATGTTGTAAACTAAAAGTAAATAAATAAAATAAAAAAAAAATAAAAGAATTCACCAATACCAAAGAGATCCATGACACAAAGTCAAGTACCCCTAATCTAATCCAATCCCCTTCTTTTAAAGATGTAACAAGAATTACCCTCATATTCTAGCTCTGAAGTTTTCTCAGACGTAGTGTGAGCTATTTGGAATAATCAATTTATATAAATCATAGCCTCCCTCATTGCCTCAACACTACTTAAACCATGTAAGAGCCACAAATAAAATAGTAAGAATTTAATTAAGATTTAAAACATTGTAAATAAAGGAGTGGTAACTGTGTCATACAGTCAAATCCTGATGCCTCATACACAAATAGGTGCAATTTCTTACGTTTCTTTAATAGTGGATGGGGAAAAACATCCAAGGAAAATTTATGCAAAAGAGATAGAAACTATCCCTCCCACTAGGGCAGATGGAGGACAGAAAAGAGTTAATCCTTTCCCTGGATCTTATCAGCATGCTTTCGAGGACCTGCACAGAGATCTCTGGATCTGGGCTTTCTTTACTTGGCTCTGGTTTGGGCTTGCAATAGCATCTACATGGGACACTATCTCTTGGGTTCCTGTCCTCTTCCAACATCTCCTGCTTAGTAGACTATATCCCATGACATCAGCCTGCTCAATTCCAGCTCTCCACTACAGCAACCCCCAAATGCACAAGACCTTCCCTTTTCATGTGGCTTTGTCTGCTTATTTCTTTATTTTTTTATGTTTACAATTCCAGAGGCAATTCTATGAGCCCCACAAGAATCTGACATCCCAAATTTTCCTCCAGTGAATGCAAGTTCCCTTACCCCTCCTCTATGGAGACTAAAAACTATGCTGGAAAACTACATTATCAGCTAATGTAATCCCTGCCCACATTACACAGGTGAGGAAACTGAGACTCAGAAAAGGGAAGTTACTCATCTACAAATCACAGTTACTAGGTGGCAGACTGAGAAATAGACAATAGGTCCCCTAACTCCTAGACCTATGCACATTCTGATACATAGTTACTTCAGTGTTAACTAACAAGCTGACTGATGACCATCTCTGTGGTTGTAGCTCTTGTAAATGTGAGTAGTGTTTCTAAGGAAATACAAAATTCCTAAACCTTATTTTTTTTTCTTAATGGCTTTTGTATTTACATCACTATTGCCTAATATCCTATCCAATATAAATGAATCCTTCCTTGTAACAAAGAAAAAATAGCAAAACCAAGACACTATTTTGGGCAATGTATACAACATTCTATACCTATGATCTCCCATTACTCTATTTTAACAAGAACACTTTGGCTGCTGAGCAGAGGACGGAATGGAGTGTGAAGTGGGGACACTTGTGATAGGATCAATCAGAAAGCTTTTGTAATAGTTGAGTGGTAGGTTTCCTGGGTTTCCTTTAGGTCCCAACTAAAATCTCATTTACTACAGGAAGCCTTTCCAAACCTCTGAATTTTAATGCCTTTCCCCTCTTAGTTATTTACTATTTATCCTGCATATAGCTTGTTTGTACAAATTTGTGTGCTGGTGGTCTCTCAACTGTGAGCTTCTCAAGGGTAAGGACTATCTTTTGTCTTTTTTTTTTTTTAATTCCTCCTCCCCTCCTCCCCACTTCTTACACAATTAATGCTAATTTATTGACTGCCTGGGGCGATAAGTACATGCACCAGAATGATGGCAGAGAGGCCTCATTCAAATTAAACGCCTTCACAGCACTGTCCTTTAGCAATGGTTAGTTATCTCAGGTCTTTCTGGGGCATAGGCTAAGGAAAAACACAGCAGCATTACCATAAATCCAAAATAATGTTCCAAGGACAACATGAAATCTCCACCTCCACAGGTCTTTTACAAAATGGAAACTGATCCAAGGAAAAGTTGTCTGAATGGCTTTGATATATGTTCATTCTTGACTAAGTGCCAAACCACCTGGTCTGGGTTAACAGATAAACCTCCATTGCAAAGGACTCCTAAGACACAGGTCTGATCATGTCATTCCCTGCTCCAGAAACATCCTTTATTGCTAGATGTTGTTTATGGAAAAGGACACTGAGGCTAAAAGAATCTAAAATAGATTCCTCTAAATCTTTTAGTGAGTCAATAAAACAAAAATTAATTTGTTAAATGTTTTATCACAGAACAAAGCACAAAAAAAAGTGTTGTGATATGGCAAAAAGCATTGAACTTGAAACCAGAACGGGGTCTGAAACCAGGAAATGTTACTTATTAGTTACATGCCTTCATCCTCCCTGAGTCTCAGTTTCCTGATCTGTAAAATGAGGGTTTGGTTTAGATGGTTCCTGAGTGCCCTTCTAGCTCAAAGTCCTGTGATAGAGTTCACCCATTTGCTGCATGAAATTGTTCACTCACTAACCTATGCATACCTGAACTTCTTTTTAGAGAAAGAAATAGACTGCTTTCCTAGACAATTGGTCAGTCAACATTATTTAGCACGTGGCTGCTCTGTTCCAAACAATTTTCTGCAAGTTACAGTAGGAATTCAAAAGAAATGTTTGACTCATCTTTCTCTTTCATTCCCTGTGTCTCTAAATCTATGATTGTCTGATCTTATGATCCAGTCACCAAGTCCTGGCAATCTTTCCTTTGAAATATCACCTCCCCCTCCATTCCTATGGAAACCAGACTAGTCTAAGACTATCACCATATTCCAGGATTACTGCAGCATCCTCCTCCTTGCCTCCAGTCTTTAATTCATGGGTTCTGAACTAGGGATCCATGAGATTTCTCAGACAACATAAACTTGGATGAGAAAAAAAATTATATTTTTATGTTCATGTACTTTTACCTCAAATTTAACATTTTCTTCAATTAGTTAAAATAATAATAATAATAACAGCAGACAGCTCTTTTAAGGTGTTTAATAAATATTATCTCATTTGGTCCTTACAACAAACCGAGGAAGCAGGTGTTATTATTATCTTCATTTTACAGATGAGAAAGCTGAGGCAGGCACTGGTTAAGTGACTTACCCAGAGTCACTCTGCTAATAAGTATCCAGGGTCAGATTTGAATTCAAATTTTCCTAACTACTGGTCCAATACTCCATCCACTGTACCACTTAGCTACTGCAATTCAATAATTTTAAAGCATTATTTTGACAAAGGTGTATGGGCTTCACCAGATTGCTAAAGGGATCTACGACAAAAAATGGTTAAGAATCCTTGCCCTACCAATATAATAAATATGACAATTCTACCTAAATTAATCTACTTATTCAATGCTATAATAGCCAAACTAACAAAAATATTTTATAGAGCTAGAAAAAAATAATAACAAAATTCATCTGAAAGAACCAAAACTCAAGAATATCAAGGGAATCAATTAAAAAAATATAAAGGAAGGTGGTCTGGCTGTAACAGATCTCAAACTGTAGAATGAAGCAGTAATTTTCTTTGTCTTTTTTTTTTCTTTCTTTCTTTTTTTTTTTTTGAAGCAGTAATTTTCAAAACAACCTGATGCTGGCAAAGAAATAAAGTGGTGAATCACTGGAAGAGATTAGGTAAATAACCATAGTAATCTAGTGTTTGATTGACTTGAAGATCCAAGTTTTGGGGATAAAAACTCACTATTTGACAAAAACTACTAGGAAAACTGGGAAACACTGTAGGAGGTATGGACCAACATCTCATACTGTATACCAAGATAAGGTGAAAATGAATACATGATTTAGACATGAAGGATGATACCATAAGCAAATTAGAAGAGTATGGAATAGTTTACCTATCAGATTTATGAATAAGGGAAGAATTTAGGGTCAAACGAGAGACAGAGAGTATTGCTAAATGTAAAATGGATAATTTTGATTATATGAAATTTAAAAGGTTTTTCCTCAAACAAAAAAATGTAAATAAAAGTGGAAGGAAAGCAGAAAATTGAGGAAAATGTTTTTATGGCAAGTATCTCTGATAAAGGCCTCATTTCTCAAATATATAGAGAAATGAAATATAGACAAATACTTGTCTGAAAAGTATTTTATAGTTCATATAGTTCCTGGGCTCGTCTTGGCAGGTAGACTCCCAAGTATTTTATCTTGTCTACAATTATTTTAAGTGGAATTTCTCTTTCTATCTCATCTCTTGGTGCTGGGCTTTATTGGTAATATATGGAAACGCTAATGACATATGTGGGTTTATTTTGTATCCTGCAACTTTGATAAAGTTTTACTACTTTCAACTAGTTTTTCAGTTGATTCTCTAGGATTTTCTAAGTATAACACCATATCATGTGCAAAGAGTGATAGCTTTGTTTATCCATTGTTTATTCTAAATCCTTTCATTTATTTTTCCTTCTCTTAATGCTATAGCTAACATTTCCAGTACAATATTAAATAACAGAGGTGATAATGGGCATCCTTGCTTCACCCTGATTGTACTGGGAAGGCTTATACCTTATCCCCATTAGAGATAATGCTTACTGATGGTTTAAGCTAAATATTACTTATCATTTTAAGGTAAGCTTCATTTATTCCTATGTTCTCCAGTGTTTTTAATACAGATGGGTACTATATTTTGGCAAAGCTTTTTCTGCAGCAATTGAGACAGTAATGATTTCTGCTGGTTTTGTTATTGATATGGTCAACTAGGCTGATAGTTTTCCTAATATTGAACCAGCCCTGCATGCCTGGTATAAAATAGTGCATGACCCTTTTGATAGATTCCTGTAATCTCCTTGCTAATATTTTATTTAAAATTGTTGCATAAATATTCATTAGGAAAATTGGTCTATAATTTTCTTTCTCTGTTTTCACTCTTCCTGGTTTAGGTATCAGCACCATATTTGTGCCGTAAAAGGAATTTGGTAGAACTCCTTTGCCCATTTTTCTAGATAATTTATTTAGTATTGGGATTCATTGTTCTTTAAAGTGTTTGGTAGAATTCACTTGTGAATCCATCTGGTCCTGAGAACTTTTTCTTGGCAAGCTCATTGGTAGTTTGTTCATTTTCTTTTTTTCTAAGATTGGGTTGGTTATTTATTTTATTTCTTCTTTTAATCTGGGCAATCTTTGGTTTTGTAGATATTCATCCATTTCATTTAACTTGTCAAATTTATTGGCATATAGCTGGACAAAATAGTGCCTAACAATTGTCTTAATATCTTCTTCATTGGTGGTGGATTCACCCCTTTCACTTTGATATGAGTAATTTGATTTTCTTCTTTCCTTTTTAAAAATCAAATTAACCAATGGTTTATCTATTTTATTGGGCTTCCACCCTCCCCCAATAAAGTCATCTTCTAGCTTTCTTTTTCTTTTCTTTTTTTTGCTTTTTGGAGGAGGGAGGGCAGGGCAATTGGGCTTAAGTGACTTGCCCAAGGTCATAGGGCTAGTAAGTGTTAAGTGTCTGAGACAAGATTTGAACTCAGGTCCTCCTGACTCCAGGGCTGGTGCTCTATTCACTTTGCACCTAGCCATCCCTTCTAGCTTTATTTCTTAGTTCAAAGGTTTTGTTACTTTCAATTTTTATTAATCTTTCCTTTGAGTTTCAAGATTTCCCATTTGATGTTTAATTGGGGATTTTTAAATTTGGTTGTTTGTCTAGTTTTTTTTAGTTACATGCCCAATCTGCTTTTTCTTTATTTTATTGATGTAATTGGAGATACAAATTTTCCTCTAAGTACTACTTTGATGGCATCTCATGAATTATGTTAAGTTGTCTCACTGTTGTAATTTTCTTGAATAAATTATCAATTGTTTCTTTGATTTGTTCTTTGACCCTCTTATTTTTTAGGATTAAATTGTTTGATTTCCAATTAATTTTTAATCTCCCTTTCCCTTGTCCATTACTGAAGGTAACTTTTATTGCATTATAATTTTAAAAGGATGCATTTACTACTTCTGTTTTTCTTCATTTGATTGTGAGGGTTTTATGTTTTAATACATGGTCAGTTTTTGTGTAGACAAAAATACTGCTGAGAAAAAGGTACATTTCTTTCTATTCTCATTCAACTTTCTCCAGAGATCTATCATATCTAAATTTTCCAGAATTTTATTCACCTCCTTAACTTCTTTCTCATTTTTTTTTTTGGTCAGATGTAACTAGTTCTGAGAGATCCCCCACTAGTATAGTTTTATTATCTATTTCCTCTTGTAAATCATTCAACTTCTTCCTCAAACACTCAGATGCTATACCATTTGGTGCATATCTGTTTAGCATTGATATGACTTCATTATCTATGGTACCTTTCAGAAAGATATAGTTTCCTTCCTTATCTCTTTTAATTAGATCTATTTTTGCTTTTGCTTTATCTGAGATCATAACTGCTAACCTTGCTCTTTGCTTCAGCTGAAGCATAACAAATTCTGTTCCTGTCCCTCACCTTTACCCTGTGTGTATCTCTCTGCTTCAGATGTGCCTCTTGTAAACAACATACTGTAAGATTCTAGTTTTTAATCTATTCTGCTATCTGCTTCCATTTTATGGGTGAGTTCATCCCATTCACATTTATAGTTATTACAACTAACTTTGTATTTCCCTTCATGCTATTTTCCCTTTGTTTATTCCCCTCTCATGCTTATCCCAATCCTTTCCCTCCTCACAAGTGTTTCACTTCTAATCACCATTTTTCCTAATAAACTCTTCCTTTTTTCAGTCCTCTTTCCTTCTGTTATCCCTATCCCTTTTTACTTACATATAGGGTAAGATAGATTTCTACATCCAATTGACTGTGTGTGTATAATTCCCTGTTTGAGCCAATTTTGATGAGAGTAAGGTTTAAACTTTACCCTCATTTCCCCTCCATTATGATAGATCTTTTATGTCATATAATTTACTCCATTCAATCTCCCCCCTCCTTTTTCCAGTGCAATTTTCTTTCTCACTCTTTTATTTTTTTGGAGGAGGGGTATCATCCCATTAAAGTCACCTTACATCCACACTCTCAGTCTATATATACTCCTTCTCATTGTTCTTATAGTAATAAAGTTCTTTCAAGTTACAAATATTATCTTGCCATATAGAAATATAAACAGTTTAACCTTAGTAACATTTTTCTCTTTCTTGTTTCTTTTTTACCTTTTTATTTTTCTCTTGAGTTGTATATTTGGAGTTCATTTTTTTAAATTCAACTCAGGTCTTTTAATTAATTCAAAGTCCTCTCATTAAATATCTATTTTTCCCCCTGAAAGATTATATTCAATTTTGCTTGCTAGGTGATTCTTGCTTGTTATTATAACTCCTTTGCATTCTGGTTTATCATATTCCAACTCCTTCAGTTCATTAATGTGGAAGCTGCCAAATCCTGCCAAACTCCACAATATTTGAATGGCTTCTTTTTGGCTGCTGCAGTACTTTCTCCTTGATCTGTGACCTTTGGAATTTGGCTATGATGTTCCTGGAAGTTTTCAATTTGGGATGTCTTTCAGGTGGTGAACAGCGGATTCTTTCCATTTCTATTTACCCTCTGGTTCTACTATAGCAGGGCACTTTTATTTTAGAATTTCTTGAAAGATGTTGGCCAGCTTTTTTTTTTTAATCATGACTTTCAGGAGTCCAATAATTCTTATATTATCTTTCCTGGATTTATTTTCTAGGTCAATTGTTTTTTCCAATGAGAAATTTCACATTTTCTTCGTTTTTTAACTTTTTTGATTTTGTTTTATATTATCTTAATGTTTTGTAGAGTCAGTAGCTTACACTTGCTCAATTTTAATTTTTAAGGAATTATTTTTTGTCAATGAGATTTTTTTTACTTCCTTTTCCATTTGGTAAATTCTATTTTTTAGGGAATTTTTTCCTCAGTAAATTATTGAATATCTTTTCATATTCTATTGACTCTTTTTTCAATGATTCTCTTGCATTACTCACATTTTTTATCCCAATTTGTCTTCTACTTTTCTAATTTGCTTTTTTAAATCCTTCTTGAGCTCTTCTAAGAATTCTTTTTGGGCCTGAGACCAAATTACATTTTTCTTTGAGGTTTCGCATATTGCCATTTTGACACTATTGTCCTCTTCTAAATTCAAGCCTTGATCCTCTCTGTCACTAGAGTAACTTTCTATAGACAAGTTCTTTTTGTTTGTTTTATTTTTATTTTTTTTTGCTCATCTTTTCCTGCCTTTTTTGTGACAGTGTTTTTATGTGAGAATTGGGCTCGGGTCCTGCACTGTCCCAAGTTTTTTGTGCTGGGGCTCAGGATTTTACTTCTCATTTTCACTGGGTTCAGGGCTTACTGTTTGCTTTCACTGGTGGGTAGGCTATCCTTCTGGCTTGTATTGGGGTGTGGGGGTCTCCCTGTTAGTCTCCCTTGGGGAGAGGGTTGAGCTACTGGCCTGCCTCAGGGGTGGGGTCTCTTTCTGCTTGATTGCTATTTTAATGGAGTCTTTCTGGTGGCTAGCCCTAGAACAGCGGTTCTCAACCTGTGGGTTCTGTTCAATTTGTAACAATGAAAATATATCCTGCATATCAGATATTTACATTACAATTCATAACAGTAGCAAAATTACAGTTATGAAGTAGCAACAAAAATAATTTTATGGTTGGGGGTCACCACAACATGAAAAACTGTATTAAAGGGTTGAGGCATTAGGAAGGTTGAGAACTGCCTAGAGAATGGATCTTAGTGCTGGTGGGCCCCAAGAGTGGGGCCCTGCAGCTGACTTGCTATGGAAAAAGGACCTCTCTACTAGCAGACCCAGGAAAGAGAAATCTTGTTGCTGATCTGCCCAAGGGGTGGGGCCCTGCTACTGGGTTTCTATGAAAACAAGGTCTCTCTGCTGGCAGTCCCCAGGAGCAGGCTCCAGCTGTTGGCCCCACCTTGGTGTAGGGCTTCCCTTCTGGTCAGCAATAGGGTCAAGGCTTGTGCTGGGAGTGGGGCCTTGCTGTGCTGCACAGACTCCTCACTTGCCTAGGGGGCCTGGTGTGCAGGAGGGTGGATTGCCCCAGGCTTAGAGTCTTGCTGCAGGCACCCTGCTGTAAAGCTGGTAGTGGTGGTTGCTGCTGCTCTTGGACCTCACTCCTCTCCTCACCCCAGTGAGACAGACCTTTCTCACTGGGCTAGTAAATTGCTTCTCTGCTCCTAGATAAATTCTGAGGTGGTTTTCTAGTTATTTGGAGGGGGATGTTGGAGGGCTTCAGAGGGTTCCTTCCTCACTCTGCTATGTTGTCACTGGAAGTCCCCCAAAAAGATTTTTTAAAAAGGGAAAAGAATCTATTTGCATAAAAATATTTATAGCAGCTCTTTCTGTGGTGGCTAAGAATGAGAAACTTAGGGGATGTCTATCAACTGGGGAATGGCTGAACAAGCTGTGGTATATGATTATAATGGAATATTACCGGGCTATAAGAAATGATAAGCAGGTGGATTTCAGAAAAACATGGAAAGACTTACATGAACTGATGCAGAGTGAAATGAGAAGAACCAGAACACTGCATACAGTAACACTGACATTGTATGATGAACAATTGTGAAAGATTTGGCTATTCTCAGCAATACAAGGATCAAAGACAATCCCAAAGGACTAATGATTAAAAAATGCAATTTGCTTCCAGAAAAAGAACTGATGGAGTCTGAATGCAGACTGAAGCATATGACTTTCCTTCCTTCCTTCTTTCCTTTCTTTTTTTGCTGTTCAAGTTTTCTTTCACAACATGATTAATGTGGAAATGTTTTACGTGATTGTACATGTATAACCTATATAAGACTGCTTCTTGTCTCAGGGAAAGAAGAGAAGAGAGAAGAAGGGACAGAATTTGGAACTCAAAACTTTCTAAAAATACACATTTTAAAAATTGCTTTCACATGTAATTGGGAAAAAATAAAATATAATAAATGTAGCAGAAAAAAAAAAAGAATCCCCGTTCTAATACACTCTGCATCCTTGTGATTGAAAACTTTATAGCTGTCCTTAACAATTAGTTTGTAGGCAACTTATGAGAAATGATCATGCCTTAGAACTCCTTTCCGTTCTCCACAATTTTAGGTAATTGTAGGTAGAAAGAATTCTGGGTCTGAACTCAGGAAAAACCTGGGTTCAATTTTGCTACATGTGTGATTGTAGGCATGATACCTCAGTGGTCAGAACATTATTAGTACCCCATATTCAAAATGGAGATAGAAACACTGGCACTATCCACCTCAAGATCACACAATTACTAACAGAGTGAGCTGAACTCTAAACTAGTTCTTCTAAATCCCATTTCATTGCTCATTCCAACATACCACACTGCCTCTGCAAGAAAACAATCCATGTATAACATGATTCTCAACAAGACACCTGAGACAGCATGGAGCCTCCTTGATAAAATGCTCTAATACTTTGAGGATGCATAATTATACCAGTGTAGGTACATTTTCCATCCTTCATTGCTTAGTACAGTGATTTTCAAAGCATGGTCTGAGAACTCTCCGAGCCCTAGAGAATCTTTCAAGGGGGTCTGCAAGGTTAAAATTTTTTTTTTATATTAACACTAAGACTCCTCCCTTTTCCTACCTATCTGTGTCAAACCGTATTTTCTCAATATATTTCAACTAAAACAATATATCACAAGAGAAGAATACAAAAGCAAATATGAAAATTCAACTGTCTTTTATTAAGCCAGACATTAAAGAGATTTGCACAAATATGTAAAAACAATATCATCTTTTTCACTAACTTTTTCAAGGAAAATCATTATTTTTCATTAAAAATATGTAATTTATATTAACACATAATGGATTTATTATTGTCATTTTTAAATGAATAAGTAAATATTTTAAAAAAGATATCAGTTTTCTAATTTGGTCAAAAAAATTGATAAATATAATTGGCATAAACAAGAGCTCTTCAGAGTCCTCAATTAATTTTTGAGTGTAAATCGGTGCTAAATCCTGAGAACTGTTGTCTTAGGGGATGACTTCATCTACTAAGATATAGAGTAGAAGGCACTCTTGACTTGGAGTCAGAATACCTGGGTCCAAAGACCTGACCCGCCTGACTATGTCACTTATTACCCTGTGACCTTCTCTGGACAGATCACTTCTCTGGATGTGCAGTCTTCTCAACTGTAAAATGAGGCAGCTGACCAGAGGCAGTTCCAGCTATAAAGTTTGATGGAGGCTAGCAATGCTTTAGTACCTACCTCACAGTATGTCTTAGGGACCAAATGAGACAATGCTAACCATAATTTACAAATGTCTTTATATACTTTTTTTTTTAATTTGACCTTCAAAACAACCCCATGAAGTATTTCCTATAGGTATTATTATCATCATTTTACTGATAAGGAAATCAAAGCAGCTAGTCAATTAATAAGCATTTTATTAGGTGCTTAGTATATTCTAGGCACTATGCCAAGCTCTAGGGATACAAAGAAAGGTAAAAAAAAGTTCCTTCCTTGAAGAAATTCACATTCTAGTGGTGGCAAGGGCATGAAACAATTATGTACAAATAAGATACATACCAGATAAGTGTAAGGTAATCTCAGAGGGAACGTACTAGCATTAAGGAGAATCAAGAAATGTCTCTTGAAGAAGGTAGGATTTGAACTGAGTCTTGAAGGAATCCAGAAAAGATAGGAGGTAGAAATGAAGAAGGGGAGCATTTGAAGCCTGAGAAAAGCCAGTAAAAAATGCATGGAGTAGGAAATTGAATATCAAGTTCAAGAAAAAGTAAGAAATCAAGTGTCACTGGATTATAGAGCACATGGAGATGAGTAGAGTATAAGAAGACTGGAAAGGCAGAAAGGATCTGGGGTTTGACTCTTGGAATTTAAAAACCAAAGAAAGTTGATTCTAAAGGTAATAGGGAGCCATGAGTTTATCGAGTGTGTGTGGGGACAGGGATGGGAGTTTATAGGGGTAATGCATTCAGAGTTGAAGGTTAGCAAGATTACTTTGACAGCTGAGTGGAAGAGGGAATGAGGTGGGAAAAGAACTGAGGAAAGGAGACAAACCAGAAGGCTATTTCAGTAGATCTTGTATGAGGTTAAGAGAACCTATACCATGGTAGCAGCTGTGTGAGTAGAGAGAAGGGGATGTATGAGAAATGCTTTGAGGGTACATCGACAAGATTAAATGAAAGACAAGATATGTGGGGTGATTGTGAGTGAACAGTTAAGGATGACATTGAGGTTGTGAGCCTGAGTGACTGGAAGGATGATGGTACCCTCAGCAGTAAATGGTAAGATTAAAGGTAGAACCATCTCCATGTGTAGCCATGATGGAAGGAAGGAGGATATCATGGGAAAGCAGATTGGGTAAATCAAAAGCTGTGTTTGAGTGAATATCAACAAGTATGCTGAGTTCTCCTAGTATTAAGGAAGGAGTTAGAGTGGAGAGAATGGCTGTCATACAGGCCCTGAACTCACTGACGTAGGAAGAAGGGGGGGGAGGGGGAGGGAGAAGGTCAGCAGATAACATCTACCAGGATCTTAATTGGGTGATACAAATGGATTGAATGAGCCTGAAAGGAGGAGAGATGAGGAAGTAATGGTGGTAGGAGTGGAGAGCTTAGAAGTGGCAATGATGGGAAAGAATATTTTGATTCTTTCACTATGAGGGGGAAGGAAATGAGTGAAATTATAAACAATGCTGGAAATGGTGTCCAGGGATGCAATGTTATCCAGAGGGAATCAGCTCTCAATGAGTGCCACACAATTCAGAGAATGGGAAAAGAAAATGTTTAAATGTATCAGTTATGGATCGGGATTCCAGAGAGCACAGAATAAGGGGCAGAAAGATCTGGAGTGGGACATTTGGGGAGAAAGGTTTAGATTGAGGGGGATGGGAATAAGGGAGTAGGCAGTGAGGGATGGAAATGAGGTAATAACAGGGAGAAGAAGGGTTCACAATTACTGAGTGGGAAGAATATGAGGCAGTAAATGTATGCTACTCATTAAGGAATAAGTCCAGTAAGTGAAAAGAGGTCCATTGAGAGAGACACGTGTTTAGATTGTTTAAGACCCTCCTTCAAGTTCCAATGTCATAGGAGGTAGAAATGTTGAATTCTATGAAGCCCAGGAAAGCCACCTTATTAAGGAACAGGTGAAGGTATGGCCTGGGGAGAGTCCTGATAGGAGGCAAGACCTGGTAATGTGAGGTAGGTTTGATTGGAAAAAGATTTTTGGAACATTGGAGAAGGCCCTAAGGCAAAGAAAGAAGCCAAAGACATCTTGCCACATAGAAGAGTAGGGGGAAGGGGGATGAGAGGTGGGGTGATGGAGGGGAGGGCTGATGAAAGTTCACACTTCTGTAGAGGGACAGGGACAAGGTAGAGAGTGGATGGGGGGGCAGGATAGGAAAAAGGGACATATAATCAGACTATCACAATATGCTCACTGTGGAGAGGTTCTGCGTAATTACACATGTTCAGTATGTATTTGATTGCTTGTCCTTCCAGTGGGGGTGGGTGATGAGGGAGGAAGAGAAAGAATCTAGAATCTAAAGTTCTATAATCAAATGTTAAAAATTATTATTATTATTATTATTATTAACTACATCCAACTGGAACTTGAGATACACAGGCACTG